>CAWUFW010011406.1:10000-617090 GCA_963921515.1 Calotriton arnoldi
TGTGAGTGGGTAATTCACTGGGTGTATGGGTTCAAGAGTGCATCTGTGAAGGGCACTGCTGCTCGGGGGATGAAGTCCAATTGTGTCCTGAGGTCCTCCGGGCAAAAGAGGACCTCATCGCCCCACCAGCAGTGCACCAAGAGGCGCGTTTGCAGAGTGGTGTAAAAAGGGGGCGTGGCTTCAGACCACCTCTCTGCAAACCAGCTATGTGGCGTTTACTGAAGTTACCTGGTGGGCTAGTTGGCCCCCAGGGACCCTCAGTATTCAAGGTGACTTAATTTCCCAACTTACAAGACGCCAGGGGGCGCGTTTGCAGAATGGTGCAGGGAGGGGGCGGGGCCTCCAGCGAGATGCCGTTTTTTTTTTAATACATTTTTTTTTTTATTATAAGAGCGGCTGTGTGGCCCCACTTCTTTTACTATTTTTGGGGCCCTGGGGACCCCATCCCCCAGGGCCTGACCCCGTTTAAAAAAAAATAATAATAACGGGAAGGGGCCACGCGCCCCCCCCTCCCAAGGGCAATTTCGGCCCCGGGGCATGGCCTCCTTTTTTAAATGTATTAATTGGGAAGGGGGGCCGCGTGGCCCCCCCTTCCCTAGGCCACTATTGGCCCCGGGGACCCCATCCCCCGGGGCCTGGCCTCACTGTTGGGGACCGTGGGGAGCCCCGATGCCCCCACGGTCCCACCGGCTCCCGCCTCCTGCGGGAGCCGGCATTGCTGAGCAAGGGAGCTGCTGACATGCAGCTCCCCTTGCTCAAAAGCAATCCTGCTTTGCTTTGTTGAAGCGAGAGCAGGTTTTCCTGCTCTCGCTTCAACAAAGCAAAGCAGAGTTTGCTATGACAGGGCAGGAGCCGTGCTCCCGCCCTGTCATAGCAAACGGAATGTCCTGGGGGTGGGCACCCTGGGACATTGCAGGAGCCGGCCCTGGGGGGTGGCAGTCCCCAGGGCCATCAAGGGCTCCGGGAGGGGGGCCACGCGCCCCCCCTCCCAAGTGTTTAAAGCCCCGGGGAGTTGGTGGTCCCCAGGGTTTGGGGGAGCCCGCAAGGCCCCCCGCAAATAATTGAGGAAACTCCCGGGGAGGTGGCGGTCCCCGGGGCTTGGGGGGGGGTCCGTGAGGGCCCCCACCCACATTTTTTAAAATGCTAATTTAAGCCCCGGGGGGTGGCGGTCCCGGGGCAGTGGGGGGGCCGCGTGTCCCCGTGCATATTTAAATAAAGCCCCGGGGAGGTGGCGGTCCCTGTGGGGGCCTGAGAGGCCCCCGCACCTTATTAAAACAAGCCCCGGGGAGGTGGCGGTCCCCGGGGCTGCAGGGGCCCCTGCTATATAATTTGGCATTGCCCCCGGTACCTGGCCCACCCGGGGGCTTACAGATAACGAAGCGTGGAGCCCGCGCTTCGGTTTTTAAAAAAAGTTTCGGCAGGATTCGCGCACCCAGCGCGAATTCTGTCGATTTAAAAAAAAAAAAAAAATGCTTTTTTTGGGCCTGGGGGTCCCTGTGGGACTTCCTGAGCAGGCCTAGGGGGTCAGGGTGTTTCTACCCTGTCCCCTTTTCTTGTTTTTCTACTGATTTCTTGTGACTCGGTTACCGAGTCACAAGATGGCTGCCAACACTTCCTGGTTTGGAGTGTTGACAGCCAATCAGAGTGAAGCTCGTGCCTGGGAGGGTTCGCGAACCCTCCTCGGTGCTCAGATAGATATTTTTCTTTTTTTAATTTCTCAGGAACTACTGAACGGATTTACACCATTTAAAAAAAAGGTCGCTTTCTGGACCAAGACCTACCCTTTTGTGCCAAATTTGGTGTAATTCCGTTCAGCAGTTCGGGCTGTAACCTGTTTCAAAATTCCTATGGAAAAACGCGTTTTGGGACCCCCTTTTTCTCGGCCCCGGTTGACGAATCATCCCGAAACTTTCAAGACAGGAGCTGACCGGAGCGCCCCATTAGTTTTGAAACTTTTGCGAAGATTCGTCAAACGGCGCCAAAGATATTGGCAAATCAAAAAACGCTTTTCCTATGGATAGTAGGTCCTAACTATAACTACCTACTGGCGACTGCCAGTAGGAGGGCGTGAGATATATATCCCAAAGGTTAAAGTGACGTTTTAGTTAGGTTAATAGGTTAAACTATGTTAAAACATAACGTTTTAAAAGAAAACAAAACAAAAAAAAAACCACCTGAAAAACAACACCTCTAGTTAAATTAAGTCCGTATATTGTGCGCACTCGGCATGTACAGTTATGCCATTAAAGACGTAACTTCTGATATCATCAGTGATGTTATCAATGATATCATAGAACATGTCATAAGTGTTGTACTTTATGAGGTCATATGCAAGGCCATAAGCATGGACCAACAAATCAAATCACGTTTTTGTCCTTTGGCAGTACTGTGGTTGCTAGATATCTATACATTTTGAAACTTAATTTCTCAAAAACTACTGAACTGATTTACACCACATAAAGAAGCATGCTTATGAGTAAAAATCTAGCTTTCCGCCAAATTTGGTCGTTTTGGCTGTAGCCGTGTCTAAACTTCCTATGGGAAATTGCATGGGGCATCCCCTTTTTCTCTGTCCCCACTTGATGGATCTCCTCCCAAAAAATTGCAGGAAAAAGCGGATGTGAATGAACCTTTTTTTTGAGAAATTTCTGTGAAGATTCGTCAAACAGCATCAAAGTTATTAGCAAACCAAAAATCCATTTCATATGGAAGCCTGTTCCTAAGTATAACTAAAGTGTGGCGACTGTCATTGTGTTATTCAGGACTAGCATCATATCCATTTGTTGGCTGTTGGTCTTGGCCTCCTTCGTATACCCATTACCCTTCTTCCCAGAAGTAGTGTCAAGTATTTAACCCAACTCAGCAAAAACACTGGTAGAGATGGGGGCCAGCTGTACCGCAATCATTTTAGATAACTTGGTAAATATTTCATCACAATATGACACCATTTTTTGGGCATGACTAGGCCAAATGAGTGAGGTCAGCATTAATGTGTCAGCATCTCACACAATCTATCTCCACATCCAACCAAAAGGCATGCAATTGTGCCATGTGTAGAACACTCTATGGATAACTTTAAAATGCAATAGTCTGTCTGCTGCTTCAAGAGATGTTCATAGTTTGGGAACAAGAGAACTTCCATCATTCATCTGATATGGCTAGGCCCAGATCTTCCTCCCATCTTTCTCTGGCTACCTATGGGGTCTACATTTTAGAATTTGTTTTTAAGACATAGTTGGGCAATCATTTGCCAGTTTGTGGGAGATGTGATTGATCCTCGATTATTAGGGTCTGTAGAATGCATTGTTTTGTATGCCCACATGGTATGTTGAAGACTAGATTACAGAAAATGTAAAGCGAGGATGTTCGGACCGCTCTCCGACTCCCCCAGCATTTATAACGGTGATTTTTCCATAGAGTACCTTCACAATTGTGAGAAGTTGGCCTGGTATACGCTGTCCACTAATTAAAGTGGGCACCTTGCACCAGTCCAAACAACCCTTTTGGTGATTTAAGAGGTCAAGAAAACCTTAGAAAGCTATCCAAGTGGTAGCTGTGGAGAGCAGCCTTCAGGCTTAGTCTTGAAGGAATGTTAAGCAGCTTATTTTAGCAGAATGCAACCTTATAGTATTGGTTAAATGAAAGGAGAACCACACAGTAGTTCTAAAAATATGTATTTATTAATAGAACACTCTAGTACGACACAGTATCTTCTACACTAAGATACTCACAATGCGCACAATACTGTAGCACAAAAACAATAGTAAATAGCACTAATACACAGTGGGCTCCCGGGGGAGACCAGCCCATATCCTAAAATAGTGGTATAAGAACCATGACAAGGGTCAAGACAGTGTCTAGATGTCGTAGAATCGCTGGGACCCCAAGGAACCACCCAAGGTGAGTAAGTAGGGACCCCACGGAGGACGGGTGCAGTGTGGAAACACGACCGCGTGCTCTGTACAATTCTATGGGAGAGTCGCAGTTGAAGTTTTAAAGTTTAAGGACCTTTCCTAATGGACTTCGAAGAAACCCCGTGGAAGTTAGGAGGTTAGAGAGCCACACCACCTGGGGATATCATAGTACCAGAGTTGCCTATCCCAGGGAAGCTGGGTGCATAGGTCTGAAGTGGCGTCGGAAACTGCAGTCTATCTCAATGGAGGACTTCGAAGAAGAGCCACTGCTGGAAGGAAGAAAAGTGTCCGTTGGAATCCAAAGGTGGATTCTGATCGAAGAGTACCTGAAAGCAGAGGGGACAGAAGTTGGGTCACTGAGGAGTGACCAGGGGCTAGGTAGACGAATGCCCACCGATGTCGGGTGCTTCAGGTGCGTTGACGGGGTTCTGGACTCTGCAGCCACGGGGACCAGGAGACTTCGAGGACGACCAGGAGCCGGATATGAGCTGTCCCACGAAGGATGTAGAGTGCTGAGGGGTCAGTGTCCGGCGGGAGCACCAACAAAACTTGGCAACGGCAACCCACGCAGAAGGTCAAAGAGGTTACGGTTCGGACCAGCAAGGTCCAGGGGACTCAACAAAGCAAGGGGAGTCAGGGCAAGCCTGGAGCAACCAGGGGAGCCCAAGAAAAGCAAAGTTGACCATCAAGTGGACTCACAGGCCGGAGGCACAGGCGTCGCGAGAGGACCTCTAGCGATTTCACCAAACAGCAGCCCACGGAGCACTCAGTGCGAAGAGGCCGGAGTTCTTGGTAGGAAATGGTGACAGATGATGGGTCTACTCTGAGCCCAATGCACTTGCTCGGGAAATGCCAACAAGCATATGCAACTGCAAATGAACGCAGTGTACAGGGGTGCGGGTATTGCAGCCCACACGAGGGATTCTGTCCTCAAACTTGGTGGGAGGGCAGCTCAGACCACGAGGGACGTAGGAAACCACCTCCTGTGTTGCTGGAGCCTTCGGAGTCCGTAGGAGCTCAGGAGCAGCAGACCGGTCAGTCGTGATGTGGTGCCTGCGAATGCAGGGGAGTGACTCCTTCACTCCAAGGGAGATATCTTCAAGTGTCCTTGATGCTCCACAGGTTTTTTACGGAGCCTGTATTGTGCACGGGCACAGACGATGCTTCAGAATGAGAGGGGGACGAAGTGGGGCCCAAACGAAGTCCAGAGTGTCCAGACGGTCGAAGGTCAGTGGTTTCTTGATCAGAATCTTGTCCACGTCGAATCTAGGGTCCTACAGCCAGGTAAGCCCTTTTGTACCCACAGGAGAGGGTTGGACAGATTCAGGGGACCCTCCATGGGGAGGGTCTGGACAGTGGGGAGGTTACTCCCATGTCCTTTGTCAAGTTTTGCGCCAGAGCAGGAGCCAACGGCTCCCAGGACTGGTTTGAACTGGACTATGCACAGGGACACCAAGTATGCCCCTCATGCAGACTTTCCGTCGCTGACAAGCGCACCCACCCAGCCCTAATACACTAAATCCTCTCTGGGAGGTGGTCACACCTCCCTGTGACAGGATGCCTATTGTTCCACCTTCCTCTGCTCGAGCTTGGCTGAGCAGCAGGAGAGCAGAAATGCGTCTCCGGTCGGCAGCAACCCTTTTGGGCTGCCCGGGACTAGAAGGCTGGTATCGGGAACACCAGGGACCCAACGAAGCTCACTTCTGAGGGGTGGAATCATACCACCCACACCGGTTACTGGTGTGGGGGTATGATTCCACAATGTTTGACACCAAACACAATAGGGTTACTTTCAGCCATTTTAGAGTTGGTCATCACGCGGTCGCATAATGCCACTATATGTCGTAAATGGCTGCTGCACTAACAACCCGGGAGAATGGACTCCGTAGCCTGCAGGGGTGTCCTGCTCATGCAGTGGCACCCTCTCACATAGAACCAAGCACCCTGCCTTCCGGATTGTTAAGGTCTGCTATAAGGGTAGCTTATACGTTTTAAGTGTAGTGACCCTTAGATATAGTAAACCTTTTTCTTAAGTAAGTGGTGCATGCACCAACTTACTCAGGCTGCAATGGCAGGCCTGTAGTTCCATTTTGCATGGCCTCTAATGGGTGGCATAATACATGCTTCAGCCCATAGGAGGCCTCTTTGGTACCTAAGCCCTGGGTACATGGGTACCATATACTAGGGACTGACAAGGGTACCGCAGTATCCAATCTGGAGTGTATCTAAGTAAATAACATTACAGTTTAGGGAGAAAGCAGATAGACTGGGGTCCTGATTAGCAGGATCCCAGTCAGACTAATCAAAAACAGTATCACATTTAGCAAAAAGTGGGGGTAACCATATGAAGCAGATCCTACTTTCCTACAACAATAAACTTTCTCTTGAATAGGTTTGCGAAATCTCTCATAGATCTTTTCAGATTCCACAACTTCCACTCCCCAGACAAAACTCAGCTTCACCTATGTGTCAGAGGAGACAGACTCGTTAAAACATGCGTTAAAAGGCCTCAAAAAGCAATTGAGATGGGACAGGCCAAAACAGGCTGAAGTTCAATGTCTCAGAATCAGAGGTCCTTGTTTGAAGCCTGCCTCAACTACTCAAAAAAATAGTGTGATATCCCCACCACTAAGCAAAGCAATTATGAAATGAAGCTTCTCCAAAAAACTATCACTGATTCCCAGAGAACAAGCTCTCTTGGTAGTTACTGCATTTGACAACTTGTGTAAGGGTTCAGGCGGCCCATTTATTGCCAGCAATAGGGAATGACAACAACATTATGAGAAAGAAACCAGACATAAGTGCCATTCACATTTGCACTTGAGACTATGGCAAGGCACTATATAGCCGGTACCTGCCGACTGAAAGAAGATTACAAAAAAATATACAAACACAGCAATTTGCCTCAAATTTAACCTTCAAAAGCACAACTTCTACAGCTGCCCAAAAACATTTACTGCCTTCTCGCAGTCTAGAATTACCTGCAAAACTGTGCTTCCCAGCAAAAGCCACTCCTGTACCTGCAGAAAAATATTTAATGCCACAAACCCACTTTCAAACTCCACTCTGCCCAAACCAACCGCTTTATAGTCCCTAGGAGCAAAAACAGTTTCCTGCAAGTCTCTGGAATGGCCTTCCTCTGTAAAGTGTTGAAAGTCGGGGGGCAAAGGAGCTTCAAGTTGCCAAGTTCTCCACTGCCCTTCTAACAACAAAGAACAAACTTACAAAAAACAATGTGAATACAATTCTTTCAAATGAAAATTAATGGAATAGTGATTAGTAAATGTAAGAAAGACTGAAATATTAAAATATTAAAAATATATTAAAACATGGAAATACTGAACCTGAGGAATGATTGTGGTTTGTAGCAGATTATTACTATTTCCAGGTTAAAGTCACTAAAAGATAGCAAACATGTGACCTGACCCACTTGACAATATGTGGCATAAATCTAAGATGTAAACTGCAATTGGTCCTCAGAATGATAGCTCCTGCACGAGACTCAAATATTTCTCTTTTGTGAATCATCCAAACGTGCCATTTCGCTACCTTTTCTGAAAAGTAATCGTTGTATTTGTTTCACCTCAAACTGCTTCTGCTTCTTTTTTGTGCTCTGGGGGCATAGTTTTGTCACTCCACTCAATATTTTTCCCATATTGAAGCAAACCACATTATTCTACGTTTCCAAATACACACATCAGGCATCCAACGCAAAACCCTCTCTCTGGTACTTCATTATATGACCATGGCTTTTGGTACCACTGACCACTTCAGTTGTTGTTTCACTTGGAGTCAACAACAATGCACTTGATTGGTTTCAATTATATATTTAGTCTCATGCATTTTAGTGGGATGCAATTAGGTACTCTAAACTTCTCCCTGCTCTCCATACACTAACCGTCTTGCTGGCATCAATTGACTTAAGCCTGATGACGTCACCCTTGCCCATCACTTTTATTCACCTGTAGGTCCCACTGTGGATTTTAAATGAGGATTGTTAAGGCCTCTCCAACCCAGAGAGCCCTAATATCCGATATGTTCACAACACCATTGGGAGGGTCCTCCGTGCAAGCAAACATAGTATAGAAATTATTGGAACACAGACACCCGAACAGCAGAGCTCTTCTAATGAATTCTAACTATTCTTTTATCATCCTCTCTGGATTTAACTACCTATGATGGAAACAGTGCAACAAAGTCGATGAATTTAACCCGGAACTCCTGGTCTTTTTATTCAGACTGAGCACATTATGATGCACAGCAAAAAAAGCTAAATTAATTCACAAACCTAGTCAAAAGCTGTGTAACTGTTACAGTTCTTCCTTAGCTTATCGTATTCCATTTTGCAAATCACATTCTCTCGATTCCTGCTGCTGAGTGCTCTACAGTCTAACCTTTATGTCTAGACCTCCTTGCTCCCTTCCTCTGCTAGACTCCAGGGCTACTTTCTTTACTTCAATCCAGACCTTCTGGCTTGGTTCATAGTACCTGGTAGTCCTGACCAAGAGCTGATATTTATTCGAGGCTTACTGGCTGCATTAGAAGGGTCTATATGTCAAGGCGAACAACATTTCCAACAAGGGTTTAACAGTAGATTCTAGCACTCTCCTGGTTGTCTGTGGAATAGATGACACATATTGAGAATCTTTATTCTAATAATAAGTCAGCTCGTACAGGGGACACATGATTCACCGTGGATAGACTCCAATTGGTTCTCATGGCCAAGTCCTTTTAAAGCTTCATGGGTCACATGTTCAAGTATTTGTGCCCATCGTTCCAAGCCTTACTGGGAAATCCTTCAAATGCCTATCACAGATGTATAGGTCTATCAGAGATGCTGTAGGTTTAGGTCTACAGTGTGTCTGGGATTGATTGGAGGCAGATCAGTCCCAGACTGCTGCATCTTAGAGGCATTTTGAGCATTATATGCTAATAATGCAGTGGCAGAACTCTGTGCAAAACAAGGGTGACCTAGTATTTCAACAGACCTAACCTATTCCAACCAGCTTAGCTAATATTATCCTATAGAAAGCTGATCTCTGCCCTGGTTAGTCAGAAGGAGCATAAACCCCATAGGCAAGACTTTTCAACTGGATCTATCTCTAGCTTTGCCTATCTATTTATTTGTCTTAATCTAGCTGTATCCGTCTATCTCTGTATCTAAATGTCCCTTTCCTGTTGCTTTTAAATACAGTGTTATACCTTCGTTTGGCAATTAGCCACAATGTCCCCATTTTCAAAAAAGGTGGCCTTATTTTGCCCTCCAACTTTCAGCCCATATATTTCTACTGAATGTGATGGGCAAGCTTTACGAAAAAATGTTGCCTGCTATACTACAAGATCATCTGGGCAGTAAAGAGGTTGTAGTTCTTTGCAAACTGGCTTTAGTCTGGGAACTGGAAATGAGAAGCAGGGCTTCCACTTATAAGGAAATATGCCCCTTGAAAAAGAGGCTATTCTTGGTCTTCCTTGACATCAAGGCAGCAAATGACAACTATGACAGACCTCTCCCCAGGGTGTTGCTCGATAAGCAGGTGTGCCTAATAATCTACAATGCGTTATCTTTTCTTTACACTTCCATAATATTGCAACAGTGCGGTATGGATCTATGGGTGGACAGGCTAAACCTTTTGGACTATGGAAGTCATCCGTTTTTACTTTATGTGTTTTTATTAATTACTTCATTACATACATACATACATTAAGTCTCCACTTCAGATTGCCTGAACCGTGGGACTTGGTCCTTCAAATTACACGAGCCAGCCACGGCATCAACCTATCGTGGCCAGTACATAGTGCATTTTAAGGGCACCTTGAGGACGAAAATACAGGACATATCAATGAGTCAGACAGGACTAATGGAGTACATTTTCAACATAGTACAGACTACACTTTGCCCCCGATTTAATACCACATAAAACACTATCGATGAAAGGCTAAAACGTTTTAATAAATACGTTTAAATATATTTTTTGGCTACCACGAAAAAGGTGTAGCTGGTCTGTCAGCTTCAATTACATTTAATCGTATTTGACTCATGTAGCATAGAAACAACTGTAGTACTCCGGGTTAAACATTACATACACAGTGCAAAATAAGACTGGTCTTATATAGCAAGTTACCTGTGAAAATCCACCCAAAATTATTCTGTTTGAAGGAATGCCGTTTTTCACTTCTTGGTCAATCAGTGCTTTCACTAGAAAGAAAGGAAATTGCAAACATATAATAGAGATACAGCACTCAACACCAAATATTAAATAGCATACCATAAAGAAAGGATACATACACCGATGATTCACATTTTCAATTTATTTTAAATTGTAACAGTATGGGGCAAACGTGCCAGGGAAAGTTGTGGCAACAAACTAACAGTCCTAACCATATCCTTCCTTGGCAAACTTTTGTCAGATAATAAAGTATATATCAGTGAAAACTAACCAGTGCCCACATTGACATTTTAAACATATGCTTGGGAAATCCAAGACTGAATCAAAGGCTTTAGAATAGATAATGAATATAACATTGCAAGAATGACAGTCCTACATGCATAATCCACTGAATGAGTAAAGATTCATCAATAAGTTTGAGGAAAAGAGCAGACCCCACAGTATACAACATCCTGAAAAACAAAATCACTGGACATCAGTGAAGTTCTCTCTTATAAAAATAAAATACTCACATAACTATCTGAGCCAGTCTTTGTAATCAATAATATTGGATGGAGGAAACCAGACTGTTAAGCTGCAAGAGAGGCGCCACAGTCTTGTTTGGAGATGTGGTTGTGCTACACCGAAGCTGAAAATCTAATTCCTCTTAGGTAAACTGGCTTCTGTGAGGAATACTTTTCTCACCATTTGTAGCATGGAACAAGCAGCAAATGCTTCTTCAGTGAAAAATTAATGTGTAACATCACCAACGCAACATCACAAGTGAGAAATAAAATTACTTGGAGAGGGAGCCAATATGGCTGCCTCAACATGCGCAACGTAAGACAACCTTGTTGGGCTCCATCCCCTCTTATTGCAGCCTTGGAACCAAAAAGCTCCCGGGATGGGCCAGAACTCTAGGAAAGCAGAGATGGCACTGCAGAGTGGAGAGGGGCCAACCCTGCTCCGAGCTGGGACTAAGGAGTAGGGACAGGGTCGCAACACGAAATAAGGCCAGAGGTGGACTAGGTGAGGCCTGCAGAAACACAAGGATCCTATAGAGGCTGAGCACTTACGTCACCATTATATATTGAGACAGCCTGGCAAACGTGTAAGCAGACATATTTCCTGGGCAGGCTGTGGCCCACTTGACAAAGACTCAGAAACTGAAAGATAGCAGACCAACAGTGTAGACTACAGACAATAGCACTACCAGACAGACCTCGCAGGGAAGAAATAATATAAGCCATTAGAAAGTTTTTCTCTACAATTAAAGATCCAATAGAATCACTTGGGATACCGTGGAAATCTTTTAAAATTATGATACAAGGGAAAATGCATGAGCACCTGCTAGGGTGTAAGGAAAATATCCAAAACGACTCAATTAGAAAATGAGATGAATATAGAAGGCACAAGCCCATGGCGAGAACATGAACGACACAAGTGCCCAAAAATGGAGGCAATGGAGGAGTCAAGAAACCGATTAGGCAAAAATAACTACATGCAAAACACAGAACACTAGCATCAAAGTGGTATCAAGGCAAGGCATTTCCTAGCGTGGCTTGTGAACACTGAGAAGGGGGCAAACCGGTAGTAGCAATAAAGGATGAGCTGGGCCTAATATTAACTGTCCAGGAAGCTGCAGGTTTAGAAAATTAGATGCCAAATTATTTCACTAACAAGCGAAAATGGGCGAGACATTAATCGATTCAATCTTAGATGAAGCCATGCTGGAAAGAGATCGGAAAGACAGACAGAATGCACCCTTAGATATAGAAGAGAAAAAATGGCTTGCCTGTCATATTCTACAAGGAATATCCTGAGGTAGTGGCTACCCCACTGTTAGACATGTATAACAAGGTGTTTGAGACAGGGAAGTTCCCAGGTACGCTAAGAGGAGCAATGGCGGGGAACCTCCATATGGGTGGCATGAATGCACTTGAGTGCGAGTCTTACAGACCTCTACTGATGTAAATGTGAGTAATAAAATATTGGGGAAATTACAGGCAAAGCAATTAGCAGAAACAGCTGGAACACTGATACATGAGGAGCAATCTGGGTTAGTGGGTGGTCGAAAAACACCATCACGAACATTAGAAAAACATTCCTTTTGCTTGCGGAGATCCCAGAGATATGTAGCCTCAGCACACATAAGGCTTATGATATTGCAGATTGGAGCCTCATGTTTAAAGTACTCAAGAGGTATAGGCTGGTAAAAATATTCATGAAATGGGAATTGCTCCTCTATAAGTGAGGCCACAGCCCTGTTAAAACCAATAAATAACATCCATATGCTGTAAAGTAACAAGGGAATAAAATACCAGAATGTCCCGTGTACCCGCTGATCTTCATAACAATAATTCAACAGTTGGCACAAATTGCTGGAGCTAGACTTGAGAGAAATGAACTGCTGGTTAAAAATTAAAGTCGTGTCTAATCCCTCTACTCAGATGAGAACTATCGGAGACCGGTGAATACATAGCATGAAATAGAAAACAATTATCAGGCTTTCAGTTGAACCTGACAAAATCTATACTCTAGCCTACTCACAGGGGTCACACCAGAAGATTTATACGATTGCCTGCTGAAAATAGAAACTGCCCCACTCAAGTACTTGGACACAGAAGTATGTAAAGTCTCAGAAGAGGTATATGAGCACAACGTGGAAGCGCTGCAAAATAAGTCAATGTGATCATAGAAATGTGGTTGAAATACCCAATGACGCTGATGGTGCAAACAGCATTAAGTAAAATGATAGTTACTCTGTGTACTGCATGTGATACGTCATATGCTGATGCAAATTCCAGAGTCAGGTGTTCAAGGCTGAATTCGCCAATGAGGCGACTATATTCGGGGATGCAAGACTAGAATCTCTCTAGAAACACTGATAATACCATCAGAAGGAGGAGAGTTGCTGGCCCCTCAATTCAGCTCATATTACAAAGCCTCAGTATGTAGTTCCCTGATTCAGAGAAGACATGGTACATCCAGCTAATAAATGAATCCGAATACAACTAATAGCTCTGACAGGCCCGCCATTGCTACCAAAAAAGAAGTTTAGCACAATGTCCATGCATGTGCAGACTGTCACAGATATCTGGAACGCAAAAGTACTGCTGGAAGGATATAAATACAAGCATATAATGTAGCTATCATTAAAGCTTACTGGCCTGTGTCCAGCAAGCTTAAATTTATGACAAACGGTGGCAGCAATGTGACGGCCCAAAGAGTGAAAGAGGTGTATTAAGTTGGACGATTGATGTGATTTGTATGTTTTATAACTAGACGGGAGATTGGCAGGGCCAACTAGTCTATTTTTTTCCCGATTTTAGTATTTTGTAAAGCGCATGGCTTCTCAAATAGGGATACGAAAAAAAAAAAGATCTCAACAGCCAGAAATAAAACAAGGCAGATTAGAATAACTAAGCCTGAAGTAGTTTGCGGCCTATCGCTTCGGAGGAGCTGAGGCGCAGATGAAGGGGGACGGATTTCCATAATTTCTGTGCTAGATGTTTGAAGGAGTGCCCACTCGGACTAGCCCGTCAAACCCGAGGTACCTGAGCCAGTTTAAGATTAGCAGAGCAAGGTTCTAGATGGAAAGTTGAGGCTGACAAGGCACTTAACATATTGTGGTCCTGTTTGTGATCAGGCTCTGTGAGCAAAGCAGAGGGCTTTAAATTGAATGTGCTTCGCAATAGGCAATCAAAGAAGATCCCTTAGCCGAGAGGAGACGCGAGAGTGCTTGGGGATTTGGCCTAGGAGGTGCGTGGGCACATTTTGAATTATTTGGAGTCTTTTAAGAGAAGCCTTAATTAATTCCAGATAAAACACATTTCTGTAGTCTAGGCAACACCGAGAGGATCCGCCTAAGGCATCTAAGGAGACCTAAGCAGCAAGAAGTCACTTTGTTGATCTGATGGTCAAGCTTGAGTTCACTGTCCAGCCAAATTCCCAGATTTTTCATCTCCTATTTGGCCGCTGACAGAGAACAGAATTCTAAGGTAGTCTTCTTTATCTGCGATATTACCAATCCATGCTTTCGTATCGGAGGAATAGAGTCAGAAGTAATCATGGGTTAGGAAGCTCAATTAGCGTCTGGGATAGCACTGGACCCACCGTTCTACATATCCAGGAGGCTGCGGGGTCCGACAGGGATCCAGATTTGATCAAATTGAAGAATATCTTTAACTTAGCCTTATCGAGAAGATCAAAAGTGGTCAAAAGACACTCTTATTGGAGGAGCTACTAGTGTTCAATGCAGTGGGTATGTCTTCCAGAGACACATTAGAACAAAAATTGGCCAGCTCATTACATCTTTTCTCAGAAATAGGGTCCTGGGAGACTTACGAAGCAAGGTCCAACATGAACTTCACAATTAGAAAATGTTTACGGCAGTATTTTGTGAGTTGTCAATTTTATCAACATAGAATGCAAGACATGCCTTTCTGATGGTTTTATGGTAGTCTTTAATAGTTTGTTATGTAACCCTGGAGACAGGATCGTAGGACGTATGCCAAGTGTTTTCCAGAGGTTTTTTTTGGGCTATTAGCTGATGGTTACACCACGGTGCTGGAAGGTGGGTCTCGCCTCTAAAAGAAGAAGATATTGGAATAAGAGTGTCCAGGGCCATGTTGATTATTCCAGTTCCTCCACCTGCACTTCCAGAGAGCGGGGTCAAGTTTGGACCATTGTCTAGAGAGGCTAACCTGGGACCGAGTAGGAATAATCCTTGGACTCATTTGAATACTCATGGGTAAAGCATAATGATTGGTCTAGACCAGAGGTATGTGAGAGGGATCAATTACTAATGTGGGTAAGTGTTTAGCTATTTGTGTAGGAACAGTAACTAATAGAAGAAGTTGAAGCGTGTCCAGATCTTTGATGAGCTTACAGGCTGCAGAGCAGTTAGAGTTTTCAAAGCAAAGTCTGAGATCTCTCAAAATGGTACAATTTGTGTATTTGAGAGGAAAGGGGGAGAGTGCAAGCTGTGTTCGGCAGCTAGCCTCGGGACTAAGGGGGGTGGGGAGTAGGAATATCAAAGAAATAGAAAAGGACAAATTACTATAAATAGACAAGGAAAATATAATGCACTCGCAATCTTGAACTGAGAGGAGTTCTGCATGAGAAATATAGGTGCTAAAAATGATTACATTACCACCCACTTTCTATCTTGGCAGTCAAGTTTAACAATAAAAAAAAACCTTTCTGGAAGTGCAGAAACAATGTCAGGGGTGGAGCACTCGGTTAGCCAAGTTTCAGTTAAGAAAATGAAGTCGAGATTATAATCCATCAAAAAATTTAAAATACCCGACTTGTGTTTCACTAGCGTGACAATTGGAGCTAAAATAAAAAACCCTACACTGCTTTGAATGCTGATCATTCACCGGCTGACGTTGGTGGCAAGAGGTCAGCCCGCACAGGGACAAACTTTAAATTTGCGAGAAGCTGTGCCTGCATGGTAAAGCACTACTGGAACGCCACTGGTGGAGCTGTTCAGGGGCACATTGTAAAAATTGTTTATATGAATTTGGCCAGGGGTCCTGGCCTTGCTCACATTCAGGTGCAGAGGGGCTTGCAGTGGCTATATCAGGTCATTCATGCATTGGGTTTATTTATTTGGGGGGAGGGGCACAGATCTTATGACAGGCCTGAACAGCTAATCCACTAAATGGCAAAAGATGGCACACAGAAAGCGCCCCTGGGGCCTGGCCATGTGTCTTTGGGCGCCCCCCAGGGCACCCAGTGTGCAGCATGGGGACCGCAGGGAGAGCCTCAAGGCACCAGCGGTCCCACCGGCTCCCTGCCTCCTGCGGGAGCCGGCATTGCTCTCACAGACAGGGAGCTAAACATGCAGCTCCCTGTCTGTGGGAGCAATCCTTCAGTCTGTTTAACTACACTCTCAGCAAGCGGGAGCAGTTTCACAGCTCTTGCTTTCTGAGGGCGGAGTTTGTGTTTGCTCTGACTAGGCGGGAGCTGTCAAGGCTCCCGCCAAGTCAGAGGAAACAACTATGTATTGGGGGTGGGCATACCGGGAGATAGTAGGAGCCGGCCCTGGGGGGGTGACGGTCCCCAGGGTCATTATTTGCTCCAGGAGGAGGGCCATGCGCCCCCTCCCTCCTTTAGTTTTCAGGGCTGGCCCCGGGGAGGTGGTGGGCCCTATGTGGCCCCTCTCCCATTTTTTCAATAAACAATTTGGCTCAGAGGAGGTGGTGGTCCCAGGGCGTAGTATGATGTGCAGTGGAATTATGTAGATATTAATTATATGGTCTTGAGTGTATTGGAAGTATGTGGCGTGGAATTGGGTGTTATGGTGTGGAATTGGGTGTTATGGAGTGTAATTATGTGGAATGGTATTTTGTGTTGTGGAGTGTTATGTAGTGGAGTTTAATTATGTGGTGTGCTGTTGAATTTTGGGCGCTGTGCCAATAGGGATTGAAGAGCTATACAATTGCTGGACACTAGATTATGCAGTCTGATTTAAGACTACGTGTATGTTTCTGGAAACATTTATGGACACATTTGAAGAATTTTTAACGCACAGTCAACAGCACTATAACATTTTATGTGTGGCCATCTTGAAACGGTTTCCTTGCTAAATGTTACAAAAAACGTAGCATGCACCACTACCCCCATTCTCCAAGTTATTTTATGACAATGAGGTACTGCTTGTGATGAATAAAGATGTTTTATGAAAATATACATTATACTCCTTGCAGTATTGTAACTAAAGAATAATCATGGTGCAAAAAGTAATATCTTAAAATAATTACCACGATAATAAAATACAACAAAAAATGTAAATATGAATCTATTCCCCTGTCTACAGTGTGGTTTGCATACAGGAGCAAAATCAACATTCAAGAAAAGGCAGTGTATCCTAAGGAGGTCAGATGAACTGATGACTTTCTAAATACCCAGATTCCGTTCAGCATTCCCACGCAATCATTTTCACTGACACATGTTTGATCAATGAGGCAATAAAACTCTTTGTTAAGGAGCTTCTAACAGTTTTCTGTGGAAAGAAGCTAATGTGGCTGCACACAGATGTCAGCCTGTATAATTAAAGTACTAGAGAAGCCCTAGTTTGTTCTGTGTTCATTTTGTTCTTAAGGAGACAGAAATAGACTCAGACTTCGCTAAAAAGGAAATGTGGCTTTCATCATTCAGAAAGGCAGCAGAAGCTAAGTAATAACCAGCTCAACGGTTGTTGAATACTTTAGCAAACACTTTTGAGCAACTGCTTTAATGAGCTGCGCAGCACATACTCAACACATTGACCCGAAATTACAATTATCTTCATTGTTTACATTCCTTCAAGTGGCTTCGCTGGAAGTTAGGGTTATCACAGAATATATAATTTATAGGCTATACATGCGTTGACATAAAAAGGCCACGGAGCTCGTGTTGGTACGGAAAGCACTGAGAAGCAGCCTCCAGATACCTGTTTTACTTGCAGGTGGCTGCTGCTGACTGCACTGCCCGCGTCTGATAGGAGCTAAGGCTCAGCCATCTGTGGGATAAACGGACAGTGAGGCCAGTAACGGGGCAGCATCACGGGCACAGCCAGGCACCTGCGGCGTAATGTGCTCCAGCAAGTAGCCTAGCTTCCTGGGCAATTGGAGCAAGACAAGGCAGCGCTGTGTGCGATGAATTCCTTGAATGTGAGGGGCTGAAAACTAATGTATAAATACCTTTCCGAGGCAAAAATGTATTTAAACGAGAAGCTCAAAAACACAAGCCTATTTCACGTGGTCACAATTTTAGACTAACGAGCCTCCTAAAGAGAACTTGTGTTTATTTGTAAATGAAAAAAGTAAAATTAATAAGTCGATTCAAAAAGCAGCTACGCTCAAATTAAATACCTTTTTAAAATGATTATATACTTGAGTGGAAATTAGATGTCTGGCTAGTATGTTGCTGTCTCCTACGCAGGAGATCGATGCTCTCAACGTCAGGCATTGGATACTGCTGCAGCAATGTTTTGTGGTGGCTGTATGTACCAGGGAAGCGAGCAGTGAGTGGAACAGTAAAACAAGCAGCAACGGGTGGGCAACACGAGACACGAGTTGGGCTTGTAGTTCATCGAAGGGCAGCAGAGGAAAAAAAAAAAGAGTTCTCCCAAACAACACAAAGCCTGAAAGCATAAGAAAACTGTACTCGGCCGGTGCTCCTCAGCCTTCAACAGAAGTGACGTATAAGCTGCAGGAACCAATTAGGAGGCAGCAAGGAGTCAGCAAAGATGAGCGACGCTGGACTCAACGTATGCTGAGCAGCAGGCGGGACAAAAGCTCGACCTAAAAATAAATGAATGCTTTTTTGACCTGGCGGGGTGCTTCTCGGGCCCCATGACCAGGACTAAGGGGTCAGGGTATTCCTAGCCTGCCCACTTTTCTTATAGGACTTGGCTGAAGCAGAGGCCCAAGATGGCTGCCAACACTTGAACTGGTTGAAATGTTGGCAGGCAATCAGATTTGAGCATGGGAACGGTCAGATCCTCGGAGGATCCGCGTCCCTATATATCTAAATTTGGATTTCTTTTAATATCACAAAAACTGCTAAACGGATTTACACCAATTCACAAAAAGGTTGCTTTCTGAACCAACAGCTATCTTTAAGCCAAATTTGGTTTAATTCCGTTCAGCAATTCGGGATGTAGTCGTGTCTAAAATCCCTATGGGAATTTGCATGAGGAAAACGCATTTTGGGACCCCTTCCTTTTTTTGTCCCCTGCTTGACGGATCACCCCGAAACTTTCAAGACAGCAGCTGAAGTGAGTGTCATACTACTTTCGAAAAGTTCGCGAGGATTCGTCAAACGGCGACAAAGTTATTGGCAAAACAAAAAACGCTCTTCCTATGGAAACAAGGTCCCAACTATAACTATCTACTGGGGGCTGCCAGTAGGAGAGATAGATATATATACATATATATTACCTACTTACGGTCGCCAGTAGGCAGTTATAGTTAGGACCTGGTTTCCATAGGAAAAGCGTTTTTTGATTTGCCAATATCTTTGGCGCCGTTTGACGAATCTTCAAAACTAATGGGGCGCTCCGGTCAGCTCCGGTCTTGAAAGTTTCGGGGTGATTCGTCAAGCGGGGGCCGAGAAAAAAGGGGGGTCCCAAAACGCGTCTTCTCCATGTTAATTTCCATAGGAAACTTTTGTCGTAACTACAGCTCGAACTGCTGAATGGAATTACACCAATTTTGGCAGAGAGGTAGCTCTTGGTTCAGAGTGCACTCTTTGCTTTAAATGGTGTAAATCCGTTCAGTAGTCCCTGAGAAATTCAAAAATAAAAAAATATCGATATCTGGTGACCGCGGTGGATCGGTTGTACCGAGTCACAAGAAAACAGTAAAAAAACGATTAAAAAAAAACAAGAAAAGGGGGCAGGGTAGAAACACCCTGATCCCCTAGGCCTGCTCAGGGGGTCCCACAGGGACCCCCAGGGCCCAAAAATGAGTTTAAAAAAAAAGTATCGCCGGGATTCGCGCTGGGTGCGCAAATCCCGCCGAAATATTTTCAAAACAACGAAGCGCGGTCTTCCTCGCTTCGTTTCTTTTAACGACCACCACCTCCCCGGGGCATTGAATAATTAAGATACGGGGGTCCGTTGCGGGGCCCCGGGGACCACCACCTCCCCGGGGCTTCAAACACTAAGGGAGGGTTGCCGCGCGGCCCCCCTCCAGGAGCCCTCCATGGCCTTGGGGACCGCCACCCCCCCAAGGCCGGCTCCAGCAATGTCCGAGGGTGCCCACCCCCGGGACATTGCAGTTTGCTATGGCAGGGCGGGAGCACGGCTCCCGCCCTGCCATAGCAAACACTGCTTTGCTTCATGGAAGCGAGAGCAGGAAACCTGCTATCGCTTCCATGAAGCAAAGCAGAATTGCTTTTGGGCAAAGGGAGCTGCATGTCAGTAGCTCCCTTTGTCCAAAAGCAATGCCGGCTACCGCAGGAGGCAGGGAGCCGGCAGGGACCATGGGGGCATTGGGGCTCCCCCCGTGGTCTCCAACAGGAGGGCATGCCCCGGGGGATAGGGTCCCCGGGGTAAAAAAATGCCCGGGGGGGAGGGGGCAAGCAGGTTTAAAAAAAAAAAAAATGGCTGTGCCTCGGGGATGGGGTCCCCGGGGCAGACTGAGTAATAAGAGCAGGGGGGGGGTTTCGTGTTAGGCGTCGCAACGCCAATGCGGCTCTCAGCGCGGCCCCTTGTGTAAAGTTGCGTTGGATACGCGGATCCACCTCAAATAAATTATTTAATAGTATATCATTTAGAAGGTAGTGTTGCATTTGTGAACTTGCTTTATAGAGTTAGTGAGATTGAAGTTAATAACATTAAATGTGATGATGTAGTAGTAATATTTTTTTAAAAAAATGTAAACTTCAAAAGTGTATTGTGTTGTAGTACATTGAATTTGTTCTTTTGTTTTGCCAATCTGCGACGGGTTAGCAAATAAAAAAAAAAAAAAAAGAATATATGCTTTTTTTAAAACAAAACCCAAAAAAACCACTGTTGGGTTATAGGGTGGCTCTAAAAAGAGCCCTTGTTTTCATTATGAGTTTATTGTAGCTACATGCAAGTGTGGATGCACAGCTTAAGGTTGTTGAGAAAGACTGTTTCCTTGATCTGTGAATTGTACTCCATCACTTCTGCAGATGTCATCCATATCAAAACGTAGATTGTTGTTATAGATGGAACCCATCCTATGGTCTCTGAAGTAAGCAGAAACTGCTTTATTGACATTCTTTCTAGCTTTCTCAATCTGTGGACAGAATTGATTTGACCACTTCCCTTTCTGTCTTTGGCATACATTAGTGTATACAAAGACAGTTTGAGGCAAAAGCAACATCAATTGTGCAAAGGTATCCTACATTAGCATTTCCAGACCTACCCCAGTCAATGTGCCTAGGTTATTGCCACCACAGTGCACAATCATGAGGTCAGGGGGTTGGAGATGCAAAAAGGTTTTAACCAAACGCATCAATTGGTGCCATTTTAATCCTCTCTGTGCAATCCATTTAATATCCACATTTTGCAAAGCTAGGTCTTTGTCAAAGCGTCTGTGTTCAGCATACCTTTTGCACCAGAAAACATAGCTGTGCCCTACAATCCATACTGTAAGCATCTTGAAGGGATGTCTGGAAGTAATGAAAAGATGTCTGTAGCTGATCTAGTCAGTTGGTAGAATGAGAGGTATCTAAAATGGTGGAGAAGATGCTGTTTTTGATAAAGCTGATAAGTGATTGGCTGTTCATGAACATTGTACAATCCAAAATAGCATGCATGTTACTTTCCTAAAGAAGCATGTTTCTGATTGGTTATTAAAAAATGTTTGCAAGGTACAGTAGATAAGGTAATATTTTGCAAACGCCAAACACACCTGCTGTTTGCATTTGTAAGCTTGCGTGCTGAACTTGAAAATATGGTGAACTTGTGACCTGCCAGTACAGTTGAATGTTGCAGAAAGTGTTACTATGGAAACTGGGATTCAGCAGAATGGGGCAAGGGTTGAAACTTTACAGTGGATTTAAAATGTGAAATAGAAATTTTAAATATAAGTGATATGTTACTAAATTAAGGTTTTCTAAGTCATTTGTATGTGTAGAACTAGTGTGTTAAAAACGTATACTAGTATTATTAGGAATAGGTTTTTGAACTCCCGTAAGGGTTCGCGGCTCCATCGCAATGCTAAACTGCGGCACCGCGAAGGATTCACGACTCCAGAAAATTACAGGACCAGTTGAGCACTATTTGAAGATAGTTAGAAAGGGTTAATATGTCTGACCAATAGAAATGTGTTTCACAATTTGAAATAATCTAGGAAGCAATGTGATTTGCTACTTACATTTATCTGTGTGCAGAAACAGAGGGAAAGTTTGCCATTACTGGTTTCACCTTGCTGAGAGTGCTGCATGACATTTATTGTGTTCAAAATCTTTAATGAGTTTGTGTTACTTGATATTCTGTAAAACTATTTCCAAGGTGAGTAAGAAATTTATAAGGTGTGTTATGTATTATGAGGCAGTGCTTCTCTCTTTGTAGTATAATGTTTGAAATATGTAATCAAATGTACAGATGTCTATTGTAGTTTGTTTCATTGTAATGAAATGATATTTGAAATAGATTGTGCAAAGTAACATGTGTAGATTGGCAGATGGATTAGTGATTATGGTAGTTTGTATGAGTGTGTGGAAAGGTGCAGATGTAGTACGCCACATAATAGAAAGTGCATTATGGTGTAGTGACTGAGGTATATTTGTACTCGCACTTGCATTTTCACATGTGTAGCTCGTATTGGTCTATGGAAATGTACACTTCAAATACGTCGCATAATTGTGGGTGTCTCTTTGAAATGGAAAGTGCAGTCTGTCAAGGGACTTTGTAGTCTTATGACTCAAGTATGTGTCTGCTTGCACATGTATTCTCACATGTCTTATACATATAAAGATGGTAGAGGTATAACACACTGGTATACATGTATTTGTATGTTTCTTTTGCATATTATGCCACTAGGAAAAGGTAAAGACACATGTATGCATGGTTTTAGGAGTATAGTTAGGCTTTTAACAGACACTTTGAAAAACTTGCTGCTTTGCATTTGGTAGACCCAACACACTCGGTTGTTGCTGAACAGTGAAGGAAGCTGCAGCACAAAAGTGAGGTTTAAGACTTGTTGGTAGAAGGATTAGTGATTAGGTTAGCTCGTATTGGTCTATAGAAATGTACACTTCAAATACACCGCATAATTTTAGGTGTCTCTATGAAATGGAAAGTGCAGCTTGTCACGGTTAAGGGACTTTGTAGTCTTATGACTCAAGTATGTGTCTGCTTGCACATGTATTCTCACAGGTCTTATACCTATCACGATGGTAGAGGTATAAAACACTGGTATACATGTATTTGTATGTTTCTTTTACATATGATGCCATTAGGAAAAGGTACAGACACATGCATGCTTGCTTTCAGGAATATAGTGAAAATTTCATCTCTATACTCAAGCACTAGGTGTGCACTGATGAAAAGAGGCACATATCACTCTTGGACTCATGAATTCACTTAGGCATTCTTATTCAGTTATGCAATCAAGGAGGCACTATCTATACACACTTTTAATCACTCAGACATGAACCATACATTCATATAATCACCCAGACACTACTATTCCACTCAAAACATTCACTCAGGCAGTACCAATGCACTCATGTATTCACTCAGACACTACTGATGCACTCATGCAATGGTCCAAGTATTACCCTAACACTCATACTTTCAGGTATTTCCCATACACTCATACAATCATCCAGTTACTACCTCTGCAGTGATAGAATCACACAGGCAGTATCCGTTCACTCATCCATTATCTCAAGCTCTACCCATACACTCATGCAATAAACCATGCTTTAGCCTTGCACTCAGTTTCTCTCAGGTATTTTCCATGCACTGATCCAATCACCCAGGCAGTATCCCTGCACTCATTCAATCATCCAGGCACTACTCTAGCACTGAACTATTCACTTAGGCAGTACCCATCCAGTCATCCATTCTGTCAGGCACTACATATGCACTCATCCAATGACCCTACTATTACATTCATCCTTTTACTCAGGGACTACCCATGCAGTCATACAGTACAGAAACTACTTATACATACATTCAATAAATCAGGTATTACCTATTCAATTTTGCAATCACCCAGGCACTACTTTTGCACTCAAAGATTTACTCCGACAATATCAATGCACTCGTCCATTTCCTCAGGTACTACTGTTGCACTCATACAATGAACTACAGATTACTTTTTGAGTCATCCTTGTACTCAAGTATTAGCTATGGAATGAACTAAGGAGACAGATATTACTCTTGCACTCATGAATTCACATATGCACTATCAATGCAACCCACTCATCCAGTTAGTACCCCTGCATTCATGGAATCACCCATACATTATTCCTGTATTCATGAAATCACCGACATACTACCTGTAGACTTATACAATAACTCAAGCACTACTGTTGCACTCAACTATTCTCTTCGGTAGTACCTATGCAGTGATCCAATTACCCAGGCATTATTCTTACAGTGATGGTTTTACTCAGGAACTACCTATGCATTGATGTAATCGCGTAGACATTATTCTTCAAGTCATAAACTCAGTCAGACAGTACTTATGCACTCATCTAATCACCTAAACAGTACTTCTCCACTTATACATTCATTCAGGCACTAACCATTTATTCATGTAATAACTCAGGCAGTATTCTTGAACTCAACCATTCACTTGGACACTACCTATGCACTCTTTCAAGACCCAAGCATTAGCCTTGTACTCATGCAATCATTAAAACACAGTATTGCATCTTTCTGCACCTCTGTTACTCCTTTCTGTACTTCTGTTGCCTCTTTCTACATTTCTGTTGCTTCTTTCTGCACTTCTCTTGACTCTTTTTGCATTCCTCTTGTCTACTTCTGTACTTCTCTTCTCGTAAATCTGTTGCTTCTTTCTGCACTTCTCTTCCTTCTTTCTGTACCTCGCTTACTTCTTTTTCAACTCCTCTTGCCTCTTTCTACACCCCTCTTACTTGTTTCTGTACCTTACTTGCCTCTTTCTACACCTTTCTTCCTCTTTCTGCACTTATTTTGCCTCTTTCTGCACCTCTCTTGCCTCTTTCTGCACATCTGTTGCTTCTTTCTGCATTTCTTAAATTTTTCAGTAGCTGTGTTCTTTGAGTATTTCATTTTGCTGTTTCTAAACCTTTCTTTTTTCCCCTGTCTTTTTTTCTGGGTGACCACATTTTCTTCTGTTTTTGCAGTTCTTTTGCTTGTTTTTACACTTTTCTCTTTTAATGCAATAGGAATTTAATTGTAATTTTGTGCTTAGTTATTTTCAAAATTGAAATGTTATTAATTTTACATTTTTAATTGATGTAACAAACTAATCAAACTATTATTTGTTTTTTAGAAAGATATTTTGATTGGATTATAAATAGAAGATGGCAAGAAAACATGAAAAGAGAAGAGAACAAAGGAAACAGAAGTACTTAATGAAAACTAAAAAGAGTGGAGTAGAAAAACACCAAAAGGTTGCTGAGGATAAAGTGTCTTCTGGTAAGAGAACTAAACAATTTATTAAAAAAGTTGTGGAGAGATTAAACAAACAAAATACTAATCAAAGGAGAAAATAAATTTTTACAACAAAGCACAAGCAAATAAAGAGATACAGTGGAAAAGAAACACGTCACAAGAAGACAAACAATTAAAGACATACGTGTACGTATGTTTCGGAATAGAGTAATTCAAAATGTATTAAGATTGTAAAAAGTATAAAAAAAAAAAAAGATCAGCAGCATATAAGAAGAAGCAACAGATTGAAAGTGTAGTAGATACTGCTTTTCAATTGAAACGGAAATTATTTATATTGGTATTGAAGAGAATGAAAACATTCAATAAAACAATGCACTTTATGAAGGAAAAAAGCAAAAGAAAAAGACTGGTTAATAGAGGTAACTTTTGCCAAACTCTTTCTGGTGAATGGAAGCAGACTTCTAGTACTGGGCCTTTCTTTAATGAAGAAAGCCATTTTCAACAAAATACATTAGTTCATGCAGTTGATACCAGTGGTCGATGTTATGAGATAAAAGATGGTTGTCCAATTGAAAAAGAAAAGATGGTTCCTAGAAATGTGGAAGAAGTAATAGCTGAAGAAGTTCAAGGGAGACGTACACAAGCTCCAGTGTATAAGTGGGACTGTAGTAGTATTCAACAGGAATATATTGATATATTACGAGATTTCTTATGAGAATATGCCAAAAAAAAGAAAAGTGTTAAACAGAAAATTAAGATGTTGCAAGGACTAGATCCTTGTAAAGTGAGACAATATACTGAGTTACAGGGTCATTCTCTGGCTTGTCTTTCTAGAAAAGCATGTCGAAGTACTTTTCATCATTTAAGAATGTTAGCAGTACATCACTCAGAAATGCGGACGTTAGTAAGGAGATTGTACTACGTAAAAAGTCCTCATTATCTTTAAGTGAAATGAACACAGCTCTTTTGCATGGTTCAGTATCGGATGTAAAAAAGTTTGTGATGATAGAGTTTCGCTTCTTTGGTTCACAGGAGGAGTGCAGAGAAAGTGACAGCTTGATAAATGTAGGTGTTGAAGAACAGGTGGAAGATATTAGTACAAGTTTGCAGAAGAAATTAGAAAGTTTAAGATAGTTTCATCTGAAAAACCAAACTATGTTTGTATTTGTTGTCGACGTACTCACTATAGAAGTCAAACTAGGAAAGTTGATGTATATTTAAAAAGTGAAAAGGAAAACAATGATAAGTGGCAGCAATTCGGTGCTTATTTGTTGGTGGATGGTCGTTTTGAGTTTGGTACTGATCAACGTATTTGTAAATATTGTTACAGCAAGTTAGAAGAGAACAAAATTCCAGCTAGAGCTGTACATAACAACTTAGAGTTGGTAGCTATACCTCTGGAACTGTGAGATTTAAATGCACAGGAGTCCATTCTTATTCAATCTGTGCACCCGTTTCAGGCCATAGCTCGTATGGAGCCTAAAACAGGTAAGCTTCCTCCAACAGATTTACAAAGAGGTCTGAAAGGAAGAGTTGTGTACTTACCTTTAGATTTTAAGAAAAATATTGAAACTGTTGGTATAGAGAGAAAGGAAAGTGAGCCTGTAGTTATTCTAGTTAATGGTGTACCAACAAAGAGTCGAAAAATATGGCAAGAGTTAGTAGATGTTACCAAACTTCAAAAGGCTACAATATATCTTGTACAGAACAATATTTATTATAAAACTGTAAATGTGGAAGAACAGGAAGATGAAACAAATTCAGAGTGGACAAATAGAAACAGTGGACAAGTCCAGGAGTGAAGAGATTTACGAACATTACAGTATACATCCTCTACATTCAAAAGAAGTGATAGGAAACAGTATTGAATTATTTCAAATGAAGAAAGCAAAGGGAACTCTCATGAGTGTATGGGAAAATTTTTTAGAAGCTCTTTGTTTTCCACAGCTGTTCGCCACTGGAGAAGGTGGACGATATGATGAACGAGCAGTATAGATCCCAGCTTCAGAATACCGCTCGACAAG
Source organism: Calotriton arnoldi (assembly GCA_963921515.1). NCBI lineage: Eukaryota > Metazoa > Chordata > Amphibia > Caudata > Salamandridae > Calotriton > Calotriton arnoldi. The sequence goes on from CAWUFW010011406.1 coordinate 37,164, forward strand.
ATTGTACTCAGAAGACCCAAGATTTAGACAGTGCATTCCATATATATTTCATCTTCTGTTTGAAAGTGACTTGTCTGCACCTACATATGCAGTGAACCACATATTAAAAACAGGAGTTCATCTTACACATGTTTCTGCAAAGGAATTCATGGACAAAGTTCAACAAAGATGATCATTTAGAAACTCAGTTAATTTGATGGCTTGTCAACGAGGTACAAATGAGTATTGGTATCGTCGTCACGGAGAACTTAAATGTATGTTAAGAAACTTAGGTACCCCTACGTTGTTTGTAACCTTTAGCTGTGCTGAATATGCATGGGACGATTTACTTGAATTTCTACAAGAAGTAAATTCAAATGTAAAAATATTGAATTGAAGACAGCTGGAGAAGTCTGTTCCTTGGATCCTGTAAATGTGTGCAGATATTTTAATCATAGGTTTCAAGCGATCATGTCTTTTATCTGCAATAAAAATAATCCACCTCTTGGAGAGCTAACAGATTTTTTGGGGAGAAAGGAGTACCAAGCCAGTGGTGCTCCTCATATACACATGCTATTATGGATCAAGAATGCACCAAAATGTGGAACTGATACAGATGAAAGTGTTTTGTCTTTCATCGAACAGTATGTTACCTGTGCCATTCCAAAACAAGGAGGAGAAAACAGATTGAGACAATAAGTTTTACGGTTTTAAAGTCATCGATGTGGAAAATATTGTCGACGGAAATTCAAGTCAAAGGGAAAAATTTATACAAAATGTTGTTTTGGATTCCCACCTCCAATAATTTTTAAAGGAAGAGTAAATAGTTTTATGTCAGCAGTAAGGCATACAATAACTCGAAAATCTCCGAAGAATATATACAACTTAAAAAGAACCGAAGATTCAAAGTATATTAATGACTACAATCCAGTGATTTTGACAATGTGGAATGCAAATATGGATATTCAATATGTTGCGGATAATTCAATTGCTGTTGCTCGCTATGTTACTTCATATATAACCAAATCTGAAACGACAGAGTTGAAAGAAATGTTCGAAGAAATTTCACAGGAAAAGAGTCTTAGCAAGAAATTGTACAGCTTTAGTTTGAAAATGCTTTCCCACCGAGAGATTGGATCCTATGAATGTTCAGATCGGTTGAGCTCTGCCAGTTTATATTCAAAGTCAAGAGGAATCATTTGGGTAAGTCTAGGTCTTGCTGCCACACGAAATAGAGTATTTAAATCTCTACAAGAAATTGAATACTTAGCATTGAATGAACCAGAAAGTACAGATATTGTTAAAACTAATATGTTGGATACGTACTATCCCAAAAGGAGTCCACATCTGGAAAACCTAGCTCTCTATGAAATACTTCAACATTACAGCTTTAAAAGAAATGTTACAGAAAATATAAATGAAGAAAAATATGCAGTAATTGGATGGGACGGATGTTTGGTAAAACATGTCAAAGGAAATCTTATTAACCACCGAAAACTCAGTTGTGAAGGTCCAGATAAGAGGGAATTTTTCTATTTAGCACTTTTGCAACTGTTCAAGCCTTGGCGTAGTGAAGCAGAATTACTTGGAGATTTTGACTGCTATTAAGATTCTTTTAATGCCTGTAAAGATCGCATTCAATGCACAATCTTCCCAACTTATCTACAAATGTTAAATGATGATATTGAACAAGAAAGTAAGGAAAAGGAAAAGAAAAAAACATTTATAGAGCGCATGGCTACCCGGAAGCATCCCAGCGCTAATAACTGACACGGAGGGGGCAGAGGGCTAGGGGAAGAGCATGGTCTTTAATTGCTTCTGGAAAGCCAGATGATCATGGATTGTGCGGAGGTGGAGAGGCAGGGAGTTCCAGAGTTTGGAGGCATTATAAGAAAAGGGTCTACCGCCACTCCTAGATTTCTTGATCCTGGGGATCTCTGCCAGGTACAGATCATCTGATCGAAGATTCCGGTTGGCTTTATATGGACGAATCATGCTGGAAAGAATAGGTGGACCAAGTCCCTGCATTGACTTATGTACCAAGCACAGAGCCTTGAACCTGATCCGTTACTGAACAGGGAGCCAGTGAAGGGCGCGGAGGGCCGGTTTTGCTGAAAGTCTATTGGTAGTACCCGTCAGGAGTCTTGCTGCACTATTTTGTACTGATTGGAGTTTTGTGACCACAGAGATGGGGGCACCCAGATACAGAGCGTTTCCATAGTCCAGTCTCGAGAGTATTAATTATTGGACCAGTACTTTCCTGGCCTCGAAAGGAAGGAGGGGCAGGACTTTTTGGGCCATTCTGAGTAGACCATAACAGAGGGCTGCCGTTTTTCTGGCCTGGGTCCTAGGACTTGGGTCTTGCTCCATCCATACACCAAGGCTCTTAATCTCTGCTTTCGGGACTGGGGCTGGGCCCATGCTGGGGGGCCACATCATACTAGGGTTGAAACTGAGAGTGTTGCCCAGAATCATTAGCTCAGCTTTTCCTCCGTTAAGCTTCAGCTGGGAGGCATCCATCCAGCTGGAGATATCATTTAAGCATGAGTACAGGGCATGGATTTTTAAATCTGATTGATTAAGCCCGACCACCAATTGGGAGTCGTCGGCGTAGGTAATCATCCGGATTCCATAAGGGGCCACTATGGCAGCCAGAGGGGACATATAAACATTGAAGAGAGTCGGGCTTAAAGAAGAGCCCTGTGGTACACCACTCGACAAAAGGGTGGATTTACATAAGTTTTCATCAAAAACCTGAAAGGTTCTCCCCTCCAGAAATGAGGACAGCCATAGAAGCGCCGTTCCATCCACTCCTATATTCCTGAGCCGCCGGATCAGAATTGGGTGATTCACCGTATCAAATGCGGCGCTCAGGTCCAGGAGTAGAATGGCCGCAGAGCCTCCTGAGTCCAGGATTTTCCTACTTTCCTCAGTCACTGCCAATAGAGCGGTTTCGGTACTTTGGCGCGGGCGAAACCCAGTTTGGGAGGAATGAAGCAGGCTGTGGCTTTCAAGAAACCCAGAAAGAGTTAGGTTTATATGCTTCTCTATTACCTTGCTTATGGCAGGCAGAAGGGATATGGGGCGATAGTTGCCCAATTCTACCGGATCCAGACTGGGCTTTTTAAGTAGAGCTTTAACTTTCGCCCCTTTCCATTTGAGGGGGACTATTCCAGAGGACAGCGAGGCGTTGATCAGGTTTATCAGGTTAGGGGCTATTATTGGGGTAACCTGTTTCAAAACATTTAGTGGCGCCGGGTCAATGGGAGAGCCACTCTTTATCGTGGCCAACAGGGAGATGAAGACTTCCTGGGACACAGGAGGAAAGGCCTCAAGGATATATTCAGGGGGTTGTGAGTGAGAATCTATCTGATGCTGTATGGATTCCTCCTGCTCCCCCTTAGATGGGATGGATTCCAGAATTCGCTGGATTTTAATATGAAAAAACTCGGCCAATTTATTGCACCGTATGCCAGAGGTATCGGGGGTCGTTCTAGGGGTGGGGGCTTTAAGTAATGTTTTAATAATGTTAAAAGTTTCTTTGGGCGAGTTGGAGGCTGCTAAAATTCTATTTTCATAGTAGGAGGCTTGGGCTTTTCTTAATTCAACTTTGTAAGCAAGGATATCTAGTCTACAGTCCTGATTTTGTGAGGGAATAAAATCTTTCCTCCAATGTCTTTCTTTCACTTTACATTGCTGTTTTAAGATGCGCAATTCCGGCGAAAACCATTGGGCGTTGTGAAGCCCCGCCGTTTTTTTTATCTTGATCTTGGGGAGGACAGTGTTGAGTGACTCCTCTATCCAATCTAAGAAATCCTCATTCGCTTTGACCGGGCAAGGGTTTAGGCTGGGTTTTGTTGACAAGAAACTAATATTGCAGCTGAAATAGCTAGAGACAGTTCTCAAGATAGTCAAAGTTCGGGTCCACTTAGTCAAGATCCACTAGGATAACCAATTATTGAAAATGAAGCAGCAATAGCCATGAATGAAGTAGAAACTGCAATGCAACAAGCACAGTAGGATATTATTCAGTTGGAAAAGTTAGAAGAACAACTAAACATTGAACAAAAAGAAATGTATCTCCACGGATCTTCTAAAAACTCTAAGATCCCAAAGAAGTAGATACAACAAACTCATTAGATCGGTGAAAGCCAACTTCCTCAAATACCAACTTGACAAAGCCAAAAATCGCCCGAAACGACTTTTTGAGCTCATTAAATCACAATCCAACAACACCTCTACCCAATCTCAGCACCCCGCTCGCCCGCAACCAAACTGCGATGCGGTGGCTGAATTCTTCCTCGAAAAGACGAATAAAATCGAATCAGATCTAAGGTCTGCTGCACTCACTATCTCGCCCTCTCCTGACTCCTCTGTCTCCACACCCCTGCCCTCGCCTCAGGGTATCTCACTCGAAAACAATGCGTCATGGAGTCATTTCACTCCCCTCAATGACATTACCATCCTCAACATTCTCTCTACCCTTAAACCCTCAGATCACTTCAATGACCCCTCCTCCCCCCTAACTTCTTTAAAGAAATGATCGGTTCACTAGCACCACTCTGGTCCAAGATCATCAATGCCTCACTTCTTCAAGGTGAGATCACGGACTGCTTGAAGGCGGGCCTAGTGCTCCCAATTCTCAAAAGACCCTGCTGACCTGAACAACTACCGCCAATCACAAACATACCCACCCTGGCTAATCTTCTGGAGAAATGTGTTCATGAACAACTACGCACACACATTGAGGAATTCCAGCTTCTCGACCTATTCCAATCAGGCTTCCGCATTGGCCACAGCACCGAAACGGCCATCACTCACATTGTGGACGACGCTCTCACTTTACTTGACCAAAATGAAGCCTGCCTTTTAATTCTGCTCGAACTCATCGGCATTTGACACTGTCAAACATGACAATCTACTCTTCCTCTTGGAACGTAGGATGGGGCTCTCAGGCACGGTCCTTAAATGGTTTACCTCTTTCCTCAACAACAGAACACAAAGAGTCAAATCCAACCAGTCTCTCTCCAACCAGAGTCCCTGCACACTTGGTGTCCCCCAAGGATCCTCACTCTCCCCCACACTCTTCAACCTTTTCCTGGAACCACTGACTATAATTCTTAAAGCCTCCAACATCCAATATCACATGTATGCGGACAACACCCAACTCTACATGAAAATCTCCTCCCACGACGACATCAAATCTCTCAACGGAACCCTGCTCAAAACCCTTAACTGGCTAACCTCCAACCATCTCAAATTAAACGCCCTCAAGACGGAATTCCTCCTCATTGCACCCGCTAGGCAAACCCCCACTGTGGTGAAATTTCTCTGTAACCTCACCGCCCTCAACTGCACACCTCACATCGTTGACTCCACTAAATCACTGGGAGTTTTGCTAGACAAAAACCTAAACCTGCAAGACCACATCAGATCATCGACCAAAGGAGCGAACTTCCAACTCTGCATCCTAAGAAAACTCAAACCCTACCTTCCCCAAGATGACTTTAAATTGGCGGTGCAAGCACTTGTCATTTCCAGACTAGAATACGGCAGTGCGACTCTTTGCGGTCTGCAGAAACTCAGTTTAGCACCAATCAGAGCATCTCTAAATGCTGCTACTTGACTCATCACGGGTTCTAAGAAGACCAACCACATTTCACCGGACCTTAAATCTCTCAATTGGCTTTCCTTTGAAGCAAGGATACAACTAAAGATCGCCTGTATGACCCATAGAGCACTACACTTCAACACCCCACTCTACCTGAAATGAAATGAGATTTATAGAGCGCGAAACATTAACCCAGGGGTGTCAAGGCGCTTACCTGACAAACAAGCTGAAACTTTCGGGTGGCTCAAGGCCCACAAGGAGCACCGGCACACTGCTGCTCAAGCCCAAGAAATTTAATAAGCGTAAAACTTACAATCATACATTCTCTGGCATCGCCCCGAGAATCTGGAACTCCCTTCCAGTGGAAACAAGACCGATTCCCTCTACTCTTGCTTTCAAAAGGGAAGTCGAAACTCTACTATTGAACAAACTCTTCTAATGAACAATGCGTTGAACTTGATGCTGTGCACCTACTGTCTCTAAGTGACTGTATTTTTTCTAGTTTGCTCTTGATGTATATTGCCCTACTTGTCGCTCTCACCCATCCTGCTTCCTATGCCCACCTCAATTTCATCTTGCCCCTGTTGTATATTGTCCCACTGTTTCCATGATTTCTCTCCCCTAGCTGTTTTCCTTTGTCTACCTAAACCGTATGTAAAGCCCTCTGATACCCACCTGGCTCATGTTCGCGCTATACAAAACTTTAAATAAATAAGTGACAGAACAGATACAACATGGTTTGCAACATGAAAAAAATGAATGCCAATGATTATCGTTTAAACCTATTCTAATGTACATTAGTGGTCAAGATGGAACAGGAAAAAGTTCCTTAATTAAAGTTTTGACCAGTTATCTATACAAAACTACAGGATCACATTTATCTTGTGTTTTAACAGCTCCTACTGGATTAGCAGCACACAACATTAAAGGGATTACTTTACATTGATTACTCATGCTACCAGTTGAACATGACAATAAATTGGAATATCACAAGCTATCTGGAGAAGCTTGTTATAAAGTCTCAAGAGTACTGAAGAAAACTGAAACTTCTAATCATGGATGAGGTGAGCATGGTCTCCAACTTAATGCTTGCCTTTGTACTGTCTTAGGGATTCTGCTCATATGCAGAGCTATGCCCAGGATGATAGGACCTCGGAATATAGTGGTGAGCCACCCATACACCTTAGCACCTAAAACCCCAACCCAACTAGCTGTAGCGTCTCATCAGCACCAATATCACCAATGATTAACAACCCAGAACACGGTATCTCTCTCTCAGGACTCGCAGAAGCAAGAACACCCTTTCGTTACTCACTCATACCTGTCCACAACGCGCGTAATAAGAGACACGGTTTAGTTAAAAATGTTTATTTCAACAAACGTGCTCTAAGATACAGTACACGTGTAAGTACTACCAGCATAATGCATAAGAATAATATACTCAGCATAGTTACCACACCATAGAATACAAACGGGGAAAGCATTTCATAAAGCAGTGGTTATATGGCTAAATGACCTTACCACCCTCCCCGTGCTAGTAGCTAGTTTATTATAATAATAGAAGACCTCTGGGCTTTGACTAGCGAACCCCCATACCTCAGTCTCTAGATGCAAAACTACATCGGCAGACAATAACAGCTCTTCTCCCTGGAAAGGTTTTCTCCAAGTGTCCCTAAAGCGGGAAAACCGCAATATTAAAAGCACACAAATTTCTCCATGGCAGCTGTACATAGTGTTATGTCTAGGTGTGAGGGACTGGCCAAATCAGCAAGAACAAGGAGACGTTGTTTTTCGACCTTGTACATGTTGTGCAGACTGAGCCCAAAGTGAACAGGAGAAAAGGTGAGAGACAGAAAATGCAGACAGTTCTAAAATAACTTGGCAAGAGCAGAGGTCGATAGAACAACGGCTCAGAGTAATGTGCGCAAAAAAGTCATCATGGCGGCCAGGCCTATGCCAACGTAGCAAGGCAGGCCAGGAGGCCACAAACCACAAGACACCCTCCCCTGGGCAGTCCATCGGCCAAGATAAAGGACGAAGACAGAGTTCAATTAGTTCGAGCAGAACAGAAACGTCTGTTGCGGACGCAGTCTCCATGAAAAATTTTGAGATGCGAAAGAAAAAAAAAATATATCCAGCGAGGCGCAGAGAGCGAAGGCCGTGTTAATCGACCAGGGTGGAAGTGCAGAAAAATGCCACACCTTCCAAGAGGACATCATTGGAATCGTCGGAAAACATAGACGCCATCCAGTCCATCAAATCAAAGCAGCAGGCATGCTCCTCGCAGGAGGGAGCATCCAAAAGCAATGCGGGACAACTTGCGTGATACTCAACATAACTTTGTTGTAGGAGATTCTCAGCAGCCGCCCAGATATCCTATTGTGCCAAAATCCCCAGTGCAGCTGCACGCGCCATGTAACCTGCAGCGGAACAGTCCCGTTCATGGGCCTCTAAGGGACCCACCAACTCAACAAAATCCGGAACAGACAAAGACGCATTGGAGAGGCAATAGTCCATGAGAAAGGACAGCGGATGCAAGACATCACAGGTTGCACGCAAGTGAAATACGCAAAGCGAAAAGAAAGTGAATAGGACACACTCAGTGTCGCCAACGGCAGGACGCCAAAGCCAGCGAGGAAGCGCTCACGGAGCAGCTGGAGCCGACCTGGGTCGAGAAGGGCCCATCGGGGAGCAGCCATTGCGTAGAAAACAGACCAACAGCAGTACACCAGCCACCAAGGCGAGGATCAATGGGAAGCCACCAAAGACGCTGGAAAAAATTGAATGAATAAAAGCTGGTATCACACCAAAAATAGTTTGAAAGGAGGTCACAAGGCCGGAGCCCACAACCTTAAAAAAGTGTACCAGACCTTCAGTGCGAGATGCATTAAAAACACGGTGAATCAGTTCACCGAAATGTTGTGGGAGGTTAGTGTTCAGAAGGGCTTGAATCTCACTGTGGGTACATGCCACCTGGAGAATGAACGTCTCCCGGGCAGATGTGAGCATAACCTCCTGGTTCAATAATAGCGCCTTTATTCTGCTCAATTTATTGAAATCCGCCTTCAGTGTAGGAATGGAAGGCCAAATAGAACTATCTAGGATGTCGTGAGGGGGAGGAAAAAGCACATTCTTGCAGCAGACAACCCTGTGTGAAACAGTTACAATATAGGGTATGCCGGCCTGCATGCCACAGCAGTTTTCGTTATTCAAAAGCAAATAGCTACCATTAGTAAGCAAAGTAAAAGTAGGAGAAATAGCAGGAGCAGGAATACCCTTCAACACACAAGCAAGATTCGGAGCAGAAACGTTACAAGCTCCGTGCAATTTTATGTGTTTGCAGATCAGGGAGTGACCCACAGTTGAATCGCATGACTCCCCCGTGAGAAAAACTTCCTTCCCGTCTCTAAGGCATTTGTACATGAAAGGCAGGGACCAAAGTTCATGCAGGAAGGCACTACCCAAGGGCTGGAAACGGCCTACAGGATAATGTTTCATGCACAAACTAAATTCAAACAAAGAAAAAGGCAAAGCGATAACCCCATGAACTAGCCACACAGCAGAATCCAATTCTGCCACAGAGAATGGTAAGGGCTCTATCTTTTCAATATGTAACAGTGTGTAAGCTGCATCCTTCATGGACATGAATTGCTGTTTGTCAGTTAAATTAAAAGGCAGAAATAAAGCAGAGGTATTCAAAAAATGCCACGGAACTTTACGTAACTTAAGAGTCTGCAAAGTCCATGCAAACTGCATAACTGAACGCAATTGATTCTGCTATTTCCCGTAAACGGGAAGCAGCTTCAATTTGCGAGAGCCTCCAGAGTTCATTATAAGCTTCATAAACGAATCTCTTAGGTCGCGGACCACGAGGCCCCAGAATAAAGTCGGACAGATCAATGTTGCCTGATAGGAGGGACAAATGTTGTTTAACAGAGTCAAGGGAAGAGTGCTGCAACCACTGTTTACATAATTTACCAACAGAATATGTGGTAACAGTACGGGAGTCAGAAAACCTTGGATCTGGCCTATCCTGTCTGTAGCCAGGGACTGAGTCGTGAAAACGCAGTTGGCATGCATTAGACAATATGGGCCAAGCCAACCAGGGTGACTGAACAATCGTAGAAACATTAAACGAATTGTTCTGGAATAAAGCTTGCAAAGTTGCAAGGGACATATTAAAGCGCAAGCTTTCGTTGGGAGTGGAAGACAACGAGGGAATGGAAGGCGCATTCAACTGTTTGGAAGTAGCCAAACCCCAACACGTAGTTTGATAAATGGAATTATTCAGACATACAATTTGGGCCGGGATAAGGCAAGCACGGTGCAAGGCTTCGGTGCCCTGCACCTGCCATGGCTTTGAGCCCCAGATGGATTTCAAATCCACAGTGTCCTTCCAGTATTCATAACCACCCACAGCTAAGGCGTTCAAAAAGGAACCCGAATATAGTAATTTGGTGTGCGTCAACATGATTTTTGGGGGGGATGATGCATTCAATTTAAAATAATAGGACCCAGGGTTCGATCTATTAAAATCTGTAAAATAAGTGAATTTATTTCGAAGAGTCAGGGAGCTACCAGGTAATGGTGTTGGACAATGCTCCCATTGGGTGTAGGTGAAAGGGCCACGCAGCGCACTTGGTTTATGGATAAAGTGATTTCCCCAATGCTGGTAACAATACAAGTCAGCATAATTAGCAGAATTCATGTACAAATCCTCAGCATTAAAGGCAGCATATTTCCAATCAGTAAATAATGCTTCAACTGCATGCACATCCCAATCATCAGAATGAATATTGCTTTTTACGACATCACCCATTGAAACTCGAAGGACATTTGGTACATTAATAATTTCTGTCGGTCCATGTATTTGAAAATTTACCGCATCCCATACGATGCCATCAGCAACGGGAAAAGCCGAAATGTTCACAAATGCATGGTCACGCTTCATGATGTGAGAGGAAGAATGTGGAGCCAAAGTTCCAGCGACACTGTTCACAGCAGAGCGTTCTGGTAAATAGTGACCATTGATGAGTAGAAAAACACGGTGACAAAGCCAATGGACATGAACAAAAAAATCAGGAATAGTACCAACCAGATGTATGTCCAGGGGGGAATCAAAAAATTGTCTCTGAACCAAGATACAAAAATACTGAACTTGGACGGGACAAGTGATGAGGTGGAATCCGAGTCAAAGGAATAACGTGTTGGGCTCAGTGGCGTTGTTGGAAGGTGTGCCACCGACTCGGTATCGGGATAGGTATACTCATTTTCGTTGATGCAGGGGGAGACTGAGTTTTCGAGTATACTTTCAGGCAAATCAACCATCTCAATTGCAACATCAGTGACCGTTCGGGCAGGAGGGCCACGAACACAAGTCCGATAAATGGCAGGACAAGAGACCGCTGGTGTAACACTATTCAGGATCGGCCAGATGTTGTAGCTTGACATTTTCCACTGAGATGTATCTGTTCTCCTTGCGACCAGGAAGCGGTGGTAAGATGACTGTACGAGTACCCTTCAAGCCAAGGACTGGAACCGGTGCACAATAAGAGGGGCCGAATTCTTTTTTCTCTCCACCTTCTCTCGAACCAGATATCCAATCTTCGGAAGCCAGCCGGCCACCGGAATCTGCAGGGTCTGTGGCTGAAGGTAAATGTGCAATCGCAAGTTTGTCTTGGGCTTTTTGTAAGTCCTGTAACATAGTAGAATGGTTATCTACATCAAACTTGGCGGATTGTGCCGCCATGTCTAGACCATCAAGGTCAGGCACAAACATTCTTATGCCAAAGAGCATTTCGTATGGGGTCCGCCCACCCAGAGGTCTTCTAGGGAGATTATTAAGTGCACGTTGTACAGTATACAAGTGGGCCAGCCAGTTCCTGCCAGTACCTAAGACTCTAGCTGTCAAGGATTGCTTTAAGTCACAGTTCATTCGTTCAACGATCGAGTTGCCCTCAGGCCGATACGGAGACGAAAATTTCACCCGCACCCCCAGTGAACCCATTGCGTCCTTGTAAGCCTTAGAGGCAAACGCTGGACCTTGGTCAGAATGGAAGGTGCCACAGGCGAAAATTCCCACAAAGACACGCAAATCCCTGATGACATTTCGAGCGTCAGCACTCCGTTGTGGCCAGACCCAGATGAAACGTGTGCACGAATCCACCGCCACTAAGATATATTTATAGGCGGTGTCTGAAGAAAAGGGACTGCAGTGATCCAGGTAAACACACCCAAAGGGTCTGTTAGAAATGCAGAGCGGGGTTTGTGGTGGTCGTGTAACCGTGGAAGGCTTAATCTTTCACCAGTAACGCTGCTGCAAGATGGAAACCGTCGCAGACACTCCAGCATGTGCCGAAGCCATGCCTTCATGAGCTGCCGTTATCAAGGAAATCCTGCGGTCCGCGTTGGGAATCAGCCGATCACCAACGTCGGGTATTTTTACATAAGGCACCTGTTCGGGACCTAACAGATAAGAATATTTGGAAGGAAAACCCCTAGGGTAATTAGCACCTTCCTTGGTTGCAGCGATGGCTGCTAGAATATCAGTATCAATTTTAGTCATGGATCTAGTAACTGCTGCGACTGAACACGTGACTACTGCTGATTTGGCAGCCTCGAAGGCCAAACCGTTACCGACAGCGTGTGCGCCCACCCGCTGATGGCCAAGGGTGTGCACCACCTGTGTGAGTGGCAGACGTTGTTTCAAGTCTGCCACCCGAACCCAAAGCATTTTATGCTTAATTGTGCTACCTTTGGCGTCTCTATAGTCGTTTTGCGACCAAAAGAACAGATTGTCATTGTAAGACTGAACACAGTAGTAAGAATCGCATACTAGGAGTGTGGTCACATCAGGAGTAGCGAACTCAAGCGCAAGCACCAGTGCGCGCAGCTCGGCCAATTGTGCAGTACTGTCCCCGAGTGCCTGAGTGTGCACTACAGTAGACTTGAACTTTCCGTTCACAAAACTTCCTGCAACAATAGCACATGCAGCTGAATAAGCATGCTTGGAACCCGTGGCCGGTTGAGCCGAACCATCGGTATAGATCACGCAATCGTAATCCTCAAGCGGTAGCATAGACAGAGGAGGAGGATGAACGAATTCATACTGTAAAAACTCCTGAGTCTGTAGCGAAGAATCAAAAAATAAAGGTGTCGTCCGGAGACGTCAGAGAGGTTGCCCATTGAATCCAACAGGGGTGCAAAGCTTTAGAGTTCGGTACACTTGCCTTTGTCACTGCCTCTAGGGCAGGATATGGTGTTACCACCAGAATGCGTTTTCCCTGTGCCAGTGCGCGTTCCTTTAGAATCGCCATTTGCACTGCAGTTAGAACTTTCTCCACAGAGGAAAAGCGTATTTCCGCGGAAGTGTAAAGATGCGACTTGTATGCAATGGGTACTGTGTCCCCTTCGTTAAAGGTTAAGTAAGTGAAACCCACTGCCCCTGGAATTATTCTAATCACCAGGTTTGTGTGGTTATCACGAGTCAACAGATATTTCGACTCAAGAAGGTCTGTCTGCAAAGACTGAAGAATGGAGGTATGCTCCGGAAGCCAGCATGACTTCGAAAAGTTAGGCTGTATCAAGGCATACAGTGGCTTGATACGCTGGGCATATTCGGGAATGTAAGTACGCCCGAAATTCAGAAAACCCAGCAGAGATTGAAGTTTCTTCAAAGTAGAGGGAGGGCACAAGAGTGCACATTTCTCCAAGAAATGGGGGGCTAAGCCCTTACCTTCATTGTTGAGCTCATAGCCCAAGAACAAAACGGTAAATTCAGCAATGTGGGACTTGGCAAAATGAAATTTGTATCCCATGACCGCAAACTCTAGGATAATGCGGTCCACTCGGGAAAGATGCAGGAAAAGTTTGTCGTCTGTCAGATAAATGTCATCGACGTACGAACAAGCATCTGGATCAATGCCGTCTAACAAAGACAACACGGGCTACGAATACCCCAGGACTGTTCTTGTAGCCCATAGGTAAACGCCGGAATTTGAATAATTTACCACCGGATGTAAAAGCGCTCCATTGGCTACTCTCCGGGGCAAAGTTGTGCGTGTAGAATCCATTGGAGAGGTCAAGCGTTGTTTTATATTTTTTACGAACAAGACTGTCTACAAGCGCAGAACTGTGTGTATTTTGCACCGCAAAGGTCCGACAATGAGAGTTCAAATGCCGGTAATCTAAAACTAAGCGGTGCGATCCATCGGGTTTAGAAACCGCGAAAAGGGGATTATTCATAGGTGACACGCATGTTTCAATTACTCCCGGATATTCTAACTGAGTCAGAATGTCGGAAACGGGGCCTTTGGCTTCCCGTTTAATGGGATATTGGGGTTGTGGCTGTGGAAGGGACCGCAAAGGTATTTCATGGGGGGGGGGGGAAAGAGTCTTCATCCCAGCCCACGTGATTGCAGTATAACGCTGGAGCCAGGGACACAGCCCACTCGGCTGCAAGAGCCTCCGCCTTGTCCTTTGGGACATGTCGAGAAAAGCTCGGAAGGATTACCTCCTCCCCTTTACGCGCAGCAAGTACGAATGGGGGCGGCCAATCCGCCTCCGCCAACAAAATGTCATACGAAGAGGTCAGATTCTCCCAAAAAATCCCTTTAATTACACGCTGAATGTCACCTTCAATTTGAACAGCAATATTATATAGTCTGTCAGGGGGTGCGGCTCTGGTGTCTGCTGTCTCGACAGTAATGAATGTCTCAGTTGCTGTCGCCTCCACATGAGGACGTAGCGCCTCCCGCACTATGGTAACTTCCGCGGCGCTGTCTAGGAGGGTCACTGCCCACGTCCAATTCAAGAGTCTCGCTCTCACCGTCTGTGGCATATCTCGCTGTTACAGCGGCGACCTTCTTCTTCTGAAACTGTGGGCGAGAACGTTGAAAGTCTTCTGCTTTCCCTCTAACTTGTTGTCGAGGTTGGTCTTGTCCCTGGGGAGCCTCTCGGCCCCTTCCTCTATCCTGGCGATCTTCTCCACTGGCCTGTGAAGATGTCGGTGCCTGTGAAGAACGAGGAGAACGCGTATCAGGGATCTGAAACCTATCCGGAGATTTAATTCTTCCTCTGTCTCGCAAATCATAAGTGCGTTCAGAAGAGACTGAAACCGGGGATGCGCCTCGCGACCCCGGTCTCTTTTGTTGCTTACCCTGTTTTTTCAACCTCCAGCTCTTCCTAGTAAAGATTGGTTTCTCATCTTTCTCAGATTGAGTTTTTGGTTGTTGTAATTGTGTTTGTGATTTGGCAAAAGGCTTAACGCCCAGGCTATTTCTGCCAATAGTTTTGTAAGCCTGGGCAATAATTTTCGGTAATTCGCGCGGCCTGTCCGGTTCTGGGACCAAAGCCAAAGCAATAGCTACTTGAAAGTTCACTGCATCGCCCTTGACATTCGCAAGGATTAAATCAGCTACTACGTCGAACACTCCCACCAGTCTCATCCCTAATTCCACAGCCGCTTCAGGGCCATGCTCATCCTGTACGCGTTTAATTACAGAGGGGAGAACCGTCATGGAAGGCGTGCCGAAACATTTCGCATATACTGCTGCGAATACCCTTCCCCAGTTGTTGCAATCTGCCAACTCGGGGACTAAGTCTTTGGCAAACTAATCGTAGGAATTCTGTGTTTTTCCACGGGAGAGGTATTTGGAAAAACTGCCTCCAGCTGGTCAAATTTTTCTGCAAGCCAATAAGGAAAATCATCGTTATTTTGTGGGCGCTTGCCCATCACTGAATTCACCATGACAGGACTTATGGTCACACCGCCTGCACCAGCTGGCTGGGCTGCAACTCCAGGTGGGGCTCTCTGGAGGTTGCCTGTAACATACTGCACTAAGGCTCGATGCACTCGCACTAAAGACGAATACATATTGCGCAGTTCCGCGACTGTTACCGTCATATATTGCGGATGTGGGGTGTACCCGGCCAAGACAGGCCAAGTGGCCCCTTCAATTGATAAGGGGCCTAAACGAACCGTGGTAACCGGTTGGGGGAGGGTGCCATCAAACCAAACACGGTGTTGCCACGCCGTGAGCGGTACTTCAATATTCCTATAAGGTCTATAGTGAACAGGAACTACGGTGGCTGCATATTCATGGAACAAATTATCGTTCGCATCCACCGCCGGAAAAGTGACCCAAGAGTAAATCACCTCAAAGTGGTAAGCTGAGTCTGCTTGTACCACAAAGATTAGATCGACACCAGCGTCAGGCACTCCATACACTGTTAAATGAGCCCGGAGCGCTGCACGGCTATGTGCCGCAATTTGAACAGCCATTTTAGGCTAAAATTTTTCGACAACCTAATTTTAGGCAGCACAATATAGGGTTTTAGTTAAGAACCTTTTAACAACTTCAAGCTTGAAAGAACCTATAAAAACGTCAATATAGGCGGTATCACAGACACAGACGCTTCCGGAAGCGTCCGTGAGAGGAGTTGTGGACAAGCACAAGCACTACTCAAGCGTCTCGCAGATAAGCTGCCCCACGTTGGGCGCCATGTCTTAGGGATTCTGCTCATATGCAGAGCTATGCCCAGGATGATAGGACCTCGGAATATAGTGGTGAGCCACCCATACACCTTAGCACCTAAAACCCCAACCCAACCAGCTGTAGCGTCTCATCAGCACCAATATCACCAATGATTAGACAACCCAGAACACGGTATCTCTCTCTCAAGACTCGCAGAAGCAAGAACACCCTTTAGTTACTCACTCATACCTGTCCACAACGCGCGTAATAAGAGACACGGTTTAGTTAAACATGTTTATTTCAACAAACGTGCTCCAAGATCCAGTACACGTGTCAGTACTACCAGCATAATGCATAAGTATAATATACTCAGCATAGTTACCACACCATAGAATACAAACGGGGAAAGCATTTCATAAAGCAGTGGTTATATGGCTAAATGACCTTACCACCCTCCCCGTGCTAGTAGCTAGTTTATTATAAAAATAGAAGACCTCTGGGCTTTGACTAGCGAACCCCCATACCTCAGTCTCTAGATGCAAAACTACATCGGCAGACAATCACAGCTCTTCTCCCTGGAAAGGTTTTCTCCAAGTGTCCCTAAAGCGGGAAAACCGCAATATTAAAAGCACACAAATTTCTCCATGGCAGCTGTACATAGTGTTATGTCTAGGTGCGAGGGACTGGCCAAATCAGCAAGAACAAGGAGACGTTGTTTTTCGACCTTGTACATGTTGTGCAGACTGAGCTCAAAGTGAACAGGAGAAAAGGTGAGAGAGAGAAAATGCAGACAGTTCTAAAATAACTTGGCAAGAGCAGAGGTCGATAGAACAACGGCTCAGAGTAACGTGCGCAAAAAAGTCATCATGGCGGCCAGGCCTATGCCAACGTAGCAAGGCAGGCCAGGAGGCCACAAACCACAAGACAGTACACTTGAGAATGCAACAGATTTTAAAAACAGATTACGATGTTTTGTTTGGAGGAAAACATGTAATTGTATTCGGCGATCTACTACAACTTACTCCTGTAAAAGGGCACCCTGTTTTTAAAACACTTGTGCATGAAGATACTAGAAAATCTTTGGGAAGTATTGGAAATGTGAACATTTGGTCTCATTTTGAATATAAAGAACTTATTAAGAATATGCGACAAGCAAGTGATGAACATTATGGAAATATTCTTCAAGATATAAGAATTGGTGTCTTGATGAAAGATGGTAAACAAGCTTTAGAAAGTTGGCTACTGAGGAACTTGTTTACAACTGGAAACACAGCGGCTGAAATAATGTATAATAAGCTTGGAGAAAAGAAGTCTATAGTTTGCCTAATGCCTACACTGCAAGAGTGTTCTACATTTAATCAAGAACTTTTAAAACTGGAAAACCAACAAATAGTGGAAATTGAAGCTATTGATAAAATTGAACATCAAGGAGGGACTATTATTCGCACAGAGAAACTACAATCAAAATTGGATTCTTTGGAAAAGTCTGTATCTAAGACTGCAGGCTTAGAAAAGACTTTACATGTATGCATAAAGTGCCGGGTAATCTTACGGCGTAATTTGAATGTAGAAGAAGGTTTAGTAAATGGAGCAATGGGAAAAGTTGTTGATTTTGTAAATTTTCAGAACAAAGATGGAATAGAATTTTTGAAGATAAAATTTGATTAGATTAAAGAGGTAAGACAGATTGGGCGTTATGTTGTACTTTTTTGCTTGTAAAAGACTTGTATGTTCGCAGAAAACAGTTTCCTTTGTCTTTAGCATATGCAGTAACTATTCATAAATCTCAAGGTTTAAGTATAGACAGTGCTTTTGTAAATATTGGAAGTACAGTGTTCAAAGAGGGAATGGCATACGTTGCATTGTCGCGAGTAAGAACATTATCTGGTTTGTATTTGATTGATTTTGATGAGAAAAAGGTTAGTGCAGATGCAAATTGTGTAAGAGAATACAATCATTTAAGAAGACTTTATACTCCTCATTTAGGTGAATATTCCATATATGAAAAACGTGTAGTGTGTCCAGAGCGTAAATATGTCAAGCATTCATTTGAGGTTCAAAAAAAGAAAACCATTGAAAAGAATCATGAAGGTGTAAAGAAAATGGAAACTGTTAATGAGATTGTAGGATACCAGTTGGAAAACAGTTCAGGTATCAATTGCTATGCTAATGTGATTTTGAATGCTGTGTTATCTAGAAGAGCTTCATTGTGAAATTATGGGAAATCATAAAAAAAGATTTTGTTCTTTATTACGTCATGTATTTAAACAATTGGTAACTGACAGAAGTAAAATCCATACTGCTTCTGGTGTTCGACATCTTTTGGATACATGTACTGGTTCTTTGACATTTACTCTTAATGTTCAACAAGATGCACATGAATTTCTAATGTTTATGCTTGGAGTATTAGAACATGAAGGAATACAGATTGAATACTTATTTGGAGTAAGTTACAGATGGGATCATAAATGTGAAGAGTGTACATTTACTTCCAGCACTGAAATAGACACAGAACGATTCATATACTTGACGATACCAGATTGCAAATCAGTACCTTTTAACAAATTAGTAAAAACAGCCAATCAGGATATAAAATGTTCACATTGTAAATCAGAGATGTTGTCTACATTACATATAGAAAGATGCGGAAAATCTAATTTTAATGTTTCAACGTTGTAGAGCAAATGAAAGAAAATTGGAGACCAAAATAATAAAAGAATTTGTTGCAAATCAAATATCTATTTCAGGAAGAACTTTTATAGCAGTGGCTATCATTTTCCATGATGTACCTACTACAACATCTGGACACTATACCATATATTTTAAGTGTAATAAAGGATGAACACATTGCAATGATGCCCACTTGGAATTTAAACCAAGATTACCTTATGAATTACCAAATTCATATTTGTTATTTTTGAAGCCAAAGTTTTGAATACATTATTCGGCCTATTGGGAAGATGTCAACACGAATTAACAAATTTATATTGGATTTTTTTGAAGCAAAAGTTTTGAATACATTATTCAGCATATTGGGAAGATGTGAACACAAATTAACAGATTTATATTGGATTTTTACCAAGCAAAAGTTTAAATACATCATTCGGCCTATTGGGAAGATGTGAACAGAAAGTGGACAGGATTGAAACAATTACTATTTATAATTAGTGTTTAGGTTATTATTTGTGCTAATTGATATTGCATTTGGAAAATGGTCTTTAAAAGCAATAGT
The DNA here is from genome assembly GCA_963921515.1 of Calotriton arnoldi. NCBI lineage: Eukaryota > Metazoa > Chordata > Amphibia > Caudata > Salamandridae > Calotriton > Calotriton arnoldi. The sequence continues at coordinate 56,461 of CAWUFW010011406.1, forward strand.
TTATATATTTGTCGTCTATATTGTACCAGATATGAATGAGAGTATACATTTTAGCAAATGTACTTGAAAGCAATAAAAGACTAAATGTACAAGTTGGACGTAATTTAGAAACTGTAGATCGGTAAACATATAGGTACACATATTGAAAATAATGCTTTGAGGTAATTTGTTTTTTTTTCACAATCTCATTGATTGTTTTTTCCCCGCTGTTGTATGATGATACTATGTTGAAATCACTGTGTATGGTGAAGTTCAGTAGAATATGAGAACAGCAAAAAAGGGAAACTGAAAATGTTATGTAATTCTAAAATTATGTTGTGTTCTTAAAAGTGTCATATTTTAATTTCTGTAATACATTACATAACATTTTTTTTCTTCTTTACAGTAGGTAATGGTGAAGTTTGAAAAGTGTTTTATTTCAGTTTACGACAATAGTATTCTAAAATAGTTCAACAGTTATGTATCTAAATTACTAAAAAATGTAAAAACACAACATAATATGAACATTTATTTATGTGTTATTTATTTCTAATAAAAAATAATGTTGAACCTTTACACTATTTAAAAACTTTCAGATATCATCAGCCAGGTACTATCCCTGCACTCATGCAATCAGCCAGGAACTACACATGCACTCATCCAATGATTCAGGCACTACTATTGCACTCATCCATTCTCTCACACACTACCTATGCACTCATCCATGCACTCAGGCACTACCCATGCACTCCTCATGCACTCATCCATGCACTCAGGCTCTACCCATGCACTCATCCAATCACTCAGACACTACTATTGCACTCATCCATTTCCTCAAACACTACCCATGCACTTATCCATGCACTCTGGCACTCCCCATGCAGTCCTGTAATCACCCAGGCACTAGCCATGCACTCAGGCTGTATCCATGCACTGCTCCATGCACTCAGGCTCTACCCCTGCACTCATGCAATCACTCAGGTACTTCTGTTGCACTCATCCATTCTCTGAAACACTAGTCATACAATAGTCATGCACTACTCATACACTCATCCATTCCCTCAAATACTACCCATGCACTCATCCATGCACGCAGGCTCTACCCATGCACTCATCCAATCCCTCAGGAAGCTGGAGCTGGTGCCATTCCGTGTTTCTGTCAAGCCGCTAGCGAGAGGGAGCGGAGAGAGCGGTGCGCGGTGAGAGCATGACCGAGATAGACGTCGTGCCCCCGTGTTCCAGGTGATCTCCGGTCTCTGGTGTTGCTCGCTCCAGCCCCGCTCCTGTCCCCAGCTGCGTGGGCGCAGGGGCGTGAGAGCGGCACGGAGCCGAGTTAAGGGCAAGGACGAGGAGGACAAGGAGGACGCCGAGGGCCGCCGTTGCACTTCTGTGTGCTACCGGTGGGCTCCTCTCTGGTTCCTCTCTGACCCTCTGCCTCTCGCTGCCCGCAGGAAATACTGGTGCCTTGAAAGAAGGCTTGAAGAGGGAAAACTCTGCCGTGCTTCTGAGTTTGAGGCCATTCCTGCCACCCCTGCTCCCGCTCCCACCGAGTTTCCACTGCAGAGAGCACGTTGTGTGCAGAGACAGTAGCAGGCAGGCCCTAACCGAGCGGTAAAGTCAAGCAGATAGTTAAAGTCAGATAAAGACAAAAACAAAAGACAAAGATAGATACAGATAATGTTCTGGTGTAAGAGCACTTTACCTCTGAAAATACCTTGCTGAATCAGCTCGGAGCCACCGGATCTTTAATAACTGCAGGCAAGGAGGAACCCAGCACACTTGTTTGGGTACAGGTATTGGGGCGGTGAATAACTCCAATTCCCTGTGTCCAGTCAGGCGGATTAACGTATCAGCTTTGAGCTTTGGTGCCTTGGAGCTTTTTAGCAAATTTTTTCCCCCATTGTACTCTCGCTACCTCTAAAGGACTATGGCACCAAAAAGGAAACAAAAAACCCGTAAGGAGATAACGGAGCAAAACTTGGGAAGGAAAGAGTGCTCCGGGGAGATTATGGTCTCGGAAGAGAGCCAGGAGAGCCAGGCTAGCCTAAAAGAAGGACTTGGCGCCGTGCCTCAAAAGAGAAAAAGTAAGAAAGCAACTAAAAGGATCCTGCAAAAAACTAATGGAAATGTGTCAGCTTCTAAATCTATAAAGGACTTTGTAGGTAAACACTATAAACAGTTAGACCTAGTAACAAAGTCAATGGAAGCAGTGCAATATAATGAGATTGATATGGTAGAACCCCCTGAAGAAATACTGGAGGCATCACTCTCAATAAATCATTTCCTTTTAAATGAGGAGGACCTAATAATAGCACCACAATTGTCTTCATCCCCTAAATTGTTCTCGACGCAAGTACAGGAATTAGAGACTTCAGGTCAAGTGGAGAACACTAGCCAAGGATCAAGAGCGGATTGGGGGGGGATGTACTCAATATATCAGGTCCTCCACTAAAAGTAAAAAGAATTCAAACTCAACAGGAAGCATCGAGTGTGGAAAGAACAGAGGACCCCGAGAGAAATAGCCGTCAGGATATAGACTTTTCCGCAACTCCCTCCTCCTCAATGATGGATTTGCTGTTGATGTTACAGAAAACCCTCCAGGGAATACTAGAAGTTACATTGTTAAATAATGAGGTCCAGAAAACGCAAAAGTTATATTTAAAAAAGATTGAGGAGGAACTGCAAGGCATAAGAGGTCAAATGCCACATATGATGAGACCAGTAGCAGACCCTCAGTCTACGGTACAGAGAGAATGTGTAGATTCAGTAGATACCCCACACAGTGTATATATATCGAAACGACCTATGTTGATAAAAAGAAGAGGGGAAAATTTGATATATAGCTTCTGGAATAATAGAGGTCAACCTAAGAGAAAGATAGATAAAAAGAGGAAAACCAAGGTAGAAATAAGGGAGGAAACAAATAAAAAGGGAGGAAGAGACTATCGCAAAATTCCCTTTAGAAAAAATGTTACCAGTGAAGACCCCAAGAATTGAGGGTAAGAGAAAGGACTTCAAAAGTCAAGGAAAGGAACAAAGTAGTAAAGGCCCAAGTAAGATGAAACTAAAAATAAAACCGGATTTAAAAATAAATAATGCAGGTTATAAAATGCATTTCCAGAAGAACCAAAAGCAAGAAATAGGAACGCCGCAACGAGGTAAAATAGAAGTAAAAAGTAAACAGGGTATTGGTAAGTGGGAAAACATCGGGCAGGTAGGAATAGAATTCCCTAAGATAGAGTCAGAGGGGGGAAGTAACAAATGGCTGCATTTTGAACCAGACCAATCAGAAAAAAAGGGAAAGAAAATAAGGAAGATTAAACCATTAAATAGGTCTCAAATCCTATTTTCATTCTCTAAGTGCTCAAGTTTGAGGGGAATAGGAACAAAAGACTTGAGACAGGTGGGCTTTATAGAAAACAAAAACGGAAAGGAGATCACAAGAGTGTTATTTTATTCCGACCTGGTAAAATCGGCAATCGGCGAGGGAGATAGAGCAGTAGGGCATTCGCCTAATCCCAGAGAGAGAATTAAAGGGAAATGGTTATTTAGGTAGTAACTTTTTAGATTGTCATGCAGGCCTTGGAAAGCGACAGGTGAGGTTACTGGAGGAAAAAGAAGAAGGGGGAAGTTATCTGAAGGTAGTAGTTAATAACTCGGCAATCGAGAATTCCTGGGGTAATTGGAGCCAAAGTAGTAGACCCGCAGGCCATTCCCAGTGGTATAAGGTTGATACGGATGAAGAGGGGGGCCTGAGTGAGGTGGAATAGGATGGAGGGGAGTCGCATAGCCTTAACTTCCTATCTTGGAATATAAATGGCCTTGGAGATATAACAAAACAAGAATGTATAATTAGGTTAACAAATAATGTGGAAATTATTTGCTTACAAGAAACTTGGCTATGCGACGAGACCCCGATATTTGATGGTTTCCTCCAACTCCACCGACCAGCCAGGAAAAAAAGGTTTGGACGCCCGGCGGGGGGGATAATGACGCTACTGTCCACCAAAGTAGCAAAGAATGTGGTCGTGCTAAAAGTAAAATGTAAATGGCTCTTGGTATGTAGACTATTGTTGCCAATAATGGACAAAAAGCATGAAAATGTAATTATTATAAATGTATACATGCAATGGGAGAATGCTGTAGAGTATGGAACTGAGTTGGGGCATTTTAAAGTATGAGTCGGATATATTTTTTATCATGGGTGATTTTAATCATAAATTGCATCCGAAGACGGTGGATCTTTGGTATGGGGAAATTCTGGAGGCATATGAGATTAAACAAGCATCTTTTCCAAGCTGTGAATCCACGAGACAGGATCAGGACCTGGGAACCTATTTAGGGACAAAGGGTCTATTCTGCCTGAACGGCAGAATTGAGTCAGACTGTCCAGCAAAGAAAACATTTAAAATAGGTACACAAAACTGCCCTATAGATTATATTTTGATGTTCGCTTGGAACTTCCCTTTTATAAGGGAATTTAAAATAAATTGGAAAGAAGGCAGTGATCATAATCCCCTGCAAGTGAAGATCCATAGGGGTACCCCGAAACCCCGAGAAATAGTAATTGCTCAACAAGTTGAATATCCTAAAAGAGTGACTACTAGATTAACAGAAGAATATATGGAAAAATTAGAGAAACTCCAACAGAAGATAGTCCTCGGAGATATAGGGGGCCAGACTTTAGAATGGTATGAAGGAAAAATAGCTCAAGTAGTGCAATGCCTCCGAAAGGAACTGAAAAAAGATCAAATAAATCAACATTTAATTCCCGCTGGACAACCAAAATGGTTTTCGGTGGATTGTTTAAAGAAAAAAAGAGAAATAAGGAAAGTAATAAGAAGAATTGGTAAAAATCTTGACCTGAAGAGGCAAAGCTATCTTAAAAAATTGAAAAGAGAGTATAAAAAGTTAATTATAAGTACAAAAAGGGCGTACAAAGATAAATGCTGGGAAAATTTGTTAGACTATCGAATCAAAAAATATAGGACAGTTCTGGAAGCTGGTAAAAGCCGCAGCTGACCACCAAGTGGGGGAGATGAACTGTGTGGTGGAAGAGGCAGTGTGGGAAAAGCATTTGAAGGATCTCTATGGTACCCAGAGCGATTTAGAAATAGATGAGTCCCAGCCTTGGCATGAGTTAATGGAAGAATTTAGATCAGACTTTACGGAAGAGAATGTAAAAAATACAATAATTAAATTGAAATTAACACGTGCAGCAGGACCAGATAACCTCCCACCAATTATAATAAAGTCCCAGATGAAGTGGTGGGCGAGATTTTTCTCCTGTATGTTTTTAGTCATTTTAGAGGTAGGGAAAACACCTAAGAATTGGAAGGGGGCCGTAATAAGACCAGTTCATAAAAAAGGTAACATGAACAAACCACAAAACTATAGGTTGATCAATTTGCTAGACATCGGGGAAAAAGTATTTTCGAAAATTATTTTAAATAGACTAAAGGATTGGGCGGAAGAGTTATTGATTGTGCCAGTTGAACAAGGGGCTTTAAAGAAGGCCACTCCATGGTTGATCACTGCTTTGCCTTGTGGGCAATAGCATGTAAGTCAATAGAACAAAATGGTAAACTATGTTCTTGCTTTGTTGACTTTAAAGCAGCATTCGATTCAGTTGACCGGAATTCCCTGTGGCAAACCCTTGTAAACAACAATATACCCGAAGGTCTTTTGGCTATAATAAAGGAGCTGCATACCGGTAATTGGGCACAAATAATTAAAGATACAGAAGGGTCATTGACGCCCAAAATAACAATAAAGAACGGGCTGAGGCAGGGATGTGTGTTGGCCCGTTGTTATTTGCCTTATTTTTAGCAGATCTACCAGCCGCCTTAGAAATCAAAAGAAGTGCAAGCCCGAGAATGGATGGAAATAAAGTGCCTTGCCTATTGTATGCAGATGATTTGTAATTTTGGACCAAACCGAAATAGGCCTCCAAAGAAAAATTAATGTTTTTAGAGAATATTGTGAAGGAAAATTTTTAACTGTAAATATGGACAAGACAAAAATTTTATGTTTTGGGAAAAAGATATCAAATTTAATTGGTTTTTAGGTGATTTGAAATTGGAAATGGTGGACGAATATCGCTACCTCGGGATGTGGTTCGATAGGTCCTTAAAGTGGTATACTCATCTAAAAGCCCAGAAAGCGAAGGCTTTCACATCGATCTGTGGATTGAAAAAATTGAATAGAGAATATGGGGATATGTCCCACAGACCGCTGTTGAAAGCCTTTAATGCAATGGTACCTCCACAAGTGCTCTATGGAGCAGAAGTCCTTTATTTAAATGGTAAAGGGGATTGGGACCTAGAGGAAGGGAAGTGCCTGAAAACATTGCTATCTCTGCCACATTCGTCGATGGTCCAAGCTATAAGAACCGAGATAGGCACAATTGCTTGGAGTGTGCAATCACAAATGGCTTTAATTAGATTTTGGAAACGTCTGGATATAGAGACAAGCCAGAAGGTATCCCAATGGTGTAGGAAAGAGATCCAAAATAGCAGTTTGAAATGGGCTAAGAGGTCAAGGAAGAAAATATTATTGGCCTGTGAAAATATTAAGGTGGAAATCGGCCAAGACTCCCTGCATGCAGATTTTACAAAAAGTGAACTTAGAAAATATAGCCAAGAAGCATCTAGACAAGCAGATATGGAATATCTGGCTAAGAAAAAATCTGTGCAATTTATGAGGGTCTCATGGTCAAATGAAAATTGGTTCCCCTATTTGGATATTTTAGCAAATCGTTGGTACAGACAGGAGATTTTAAGATTAAGAATTGGTATAAATCCATGGCTGGTAAACGAAGAACTAAAAATAAAAATGTTGCTTAACGATGGTTTTTGTAAGTGCACACAGGGAACTAAAGGTGACATATTGCACATTTTGTTAGATTGTGTAACATCATTAGAGCAGCGTAAACGATATCTTCGCCCAACTTTGCTAAAATATGATATAAGGCGACGGATACAGGCGGTAGAGTTATTCACAGAAATGCCAAACCTCGAGATTGCGATTGCATTGGGGAAATATTTGAGGGCAATTAAAAATTCCCTCGGTGAGAAGTAGTCGTATTTTAGAGATTTTAACTGGTCTTAAATTTTATATAAGGTTAAATATTTTTCTTCTTAGAAACTGATTGTATAGTATTTTTAAGGGAGTTTTTAACATATAGATAATTTTTATAAAGAGTCATGCCCTTCATTGCAGAAAGTTACTATTTTTTACTCCATTTTTGATAAACTATCTATTCTGATATGAGATTGTACAAAGTATGTTGTTTTAATTATTGTTAAATTGGGAAAGTATAAATATTGCCTTTTAATTGCTTCAATTTATTATTGGCTGTAGAATTGTTTAGAGGCCAAGGTCTAAATAAACATTGCTTTGACTGACTGACAATCCCTCAGGCACTACTATTGCACTCATCCAGTCCCTCAAACACTAGCCATGCAGTCTTGCAATTACTGAGGCACTACACATGCAGTCCTCCAATCACCCAGGCACTACCCATGCACTCAGGCTGTACCCATGCATTGCTCCATGCACTCAGGCTCTACCCCTGCACTCATGCAATCACTCAGGTACTTCTGTTGCACTCATCTGTTCTCTGAAACACTAGTCATGCACTACTCATGTACTCATCTAGTCCCTCAAATACTACCCATGCACTCATCTATGCACTCAGGCACTACCCATGCACTGCTACAATCACCCAGGCACTACTCCTGCACTCATGCAATCACCCAGGCACTACTCCTGCACTCATGCAATCACCCAGGCACTACCCCTGCACTCATGCAATCACCCAGGAACTACCCATGCACTCATGCAATCACTCAGGTACTACCCATGCACTCATGCAATCACTCAGGCACTACCCATGCACTCATGCAATCACTCAGGCACTACCCATGCACTCATGCAATCACTCAGGCACTACCCATGCACTCATCCATGCACTCAGGCACTACTGCTGCACTCATCCATGCACTCAGGCACTACTGCTGCACTCACCCATGCACTCAGGCACTACTGCTGCACTCACCCATGCACTCAGGCACTACTGCTGCACTCTCATTCCCTCAAGCACTACCCATGCACTCATCTATGCACTCAGGCACTACTCATGCACTGCTACAATCACCCAGGTACTACCCCTGCACTCATGCAATCACGCAGTCACTACTCATGCACTCCTCAAATTATCTAGGCACTACCCTTGCACTCATACAATCAACCAGGCACTACCCATGCAGCCATGCAATTACTCAGCCACTACTGTTGCATTCATCCATTCACCCAGGCACTACCCATACACTAATGCAATCATTCAGGCAGTATAGTTGCACTCATCCATTCACCCAGGCACTACTGTTGCACTCATCCATTCCCTCAAGCACTACCCATGCACTCCTCCAATTACCCAGGCACTACCCATGCACTCCTCCAATCAACCAGATACTACCCCTGCACTCCTCCAATCACCTAGGTACTACCTTTGCAATCACTCAGGCACTACCCAAGCACGCAGGCACTATACATGAATTCCTCCAATCACCCAGGCACTACCCATGCAGTCATCGATGCACTCCGGCTGTACCCATGCACTGGTCCATGCACTCAAGCACAACCCCTGCACTCATGCAACCACCCAGGTACTTCTGTGGCGCTCATCCATTCTCTGAAACACTAGTCATGCACTCATCTATTCCCTCAAACACTATCCATGCACTCAGGCTCTACCCATGCACTCCTCAAATCCCCCAGGTACTACCCCTGCTTTCATGCAGTCAGCCAGCCACTACCCATGCACTCATCCAATCACTCAGGCACGATTATTGCACTCATCCATTCCCTCAAACACTACCCATGCACTCCTCCAATCACCCAGGCACTACCCATGCACTCCTCCAATCACCCAGGCACTACCCATGAACTCCTCCAATCACCTAGGCACTACCCATGCACTCATCTATGCACCCAGGCTCTACCCATGCACTCATCCATGCACCCAGGCTCCACCCATGCACTCATCCATGCACCCAGGCTCTACCCATGCACTCCTCCAATCACCCAGGCACTACCCATGCACTCATCCAATCACTCAGCCACTACTGTTGCACTCATCCATTCACCCAGGCACTACCCATGCACTCCTCCAATCACTCAGGCACTACTGTTGCACTCATCCATTCCCTCAAACCCTACCCATGCACTCATCCATTCACTTAGGCACTACCCATGCACTCCTCCAATCACCCAGACACCACCCTTGCACTCATGCAATCATTTAGGCACTTTAGTTGCACTCATCCATTGACCCAGGCACTACTGTTGCAATGATCCATTCACTAAAGCACTACCCATGCACTCCTCCAATCACCCAGGCACTATCCCTGCACTCATGCAATCACCCAGGCACTACCCATGCACTCCCCAATCAACCAGATACTACCCCTGCACTCCTCCAGTCACCTAGGTACTACCCTTGCACTCATGCAAGCACTAAGGCACTACCCATGTGCTCCTTCAATTACCCAGGCACTACTCATGCAATCAGCCAGGCACTACCCATGCACTCAGGCAATACCGATGCACTCATCCATTCACCCAGGCACTACTCATGCACTCATCTATGCAATCAGGCACTACTCATGCACTCATCCATGTACTCAGGCACTACCCATGCACTCAGGCACTACCAATGCAATCCTCCATTCACCCAGCCACTACCCATGCAGTCATGCAATCAGCCAGCCACTACCCATGCACTCCTCCAATCACTCAGCCAGTCTTTTTGCACTCACCAGTCCCTCAAGCAAAACCAATGCACTCATCTATGCACTCAGGCACTACCCATGCACTCCTACAATCACTCAGACACTACTCTTGCACTCATGCAATCAACAGGCACTACCCATGCACTTATCCATTCATTCAGGCATTATCAATGCACTCATCAAATGACCCACACATTACTGCTGCACTCATTCATTCACTCAGGCAGTACTCATACAATAATTCACATATTACACTTGCAGCAATTCAAACAACACATACAAGTTTGTCTATTTTCAACCAAATAGACTGTTCTAAAAAGAACCATTTTTTTCTTCTAAAAAATTTTTGGTGTCTTTTTTTAACAAAAAAATGAAAAAAATCAACTGAATGAACTGAAAAAACGTTGCCAAATATTTTGCAATTATAAAGTCATTGCAGAAACAAAAAAAATTAATAGTGGTGGTTCTTTGCAGCAACCACAACAGCTTCAACAGATTGCTCTCCAGCACAAAATAGTTTTTTGCACTTTATGCAGTGCTGCTCAAGTCCAGCGAACTCTGGAATAATTTATCCAGTTTGGGTGGATGCGGAAGAACCTGCCGAAGTGCTAGGCCCTGCGACCTCATCATCTTGCTCACTTTTTGAAGTTGGCGAAGATGTTGTTCTCGCGAAGACGATTCGGGTGTATGGTCTTTAGGTGCTTCATCATTGATGAAGTTCCGCAGGAATATTTTTTCTCGGATCACAGAGATAGCACTTTTTCACAAATAGTGCAGGTCACCTTCGATGCATTCACCTTCTTCTCTCCAGGTGGTATAGAAAAGAAAGTCCACACAAAACTTTCTTTGCGTCGTTTGATTGGTTCTTCCAGCTCCTCTTCTTCTGCAGGAATGTCCTGTGGTGGATTAACAGAAGCCATTTTCTCAGTGAATAAAAAAAACACCAAAAAAATGAGATAAAGAGGAGCTGAAAACACAAGAGCTGTGTCTTCTGAAGATGCTCCTGGAAGAATGAAAAAATGGGGTGTGTCCTGCAAGTACTAGAATAGAAAGCTTCTTAACCAATGAAATGCTTTCTTTATAAGTCACATGGGATTCGCGTACACGACGCGCAATCAGCGTGCACCAGACGCGATTCGCCAAAAATATATTTAACAAAAATATATCTTTACTCCAGTTACAAATATACTACATTTACAAATTTGTATATAAATCACTTGGTATAATATATATATATATATATATATATATATACACACATACATACATACATACACACACTTTTAAAACTAAATAACTTGCGCTGGATTCGCGTACCTGACGCGAGCCCGGAAATACGTATGTGAGGTTATGCGGGACCATCGCAGCTTCCGTAACTTCATTATAAGAAGTTTAATATTCATGTTATTTATGTTAATATCACTTTTATAACTCTTTCAATAAAGCATATACGATTGATTTCATAAATATATAGTATTTATCAAGTATTTAAATTTTGTAAACATGAAAAATGAGAACCGCGCAACCATCGCACACCTTACGCGCATCGTGCACGACTTAACAGATATGGCGGCTGAATGCTTGGATTAGCGCACCCACCGCGATTGGTACGTGAATCTCAGTTTAAAAAAAATATATATATGTAAATACATATTTTAAAAAGGATAAAAAAAAAATCACATTACCTTTATAAAAGCTTAAAAATTTAGAACAAGTGTTTTTAATTTGTAATGTAAATTGTACATACTGCAATTTTACAGAAATTGTTGAAGATATATTACCATTGCTGTTCCACTCTAAAAATTTCAAAACAAGTTACAAAACCTTAGAAATTCACTGAAAAAATCATAGGTTTCAGGAACGTTATAGTTAGTAATTAGCATTTAAAAAACATTTGAAATTCACTGAAAAAACCATAGGTTTCAGGGACGTTTTAGTTCGAAATTAGCATTTAAAAAACGTATAGAAATTCACTGAAAAAACACAGGTTTCAGGGACGTTATAGTTAGTTGGACATTTCACTCGTACAAAACCAGAGAAATTTGGCCGTTATAGTTAATTGAGCTAACTAACTCGCACCCCCGCAATGGACTGCTGATGACGTCACATATTACATCACTCATGACATGGTCAGTGACATCACTGATGACATCTCAAATGACATCACTCATGACATCATCCACTTAATATGTGATGCACCTCCTCACACCCTAATATAACCTTTCATACACCTACTCCAAAATACAACCTACCATTCTCGACACCATAGGCACACCAATACCAGTTAACACATACCCACTCACTGATTCATAGGTCTACACACACACATCCACTCACCCATACAGTCACTCATACACACAGTGACTCAATACAGCCACTGATATATGCACTCGTACACCTATACAGATACTCACACAACGCCACTCACCCATAGAGTTACTCACACACCTAGCCAGTCACCCAAAGAATCAATCACAGTGTCATTTACTCATTATACAGTTATACACACACCACCTCACTTATTCATACAGATACTAACACATACTTACTCTCTTATACAATCACTGACACAAGCACACACTGATCCATACAGTCACTCTCACACTCACTCACTCACACAGTCACTTATATACTCCAACACTCACATATACTTCCTTTCATATATGCAGTTAGTCACCCAAATACCACTGGGACATCCATACATTCACCGAAAAAGCCATACGCACACTCACTCAACCATACCGTCCCTCAGAGACTGAATCATGAACGCATACACCCAGGGGTTCATCCACTCAGCCATCCATGCAGGGAGTCACACAGCCCCTCACCCACCCACACAGACACCCATACAGGTACTCAGAAAACGAATCATTAACCCATATAGACACTCATGTACCTACTCACCAACCCATGCAGCCACTTACATACCAACTGACAGACTGATACACACATTTACTCAGATTATTCTATAGATATATATTCACTGAAAAAACCATAGGTTTCAGGGGCGTTATAGTTAGTTGGACATTTCACTCGTACAAAACCATAGAAATTCCCCCGTTATAGTTAGTTCAGCTAACTATAACTCGTGCACTCGCAATGCACTGCTGATGACGTCACATATTACATCACTCATGACATGGTCAGTGACATCACTCATGACATCACTGATGACATCATCCTTGTGATAGAGTGGCAGACCTCCTCTCACCCTAATATAACCTTTGATACACACACTCAAAAATACAAACTAACATTTTCAAAACAATGGACATACCAATACCACTTACAACACACCTATTCAGTAATTCCAAGATCTACACACACATCCACTCATTCACCAACAGTCCCTACACAGTCACTCATACATGTACTCACTCATCATATGTACTCATACACCTATACATCCTGTTACACACCGCCACTCATCCATAGTTACTCACACACATAGTCACACATGCAAAGTATCAAACATCCATTTACTTGCATATACAGTTATACCCACACTACCACACTTACTTCTACAGAAACTTACACATACTTACTCTCTTAAACAATCACTTATAGAAACACCTACTTATTTGTACAGGAACTCTTCCAATCTCTCACTCTCACATATACTCACTTATATACACCAATACTCACATATACTAGTTTAAAACATATGTAGTTACTCATAAAGACACTATTGAGACAGTCATTCACTCACTAACACACCCATACACATACTCATCCACCTATACAGTCCTGCACACATGCTGTCTTCAACACATACAAACAGTGAGTCACTCATTCATGCATCTATGCACTAAGTAATACCCCCACCGAACTATACAGACACTCAGACTGATACTCAAAAAACCAACTAATAACCCATATAGACACTCATGTAGCTACTCACCAACCCATGCAGCCACTTATACACAAAGTGAGAGACTGATACAGATATTTTCATATTTAAACATTACTCACTAACCCATGTATTCACTAAGATACACTTAGTCAGTTATACAATCAATTTTACAAAAATAAATCATCCATTTAGACACTACATATTTAATTTTCAGAAAAACACACATTCACTGGATGATGTCATCAGTGATGTCATTTGAGATGTCATCAGTGATGTCATGAGTTTTGTCACTGACCATGTCATGAGTGATGTAATATGTGACGTCATCAGCAGTGCATTGCGGGCGCAGCGAGTTATAGTTAGCTGAACTAACTATAACGGGGAATTTCTATGGTTTTGTACGAGTGAAATGTCCAACTAACTATAACGCCCCTGAAACCTATGGTTTTTTCAGTTAATTTCTAAGGTTTTTTAAATGCTAATTTCTAACTATAACGTGCCTGAAACCTATGGTTTTTTCAGTGAATTTCTAAGGTTTTTTTAAATGCTAATTTCTAACTATAACGTGCCTGAAACCTATGGTTTTTTCAGTGAATATATATATATTTATTATACTATGTATACATGTGAAAATGTCTCGGTCCCCTGTTTGCCTCGGTGGCACGGAAAAAATGGGTGGAACTGACGTCAGCACGCCGACGAGGTCCTCTTATGGCTCCGATGACGTCATACGGTGTCGCGAGCGGAGCCGTGCTCGTTGACGTGGGAGAGCTAGGAAAGAATTTCCGTGGAATGCTGGTGCAGGGGATATTCACCTAAGTGTTCAGGCTAGTCCTTTGGGAGCAACTGTTTATGTTGCTACTCCAGAAACCGAAACCAGTGATCCGAGGGCAGAGGCCCTGCAGATGGCACACGAGGTGGGGTGCCCAGTCGTGTGCACTGGTGGGGCAGCGAAGTGACAAGCACCACAACCCACAAAAAAGGTAACGAGGGCACTGAATAACACAGGATCTTCTCTTTGAATCTGGCAGGAAGAACGAAGTTAAAATGCCCTAGTACCAAAATGTAGAATTAGTGCTACAACGGTCTTCAAGAGGACCTGCGATGCCGCTTCTGCCTCCCGTACCCTGGAGGCGGCACATGGGTCACGCGGTACGGTCATACTGCAGTGGGACGCACACTCGTTGACCTCTCATGGCACTGCTCCACACTTCAGGGAGGACGCTTTCCATTAGCTATGTTTTTTGATGACATGTCGCGCCGGCCCCGTCGAACAACAGAACTCTTTTAGATCCAAACAGACTCTTCCACTCTCTCACCGGAAGTGAAACCAGGCCACGCGGACACTTTCACAATACAACAGCCGGGAATGCACTTTTCGGTAAAAAAACCACATTACTTCCTCCTAATTAATCAAATAAACGTCTCACTGACGAACAGGGGCCAGCTTCGATCGGTAAACAGCCGTTACAACGACTTTTTACTTTGCGATACCATTACAACGCATGCATTACCACCATGCGTTGTACATCACGAAGTCATTACTACGCATTTTTTAGAACGCATGGTCATTTACCACGCATGCCTTCACAACGAATTTTGTTGTAAAGGTATGTATTGTAAAGGACCATGCGTTCTAAAAAACATGTAGACGATCCATGTCGTTGTAAGGAAACAGAGGCTGTTCCGTTTCCTCACAACGACGTGCACCGCCCCTCAGAGATGACGTGAAGCAGGAACCACGAGGAGAGAGGAACCATGAGGAGTGAGAGGTAGGGGGATTGGGCATGGGGTGGGGGTTTCTTTTCTAGGGTTTAGGGTAGTGCAGTGGTGTTTGGGTGGTGTAGGGGGTCGTGCTGGGGGTAGTGTTTTAGGGTTTAGGGTAGTGCAGTGGTGTTTGGGTAGCGTAGGGGTCGTGCTGGGGGTAGTGTTTTAGGGTTTAGGGTAGTGCAGTAGTGTAGGGGGTCGTGCTGGGGGTAGTGTTTTAGGGTTTAGGGTAGTGCAGTGGTGTATGGGTAGTGTAGGGGGTCGTGCTGGGGTAGTGTTTTAGGGTAGTGCAGTGGTGTATGGGTAGTGTAGGGGGTCGTGCTGGGGTCGTGTTTTAGGGTTTAGGGTAGTGCAGTGGTGTTTGGGTAGTGTGGGGAGTCGTGCTGGGGGTAGTGTTTTAGGGTTTAGGATAGTGCAGTTATGTTTGGGTAGTGTAGGGTGTCGTGCTGCGGGTAGTGTTTTAGGGTAGTGCAGTGGTGTTTGGGTAGTGGAGGGGGTAGTGTTTTAGGGTTTAGGGTAGTGCGCCCAACCAGCCACAATATCCGTGGACAAAGGGGATCCTGACTCTTTGGAACGCTCCGTCAATTGAATAATTTGGGTCAAGGGCCCTACCACGTCCAAGACCTATCAATTCCTTTCTTGGGATCCCTCATATACTTGGAGAAAAAGGTACATAGTTTCTCATCAATTTCAGGCGTGTGTGCCACCTTCCCCTTCAGTGAGGGCCTGGGGCATTCTCCCCTCATCCTATTCCTGACCTCCCTTTCAAGGGGTTGATGGATTTTCCCCACCACATACTCTGCCACTTTGGCGTCAGGTGTCCACTCTGCCGACCTAGGATGGTAAATTTGGGTAGGCTCGAACATGTCCGAGTGGACCCCGTCCCCAACCGGGGACTGAGAGGAGTGGGACTCTGGACGCCAGAAACGCCCCGAGTCCTTATCCTCATCGGAGGAGAAATCGTCCTCCGATACACCCTCTCCCTCTAAGGGAAACCCGCCGGGGTCTACAATAGTGGTGACAATGTCGCAATTTTCTCCGGGCCCCTCCTCCTCCCGGCAGGGTGCATGTTTTAGCGTTCACGCACTTTTGAGGAAGGTCTCCGTAAGTTTATCAAATCCTTCCAAGTGCCCCGCGTTATGCTTAACGGCCCTTTTAATCCCCATCTGGGAGCTACTTGGACCCGCCACCACCAGATCTGGGTCACTGAACACCCCAGGGATGCTTTTCGCCAGCTTATCAACCTGATCCCTAAGAGCAGCCAGCGCCCTAGAAATAGCCAGAGAGAGGGCTTGGTCCACTGCTGGAGGGAGAAGTTGGGGGGCCATTCCTCCTCCACTTCCTGGTAGGAGAAGTAAAAATGGTCTTCTGGAGAAGACATGATAGCAGAGGGTGTGAGCACAGAACAAATGGCCTTAAAATCCTTAAGACAGCCCCCTCGCCGGTGCTCCAACAGCTGGGCTTTCCCCGAAGCTGTTATAAGAATAGACTGAGGCGCAATACCAATTACCACCACCAGGTGGCGCTGGTCACTAACGTGGCCGTGTGGGGAAATCACCGCGTAGCGGTGTCAAAATTAGGCGAGGGTTGGTCGGGAATCAAGCGGACACTAAAGGAGTGACCGGATTCCCAAACGCGTGTAAAGACCAGCGGGAGTACTCGACGGAGCTGCCTCGCTCGGACCAGACGCGCCTGACAGGATCTCACCGCGCGCATGGCACACAGCGGGAGAAACTGCGAGGGGGAGAACGCGCTCGGGCAAGAGCCTGCTGCGCAGGGAATATGAAACAATACCAAGACAATAATGCTAATAACGTGCACAAGAAACCGCTATACAAACAGCAACAACGTCAGATTAAGCCAAGAATGTAAGGAATGCACTTAACTGACGAGCAGTGGAGAAAGAGGAAGCGGAAGGGACGTCACAATATTATATACGATGGACTGTGATATGATTGGACTATAGTTGCCTTGGAGACTACCCCCCCTAATGGTTCATGGGTTGTGTAGTCTTTTGTTTAATGATTGTTGTGTTACGTTTTCTTTGAACTGCTATGCAAATAAAGTGAGGAAAGATATGCATAATCCTCGCCTCCGTCCTGCCATAGAATTCATTAAACTTTATTTGATCTGATTTAGAAACATAGATCATAAAAGTGTACATAAAAACAGTAAATCCTCTTTTCCTAATACAATACAGTGAGAATTAATTAAAACCAGTAGGTTAAAAACGGGTGTTACAAAGCCCGGTTCAGAGCAACTTCAGGTTAACAGAATCGTAAAGTTCAAGGTTTCGCAAGATCAATCTCATGTACTTCGTGCAAAATACGCAATAAGGGGTCCAAGTAAGATGTAACGCTCCAATACCTGACCAGTTTGCACTATATAAAACTGCGGAAAAACTAAAAATAAAAAGTGTTTTGCACACTTCTGTCATTGGGCTATATGTGGGCTACATCTGGGTGATATTTGTGCTACATTTGGGCTCTTTTTTTCTCTGGTGGCCATCTTGGGAGACTTATTTGTTATGAAGTTTCCTAATTTCGTCATTTACTGCAGTCTCCTCAGTAGGAAATGCTTTCAGTTTTTTACTTTGATTCCATCAAGAAGGCATTCAGATGTGTCACACATTTGCCATAAATTCAGAATGTTAGCACTCTAGTTGGTCATTAGATCACTGTAGTAAAGCTACTGCTCACCAGGGAGTTAACTGGAAGTCTACTGCTGGTATTGAAAGTGATTGTTTCAGTCTGCATGTCAGAATTTTCTAATGAAATAGAAGAGGATTTGAGATCTCACTTAAAACATGCGCTAAATTTTCCTTTCTGTAGCATTAACCATAATTTCTATGGCAAAATGAACCCCCTCATTTTGTTCCTTTTTAAATTAAAATGTTTTAAGTGTTACCAGTTTATTCCAATCAAGATGGCTTCAGGTGTGCCATACTTTTGTCATAAGTAAAGCTGTTAGCACTCTAGTTGTTCTTTAGAACACTCTGGGAAGCTGCAGTATAACACAAAGGAATCAACTGACAGTCTCTGCCCTTGTTGGATGTACATGTTTTACTGAGAATGTCAGACTTCATTCTCACATGACTGAGAAAGATAATGTGAATTTACAGAAAATATGCTCTCATTTTAGCTTCTGGAGCACCTTCCAAAACTGTATGGGACAAGCATGTGAAAATAGTTTTCTCTCAAATATGATTCATGATATCCCAGCAGAAGGTTTTTCACAGGGTAAAATCACCTTAGAACACACCACAATTCCTGAAATTAGTATGCTACCATCAACAAATGAATTCTAATGTAACTAAAGTCTGTTATCACCCTTTATAGTTCTCCTTTTGGTAACCCTCAAAATCTTCGATTCACTACAATGCATTTCAATGGGGTACTATCATTTATATTGGTCCCAAGATGGCTGCCAGCAATTCCAGGATGAAGTGCTGACAGCCAATCAGATCTCACGATGACATGTGTGGTTAGGCTCCGCCCAGATATATATGTGTTTTCTTTTTCAAATTTCTCAGGAACTACTGAACAGATATACACCATTTAACCAAAAGGCACGACTCTGAACCAAGGGCTATCTCTTTGCCAAATTTGGTGTAATTCCGTTCAGCAGTTCGGGCTGTAGCTGCGATGAAAGGTTCCTATGGAAAATTGCATGGGAAAACACGTTTTGGGACCCCCCTTTTTTCTCGGCTCCCGCTTGCCGAATCACCCCGAAACTTTCAGGATAGGAGCGGAACGGGCCATAAGTTTTGAAAATTTCGCGAAGATTCGTCAACCGGCGCCAAAGTTATTTCAAATAGAATGTTGTGGATTTCCTATGGAAAATAGGCCCTAACTATAACTATCTACTGGCGACCGCCAGTAGAAGGCGCAAGCCGAAACGCGTAGGTCATTTCTGTTTTTGTATGCACCTCCTGCACTTTGCTGTGAGAGGCTTCTAATGAGAGGGGCCTCCTGTAACAACGAAAATTAATAAAGCCCTTTGGAAGCCAGTTCCTGGTAGTGCCGTGCTTCATTATCGCCCTGGAAATCATGTGTTAAGAGCGAAGGGCAATTGTGTGGAGTAAGTGAGGGAATATATATATATATATATATATATATATATATATATATATATATCCTAGTTTCCATAGGAAAATAATTTTTTGGGTTTGCTTATAACTTTGGCGCGTTTGACGATTATTCACGAATTTTTCCATTTTCCAAAAGAAGTGCCCTCCTGTGTTTAAATGTGCATGGAAAGTTTCGGAGTGATACATCCTTGTTGTAAAGCTGTTCAGTAGTTGCAGAGTTATTAAAGGAAAAACTAATTTTTATATCTAGAGGCATGGACCCTTCGTGAATCTGACAGATCTCGTGCAGAGATCAGATTGGCTGCCAACACCTCAACGAGGAAGTTTTGGCAGTCATTTTGGGATTCGGACTCAGCTATGTCCAAAACCAAAATGTAAAAAAAAAAAAAAAAAAAAGGGAAGGTGGCAGGGTAGGAATACTCTGGCCCCCTTGGGCTAGTGGTGGGATCCCCCAGGGCCAAAAGCATTTGTTTTTTAAATCTTCACGGCAAAAATTGCGAAGATTTGTGAATCCCAGCAAAAATAATAAAAAGAAAAACAAGCGCCGTCTCTCATGCTTGTTTACAGTTTAGTCCCCAGGTGGGCCAGGTCCCAGGGGCATGCTTAAAAATAGTTAGGGGGGCGCATGGCCCCCCCCCCTCCAGAGGCTATGAAGAGCCCTGGAGACCACCAACTCCCCGGGGCTTTACATAGAAAATGGAGGGGGGGCAGTGCAGACCCCCAGCCCCCTCTGGCTCATTAGAGCCCCGATGAGCACCACCGCCCCGGGGCAAAGCTGTGCATTTGAACAGGAGGGGGCGTGCGGCCCCCCTGCTGGAGCCATTAATCGCCCTGGGGATGGCCACCCCGCAAGGCTGGTTACTTATAACTCCGGAGGTGCCCACCCTTGGGAGATAGCAGTTTGCTTTCACTTGGCGGAAGCTTAGAGAGCTTCATCTAAGCGAGAGCAAACAGTAACTCCGCTCCCAGCGGCGCGGGAGCAGGAAAACTGGGAGTGGAGTTTAATCTGTTTTCCTGCCCACTGTGAAGCGGGAAGGAAAAACAATGAAACCAGGTGCCCTTTTTCAGAGTTTTCCATTCAAAACACTGCTCGCACTCTCCGTTTACAAGCAAGCCCCAGCCCCGCCCTCTGTCCCAGCCCCCTAGGTATAGGAGCACTGGACATAGCAACAACAGAATGCTCCCATCTGTCAGGTAGAGGGGAAATAATAAATAAACCGGGACGGTGTCAGCATCACTTAATCTCCGTGCACCTAAACAAAAAAATGTATCTGACCTTCTTTAATGTAACTGGCGCTTCTGTAAAGGGCTTCAACACCTGCGGGTCGCTCGAGTTCACATTATAGAAAAAAAAAGTCTCAAAGTCCCTGGGGAGCTGCCTTGACTGTACTTTGAAATTAGACCTCTGACAGGAGGATGACAACGACAGAAGAGGGGTCGGGCATGTAGCGATATGGGAGGAGGTAAGAGGGACAAATGCTGCTCCCACTTGTTATAATCCTGGGTTAGGCCCATGTAGCGAGGTAGCTTATTTTTTTACATTGTGCTCACAATAACATTTCAGCTATGAACTTTTGTACATATTTGCGTGCGCGACAATGTTGGATTAGTTTCTCTGAAATTAAACTTGTTTACACATCTAGCTTCGCACAACAATGCCCTGAACATCAGGTACAAGGTCTCTTTTGGCACTATGCACAAATGTCATCTCTATCTTTATCTACAGGGCGACAGGGCTATCTACATATCCATAACATTACTAATCTATATGTATATCGCAAGGCTGCTTTCTATTATAAAAGATGAGCATCCCGATAGATTAGTGGAGGAGGCACTTCAGCTGGCACCGAGGGTCCTTGCATGCTGAGACTTCATCACGCAGCAGTCTGACATCTCGTGAGGGGTGTGTCCAGTTCATGACCAAGATGGGGTCCTTCATTCTCTCCCATCAAGTAATGGGGTGGATCATCCCTTGCGGGGATTCTTGGCTCCAAACCCACACACACTCTAGGTATACTTAGAGTAGGGTTTGTATAGTAGGAGTACGTTTGATTACTGCCTTGTTTTATACAACTGTATATATACATTGTTTTAGCATCATGGTAGAACTATATCTACTATTTCGCTTTTGGTGCTTGCAATCACTTATATCCTTCTGTCTATTAATCATTACAGCACATGTATTTTATACAAGAATAACGTTGGTTCAATAAATAGATTGAAAATGTCCCTCTGTGTATTCTCTGTATACCTCCTGAGAATAAGCGAGCATGAGTGACTGAGCGAAAGGTTCTGTACTGTTTCCACAATCCCAGAGGGGTTAGGGTTGTCATGTTCAGTGGTTGCCAGAAACCATTGGCTCCCTGGTAAGGTTAGGGGGGCTTACGGTGGCACTGTGAGCTAGCTGGTCTCTAGCCAACATATCCTGTAGTCATATCCTGTAGTCTGTCTAGGCACCAAGCCCCTAGTTCATGTTGTCCAACAAATGTGCAGATCCTATGGATTAGTAGGAACTACACGACACTGTGCTCCTCAAGGAAAATTGAGTTTTAAGGCAGAGCTTTATGTATGCACTTAACTGTTGTGAGCGCGTGAAGTATAGCAGTAGTGCTGTGGTTTAATAAGGGTACATAGTGAGTGTTTAAATGTTTGGCAATTTAGAATAAGTTACTTACCTGTGGTATTGTTCTTTCTGAAGGATACTCTAACCACAGATTCCTCACTTTGTGAATCCCTCCAACCACCAGATTGGATCTGGAACATCTTGCAAAAGCTTAAACTACATTATTGGAGGTCTCCTTGTATGCATTTTACCTACAATGCCATGGGTTGGCACCATATTAATTGAATATGTGACGTTGCAACGCGATCAAAATGATCGCGGTACGTTACATCGCAGTTGTTACGACTTGCGCTGGACTTCGGAATAGTATTATTTACTATTCCAACACCAGTCTACGTACAGTAGGGAAGGTGTTGGAATAGTAATTCATACTATTCCTTAGGTTAGAGCGCCATCCAGCACAAGTCGTAACGACTTGCGTTGTAATACCCGCGATGTAAAGGCATTGCAATGCAATGCCCGCGTGGTAATGGATGTCTCCCTATTAATTTTACTAACTGTCTACCGATTACCTTCCCTAAATTATTCCATGCCTCCCTTTGAGCAGTGTACTCAACATAATGCACTCCTTCATAGCTATTGTCTTTTCTAAATTTAATCCCCTATACCCTACTTCCTAATATATAAATTTTAAAACTAGTTACTAAAGACTGCTAACTGATTCATCCACTTTTCTGTGTGTATGGAGTACCATCACTTTCTCATATCAGACATTTATGAGCACACCTTAACTCAGTTACCTTTAGCTTACTTCCCTAAGGCCAATACAGTTGTCATGCTTAGTTGTGATTTTGTATTACATAAGAAAAAGGTTTGGTATCCTACCTTGAGCTCAATTTCTGGACTCCTATCCAACTGTTACTTATTAACATAACTTGAGCAAAAATATTTTCTCAATCTATTACTCGTCCTGCATACAATGATTCCTTTATTGCTCACTTCCACAGATATTTATGCAATAGTCTTTTCTTCCTATGAATTCATACATTGCTCAACACATCGAGAACAATGTTTACTACAGTTATACATGGAAGTTGTTTTAAGGTACGACCATTATCTTATCCCACATTCTGACTATCTCCTTCTTTCACTAGGCATTACAATTTTTGGATCGGTATTAGAATCAAAGATTATTTATCGCTTTGACTTATCTTTTACTTTAAATCACAATTCATTATCTCTTTTCTTTCACAAGGTCTGATTCCATTTCCCAACCTACCTAGGGATTCTTTTGGGAATTCTTTTGCCATCTTTCATACCTTGTCACAATATTATATGTACTTAAATGATGCCGGTCTCTGAAGTCAAATAACTACAACATAGTTTCAAATACGGAGACAAAGGTTTTTTAAAATCACTTGGGTGACAATACTATGGTTTGCACTTTCTTCTTTCTTTTGCGGGTCCTTGGAATGAACTGACTTAACACATTATTCCACATGACGCTTGGATCGATTCTGATCTATATTATTAGCTTTTAACAAGCTTGAAAAAAGTTTGCTCTTTATTCGTGCTCTTTACATCTGGGTCAGAGAGAAACTCCAATTTGAATCAAAGGACACTTAAAAAAAACTAGCAACGAAAGGAATTTGAACTTTCTCATGTGCCACCAGTCCATGACCTTGTACCTATAGATACTGCTATTTAACAAAATATGGATGTCAAACACATTTAATGGCAAATGATGCAACATAGCGTTTGTTAACCAGATGGTTTTTGATACATATGCCGTTTTATATAATCCACATATATAAATTTCATCTTGGTTTTGAATAAATTCCTCTTTAGAGTCATGTACTTCCAGCACTGCAATTACACCCATTAAAAAAATTGGTTTTAAAGTTGTGAGAACCATTCAGCATGTGAGAACCGTTCAGCACGGTTACTCACAATTAGGAATCCAAGAATTTTCTTTGTGATAGGGAAGTTAGTAGTTTGAGCACCCATCAACTTAAGTAATTTACATAACCTAGACTCAATAGGGTATGGTTAGGTTGCGCTGTAATAATACCACCGTTACTCTGTTTGTAATTGCTAGTGTATGGGGGCTGGACTGATGAACAAGTTACTTACCTTCTGTAATGCCTTATCTGGTACAACCTCCATCTAGCCGCAGATTCCTGACCGCAGATGTATCCCCAGGCGTCAGACTAGATCCAGACATTTTTTTGTGAGCAGTGCCCCTGCACGCCGGTAGGTGGCGTTGTTCGGCTCGGGTGTGGCGCCGTCAGCGTCTTGCGCACCAGAAGTGACATTCGTGTTGCCTATATTGGCGCCACCCGAACGACGTCCGTTTCTTTTCACAACTTTCCACGCCTGGAGCACGGAGACATGAAAAGCACGGCCCACTGGTGAGGAAAACTAGAGACGTGAAAGGGGAAAATCCCTCTCCCTAGAAATCCACTCACACTGTGGGGAGGATGGGCGGGTCGGTAAGGAATCTGCAGCTAGATAGTCTGTGGCAGATAAGGCATGATTGAAGGTGAGTAACTTGTTCATCTGATAGAGACTTCTAGCCACAGATTCCTTACCTTAGAATAGATCCTCAAGCAATACCTCCACAGAGGTGGGTCTGTGAAACCATTTCACACTAAAAAGTCCCACAAGACTGAATGGGCAAAGTGCCCGTCCCAATGGTCCTGAATGTCGAGGCAGTTGTGCTTGGTGAACGTGTGCAAAGAAGCCCACGTTGCTGACTGGCAAATGTCCAGGACAGGGAGTCGGAGTGCTAACGCAGTGACCACAGCCCTAGCTCTGGTGGAATGAGCACGCAAACCCTCAGGGTGTTGCACCTTGGTCAGTGCATAGCGAATTTTAATGCAGAGCAAGACTGATCAGGATATGGTCCATTTCTTCACAGCCTCCTCCTTCTTGGCTCCGACATACCACACAAAGTGTTGGTTGTCCACACGAAACTCTTTCATGCAGTCAAGGTAGAACGACAATGCTCCTCCTCAGAGGGATGTGACGGAGCATAAAAGGTAGGCAGGGTGATGGACTGGCCTACATTAAAGGGAGTGACAAATGTCAGTAGGAAGGAAGCTCTAGTGTGAAGAACCAGCTTGGCTGGAGAGATTGTTAGGTACGGACGCTTAGATGACAAAGTCGGAAGCCCACCGACCCTCTGGGCAGATGTTATAGCAACTATGAAGGCTGTCTTGATGTTAAGGAGCCTGAGAGGACAGTTGTGTAGTGGCTCAAAGGGTGCACACATCAGAAATGTGAGTACAAGATTGAGGTCCCACTGAGCCATGATAAAGGGTGTAGGTGGAAACAAATGTTGGAGACCTTTTTAAAAACCTACTGAGAACAAGGGATTTGAACAGGGATGGCTGATATGCCAACCGCAGAAAGGCTGAGATAGCAGAAAGCTAGCCCTTTAAGATGCACAAAGCAGACCCGTGCTGGGCAAGAGAAGGAATAAATAGAAGGACCTGACAAAGCGGAGCAGAAAGTGGGTCAACTTGCTTTTTTGCACAGCATGCCACAAACTTGCCCCAGCGGCAGGCGTATACCGTCTTGGTGGAGGGATGCCTGGCTGCCAAAATTAAATTTCACACTTCGGGGGAGAAGGTCGAAAGCTGCCAACTGTCCCCGCTCAATCTTCACTCATGATGGGGGAGCGTTGACAGAACCCTCCCCTGATGCTGCAATAAGGAGGTCCTCCCCAAGAGACAGCCATCTCAGAGGACCGATGGCCATGCTTAACAGCTCGGGATACCAAGCTCTCCAAGCCCAGTCCTGAGCCACAAGCATGACTTGGGCTCGGTCGAGCTCTTCTTGAGAACTCTGGGCAGGATTTGTACGGGCGGAAAGGCGTACAGGAGGCGTGAGCTCCAATTGAGATGGATAGCGTCTCAGAGTGAGAACAAACTCAGTAACGCCAGCGTGCAAAACTGGTCACATTGCGCATTCTCATCGGTGGCAAAGAGATCTAACTCAGTTTCTCCCCAATGCTGAAAGAGACCTTGCACCACTTTTGGATGGAGATGCCATTTATGATCCGCTAGACATCTTCGGCGGAGTTTGCCCGCCCGGGAGTTCTGAGAGCCCGTCATGTGTTGAACCACCAGGAATATGCCTTGACATTCAAGCCATGTCCAGAGGAGCAGGGTCTCTTGACAAAGGATCCACAACCCCACCCCGCCCTGTTTGTTGCCGTGCCACATGGCAGTGATTGTTGTCCGTGAACACCTGCACTAGACTTCCCTTGATGGAGGGTAGAAAGGCTTTCAATGCCAGCAGGATCGCCCGGAGCTCCAGCAGGTTGATGGGGAGTCCGGATTCCGCCAGAGACCAGAGGCCTCTGATTTCCACTTCTCCCAGATGGCCGCCCCATCCTAGGAGTGGCGCATCCGTCACTACTGTGAGATCTGGCTGGGGAAGGGAGAGGGGGCTGCTGCTGACCGAATATCGGTCTTAACCACCACTGCAGATCTTTTGCAGTTCCCTCCAAGAACTGGACCATGTCGGAGAGATTCCCCCGATGCTGCGCCCACTGGAACTTCAGGTCCCACTCCAGAGTCCGCCCATACCATAGGGGAATGTGTCACAAGCAGGATGTAGGAGGCCATGAGGCCCAACAGCCTCATAGTCAGTCTCACCGAAACCCAGGAGAGGCTGAAATATCTGCATCATAGCCTGAATATCCTGGACTCGCCATTCAGGAGGATAAGCCCGAACCTGCACTGTGCCCAGAACAGCTCAGATGAAGGGGGTCGTCTGAGAGGGAGTCAGGCGTGACTTCGGCACAGTCACAATGAACCCAAGCAAGTGCCGGAGGTCCATCGTAGTCTGGAGATGGGATAAAAATGCCTGGGGCAAGCCCGCCTTTAATAGCCAGTCGTCGAGATAGGGAAAGACAGGTATTTCTGATCTCCACAGATGAGCTGCAACCACCGCCATTACCTTGGTGAACAACCGAGGGGCGCTGCTAAGGCCAAAAGGGAGCATGGCGAACGGAAATTGCTTGTGGCCCACCGTGAACTCTAGGTAACATCTGTAGGCAGGCAGGACAGGAATGTGGAAGTATGCATCCTGCAAGTTCAACGCCACCATCCAGTCTCCTGGGCCCAGGGCAGATGCGACTTGAGAAAGCATGAGCATTTTTCATTTATCCTTTTTGAGGAAGAAATTGAGAGGACTCATGTCTAGGATAGGACAAAGGACTCCATCCTTTTTGGGCACCAGAAAGTTGTGGGAATAACAACCATGACCTACTCTGGCGTCAGCACCCTCTCTGTGGCTCCCTTGGCCAAGAGAGTTGTCACTTCTTGGCAGAGCAAGGAGAGGTGGTCCTCCATCAGCCTGTCGCAAGTGTGTGGCATGGGTGGGCGGTAGTCACAAATGGGAGGGAGTAGCCCCTTCGGTCAATCTGAAGAACCCAGTGGTCTGATGATATCGACCTCCAGTGGTGCAGGTGATGGCATATCCTGCCTCCAACTGGATGCCCATGATGGCTGGAGGGCGAACTAAAGAGGTTTGGAGGCTGCAGCGGCCGGGGAGTGATAGACTAGCCCGACCTCTGGCTACCTGATCCACGAGGTCTGTGGGTGCTGCATCCTCACCCGCACAAGGACTGGGAAGCCTGCGGGCCGTGGTGGCTGGGCAGGTAGAGAAGTGGTTGGAAGCACCTTCCATTGTGGCTAAGATGGACTGGAGTTGGCGAGGGGCCATGGAAATGCCAAGGACCTGGCTGTAGCCCTGCTGTCCTTGAAGAGCTCTAGGGCGGAGTCCACCTGGTCTACGAAGAGACGGCAGCCATCGAAGGGCATGTCCATGAGAAAGGCCTGGACATCCCCCGAAAAGCCAGTGGTTCTAAACCAGGCGCGGCACGGAAGGGCCACCGACGATGAAATCGCTCTGCACAGCGAGTCAGTTGTGTCCAGCCCACACTGAATGACGCACTTAGCTGCATCTCTCCTGTTAGTAATGGTTTGAGAGAGTATGGCTCAGGCCTCCTCCGAGAATCCAGGCAGAACCTGCGCAACCGAGTCCCACATTTTATGGGGGTATCAGCCCAAAAGGCACGCAGTGTTCACATCAGTGCCAGTCTGGCAGAAGAGAACATCCTCTTCCTCAAAGGTACCCAGTCTCTTGGATTCGCTATCTGGTGGTGTGGCAGGGAATGTGCCAGGATTTACTTTGAAAGTGGAGGCTTGGACAACCAAGCTCTCCGGGGTAGGATGTGGGTGAGGAAAGAGAGGTCTCCTGGGGTGGAGAGATGGTGGCGGGCAACTGTCCTATGCACAGGAGCCCCTGTGCAGGGCTTAGAACAAGCCCCAAGTAAGGGCTTCGTTACATGGGAGAAGGGGTTTAGATTTGGTGACTCCTGGTTGAAGCACCTCCCTCAAGACGCTCATCTTGACAGCCACGGAGGGTAAATAAAGGTCCAGGACCTTAGCTGCTCTCCTTACCACCACTGCAAATGAAGCACCCTCCTCATAGCCACAGTAGGGGAGAGACCAGGGCCATTTCTGGGGAGAGACAATGTCAGTTTCTGGGGAGAAATCCAGGCCACTTGCATCTGCGTGATCCTCATACCAGGTGTCCTCAGTTTCATATAATGGCTGGCATTCATAAGGGTCCAGTGATCCCCTCCCATTCATCCCCAATTCCACTGCCATAGGAATAAGGCTATGGCTACAATCTAGGGGATCTCCCCCCGGTTGGCGCCGGAATCGCCGTCGGATGACACCGCTTCGGCTCCGTGTCGGATTTGGTGATTACAGCACCAGTGGCGCCGGCATTGGAGCGGGCATCGGGGGAAGGTCGAGGTGGTATGACCAGCACTGCTCAGGATTCATCTATGGATCCAAGGAGCCTGACTGGTGCCAAGGGCGAACCTCCTGGCGGATTTTAAGTAGGAGGCCCCCCTCCTGGGTTGCGGTGCCAGACAGTACTCCAACAAGGACAGGCCACCCAAATATGAGGTGCATGGCTTCAACACGCAGTTGGGGGGGGCCTTCCTGGAAATTCTAGGAGGCGCAGATGGCCCAGGCACAGGATTTACCATAAAGCCAGGCATAGAATGCAGACGCTCCCTCATCCCGTCAAAAGACGGGACAGCCGGTGCAAAGACGAACACCTCTTCAACTTCTTACCCTTTTTCCTCTTGTGAGACTTACCCAATTTCCCCGATGAATTCGACTTTGACAAATGCCTGAAGTGGCTCCGCGACCAATCTTGGGACCGTCCTCTCGAACGAGATCGGGACCGTTGCTTGTTCCTCAAGGCCTTGGGGTGCATGCATAGCAATTGCGGCAGGTCTTCGTGTCGTGATCGCGCTCCAGGCACCAGAGACATACCAAATGAGGGTCCGTCCCTAACATTTGCCGGTGACTGGTGCTACATGTCTTAAAACCAGCTTATCTAGTGGACATACCTGACAAGAGCCAAGTCTAAGAAAAAATCTTGCCAAAAAGTCGGAAAAAGGTCAGTTAAAAAAGACTGGGGGTAGTTCTTCTCCAGATCTGCACTGACTGGCGCTGGAAGTAAAGAACTGACGTCAGCACGCTGGGGTGGTGCGTATATAGGCACCATGCACGTCACTTTTGGCACAGATGATGCCATGCGGAGACGAACGACACCACCTACAGGCGTGCCGGGGTACTGATCACGGAAAATGTACGGATCAAGTCTAAAGCTTGGGGATAATTCTAGGGTAAGGAATCTGAAGCTAATTCAGATAGACTGTTTTTAACATCCACATCCATAAAGGACCACCAGGAAAGGGTTCAAACGGAGTGTTCATAAGAAAGGTTAAAACTAGATTAAGGTCACACCCTTGGCTCCAGAAATGGAGTTGGAGCATACAAATTTTTCAACCCCTTCAAAAAAAAGCACAACAGTTGGAGACTTAAGAAGAGACGGCAATACTGGCAGACAGAGAAACAGACAAAACTGTTAAATATCCTTTGGCTGTGCCAACAGAACAACTCTGTCGAGCAAGGGACGGTGCAAATTGAAGAACCTGAGACAACTTGTCCTGCAAGGGGTCGATCTCTTTGTTTGTACATCAGCCAACAAAGTTGCCCAATCTGCCAGAGTAGTCCGACTTTTTGGTGGGGTAACGCACGCCAAAGATAAGGTCCACCACCTTTGATGGTAGCTGAAAAAAGCTCAGATGTTCCAGCTCAATCTCCAGTCATGTAGGTGGAGAGTCTGGAGATTAAGATGCAGCACCATCCCCTCCAACTGAGCGAGGACATCAGGTTTGAATGACCGCCTCAGCGGAGGACACAGAGAGAAGTGCCAAAGGTCTTTCTAACCACATCCTTCTTGGCCAATCCAAGGCAATGAGAATGACTTGAACCCAGTTGTGGCAAACCTTCCTTGGAACCCGAGAAATCATGGGTATCGGGGAAATGCGCAGTGCAGGTGAAAATTTCACCTCAACTGAAAGGCATCCCCAACACTCCCCTCAACTGATACTGAAGGGAACAGAACTACTGGCGTTGAGCATTCCCCAACAAGGCGCACAAGTCGACCGGAGGTGTATCCCACAGGGGCCAAGATGTGCTGGATTACCTCCAGTAGAAGACACCGCTCATGATTGGAAAGAGAACGCTGGCACAGACTGTCAGCTCTGACATTCAAAGACTAGGTGATTGGTGGGGAGTCAAATCCCACGGCTGTTTACCCAAGACCACAGTCGCAATGCTTTAAGGCAAAGGAGGTGTGAGCCTACTCCTCCTTCCTTGTTGACGTACCCCATCGCCGTCGTGTTGTCCGTCATGATCTGGAGAGACCAACTCTGGATGAAGGAAGGCCTTGAGCGCCGGTCAAGTAGCCGCAGTTCCAGCAGGTTGAAGTGAAGAGCCTGCTCTTCCTTAGACTAGAGGCCCCTGATCTCCAGGTTAGCTTTGCACTCTTAGGTTGAGGCATCTGTCCCTACCATAGCTGGGGGTATGGGAGAAGTGAGGGTCATCCCACATGTCAGGTTTGCCTTGTTTCCCCACCATACCACTTTTGCTGCTGAAGAATGGCCAGGTTTCCGAGAGAAGGGGAAAGGAGGGGTGAGGGAAACGGGTGTGGGGCCTGAAGAAAGGAAAGGGTGTAGCCCCTTTCTAGAATTTGAAGGACCCACTGGTTCGACGTAATGCCCTTCCAGGCCAGCAGAAAAAGGACACTCGCCCTCCCACAGTCTGTGTGTGCTAGGGACAGAGAACTAAGATTGCTTTCCTGGGTGGGTGGGGGAGGAAGAGGAAGGCTGCTGGACGGATCCACAGCCCTTACCTATGCCCCTGTATTGGTGGACCAGTGGGTTCTGGGGCATTCTGCCCTTTATTAAGAACTTCCAGAAAGTGGTCATGCAATTCTTCTGGGACACATGCACAATCATTTGAGTCATACCCCACAGGGCTTGGGTATAGATTGCCAGAAGGCAATTGGCATTCAAGGACTTCAGGTCCATGCTGCCAGCTGAGATCTTCCCCATGCTTGAAGCCTCTTGCATTCTCTATCTGGGGGAGATGTATTTAACATGCCTTATGACTATCAGGAGGAATAGGATGCCTGGATCGCCAGGCTCATCGGTTAAAGGTGAGTAGAAAAAAAGGGTGAATCCCCATAAACGAGATGGTAGCATTTGGCCACTAGATGTTTGACTGCTGGTGCAGATAATGGTTTGTCCCATGCTACTAGGACAGGGTCCAGTAAAGTCTCATTGAAAGACAAAGGTTGTAAGGTTGGTTGCACCAGAAGAAGAACCTCAGTAAGGTAATTTGTTTAACAAACTGTTGGCAGTTGAAAGTCAAGAACCTTAGCAGCCTTTCTAACCAACAAATGAAGGGACATGACCTCTGGAGTTGGTTGCCCAGCAGGATACTATGCCCATCACGGGAGAAGTGTCTGGGCCAGTGGCGGAGGACAAGCCAGGAATTTCATGAGTTTCCAGCCTCCTCATCAACATAGGGATAGAGGTTCAGAATCCGAGCCTAAGATATTGTGGATTCTTTGCCTGTCATTCTGTTAATCAATTAGCTGTTCAGATTTTCTTCTAGATCTATGCTGAGGTGGAGGTTAAGTAGTAGTAGTAGGAGGAGGAGGAGGAAGAGGAGGATGCGGAGGAGGTAGCTCCGGTGGAGGCAGTGTTTATGGCCTCTGTGGAGGCCCCGGCCATGGCATCAACTGTGGAATAGTGTAGCTGGCCACTGGCGTAAAGGCTGAAGACTGCATTGTGGCCACTGGGCCTGTGCCATATGGTGCCATGGGCATAAATATGGGGAGGGAAAGTGAGAAAGGGCCCCTGAAGGGTTTGAGGCCCTGGCAAAAATGCCAAACACTGTGTTAAAAAGTGCCACTGGGTCCCTGCCCAGCTCCAGTGGGGTCGGAAGACCGGAGCTGGCGTTGGTGCAATGGGCTCAAAGGTCAGGTCCGGCTGAGGTGCAGGCGCAGAGCCACCAGGAGCAAGGTCAGTAGGCAATATGTTGATCAACTCCAGCTCCAATGAATAAGATCCTAGGGGGGGACAAGGGCCACTTTAGAGCCTTATCGCTTGCAGAATGTTTCTTGTGCTTCTTGTGTTTCTTCCTCTTGGTTTCCAAAGTATGGATAGAAGGCAATCTGAATCGGCGTTTTGAATAACAACCTTGTCTGTCAATTCGGCACTGGGCCATGAAAAGTTTGGCCTCACGCACCTTAATGGGCTTTGGCTGAGGAAGGAGTCACACACATGGGAAGTATGATCAGACCGTAAAAAACATTGACAGATGGTATGTGGGTCAGTGATGGACATTTGTCCTTCTCAGTCCATAAAGGGCTTAAAGACAGAACACTTGGGTGGAGACATAGCACTATAGCACTGCACTTTGCAGGAAAAACTTTCGACTCTCAGAAGAAAGCGAGCTCCAGATCTGTGTCGGGGTCGGCACTATATGATGCAACTTCCAGCGTCTAGACGAAATAAGCACACCCTACTGGCGATGTGAGAGCTTTGAAGTTTCTGGTTCCGGTATGACAGAGATAATTCTACAGGTGAAGAATCGACAGGTAGAAGTATACATCCGAAATCGAGGTATGGGAACACGTGTATCCGCAACTTGCAAAAGACAGGCTGTCAATACTGACATGACCTTCGTAAACACCAGAGGGGCCGATTTCAGCCCAAATGGCAAGATATGAATTGGTAGTGAACAGACTCCACTACAAAATAAATATACATTCTGTGGGCCTCCAGGATTGGCATATGATAGAACGCATCCTGTAGGTCTAGATACACTATTTAATCCTCAAGCTCCAAAATCAAGACTCTGAGCACCAGAATCCAACGAGAAAGGATAAAGCAGCAGGTAGGAAATGCAAGAAACAATGCATAAAGACTACAATATCAGGAAAAGACTGGCTTCAAGATGTCTAGTAAGTAAGAATTTTAACAGGGTTGGTAAACGGGCATCAGATGGTTCAAGTGCTACAAAATAGGTGTTCTCTGAGGTCCTTTTGCAAAGGGAGGCTGAGGCACATTTGATGAGTCTGGAAAGGTCACTCAAGAAATTAGAAGGGTGATGGGAGAATTGTTTCAGGAGCGTTTTATTATTAAATTTGTGCAATTTACGATGCAGGGGCATACTCCTAAGAGCTCTAATTCCACCCAGGAGTTTTAGTTTTCCAGACAAGTAACTGGGCAGGGACAGGTTAACAGCTTTTTAGGTCTTGGCTCTGGACGGCGCATGCCCTGCCTCGAAAGAGACATGTTGTATATACTTTGAGTGCTTCAACCCACCCATAGCCTTCCTATTTGCTGGCTCCATCGTCACTCCCCTAGTCTTTCTCCTCATTTGTTCATGGCAATAATGCATCATGCCTCTTCCTGCGTTTAGCCCTCCCCTAGAACAGGGACCTATTACTACTATCCATCCAGTCCTCCCATTTAATGACCATTTTAGAAACTTTTTTTCTTTAAAAGCCCCCTCAGGAGTGGTAGTGTATTCACTCGCTCAGAGCGCTGCACTGTTTCTTTAAACAGGCCTGTAAATCATGCTCTTATCTCATTTCTTGTCCTGTTCCCCAATCACCCTCCTACCTATGTCGGTTTCTCCATCCCGCACCCCAGTGTCTGCTTGCCCTGTGCTTCTCCAACCATTGTAAAATTGCTCTCCTCTACTCCGCATTTTTTCTTATCCCGTCCCCCAATCGCCCTCCTCCTGCTGTTGCTTGCTCCCTCCTGCACCCCTGTGGCTGCTTGCCCTATGCTTCTCCGACTGTAATGGAACAGGCCTGACAATCATGTTCTTATCTCGTTTTTCAAGCCACAGCATGCTTTTCAATTACCTGGAAAGCATTCGCAGGGAGAAAGCGAGAAAGTCAGCAATTCCCACCATGGTCTCTATTGCCTTGCAAGGTCACGTGACGGGGTTTCCGTTGCCCTTCACTAACTCATTCTCACCCCTCGCCACCCCTGAGATAGTTTAAAACAAGCTTTTGCATTCCAATAGATCTCGAATTTGCGAGAGTTTAAGCTATTGGCATTGTAAATGACGTTGCCTTTTATTTCTATGTTTTGATAATTAACACATACATAAAAGGCATTGTCATTTACAATGCCAATAGCTCAAACTCTTGTAAATGCGAGACCTATATCATTTCAAATAAGCGGCCGCCATTTTCCCAGGCTGCTAGGAAAGTGAAAGCGCACATGGCATGCTGAATGTTGCAGGAAAGCATCTCATGCCTGCAGTAGGACATTAAAGGAAATAGTGCTTACAGACTAAGTAAGACATACTGTCTTACAACAGAAGTAAAAAGGCCAGTCCTCATGGGAGGTTACAAATGAAGATAATGCGGTTCTAAGGAGGGACAAGCCTACTAACAAATCAGAAGCCAGCATTTACAAAGGACAATGACACAAGACCATGAAATATATGGGCGGAGAGTGGGCAGAACTTCAAGTCCATACTCTAATACAGCATGCCTCGCAGAGCAGCGCATGCGCAGCCAAGGAACAACCGAAAAACAGAAACACGTCTGTTAGACCTGGCATCCTTGGCGTGGGTCTCCCTTCCATTTTTTTCATAATGCCTCCACTGTTGTCGATATGTTTTTGCTGGACTAGATGCTCATGGGCACTTTGCCACTGCTAATCAGTGCCAAAGTGCAAGTGCTCCCTATGATAAATTGTGTTGTGTATTAGTGACTCCATGATTGGATGATTGGTTTACTTGTCAGTCCCTAGTACGGTGCACTGAGTGTGCCCAGGGCTTGTAAATCCAATGCTGCTGGTGGGCTTGCAGCACTGGTTGTGCCACCCACAGGAGCAGCTTGTAAAGTGTGTCTCAGGCCTGCCATTGCAGAGCCTGTGTGCAGCCTAGGGCTGCCATGTCGACTTGGTGAGTGCACCCACTTACCAGGCCCTAAACCTTCCCTTTACTGCATGTTGGTCCCCCTAAAGTAGGCCCTAGGGCAGGGTGCATTGTAAGTATAAGGTAGGACATGCCCTGGTGTGTGTGGCATGTCCTAATAGTGAATTACAGCCATTTTCGTTTTTCACTATTGCAAGGCTACCTGTTCTCCATAGGCCGGAATGGGCAGTTAGATTATTACATTTTATAATCCTAACTGACTCAGGGAACATGGTGGAAATTCGAGTTTAGTATGCCTGAACTCAGAATGATAAAATACATCTTTTAGTGAAGTTGGTTTTAACATTCTGTGTTTGAAAATACCACTTTTAGAAAGTAGGTATTTTCTTGTCTAACTATCCAAAGCCTGCCTCTGCTAGGTTGTGTATTCCTTGTCTGGTGTTTTTGAGTGACAGGGCTGGGGATTCCAGGAGACAGAATGAGTCAGCCCAGTGGTGAATAGAGAGATCTGCATCTAGATGGGTGGGAGGAGTTGCACCTGGGACCTGAATAGGACAGTGCCTGCCCCCACAGTGCTGGCTCCACCCCCTGTGGTGCGTCTGATGTCTCTGCCCTGCACAGTGAAAGAAGAGAAGGAATCATGTCAACAAAGTGCTCCAGGGCTGGGCTTTCCCTCCACAATGCTGGCTCCACCTCCTGTGGGGCGTCTGATGTTTCTGCCCTGCACTGTGAAAGGAAAGAAGGAGTCATGTAAACAGAGTGCTCCAGAACTGGTTTGGACTGGGCAAAGGCCCCTCTGCCCTCAGAGGACAAAGGATTTTGGGGTATAAATATTGGGACCCTGATCCCAAGAAATTAGATCACTTTTGGGAACAAGAAGAAACCTTTGCTGAGGAGCGGAACCAAGAAGAAACTGAGGAGAGACTATCCCTAAGCTGAAGTGCTGCTTGGGGGATTGGCCTGCAGTGGTTTGCCTGACTGCCAGAGAAAGGAACTTTTGCTTTGTTGTGACTTTCATCAACTTG
Source organism: Calotriton arnoldi (assembly GCA_963921515.1). NCBI lineage: Eukaryota > Metazoa > Chordata > Amphibia > Caudata > Salamandridae > Calotriton > Calotriton arnoldi. The sequence goes on from CAWUFW010011406.1 coordinate 92,890, forward strand.
TGAAGGATCTCCAAGGGCTTGGAAGAGAGCTTGCCCCCTGATCGAAGTCCCAGGACCATTGGACTTCACCCCCTTTGTGAATTGCTGCTGGAAACTCTGTTTCAGTGGCTACAGAGGTAGGGAGCTGTGACCGACTCTCCCGACCGGCTCGGTGTCCTGTTGGCACTGCATCGAGCAACGCCTGCATCTTGCAACGCACGGCCTTGGTCTCACCGACTCCGTCAACGAGCCGCTGCCTGCACCGTAACCTGTGAGCACCGCACCTTGCAACGCCTCGCTACACCGAATCCATCTGGTCCAACCGACACGGTCACTGCTGCTGAGTTCGAGTCCTGTGACCGCGCCGGAGTTGGGCACCGCTCGCACGTTTCGCGACGCACCGCCCGACTCGCCCCGCTGTTCGGACTGATCGACGCCAGCTCCTGAATCCGGCTCCGTCGCCGCACCGCAACCTGCCAGCACCGCATCGAAGCACCGTCTCGCCCTGCAACGCCCGGCCCTGGTCTCACCGACTCAGTCTCGACGACGTCAACGACCCGCTGCCTGCACCGCATCGAGGGACAACGCGTCCTGCAACGCTTCCATTTTTGCATCGCGACCGCGACGAACAGCCATCCGGCTCGCACGCCCGTGCCTGCCGCTTCAAGTAAAAGGTACTGTGACCGAGTCTGTCTACGCTGTGTTGGCCCGTCTCGACGCGGTCAGCTGGATTTGTTAGACTGTTTGTTCTTGACATCACAGTAGCCGGAGGAGGCTACCGACTCGCACAGAACCTTGAATTAAGCCTTTTTGATCAGAACTAAGCATTCTTGACAGTATTGTGGATTATTTTTGTCGTTTATGGTCTTGTGATAATTCTACATAAAGTATACCTATTTTTATAAATATATAACCTGTGTGGTGTCCATTTGTAGTGTTGTCACTTGATTACTGTATGTGTTCACAAATGCTTTACACACTGCCTCTGAACTAAGCCTGTCTGCTCGTGCCAAGCTACCAAGAGGGTGAGCAGGGGTTATTTCAGGAGTGTACCTACTTTCCCTGACTAGACGCAAGGGTCCCTATTTGGACAAAGGTACCTACCTCTGCCAACTAGAGACCCCCAAATCTAACAACGTCATAACAGGCTCGCTGTTTACTAATAAAACAGGCTGCAGAAGGGCTTGTTTCAATTCACTGGCTGGTCATTATAAAGCGTCACATGCCACCAACTGCACTCCTAGGCACTAGAGTGCATTTGTATAGAGAGCGTTTTGTGGTTTACAATACAGCTCACAGTGCATCAGCAAAACCCTCCATGGTTTCCATTGCCTTGCAAGGTCACGTATCCGCTTTGTTTCAGCTGCTTATCACTCGCTCATTCTCAACACCCTCCCCAGCCCGGAGATAATTACAAAAAACAGGAACACGTCCTAACAGGCTCACTGGTAACTAATAAAGCAGGCTGCTGGAAGGGCTTTTTTCAATTCACTGGATGGTCATGTATAGCGCCACGTGGCACCAACTGCACTCTGAAGTGCTGAACCTGGCCTGGCAGCTCGGGATGAACTTATCCCCTGGGGAGCAGGGTCAAGACTGATTTGCATATGGCTGGGTCTAAACTGGAATGGGGTGGTGAGCAAAATAACAATGGATTAAACCCAGACCTGTGACTGGGGGTGAATGTTTGACAATGTTTAGCATTCTGTCTATCATCTTCTTGTGTTGCTTTTTTGTCCTAAGTGGGTAGGGTATGCCCAGACCTGGGTCCCATGCTCGGTACGCCACTGGTTTCAAGCTAGCCCAGCTGATGAGGGGTGATACCGTGAAACAGGTCCCAGGATACTTGTTTTCCAGTCCAGGAAGGCCCTGGCCTAGCAGTTTGGGCTGGACTGTTCTCATGGGAGCAGGGTCAAGAAAGATTTGCATATGGCTGGGTCTACACTGGAATGGCCTGGTGAGCAAAATAACGATGGATTAAACCCAGATCTGTGACTGGGAGTGAATGTTTGACAATGTTCAACATTCCGTCCATCATCTTTTTGTGTTGCAATACAGCGCACAGTACATCAGCAAAACCCTCCATGGTCTCCATTGTCTTGCAAGGTCCCGTAACCGCTTTGTTTCAGCTGTCTTTCACTCATTCTCACCACCCTCCCCAGCCCTGAGATCATTACAAAAACACAGGAACACGTCATAACAGGCTCGCTGGTAACGAATAAAACAGGCTGCAAGAAGGGCTTTTTTCAATTCACTGGATGGTCATTGTAGAGCGCCATATGCCACCGAGTGCACTCCTAGTGCTGGAGTGAATCTGTATAGTAAACATTTTGTATTTTAGAATACAGCGCACAGTACATCAGCAATCCCTTCCATAGTCTCCATTGCCTTGCAAGGTCACACGAGTGCTTAGTTTCAGCTGCCCTCGTCCACTCACTCATTCTCACCCCCCCTCCCACCCCTGAGAAAGATACAGAAAACACAAACACATCATAACAGGCTCGCTGGTTACTAATAAAACAGGCTGTGTGAAGGGCTTGTTTCAACTCACTCTCTGGTCATTGTAAAGCGCCACATGCCACCAACTGCACTTCTAGGTGCTGGAGTACATCTGCATAGTAAGGGTTTTGTGGTTTAGAATACAGCGCACAGTACATAAGCAAGCACATGCTTTGTTGCAGAATTACAGGTTAAAAGCAAATAATCAGTAAAAGGCTTATTGCAAGGTAAAATAGACAAAGGCACTTTCAACAAACGGCACACCACCTTTGAAATGTAGGTTTGGTAATTGTTGATGCCAGCACCCAAGTAAATTCACATTACTCAGATTTTGAAAACTGCAACCTACCAGGGGCACCAAAGAGGCACTTTGCACGTACACGGTCTCTAAGCCCTGTGCGAATCATAACAACAATAGTGGTAAAAAATAATACAGTACTATTTCAGAACACTTTAAGGCTGACATATCTAAGTAATACCAGAATTTGTTACTGTTAGACAAATTAATAGGATTAATTTTATCAACCTTAGAACGTTTAAAGGCCGGGTTAGTCCTGTCAGAATCTGGCCAAGTGACCCAGTGATAACAGTAAAGTGGCCAAACGAGCTGGCTTACCCCTTTCATTCAATGGCCTGGACATCTAGGTTGTTGTTGTAAATCGAATTCACGGACTGGAAGGGAGGTATGGTCAGACTACACCATGTTTATGTCAAACCAGACAGACAACAGTGACCCACAAAACAACATGTAATGGAAAGAGGGAATAGATTTAATAAAGGATTCCTGAATTTGAATCTACGTATGCAATGATCTATGCATTTTGATTATTGTTGGCCGTGATACTTCTAGCCAGTCGGATAGCTCAGTGGGTTGAGTGCCTGCAGCAGGCATGTGAATGTAATATGCAAGTCACAAGTATGAATTACACTAAGGCAGACGGTATCGTCTGTTCTTGGGAGGTGAACAAACTAAGTATCATGATTTTACTAGGCTGTTTAGGCAGTACTCATTAAAAGGCACTGCCACATTTCATACTGTGTTTTGCGCTCTATCAAATGGTAAATTTAATTTGGGATGCCTTGTTTAGGTATGCCCGTGGTTACACAAAGGAGTAATGGCGCATCAGCTGATTGGCTTTGCCAATGCTTGTTATGTAATGTAAGCCGTTATCTATATACACAGCATCCACTTTCATGGAAGCAAGAACTGGAAAGAGATGACTGAATTTCCTTGTGGCTGGCATGAGGCCGGCTGCAGAGTGGAAAGCTGCCTTTGTAGGCGTTAGGCGTGTCTTTGGAAGACATCCTAGTAGGGCATGCCAGCAAGTGGGAGATAAAATATGAATATGTATATAATGTTACTGAGGGGTTTTAAGGAGAATTTGGAGTATTAGACTGTTTTATTTAACTCCTTGTTAGCCGATTTGATGAAAGGCCGTGTAATAGGATGCAACTGCTTTCCTAGATTTTAATTAAAATATAAAACACGACATTTAACTAAGCATATTGCTATAAACCATACTTCAAAGATGCAGCTTTTAAAACCTACCGTTAACTGCTGCGTGCTTGATTCCGTTGCAATCTTCTTGCGCATCTGGTGACAGTCCGTAAATATCAAACCTTGAAGGAAAAAAAGTAATATTTTAAGACGGAGATAAGTACAGCACCTACGACAGTGAATTGCCCAGAGAGTAATGTCAACATAGGGGATCGAAAGGCGCAAGGCACTGATCACTAATACATTCAAATTCAAATTCACAAGGGTTAAACATTTCAGTTTCCAAGATACCGTCGTTCCTTCGGAGCCCTGCGCTAGGAAGGGAGGAGGATTTCGCTGCTAAATTTATGTCATGGGAGTTACAGGCCAGCACAACATCTCCACTGGCCCTCTTGGGCACTGTAATTGTTCTTTTGCAGCTCAACAAGAGACGCAGCACGTTTATTAGCAAGTCTAAAGGTAGTTGGATATACAAAATACTAGAGCAAACAAGAATCACAACGCTCGAGTAAAATAAGGGATATGCTTTAGGGAAAGATGAAGATCTGATATTCTACAGAAATCCATTTGGATTCTTGAAAACCAATAAAACGGAGAAAAAGTGGTTCACTTGGGAAAATAGGAATAAGGGCGCATCTCTTTGCAGGGTCAGCCTGTACTGTAGGGCAATTAGGCACAGGCCCATTGGCGGGCCGGACAGGCCAGAGTGGGCTGTTTTTTTGGGGGGTTTTTAAGCAGGTTTTAGGCCTGTGTAATGGCCAGGTGGGCAGGTTTTTACTGCTGATTTCTGTAAGAAACTGGGTATTAACTGACAGGGGTGACGATCCTAATCAGGGAGAATCACAAAAGAAACCTGTGCTTAACCCTCTGGTAGCTTGGCACAAAAGCAGTCAGGCTTAACTTGAAGGCAGTGCGTAAAGTAGTTATTCAGTACTCCATTTCAATTTACAATTTCAAAATACTTTATTCGGCACATAACAGACCATAAAAGTCACAGCAAGAGATAAAGTATCATGATAAAAGTTGTTGCACAGGAGATAGCATAAAATCTTTCTGTCAAGAGGACATTCTCATGTGCAAGAATACACTAGTGCAAAGAAACCCTGCATCATCCCACGTAGTGCTGCATCGAATTTACTGAAACCTTCAGTTGAGCAGGAAGGAGTACACTCTGACTCCAGCCAAAGGTCCAGAATCTTAGGGACAGCGCTTGGGTGGGGGGAGTGCAGGGGTGTCGGTACCTACTCCAACAGAGGCCAGCAGAGTGGACCCGGTCAGGTCGAGTTTGTCTGGTCAGTTGGAAAGCAGGAGAGGCCTATGGAAGCTTGCTCTGTCACTGTAGCTCCAACAGGACATCAGTCAACTGACTCTGTGAGCCACCTCTAGGATTCTGGGTTCAAGGCAAGCAGGTCCAGTCTTCCTTCTTCTGAATATTCTCAGGTCCAGCAGAGTTCTGCTAAGAGGTTCAAGGGTTGCCATTTTTATACTCCGTGCCAGACTCAGTGTGGGGGGTGGCTCTTTATCTAACCCTAAAACTGGTTCTGGTCAGTTCTTCCCTGTTCCCTGGGTTTGGCTCCAGTCTGTCTGGGAACACAAAGGGCAGGCAAGCCCAGGTGAGGCCTGCATTTTCCAGTGACAGGGTAGACATCTTCTGAAGTTAGGAAGGGGCAGGGTACAGCCCTTAGGCTACCCTTTGAAGTTCATGAAGAGTTAGGTACATTCCACCCCTGGCCAACCTGCTCAGGAGAGGAACACCCTTCCCCACACCCAATGCCCTTTTGTCCCCTGTCTGTAAGGAATACACATCACACAACAGGAGAGCCATTAACCATCATGTGACACTGGTAGAAAGGCACACTTGGTTTAGGCAGAAAAATGCTAACTTTCTAAAAGTGGCATTTCTGAAATAGCAATTGCAAATCCGACATTACCATTAAAGAGGATTTTAAATTACAATCATATGAGTGGAAGTAGTATTTTTCAAGCTGTTCCCAAATTGAAGTTATCACTTAATAAATGTAATAGGGTAACCCAGTGTTAGTCTACGGCAGGCTAGCCTTTCCACAGTTAAAAATGACTTTGGAGTTTTTCCACTGCTAGGATATGCAAAACCTAAGTAGACATATCCTGCTATTTAAATACCATGTACCCTGTCATATCAGCTGTTTAGGGCCTACCCTAGGGTTGACTTAGAAGTATTAAAAAGGAAGGTTTAGGCTTGGCAAAACGTTTACTTTGGCTTACTTTAGTAGCAGCACAATAAGTGCTGCAGCCCACTAGTAGCATTTAACTTACAGGCCCTGGGTATCCGCAGTAAAATTTGCTAGGGACTTATACGTACATTGAATGTACCCATCAGGTATATACCAATTTTAAAATTTTTGGGTGAGACAGCATATGCACTTTACCCCTGGTTACCAGGAGTAAAGTGCAGAGAGCTCGAAGGTCAACAAAAACACAGGTTCAGCAAAGAAAGGCAAAAATCTGGCCCTGCAGAAAGAGCCAGGTCCAACAATTTCTCCGATATTACCATATGTATTGCCTGCAGCAAACATAAATGTCTCCCATACCTTGCAAATCACCCATACAGTGTGTCTTTGCAAGTTAAAACCTGGCCTGATTTGCAAATGGGCCCTCTTTTTATTTTTTTATTTAGGCTATTCTGGACACTAATAGGGTCCACCTTAATTTTGGTGCCCGGGCCTATTTTTGTCCCAGTCCTTTATGACAAATCCAGATCTCATATTTTCGCACCCACAAAGTTACTTTTTCAAAACTTAATTGACATTGCCATGCAAGGTGTGATTTTAAGGCTAACAACCTTTTCTTGTTGATGCTAGATTCTAATTTTTGCCAAATTTTGCTTACTTCTGCCCACAACCTCCTCTAAATAATACCTATTGAAATATAGTTAAGCCACAAAATGTGCCACAAAGGGATTTTCAAAACGTGATCGCATTAAACTAAATATTATCGATGGGGGGCCTGCGCTAACCAGATTCCAAATGGTAATAAGAGGGGAAACCATCTACCATATTGAGCAAATTACAAATCGTACACTTTAAATTATACAATATTTCGGGGCTGCAAGTGTTCTATTAAAATGGTTGAGCAGCGTACAAATGCAAGGATATTACAGACTGAGGAGACAAAGCATGTGCCTTGATACATATATGGCTATGGCTCTGAAGAGATGGGGCAGCATTTAAAAAGATTTTTACTTAAATTCTTTGGCATGGATATGTATATTTTTTCTTATGTTCTCATCTCTGCCTTGTCCTCCTTATGACTCTGCAGTGTTTAAAAGATGGACAATGGGATTGATCTTTTGAGATATATATGAGACAGTCATTGTTAATGCAATTGAGTTCATATTATTTATTTTGATGGATTAACCTCTGGGTAGTTCTTTGTGTTTTGCAATTTCTGCCAATAAAATATTTAAAAAAAAGAACCTAATGAACTTCATATATCAGAGAAGTTGGAAGATCTAAATAAAGTACCCACATAGTAAAGCTGCATCTAAATAAGCACAGATTTCTGTAGTGCTGTTTGAACATTTTAAGTGGAAAGTCTGCTAAGATTTTGCTGAATGCTTATTTTCCCTGTGTACTCTCAGTAATACGGTTTCATGCTGAGGTTACCCTGGAGGCTTCTGACTAACTCCAGTAAGGAACAGTGAACAGAAGCGGACTTACTACTCATTGATGCTCCTTTTTCAATAGCCCAACATCTTGATATCTGTCAGTCAACAGCAGACAACCTTTAACATCGACGGCCTCTAGATAAGTTACTATTTCCCCACAAATCCCCTGATCAGACTTTATTCTATAAACTCAACCTTCCCACTAGTAGTATGTGATTCCACAGAAAAACAATTTCATGGAATAGCATTACTGAGAAACATTTCACTTAAATGGAAATTTGCAGTATGAATGGAATTTACCATTTCATAGAAACCAATTAATAGAATGTCTTTTTTCAAAATTGGCTATTGCATGCTCATTTTATAAGGTCTAATTGCAATTGTGTTACTTTCAGAAACATTTTTGTCAGAGGCATTTATTTCAGTGCATTACTTCAGGGAACATCATTTCAGATTTATACCTTTTACATTGTCAAACAATTACTTTGGATACTTTTAAGTCGCTGACCCCTCACCACCCCTAACTTCCATCCATCTCTGACCCCCTTGCAGCCCCTAAACACCATCCATCCCTGCCCCATGAACAGACGTCACCACACCTAAAGCACAAGTTACTAACTTGTGTAACGATATATCTGTAAGAGACAGTAGTTAGTGACAGATTCCTTACCTTAGAATATCCCCAGGCGTCAGGCTGGATCCGGAAAGTTTTTGCGTAGCAGTGCCCTTGCGCGTCGGTAGGCGGCGTCGTGCGGCTCCGCGTCCGTCGTCGGCGTCGTGATCGCCGGGATGACGTCGCGGGCAGTACTTAGGCGCCGCCCTGCGCGCTGACGTCAGTTCTGTACACGACTTTCCGCGCCAGGAACGCAGAGCCATGCAAGAAGCTGACATAGGTGTCTGAAAAATACTAGGGCCCTGAAAGGGATGTCCTTAACCCTAGAAATCAGTTCGCAGAACGGGGAGGATGGGTGGGGCGGTAGGGAATCTGTCACTAACTACTGTCTCTTACAGATATATCGTTACACAAGTTAGTAACTTGTGCATCTGAAAGAGACACGTTAGTGACAGATTCCTACCTCAGAATAGATACCCCAGCAATACCAACCCCGGTGGTGGGTCTGCGAACAAAGATCAGACAAGGAAGTCCTGGAGGACAGAACGGCCAAAGAAGCCGTCCCTCCGGACCTGACTGTCAAGGCAGTAATGCTTTGTAAACGTGTGCAGCGAGGCCCACGTAGCTGCCTGACAGATAACCGGCAGCGGAACACCGCGGCCCAAGGCCGTGGTAGCAGCCATTGCCCTGGTGGAATGGGCACGCAGCCCAACAGGAGGCTCCTTCTTAGCCAAAGAATAGCAGGTCTTGATGCACAAGGTAACCCAGCGGGAGATGGTCCTCTTGTGCACCGCCCGACCTTTTTTGGCGCCCACGTAGCCAACAAAGAGCTGGTCATCCACCCGGAGGTGTTGTGTGCGGTTGATATAAAAAGAAAGCGCACGTTTTGGGTCCAGACGGTGGAGCCTCTCTTCCTCTCTGGAAGGATGCGGAGGCGGAAAGAAGGTGGGCAAAGTGATGGTCTGCCCAATGTGGAAAGCAGTAACCACCTTTGGCAAGAAGGACGGACGCGTCCGAAGAACAACCTTGTCTGGATGAACAGACAGAAAGGGAGGTTTGCAAGATAGAGCCTGGAGCTCACTCACCCGCCGAGCGGAGGTGATGGCCACTAGAAAGGCTGTCTTCAGAGTCAGAAGACGAAGAGGACAGTTATGTAGAGGCTCAAAGGGAGCGCACATTAAAAGGTAAGAACCAAGTTCAAGTCCCACTGAGGCATCACAAACGGAACAGGAGGGAAGAGGTGAGTAATGCCTTTTAAGAACCTGTTAACAACAGGGGACTTGAAAAGGAGGGCTGATCAGGGAGCCTGAGGAAGGCCGAGATAGCACAAAGATAACCCTTGATGGTACCCAGGGCAGAACCCTGTTGGGCCAGAGAGAGAGGAACAGAAGGACCTCAGAAAGAGGGGCAGAAAGGGATTCACAGCCTTTGCTGTGCACCATGCCACAAATTTGTTCCACCTGCAGGCGTATACCACCTTAGTGGAGGGACGCCTGGCTGCCAGAATCACATCACAAACTTCGGGAGGCAAGTCGAAAGGAATCAACTGCCGCCGCTCAATCTCCATGCAAGCAGGTGTAGACTGGACAGGTTCGGGTGGAGGACCGTCCCCTGCTGCTGCGACAGAAGATCCTCCCGAAGAGGCAGACGGATCGGGGGATCTACGCTCATATTGAGTAGCTCGGGATACCAAACTCTTCGAGCCCAGTCCGGATCCACAAGAATTACTTGGGCCCGGTCGTGCCGAATCTTCTTCAACACTCTGGGTAGAAGTGGTATAGGCGGAAAGGCGTACAACAGACCGCAACTCCACTCGTGACGAAAAGCGTCGCCGAGCGAGTGCCGCCTTGGAAATTCCAACGCGCAGAACTGATGACATTGCGCGTTCTCTTCGGTGGCGAATAGATCTAACCAAGGCTCTCCCCACTGTAGAAAGAGTCCTTGCGCCACTTCCGAGTGAAGACGCCATTCGTGATCCATCATGCACCTGCGGCTGAGTTCGTCCGCCCTGGCGTTCAGGGAACCTGCCAGGTGTTGAACCATCAGGAACATGCCCTGATGTTCCAGCCATGTCCAGAGGCGCAGAGCCTCCTGACAAAGGGTCCACGACCCCACCCCGCCTTGTTTGTTGCAGTACCACATGGTAGTGGTGTTGTCTGTGAACACCTGCACTACCTTCCCTTTGACAGAGGGAAGGAATGCCTTGAGTGCAAGTCGGATCGCCCGGAGCTCCAGAAGGTTGATATGGAGCCGGGACTCCGCCCGGAGACCAGAGGCCTCTGATCTCCACCTCTCCCATGTGACCGCCCCATCCCAGAAGGGACGCGTCCGTCACAACTGTGTGCTCTGGCTGGGGAAGGGAGAGGGATCTGCCCATGACCCATTGCCGGTTCGAGAGCCACCACTGCAACTGTGTTGCAGTCCCCTCCGAGATCTGGACGTGATCGGACAGGTTGCCCTGGTGCTGCGCCCACTGGAACTTCAGGTCCCACTGCAGAGCCCGCATATGCCATCTGGCATGATTGACCAGCAGGATGCAGGAGGCCATGAGGCCCAGCAGCCTCAGGGTCATCCGTACCGAAACCCAGGATAAAGGCCGAAAGATCGGAATCATAGCCTGAATATCCCGGACTCGCCGTTCGGGAGGATAGGCCCGAAACTGCGTCGTGTCCAGAACTGCTCCGATGAAAAGGAGCTGTGGAGAAGGAATCAGATGCGACTTCGGCACATTGATGGAGAACCCCAGCGAGTGCAGGAGTTCGGCCGTAGTCTGGAGGTGGGAGACGACTGCCTGGGACGAGCCCGCCTTCAGCAGCCAGTCGTCGAGGTAGGGGAAGACTGAAACCCCTGCCCGGCGCAGATGAGCTGCGACCACCGCCAACACTTTCCTGAACACCCGAGGGGCACTGGTAAGGCCAAAGGGGAGCACGGTGAACTGAAAATGCTCGGGGCCTACCGTGAACCGAAGGTAACGCCGGTGGGCCGGCAGGACGGGGATGTGGAAATATGCGTCCTGTAAGTCCAACGCTACCAACCAGTCTCCAGGGTCGAGGGCAGTCAAGACCTGAGCTAGGGTGAGCATCTTGAACTTCTCCTTCCGGAGGAAGCGATTGACGTTCCGGAGGTCCAAGATAGGACGCATGTCCTCCTTGTCCTTTTGGGCACCAGGAAGTAGTGGGAGTAGCAACCACGCCCTACTTCTGGGGTCGGAACATGCTCGATGGCCCTCTTGGCCAAGAGGGCCGTGACTTCCTTCTGCAGAAGTACTCAAGTGATCCCCTGACATGCGGTGGAATTGAGGTGGCATGGCTGGGGGTGGACTCGAAGGGGAGGGAGTAGCCCCTTCGGACAATGTCCAAGACCCACCTGTCCGAGGTGATGGTACGCCAGTGGGGAAGGTGATGGCGGACCCTGCCCCTACTGGCGTGCTGTGCACCTGAAAGGAGGGACTAGGAGGGTTTGGAGGCCGCGGACGGGTTGGAGGTGGTGGCCTGACCCGCACGCTGGTTGCCTGATCCGCCACGGCGGAATCCACGTCCTCCGCCACGCGAAGACGCCTGCTGCGCAGGCCGGTGGCTGGGCTGCTGACGTGAAGGGGCGCCCCTACCGTGGCCACGATAGGGGCGAAAAGCAGAAGTCAGCGGAGGGCGTGTAGCAGAAAGGCCCAGGGACTTGGCAGTAGCCCGGGAGTCCTTTAAGCGCTCCAACGCATGGTCTGCTTTGGACCCAAAAAGACCGACTCCATCAAAGGGCATGTCCATGAGAGTATTCTGGACATCCCCTGAAAAACCAGTGGTTCTCAGCCAGGCGTGGCGTCGCAGCGCCACCATCGTTGCAATAGACCTGCCCAGCGAGTCGGCGGTATCAAGGCCACATCGTATCGTGTATTTGGCTGCATCCCTTCCTTCCGCAATGGCGCGGAAAGCAGTGTCTGGACCTCCTCAGAACACTGGGGCAAAACATTCGCCACCGAATCCCACAAGGAGTGGGTATATCGGCCCAAAAGACAAGCGGTGTTGATGGACCGCAAGCCAGCACTGGAGGAAGAAAACCTTTCTTCCCAAATTGATCCAGGCGTTTGGATTCCCTATCCGGAGGGGCGGTAGGGAAGGCGGTTTGGGAAGCGGAGGCTTGGACAACCAAGCTCTCAGGAGTGGGGTAGACAGAGAGAAACAGGGGTCGCCCGGAGCTGGGCGATGGCGTCGGGACACGTTCCTATCCACAGGAGCCCCTGTGTTGGGCTTGGACCAGGTGCCCAAAAGAACGTCAGTGAGGGCGTCGTTAAACGGCAGCACAGTCTCCGTAGAGGAGGCTGCCGGCTGAAGCACCTCTGTCAAGAGATTAGTCTTGACCGCCACAGTAGGGAGTTGGAGATGTAAGGCTCCAGCCGCCCTACACAACACCGTTGCAAAATTGGCTCCCTCCTCCGTAGCCACGGGAGGAGACAGCATGCCAGTGTCAGGGGAAGTATCTAGACCACTGGCATCCCCTAGACCCTCTGTCCAGTCCTCATCGTACTGACACTGTAGTGCCAGAGGGTCATCAGACCCCTCCCAGTCCTCCTGGTCCTCCTCTGGTTCAAAATAAGGGGAGGAGGGACATTTGGGACCCAAGGTCTCATCGGCGCCGGAACCGGCGTCGAGCGGCGCTCGGTCCGGGTCCATGTCCGGAGCCAGAAGGAACTGGGGACGACGCCGCCCGGAGCCCAAGGCGGCGTCGAGAACGGCACCGGAGACATCGGCGCCGGCGGAGGTGTAGTTAGGTCGACCGGCGTCGATGGGGGTTGCGGAGCCGGGATCGAGGCCGGGGCCGGAATCGAGGCTGGAGGCACGGGCGACGCCGGAGCCGTCGGCAACGCCGGAGCAACCGTATCAGGGCCCGCGGGCCCGAAGGCGCACCGGAGGGGCCTGGAGGCCCGAAGAGGCGGGCCATGGCCGACAGGAATTCCTGTACTTGGGCCGGATCCGCCCCGAACCCGGGAAGGACGGGTATTGCGGGGCGACTCCACAGGCATGTCCGGGGCCGCGGGGCGGGACGGTGCCGGGAGGGGCCTCAGCCGAGTCGCGAGACCAGCGAGGCGAAGTCCTAGAGCGACGATGCTTTTTGGACTTTTGTGTTTGGACTTACCGGACGAAGAAGACTTAGATGCCGACGACCGGTGTGGACTCCGCGATCGACCCCTGGACCTCTCACGCGACCGGGGCTTGCGCGGAGCCGAATGCCGGGCCTCCAGGAGCTTTCGAGACCGCTCTCGCAAAGCTTTCGGGTTGAGGGCCCGGCAGTCGGAACAAGACTCCGTGTCGTGGCCTCGGCCGAGGCAGAAGAGACACTCCCGATGCGGGTCTGTGATGGACATCATCCGAGCACAGGCGCCGCAACGTTTAAACCCGGGCATCCCTACGACACCTTGAAGTCGATGAAAGAAAAACAGTGAAAAATTCACCAGAAAAGATTGGTCAAAAAATGACCAGGGCACTGCTCTTCCCGGATCTGCGCTTGCTGGCGCGGAAAAGAAGAACTGACGTCAGCGCGCAGGGGCGGCGCCTAAGTACTGCCCGCGACGTCATCCCGGCGATCACGACGCCGACGACGGACGCGGAGCCGCACGACGCCGCCTACCGACGCGCAAGGGTACTGCTACGCAAAAAACTTTCCGGATCCAGCCTGACGCCTGGGGATATTCTAAGGTAAGGAATCTGTCACTAACGTGTCTCTTTCAGATCTACACGCATCGCTGAACCCTAAAAGCCCTTTTTACCCCTATACTACACCCATTTCAGTCCTCTAAAAACCCCACACTAATCTAAACTCCACTAATCCATGACCCCTAAACGCAACCCATCCCTGAAACATAAAACCCTTTTCTAAACCACTAAACTCCACCTACCCTAAATCCACTCACTACCACTAAACTGCACCCATCCATTACCACCCATAACTCCACCTTTCCGTGAACACTGAAAACCTTTTCTACATCTAAGCTCCACCCATCCATTAATCATAAAACTCTTTCTGCCCATAAACTCTACCCATCCCTGACCTCTAAAACTCCTTACCACCCCTAAATTCCAAACATTCCTAAACCCTTAAAACTCTTCACCACTTCTAAACTTTACCCATCACTGAACTTTAAAACCCCTCAACAGCTCTAAACTCACCCATCTGTGAACCCTGGAAACCCCTCAACATCCCTACACTCCACCCATCCCTAAATCCTAAAAATCCCTCACCAACCCTACACTCCACATATTCCGAATTACTAAAAACCAACACTAAACTCCACCAATCCCTGACCCCTAAATCCATCATCACGCCTAAACAACACCCATCATTGAACTAAAAAACTACTCACTACCTCAGGGGGCATGGCTTGGCCGGCTGCAAGATGGCCGCACTTTAGGTGGGCTCTGCCGGCCAAGCTCTTAATCCGCCATAATCCTGCAGATGACGGCTTCCTGACCGCCTGGCCCCGGTATTATCACTCTCACCTCATCCCGGGGTGCCGCTGGACACTTGCTGCACCTCGCTCTGCGGCTCCTGTGCCGAGCTACGCTCCTGGGACTGCGCCTCGGGATCGGGCCTTCCAGTCGCTGCCACAAGGCCACTTCGCCTCAGCCCGACCGCGCCTGGAGCGCTGACCCAGCTTCTGTCTCCTTGCTGCCGGAGGGGCCTGGTGAGTGTTTCGATCGCCGGGGGCTCTCGGCGGCGGGGCTTGGGGGCTCGTGCGCCGTACCGCCCGGCCTTCTCTGACGCTAGGTGCGGGCGCCGGCCGATCCCATATCGGCGCCCGCTGGGCCTGCACTCACTCCACCAAGGCCGGGGGACGTGGGTGGCGCGCCCCCTGCGACTCCCCGCCGCTGCTCCTCTCTCGGTGGTGCGTCTCCCGCCCTCACTGGCACCCGGGTGCGGGCTTACCGACTCTACGCCTCGCCACGGAGTACCCGGCCTCATTTTGCGACCCGCCTCCTTGCCTGGATCCATCTCCGGCCCGGCGCGGCCGTTCACCCGCCTTTGCTCTGCACTTCTGCTGGCTGCCTTGAGCTCCGCTGGACCCCCCGCCTCGGGCGCGGTTCCGGTGCGGGGCTGCCCTTTCACCGGCGACACCAGGGGCCTCTACACGCCGCGGCTTCACTGTGCGGACCTCCCTGCTCTTCCCTGCTGCTAGCACCTGCTACGGCCCGACTGCAGCCTGTTCCCTGTGGACTGGGGTGAGTGCCATCACTGTTGGGGGCCGCTGCCGGAGGGTTGGGGGTAGCGTGCGCCACACCGCGGGGCCCCCGCTCCTGTTCCGTCTTCACGCCTCTGCTGCCCCGTGGGGTCTGGCCCCGTGGGGTCTGGCCCCGTATGTGCTAGGCCGCGCACCCCCCTTGCATCCCTGCGGCGCCGCTCCCCGCAGCGGCACCCCCGTTAATATCTGCAAGGCTGCTACTGGCGGTGCTCCCTGATGTGTGGCCCACGGACTCCCCGTCAGTTTGTGTCCTCGGGCTTGGCCTGCCACACGCTACTGAGACGCCTGCCGGCTGGCCCGATTGCCCAGGGGGGGCCTGCTAACATTTTTCGCGGCGTGGGACCGCACAAACCTTCTTTGCTTCCTCCACTTGGCATCCTCCCAGGTGCCGCCTTCAGCACCATCTTCTTGTTCTGCCTGACGCCCTTGTAGCTGTGGAGGCAGTCGTTCCGACACCCAGTGGTGCTCCCTGTCCACTCCCCTCTTGGCTGGTGACATGGGTAAGGCCGACCCCAAGCAGCCCAAGCTCACCTTCGATTAACGCCGCCAGACGCGCCAGGACGGCGCAGTCGCCGACGGAGGAGATTCCACTCCCCCCCACGGAGATGGTCACCTCCCGGGAGGACGATCTCAAGGCCATCATGCTGGAGGTCAAATCCGCCGTCTCTGGCATTGCTGCCCAGCTGGACCAGCTCTCTTCACGCCTCGACGTGGTCAAGTCACGAGTGGACTCGCACGACAGCCGCCTTCTGCATGCCGAGACGAGGATCTCTGACGCTGAGGATGCCGCCACCCAGGATCGTCAAAAACTCCTTCAAATGGACAAAATCCTGGAGCTAATACGCACTAAAAGCGAGGACTTGGAGGCCCGCTCCCGAAGAAGTAACCTCCGCATCACGGGGGTGCCCGAGTCCACGAACATCTCGCGAATAGAGGATTTCATGGAACAACTGGTGCGTGAATTGTTTGGAGACGTGCTCTCCCCAGTCTTCATCGTAGAGCGCGCCCACCGCTCCCTTGGCCCCCGTCCTGCCCCTGGTTTGCCAGCTCGTCCCATCATCGCCAAAATCCTCAACTTCCGGGATCGCGATGTCATCCTCCGGGCGGCCAGGGACAAGGGTGAGGTCCGTCATCAAGGTAACTCCCTGTCCTTCTATCCGGATTATACTCTGGCAGTGCAGGCTGCCCGACGTGAGTTCCTGGCTGCGAAGCGGATCCTCCAAAAGCTCGAGATCCCATACTCCCTCGCGTATCCAGCCAAGCTACGTGTCAGACAGGGCTCCAAAACTCTCATCTTCCCTGACCCTAAAGATGCCTTCACCTTTGCCAAGAAGCTCGACCGCACCAACCGTTCCACTCCAGCCCCCTCTCAGGACTCAGCCTCCGGCGTCTTAAGTGACAATGATTGACTCCATCCTACTCTGCGTTGCTAGCTGTACTCTGCTCTCCACTTTGGCTTCCAGCCCGAAGACCCTACCAGGCTTAACTTGCACCACACGGCTCTTGGTGGTTTGCTGAGGGACCAGGACTAAATGGACCTTTGCAAGACTCTACATATCTGGTTATCTGCTGTTAAATTTTGGCTTGGCCACCCAGTCTCCTCGACAGGGGCGTATGCCGAGCGCTGCCAAGCCCCCGCGGGATGATTCCCACTTTGGTTACTGACTTACCCCTTCCCAGTTGTGGTTCCCTAGGGCGGATTTGGGTGGTCTCTCAACCTGTTTGGGGGGGTTGGTGTGGGCGGTGGGGGATTTCTTGGGGTGTTGAGGCCTCCCTCTGAGGCTAATTTGTTTTTGTTACTTTGCATTCGGTCGATATATTGCACGCTTGACGATGTTGCTCCAGCACTGTTTCGATACACCTTTCTGCACTGCATTATGTGTCCCTCTGACGCCACGCCTCTGCGCATGGCACCTGCTGCCACCTTTTCTCCTGTGTACGGTCTAATGGTTCCCCCTCGAAGCCCAGTTCCCTGCCATGGCAGTTCACTGGTTGTCATTCAGCACCTCTCATATTGTTGCATGTCTCACACTCTCCCCAGTCGCCAGGCACTTTCCTATTCACCTGCACTGGCGCCCCGGCCGCTAGTATCACACTCCTTGGCATTCACACTATACTCCTTGCCTAAACGACTGATACAATCCTCTGGACATGGAATTCAACCTGTTTGGGGGGTTGGTGTGGGTGGGGGGTGGCGGGTCCTTGGGGATTTGCTGCCTCCTTCTGAGGTGTGTTTGCTCTGGTTATTTTGTATTGTTTTGTCCTTCTGCTTGCCCTGCCATTCTCTACTGGCTCTGCTTGGGCATGCTGCATTGCTTTGTGCAATACCCAAAGTCCTTGTTCCTGGGCTCGACACTCAGCATCCTCCTCCAGGGGTTTGACATTTGCGCTTCCCCCTTGCAGCCCAGCTATCTATCGTGGCAGGCTCTTAGTTGTCTTGGTTTATCCCCTTCGTTGATGTATCACACATCGCTTTCTCAGTTGTTTAGCACCACCATATGCACCCGCACGAAGATCCAGGCCATACTCACCACACTGTGTTTGAGTATTCTCCACGCCATGTCTGAATGACTGACATTACCTGTTGGACATGGAACATCTGGGGTCTCAACGACCACCGCAAGGCTCGACTTGTCCATGCACATCTTGTCTGGCACAAGGTGGACATCTGTCTGCTACAAGAGATCAACCTGCTTCCTGCATCTGCTGCCAGACTGCACTCCCGGCACAGGGGAGAATCACACTCCTTACTATTCTAACTACTCTCGGCGGTCTCTATTCTCATACCTAGGGGGCTCCCTTGGCAAACCTCCAACGCTATAACCGACCCCGCAGGGCGATTTGTTATCCTTCACGGCTCCCTTCAGGCCCAACCCCTCACGATAGCTGCTGTCTACGGCCCAAACACTGATGACCCGGATTTTTTTGCGCAGGTATGGCACCACATTTCATCACTCTGCCCCGCTGCGCTCCTCTGGGGTGGGGACTTTAATGTTACATTATCCTCCGTCCTGGATCGCTCTGGCCCTCATGCCTCCCACCCTCGTGCCGCGGCGTTCTTAAACTCCATCCTCACCGAGAACTCCTTGTACGACGCTTGGCGCCACACACATCCCGAGGCCCGCGAGGGCACTTGTCTCACCGGCACTCATGGATGTTGGTCCCGGTTGGATCTCTGCATCTCCTCTCCTGACACTCTCCTGGCTCACTTCCATTGATAACATGGCACGAACTCTTTCAGATCACGCGCCAGTTCAGCTCGGTCTCCGCCTACCTCTGTCCCCCCAACACGCTTTCTCCTGGCGGCTACCTTCCAACGCTCTGCGTGATTCCTTCTTTTGTGACGAGATCCAGACCGCGATCACTAACTACTTTGAGCTCAATGAGGGCTCTGTGGACTCCCCTTCCACTCTCTGGGAGGGTTTCAAAGTAGTCATTCGCGGCGCATGTATTTCTAAACAGTCTGGGGTACTACGCTCCATCCGCAATACTCTTCATAAGCTGGAGTCCGAAATTAAAAGCTTGGACGCCTCTCACGCTCTTGCCCCGACACACTCGCCCGTCTTCGCGAGAAACATACTGAATTCGCTGAGGAGGCCAACAGGGAGCTATCCTTCCTTGGCAGGGAGGCCCGGGCGCGCCGCTTCGGCGAGGGCGACCGGCCAGGTAAGACTTTGGCCAACCTTCTCTGTCCGGCCCGTGCTGCCTCCTACATCATAGCGCTCCAGGACGGTGGCCCAGTTCGTACCACCTCTTCCGAGGAGATCAAGGCGCGTTTCACTGACTTTTATATGCAATTGTACACTGCGGGATCCGCCCCTCCGGGTGAGGCCCTCGACCAGTATTTCGATACCCTCAAGCTTTTATGGCTCGAAAACCACCACCGGGAATATCTTGACGAGCCCTTCTCTAAAGAGGAAATACTTGCCGCCATCAATGGTATGCCTGGTGACAAGGCCCCTGGTCTGGACGGCTTGCCCGTTTCTTTCTACAAGACTTTCGCTCCACTACTGGTGCCGCATCTGGCTGCCATGTATAAGGAGTCCTTCGAGAGTGGCCAATTTCCACCTTCGCTCCGTAAGGCCATGCTGACCCTTCTTCTAAAACCGGACAAACCCCCCCGAACTGCGCGACTCCTGTCGCCCCTGTCCCTCATTAATATTGATAACAAAATCTTCGCCAAACTGCTTGCGTCGTGACTTTTCCCTCTCATGCCACTCATCGCTCGCCCAGACCAGTCCGGCTTCATACCGGGCCGGGCAACCTCCCACAATCTTCGGACCATCTTCTCAGTCCTGCATCAAATCAACCCAGCGCTTCCTGCGGTGGCCGCCCTGCTAGACGCCACCAAGGCCTTCGATAACCTGGAATGGTCCTTCCTATTCTCTATCCTCCCACGTCTCGGTTTTAGTTCAGTTTTTCTTCGTAAAGTCTCATTATTGTACACTCTCCCCACCGCCCGTCTACGGATCCATGGCATGGTATCTGATCCTATCCCTATCAGACGTGGCACCCGCCAAGGGTGCCCGCTCTCACCTATGTTCTTCGCTATCGCGATGGAACCACTGGCGGCCCGACTCCGACAACACCATACCCAGAGGGGCATCGGGTTTGCAGCACGCGCCCTCCTGGTTTCTATGTATGCAGACGACATCACTTTATATGTCCGTCACCCCCAGGAACATATTAGTCCTTTAGTACGCGAGATCATACGATTTGGGGGCTAATCAGGCATACAGGTCAACTGGAACAAGTCGATCCTTTTCCCTCTCACGGACGCCACCACTCTTTTCACCTCGGAATATCCGTTCGTCTGGGCGTCCGGTCCCACTCGCTATTTAGGTGTCTGGCTGAGCAGGGACGTGGACGAACTCTGGAGGGCTAATTTCGGTCGTGCGGTGGACTGGCTTGAGTTGAAGATTCCCCTTTGGAGCCGGCTGCCCCTGTGGTTAGCTGGTCGAATAGCCATTGCCAAGATGGTCGTCCTCCCAAAATTCTTATATTTATTTCTGAACATACCTGTTCCCATCACCGCCCATTTTTTTCCGCAGGGTTCGCTCGTTGATCATCTCTCTTATCTGGGCCGGCAGGCAACCCAGGATCGCGTATGACGTTCTCACCCTTCCGATGTCATGTGGCGGCCTCGGCGCCCCCAACTTCAAGCTCTATGCAATGTGTGCTCAGGCCAGTTTCTTGCACTTTTGGCTTCACCCCACTCCTTTCCAGCCGCACGTAGCGGTCGAGGCGGATCTTGCTGCCCCGTGGCCGCTCACCACTGCCCTGTTTGCCCCGGCCAAACTCCCACGTACTGAAATAGACACAGTTGAGACCTTGCGCTGGGCCTGGAAGGGACTTCGTCGGTTCTCCGGTGCCCCCTTGCTTTTGGCAAATTCGATGCCGATAGGTCGGCACCCGGCTTTTCCTCCTCTCCAACCATCCTGCATGGCTAAACATGCCACTCGCCTGGGGCAGACTACGGTCGCGGATCTCTATCCGGAGAATACGTTTTATTCCCTGGATGAGGACTCCGGCCCCATGGACACACTGCTTTTTTATCAGCTGAGGGCTATCTGCAGGGAGCTGCACCATGGGTTCCCTCTGCCTCCGGCCTCGATGACCGCTCTCGAGTTCCTTTATTTGTCTTCATCCCCTCGGAAGTTGGTAACCAAACTATACGCCCTCACGCTAGCGGACACCTCCATCTCCACTGATCGCGCTCGAGTGGCATGGGGCGAGGACCTTGGCATAGATATCTCTCAAGCTGATTGGCTATACTGTTGTCAGCAAACTAAGCGATTGTCCCCCAACTATCGTCTGCACCTTATCCATTTTAAATACTTACATAGGCTCTACCGTACCCCCGTTCAGTTGCATAAGCTGGGACTTATCCCCAGTGACAGATGCCTACGCTGTTCTGCGGCGGATTTTCCTCACCTTGCCTGGTTGTGCACCAAGGTCGCCGATTATTGGCGCAAGGTCTGTTCTGCCGTATCAGAGATCACCTCCTCGCTGGTTCAGCCTGACCCCCCGCTCTGCCTCCTCGGCTTCGTTAAATTCTGCCCGGACGCTTCCCGCCATCTCATCGCCATGCTGCTTGTCCTCGCGTAGGGTAGGGTTTCCATGTGTTGGGGTCGCAGACCTGCACCTAAATTCGCTCAATGGCTCGAAGATGCATCGCGCTGCCAAACCCTATTGTCTGAATTCTGGGACCTTATGCCAGCTAGATCTCGCCCACTCGACATATGGGGGCCCCTTGTGTCATACCTCCTTGCTCGTTCCCCCCAGCGCCTGGCTTCCTCTCCCGCGCTCCCAGCCGGCGCCCAGCCCGCGGCGGCCACCGGTGTAGGATAGCAGTCGGCATCCCCTTCCTGTCCCGTCTCCTTCTCAGCAGGGCCCGCCCCTTCCCCGAGACCTGTGCGCTTCATACCAATGTATGTTTATTGTCCAAATGTGCCTGTATAACACTCGCTGTGCTGTCGTTTTCTGATGTTTTGAGCTATTGGTCCCCTTTGCAATTTTCAATTGTGCTCTTGTGCATGGTGCTTTGATTCAGTGCAAGAATGTAATTTGTCTATGCAAAATTGTCAATAAAGGTTTTTGAAAATTTAAAAAAAAAAAAAAAAAAAAACTACTCCCTTCCTCTAAACTCCACCCATGTTCAATGTAATTTTGGATTATTCCTTACAATTATCTTTCCTTTAAAAGGTTTACTTTCATTATCGAATTGTCCTTCCTTAAAATTGGATTCCCATGATTTGGTTTCTTCAATGTGGTTTCTCAGTTTTTGTTTTTCTATGAATTCACAAATATCACAGAAAGGCACTATCATGGAAGGGGAGGAGGGATGGCAGGCAGGAACGTATGAGACGATATTGTATCCACCAGAAATATTGTTATTTATGTTATCTAACTTTCTTCCGATAGTTACTTCCTGCCGTTTCCTAACCTTAGCAATGAGGCCCAAAGCAATATGCCTATAAGAGGAGGGATTGAGTAGTACTGGTTAACCCCCGGAATCATGAAACACAGCCCTGGTGAAACATTCATCACGGTGTGCCTGGGCAGTAGTGCCCCTTGTAAGTGCATTAGAAGCAGCCATAGCCTTCAGAGTACACACAAGTGCTAGCAAGAGGGTCTGTCTTAGTCAAGGTGTAGCAGGAGGAGAACCCAATGTGAAATTGTGCACTTTGTCACCTCTATGCCTTTCTCAACTCCAACAAAACTTACAAAGAACTGATAATCCAGCATGCCTTGCCTTGTGCAGTAAATGTAGCAAGTGACGGCACACAAAGGGTTCAGTCTATGCAAATGTTCCTCTTCCTTAAAAGGGTGAGTAGGCAATAAGGAGAGTTGTGGACAGGAAAGTATAAAACGCAGACAGCTTTAAGTAGGAAGGATTGACAAGTATGGAAAACCAGCTTGTTTGGGGAGAGCACAGTAAAAGGTGGATTGATTGGTAGGGCCTGCAACTCACCAACCCTATGGGGTGAAGTAATTACCACCATAGTCTCAAAAGTAAGTGAACAGAACAACTGTGCATCACTTCGAACAGTGATGCCATCAGATAGATAAACATGAAATTTTAGTGTCACAGAGGAAAAATAAAGAGCATGGGAGGAATCCAATACAAAAGACCTTTTAGGAATTGAGCTGCTAGTGGGAACCTGAAAAAGGAATATTAGTCAGGAAGACACAACTGGCAAAAATGTCACCCCAATATTCTCTTATGGTGGACTGCCAAACTTTGCTGAGCAAGGGAGATCGCTAAACGCAGAATGTCACAAAGGTGAGCTTGCACCAAGTGACAAACTTGATGCAGCGTCCCACCTTGACTGGCTTGGTAGCAGGTTTTCGGGCCATTAAGATGACAGCCACTACTTCTGCCAGTATGAAGAAGGCTGACAGCGCTCAATCCCCATGTGAGTTGACTAAGCGTCTCAGGATTGGAGAGAGGAACTGGCCATTCTGCTGTGGAAGATTTTTTTCCTGCGTGGGAAGGGAAAAGGAGGCCGAATGCAGAGTTCCAACAGATCAACGTACCAAATCCTCCTCACTCAATCCAAGGCATTGAGAGTAGAGTTAATTGAGCTTCATCCTCTTGCACCTTCTTGAGGACTTTCAAAAGTAGAGGGATTAGAAGGGATGAACAGAATGGCAAAAGGTCTACTCAAGAGCCTTCCAGCAGAGGGAAGGTCATGTATGTAACTTCTGAGTAGTGCTAAGAATTAAGAACTTGCACAACACACCCCAAGAGTGACAGAAAGAAAGCTTTTCAGGGCTAGGGCACCCTTGACTTCAGCACGCTAACATGCATTTGTTATTCTGAGGAGAAACAAAGGCCTCTTGCAGTCATCTCCACCACTTGAGCACCCCAGTTTATGAGGAAGCATTCTTAAGAGCAGTGTCCTGTGATTGTGGCGGACTGAAGGGACAACCAAGATCCACCGGTGATGATCTGTGAGAACAGAACATCTCCACACTAGCTGATAGATTCCCCTGATGATGTCATCGCTATGTCCCGAGGTACGAATTAAGGTAGTGGCACCAATAGAATGTACAAGGTGATCAAGCCTAACAAGCAAAGGACCTGTCGAACCGTGATCGGTTCCAGACTCTGAAATGAGGGATTCATACCCAGCATACTTGTTATTATCCGAGGTGGAGGAAAAGCGCATATATAGGTCGTGCCTAGGATTACTCCAAAAAAGTTCAACCTCTAAGCCCGGGCGAGGTGGGACTTTTGTAGGCTAATGGAGAAACCTGGGAGGTGAAAAAGAGGTATTGTATGCTGCAGATGGTCTGTAACCATTGCAAAAGATTCCACGTTATCAGCCATTTGCCCAGGTCTGAGAATATACGTTCTCCTGATTGACGCTGCAACAACAGTCAACACTTTGGTGGAGACCGAAAGGCAGAACCACAAATTGATAATGTGAGAATACACAATTAGGGAGAAAAAAGGTGTGAGCAGGCAGAACTGGAATATAAAAGAAGCTGTACCATCTAATCCTGCTCATGCAGCGCCAGAAGGATCCAACTCCGGTACCATATTTGAAATTGTGCTAATGATCAAAGAGGCTCAAGAGTCTCAGGTCCAGAACCAACCCAAGACCCCCTCCATCCTCCTTGGGAACCAAGAAGCAAATGGAGAAAATTCCATTGCTCCTCTCATCCCATGGGACTACTTCTGTAGCTCCTTTCTAAAAAAGGGCAAGTATTTTCACGTCCAAGATGAGGTATGCATTGGAGATCAGTTCCTTGCCTAAGGTGGGCAGTACGTGGTAGAGTTTACCATAATATCAGCAAATGCTTCTTTGTAATCTTTAACTAGTGCCGTCTATAAGAAGTTACTTATCTTCAGTAAAAAGCCTGCTGGAGGGCTATGTACCTACAGATTCCTCACCTTTTGAATATCCGCTGTCAGACTGGATCCAGAAACCTTGCAATAGCTCTCCCATGCCGGTAGGTGGCTCTGGCTCCATCTCGGAGCTAGATGAAGCACAGATGTGATGTCACTGGAGTCATACAGTGCCCAAAATAATTTTCCTTTTCCATGCCCTGCAATGCAGATCCACAGCTACTCTCCATGTATTTTTCTTGTTTTCTAAGTTTTTCAAAAATGGTTTTCTCAAAGAATTCTGTGGAGACCTTTAGGGGCGTCACATCCTTACTAGTTAGGGTTTGAACCTTGCGCCCCTCTCATGGACAGATGTCCATCTCAGACCCCCACAAGCTCTGCTTTGTTGTTTATGACCAAAGAAAGACTCCAAGTTGAGTGACAAGTGCAGCCTAATGCACACCAAAGTAATCAATGAGCAAGAGGTAAGATTGTTCAAGGCTCGTGCAATAAGTGCCATTCTTTGTGCCTTTTTGAGCTTGAGGTCTGAATTGAGGTACCATTCTTCTCCATAATAATTCTCAAAGGAAACAGAGGTAATACAAAAAGACGGCAAGTCAAGAAGATTCCCGTCTCAAAAGCTGCTCTCGCTTGAGATGTAGGTCGCCTCGCGTTCTCCACCTCTGATAGAGTTCTACTTCGAGCCGGAGCACGTGGACATCACACCGGAAAGTCCTCCACCAACACCTGGCTCCGGACCCTTTGTGAACGCTGGCCCAAGCACCACTCCTGGCACCAATGTCGATGACCTTCTCGGCTATTAGGAATTTCTGGCACTGGGCACCGATCTGGCGCAACTCTTATGTGCCATGATGGCATTATTTCAGAATGCTGTGGTTCCCTCTGGTGTGCCTGTAAGCCCAATAGAACCGTTTGGGTCTCCGACTGGTTACAGACAGCAGATTTTCTCTCAGCGTCAGTCAACCTCAATGTCATGCCACACTGTGCCCCTACAGCTAGGGCAGGAGTTGTTCCAACTCCCAATACTGTGCTGGTGGTTCCTGCTCCAGCTCCACACCCAGAACTGATTTCTATGCCACTGGCATCGATTCCAGTGCTAGCTTCTCCTCAGGGTTCTTCTCCACAGTCCAAATCAATTCTGCTACATTTCAGAAGGGAGGTGCAATGCATTGCAGAAGAGCCTGTTACAGAGAGTATGTAGCCTGGTCCTGCCCCACGACAAGAATACTGACAAAGCATGGTAAACCTATTCTGTTCAGATTCTGACCTAATCCAAATGCCACAAATTGTCCCTCATGACAACGATGACAGCAGTGAAGCAGTCAAATTGCTTCCTCCTGCTGATTCAGATACTACTGACTATCTGGCACTTAAAATGCCAGTGGTTTAGACACTTCGCAAGATGTGGGCATGGAGAGGCCTGCAACCCAAGTGGTGGCTTTATTTAATTCTGTGTTAAGTAAGGTGGCTGAAGCGTCTAAGTTGCTACTTCCTACAGTGGAAGATAGATCTGATATCTTGACTGAGATACCGTAGCCTGCTTCAGCAGTGAACTAGACACTCCTACCTTTCAATGATGCCCTCATGCAGCCCATAAAAGTGGCATGGGACAAGTTGATGTCTGTCCCAGCACTTATATGATCGCAAGACACTACAGGCCAGCATCAGGTGACCCAGACTTCCTATCTACTCACCACCCACCAGAACATTTTGTAGTGAAGGTATCTTCATGCACTAAGCAAAACCCAGGGGATTTTTCTACGGCACCTCCTGACATGGAATCAAAACAGTTTGAAGCAATGGGCAAAAAGGTGTTTTCGGCTAGGATCTGGCCCAAAGATCTAGAATGCCACATGGCTCCTTTCCAGATATGCACATGGGCGGCGGGAGATAACAGTTATGGGGATGAAAAGTATGTTTGACCATCTGGACAAGAACTTTGCAGAGGTGGTTTGGGGCGGTCAGGATGCGTCCTGACAAACCCTGACAGAGATATATATATATTGCATATGATTATTCTCTCAGGGAATAATTTCTACACAATAATTTTCCTTTTTTTTACTTTATTTTTCATTTTATACAACAAAACCGGAACGAACATCAGCATTTTCAATCATAGCGTTTACATAGTACAAAAGACTGAGCACAGGACACTTTACACCGTAGGTCAGAGTTCAATACATGATGGCTGTACAAAACACAGCAAGGTACAGAATAAACCAACTGTCGCCCCTCATACATTGTAACAAACATAAAAGGGGCAATTAACATACCCCATGCCAAGGCCAAAATCACCTCTCCCATCAAGCCATAAAATCCCCCCTCATTGCTGGCACCGCACCAATCACAGACCCACATGTGTCCGCTGAGATCCTGCGCAGCCATCCAACTCAAAGGCAGCGCAATTTTTTTACAATTAATTATTACTTAAAAAGAGGCTAAAGTAAGAGTTACTTACCTTCGGTAACGATGTATCTGGTAGAGACCTTGTCTAGCCGCAGATTCCTTAACTTAGAATATCCCCAGGCGTCAGACTGGATCCGGAAAATTTTGCGCAGCAGTACCTCTGCGCGCCTGGGGGCGGCTCCGCCCTGACGTCGTACCCGGACATGACGTCAGTGGAGCCATATAGGACCCTCCCGGCGCGCTGACGTCAGTTTTCTTCGGAGGAACTTTTCCGCGCCACAACGCGGAGCCCCCAGCAAAACTGTGAGAGTATGGGAACAGTGTGCGAATATAAAAGAAAATTGGTGAGAGAGAAAAAACCAAAGGGTGAGAAAGCACCATGAACGACAGTGAGAAGCACTGTCGACTGAAAGGTGTTGAAAAGGAAAGAGCAGAGCAATACTCTGAGAAGCTAATTCGCAAAAGCGAAGTGAATGTCACCCCTGAGGGAAATCGATCTATAAAAAGAAGACCGAGGCAGACGACAGAAAGTCTGCACCGGATGAAAGGAAATTAAGAGGGCAGAACAGTATACTGAGAAGCAACCCCGCAAAAGCGAGAGAGTGCCCACTACTGAGGCAAGACGGCAATAAATGAGCCGAGAGCGACAGGCAAAAAGCTCCAACCCATAGGATTAAGAAAAGAAAGACCGTGTCCCCTGTGAGAGAATTATCGGACTGAGGAACAGGCCAAAAAAGAAGTGAAAACCAATTGAATGCAGGAGCGTCAACGGAGAAGGCGGGTGGGAGGGTAGAGAACACCAGTAGGCACCATACTGGAAGAAACTGATGCGGAAAAATGCAGAAGGACACCTGAACCCACCGCCCCAGTATGAGAATGGGGGGGAACAGAACAAGTAAACCAAAGGAAGAGTCCAACGGGGAGCAAGGCGAAAAACGCCACCCCGTAGAAGGACAAGCTACCCCAAAGGAGGCGAAAGCCGAAAACCCCACCTGAAAAAGTCCTCGCAGATCGGGGAGGATGGGTGGGCGTTAAGGAATCGGCGGCTAGACAACGTCTCTACCAGATACATCGTTACCGAAGGTAAGTAACTCTTACATCTGATAGAGACATCTAGCCGCAGATTCCTTAACTTAGAATAGATACCAAAGCCATACCCCACTGGAGGCGGGTCTGCGACAGAACCCCACTAAGTTCCCAAGGGAACAGAAGTGTCAACCAGCTGACTAAACACAGTGGGGACAGCGCTGCCAGAATGGCCAACACCGGACCAGGATACTCCGGAGGAAGTGGCCAACAATGAGAGGCAAATGCATCAAAGGCTGCTGAGGGCGGCAGGAAACCCCTGTTGGTCAACAGCAGAGAAAATGAGCACAAACCCAAAAGGGGAGTGTGGAATAAGAGTGGACACCTGCTGTAGCCGGAGAGGAACCAATGTAGGATGTGAGGGATCCACAGGATCCGATGGACCGTTGAAAGAGGAAGGTCCAACTAGGGTACAAGGACGTACTGAGTCCGAGAGCAGGAAGGCCATGCATGACAGTGAAAGAAACACTGAGAGTGGGAACAGCAGCGGGAAGATGCTGACGACGCCCAAGATGAGTCATTGTTACAAGAAACACAAGACCTGCCGATGCACCAGTTACACAAAAGGGCGGACAGCCCAAGGCAGAAAAGAACAGTAACAACCAGTGCCACGCACGTGGGTAACAGAAGTACACCAAAGAAACCGTATGTACCGCCAGAACCACACCATGGAAGGAGAAGGTCCCATGAAGCGCCACGAGCAAAAGCTGAGACACAAGAGGCACATGACCAGGCGCATTGTGTGAACGGCGCTCACGAAAAGTGAGGGACCAGACCTCGGCGACCACCCGGAGTAGTAAGCCTGTGGGAGGCGTGTGTGTTTGTGTAACACACTGGTGAAAAAGAAAAAGAACACCAGAGCCCCAACAGCCACGCAGAAGCGGCACTGGACAGAACAATGCCCAGAGCTAGACGCAACAGCCACCGGCGGTGGAGCAGACTCACTGGCTATCGCGAGAGAGGCATGGAGGCCAAAAGCCAGTCGTGATTTGCCCAGAATCACAGGATGTGGAGTCGACCCTGAGACCGGAACCTCGTTTTCCAGCTCGAAAATCGGCATCTAGCCGGGATACCACATCCGCTCCCCTCAGACGCCCCATCAGACAACAATGCTCTGAGGAGAACGCCCCCGCTGAGAGCAGCAACCGCAGCCCGAAGGAAAGCACGACAACACCTGCGCGGAACGCAACAGGGGCATGAGAAACGGTGGCAGAGGAAGTGCCAAAAGCAAGGCACAAGACAAGGAAGATCATCCACGTCTGGAGCCAGAACGCCACCATGGAGAGCAAAGTCCACCATGAAAGGGCTACGCAGCATGGATATAGCAGAGTAGAACGAGGCAACATAAAGTCGCCGGAAAAAACGCACCAGCCGGTGACACTAGGGAGCAGGCATGGTACACCGATAGAACACAGAGGGATAGTGCCGAGCTAAGTATGAGTGCACGGGGACAACGACAGGGCCTTCCGGTAGGGCGGCCACAGATGGAACAGCCGCAGCGAAGAACCATGAGGGGACGGGAGGGATCAGAAAGCCCTTCTGTCCTGAAGAAAGGTATCGGGAAAATGCAGGCCAGCAGCCGACACCCAACAAATGGCTCGCAAGAAGGCCCCTGAAGGGCCCGCAGCAGCAGAGTGCAAAACATACAGGCACAGCTGCAGGAGGACCTAGTGAAAGGGACCCCACAGAAGCGAACAAAGGCTACTGTAGGAGGAAGGCAGCTATACAATAGCAAACAAATACCCCACATAGGGTAAGTATCAACCCCAACCAGGGGCACCTCTGGAGCGTGAGCTCATAGACAGAGGACGTAAAAGTGTAACTTAGAAACCACAGGCTCCGAACACATAACCCGTGGAGCAAGGGTGCAACCTTAACTACCAGGCTTTAGGAACTTAGAAGGATAAGCAGCAAATCTGCTGCATAAAGGAAAGAAAATACGGCGAGGAGCCGCCCAGGTCTTTCAGGTATTACAGCATGAACCCGGGCCCAACATGAAGTCAAGACAACAGAGCAGGGTGAGGACAAGGACCTCAACTGGAACAAAAACTACGGAAGGTTAGACAGAAGGCGTCGAACCGCAGAGTCCGCATGTGCGTCAAACAGGGACACACCATTAAAAGGCAAATCCCGGAGACGGTCACGGACATTGTCGGGGAAACCACTGTCGCGCAGCCAGGCATGGCGGCGCAAGGCAACGGACCGCGCCATTGTCCTACCCACCGAATCGGTAGAATCAACGGCGGACCGAATCGCAAACCGCGCCATCTCTCTGCCTTCATGAATGAGACGAGCCATGTCAGCCCGAGGACACTCAGGGAGGGTAGGCAAAAGACACTCCACAGAGTCCCAAAGGGCAGAAGAAGCCCTGTCAAAAACGCAAACTGTGTTTAGAGCACGTAATGCAGAACTAGCGGACGCAAAAATGCTGCGTCCACATGTCTCCAGCCAATGAGACTCCCTAGTAGGAGGCTGCAGTAGAGGCGGAGAAGAAGGCTGCATGGCGAAATACACCTGTACCACGAGGCCGTGAGCACTAGGCTGAAGGGACAAACAGGATGGGCCCCCAGGGGCCGGACGATGCCTATGCGCAATGGCCCTGTCGACAGCATCTCCTGAAGAGGGTCGCGCCCAAGTCCCGAGAAGGGCGTCGAACAACAAGCGCTAAAGGGCAGCAAGGGCTCAAGATCCACTGCACCTTGGTGGAGGCGATCCAATAACGGATCAGAGGACAAGGGGACAGAAGGAGGGTGCAAGTGCAAAACAGCTGCCGCCCTGCGAACACCCCGTAAAAATAAAGCACCAGCTTCAGTGGGCGTCCTGGGGGGCGACAATAGCCCATCTGTAGGGGACGGTTGCAAGCTAACACGTCCCCCAGCAGGAGGAATAAGGGGCCACTGCCCCCATGGCGGCGGAGCCAACGGGCGTGGAGACAAGCCCGAGCACACCGGTTCTGTGTCCTCTGGAAGCAGAGAGCCAATAGGTACCGGCGACCTTTCCGTCGTCGAACGACGCCGCTCCGTCGTCGAAATGCGCCGAACTGGCGTTGAAGTGACGTCGAGCTCCATGAGGGGCGACTCGGCTGGACGAGTGGGCGGCGACGTCTCCACCGAGAGGTGCTGAGAAAGTGCCTGAGGGCCAGGAGACGACAGGCATAGTGCCGCCAGTGCCGATGTCGACGCAGGGAGCCGCCAGGGGCTATACGGGGACAAGACAGAATGGCTCGGCGTGGGGCTGGAACGCCCATCGGGGTTGGAAACCGACGCCGGCACGACGCCGGAGTCGAGGCATTCGGCCGGCGCTGAGGGCGAACCCGCCGGCAGAGACCTGACCTGAATGCCTACCTCCACTGTGGGACCCAAAGGCGCACCAGGGAGTGGAGGTGACCCGAAAATGCAGTGCAGAGCCTGGTAATAGGCTTCCATCTGGGGTCGAGTCGCACCAGTACCCGGAAAGGGCGGGTAAATGGAGGCCGACTCCGGGGGGCGCGGCTCCGCGAGGGAGAGGGAACCATGGCCCCCATAGTCACGTGGAAGCGAGGACTTCGACTTCCGTGACTTGTGCTTACCTGTAGATCAACGTTCGCGGGATCGACTCCGGGAGCGGGCGCGGAGAGAAGAACCCACCGGAGAACGTCGGGGAGACGCCGTGCGGGTCAACCGGGCAGCCAAGAGCTTCATACGCCGCTCCCTTAGGGACTTCGGACGCATCTGCCGGCAGGCGTGTCACTCCACGGAGTCGTGGTGCGACACAAGACACCACATGCAAATGGCGTGCGGGTCCGACGCCGACATCTGGCGCGAACAAGTCTCGCACAATTTAAAGCCCCAAGGCATCGCACGCTGTTCCCAGACGCCAACGACATCGAAAAGGGCCTGAATAAAAACAGGCAGAGGAACAGCTGAATCCCGGATCCGCCTTGTAACGCGGAAAAGGAAACGGACGTCAGCGCGCCAGGAGGGTCCTATATGGCTCCACTGACGTCATGTCCGGGGACGATGTCAGGGCGGAGCCAGGCGGCGTCACCCCCCGGCGCGCAGAGGTACTGGTGCGCCAAATTTTCCGGATCCAGTCTGACGCCTGGGGATATTCTAAGTTAAGGAATCTGCGGCTAGATGTCTCTATCAGATAGTATTTATCTTACTGTCCAATTAAAGAGAATAAGCTACGGCCTAGACATCAGTTGATTCTGTGGCCAGGGCCATGATCTCCTCTCTGGCACTAAGGAAGCCTGCTTGGCTGTGTCCTATGGGATTTTCAGGCAATGTCCAGGCTACCCTAATGGGCATGCCATTTGATGATTCCCACCTTTTCGGGGAAAAGCCAGATTTGGCGATGGAGCGCTTTAAGACTGGCAAAGAAAATGCCTGGTCTTTGGTCTAGTCTTCTCCGGTCTGTAAATTTCACAGGCAGTATCAGAAGCTTTGATTATACTCCAAGTAGCCAGTGCCCCCCCTCCCGTCTTATCCAGCAGCCTAATCTGTTCCTCAGGCAATACAGAGGCTGCTGAATAATTAAGGGCAACTGGCCCAACAACTCTCGCACAACTTGGGAAGCCAATTAAGTTCTCACTTAAAGGAACAACCTTACAATAACATACACAGCCAGTTGGGAGGAGGATATCAGCCTTTCTGCAGGCTTGGAAGGTCATAACAATGGACCATTGGGTCTTACAAATTAAAGAAAGATGATAGGCCCTACCCTTCCAGCAGGACCCATCAAAAATCCCTTCCTCTGTCACGTCAGTCTGTGTATCACCATTGGATTCCGCAACACAAGGTTGCGGTCATGTTGCAAAAAGGAGCCATGGAGTTGGTCTCAGTGTAGGAAAATGGGCAGGGGTGCTACTACCAGTACTTCATGGTTGCCAAAGAAGGGCAGGAGTCTACAGCCGATCCTACACCTCAGGCCCTTCAACTTTAGCTTTTAAAAGAAAAAGTTCAAGTTGCTTTTCTTGGCTCAGGTAATATTGTCCTTGAAAGTGGAAGACTAGATGGTGTCCCTCGACTTGCTGAATGCCGACCTAGAAGTCGTAAAGGAGGCACTTGTGATTTGTGGGAATTTCCACCCACTACCAGTTGCCCAGCCCTCTCGTTTTGACCGCCATTGGCACCTTGGGTCTTCTCCAATGTGGTAGTGGTTGAAGCACACCTGCAAACGTCAGCCATCTCGGGGTTCCTGTATCTTGACGACTGACTGCTCAAGGGAGGCTTGCCGCATGTGGTGTTGGAAAACCTGAAGGCCGCAACATCTCCTGTGCTCAACTTGGGATCTCAATCAACCTGTCCAAGTCATGCATAGATCCCTTTCTGCGCCTCCTGTTCATAGGTGATTTATTGGACACAAAATTCTTGCAAGTCTTCACTCCTTTCTAGGGGATCTGGTACATTCTGCATAGGATTGCAGTCCTCATGGTACTTCGCCTGCTGGGTATGTTGCCTTCCTTTATTTGCTAGTCATGCATGCACACTGGCGGCACAAGGGCTCTCCTTTGATGCAGTGGTTTTAGCACAGGGGCAGACTGTCAAACATCATCAGAATCTCCCTGGACACT
This sequence comes from Calotriton arnoldi, assembly GCA_963921515.1. Taxonomy (NCBI): domain Eukaryota; kingdom Metazoa; phylum Chordata; class Amphibia; order Caudata; family Salamandridae; genus Calotriton; species Calotriton arnoldi. The sequence continues at coordinate 126,757 of CAWUFW010011406.1, forward strand.
CCAACGAACTTGCGTTGGATGTCAGTAGAATAGAACGAGGCACAATTTCCTTTTGCCCGCCACCAGCAGTGGCACAGTAGTGACAGACACATCCACTTTGAGGTTTCGTGCCTATCTGGAGGAACTTGAGATCAGAGGCCTCTGGTCCCCAGAAGAGCAGGTTCCTCACATCAACCTTCTTGAGCTGTGGGCAATTTCTCTGGCCTTGAAAGATTTTCTGCCCTCTTTTTGTAGGTGCTCTGTCTGTATCTTCACAGAAAACATAACTGCGATGTGTTAAGGCAACAAGCATGGGGCGTAGGGTTTCATCTTCTCTGCTATGGAAGTTCAGAGACTCTGGCCTGAGTGCAAGAGTATGGGATCTGGCTTGCCGCCAATCATTTGGCAGGCTCTACGAACCAGCAACAACTAAAACATGGAAGAGCACAAAGAACAACTTGGCTGCATTGTGCATGATCTCCCTATACGAGATCCAATGAAAATGATTTATAGAAGCATAGGGAAGAGCAACTGCATTCACACAAAGAGTGCCACTGATCTGAAAAAAGAATATTATATCTTTTTTTGAAAAATATAGAAAATATAATTCAGCTTCCGACATCCCTGTTAAATGTTTCGGAGAAGTTCTATTACAAATTAATCTTGGGCAGTGTAAAGAAATGTGCAACATTTAATAATATCCCTCCCAAGTTGGCTTGAGATCAGATATTTCGGATACAGTTTTTTACTTCTGCAAACCTTGATTAACAAATATAAGAAAATCATTAAATCGGTAGTACACTGCCTTCATCAACTTTGCCCATATCTTCGATCTGTACATTGAGCCTTGGGTAGATGATGATGAGCAAAAAACTCCCTTTGTCACCGAATAGGGTTTATGGCAGTGTGTGATATTAGCTCACGCTCAGTTTTGGTGTCAATACTAGACATCAACCAGGGGAAGGTAACTACACATCATTTTCCAATGGTTAGGAAATCTGTAGTATGATAACTTGCTTTATGACAAAGATTCGGTTTTCATAGCCCTCTGGTGGGATCTCTACTGTGAAAATGTTCCTTTTGGAAAATTTCAAACTTAATCTAGCAGAAACAAAGTTATTACCCTTGCAAGGAGCACTTGTAAATAAGGCATTTTACGTTTAGTAAAACAGTGCCTATCTCAAAATAATTTCAAAAGAAAATGGAATAAAAACCTAAAGAGCATGGCTATGTGCCTATCCCTAGCATGGCTACAGCAATTTGCTTTTATTATAGGTACATAAATGCTATGTGCATATGTCTTCTGCTAGTAAAACAAGATCTACAATCTATGGTGGAAGAGCGTTGCAGCATACATTTACGTTCTATGACAATATTATGCAGTCACCTGAGGCTAGGAGTAGTTTGGCTGAAATGGGAAGGCCCCATAAATAAGAGGCTTCAAACAGGGGTCACTGATGTGCATCTTTAACTTGAAAGAAGAGCCGAGGCACATCCTCATATTGTGTCAATATTGTGATTTGGCTACGAGATATCCATTAGACTAATTCTCCGTTTTCTATACTAAAAATAGCTGGCAGGCCTTTACTTCTCATCGCAATACTGATTCCAAATTCCAATTAACCCATACTAAAAAGCAATTGCTTTTGTTTTGTATAGAAATCCAGAGTTGTTACATGGCTTTAAACAGTAGACCGTCTTTTTTTGGGTATTTAAAGATCATTCTAAATATAATCTATGTAAAACTGAATGAACTGTGGAAAAAAATGTCTAGTATATTTTAGTAATGAGAAATTCGATGAATAAGCTATTTTGACAACCACATCGAATAACATATTACATAACCCTGTACATCTATACAAAAAGATCTGCAATTGGAATGTTATACATCAAATCTTATCAAAATTAGCCAACAGAGTTCTTCACACTTTGATCCCTTAAGAACCACAACTATTTGCGTTCGGTACGCGAAATGGCTTTTATAACTTGTGAGAAGGTGGCCTGGTATATGATGTCCACTAATGTAAGTGGGCACCTTGCACCAGTCCAGACAACCCTTACGGAGATTTAAGAGGTCTTAGACAACCTTAGAAAGCTCTCTAAGTGGTAGCTGTGAAGAGCACCCTTCATGCTTAGTCCAGAAGGATTGTAAAGCAGCTTGTTTTACCAGAATGCAATCTTATAGTATAGATTAAGTGAAAAGAACTACACCAAGTATTTATAAAAATATGTATTATAGAATACTCTTGTACATTCCAATATCTCCAACACGGAGATAAACACAATGCACACAATATGTTAGCAAAGAAACACAGTAAATAGCACGAAATACACAGTGGCCCGGGGGGGGGGGGCAAATCATATACTAAAAAAGTGGAATAAAAACCACAAATCGAGTCAGGACGATGTCGAGAGGACATAGAATTGCTGGGGACCCACAGAACCACCCAAGGTAAGTAGATAGGGACCCCACAGAGACCGTGTGCAGTGTGGGAACACGACTGCGTGCCCTGTACAAGTCTATGTGCAAGTCACGTTTGGATTTTTAAAGATTAAAGACCCTTCCCAGTGGACCCTGAAGAAACCACGTGGAAGACAGAAGGTTGGAGAGCCACCCCACCCGTGGGTACCCTAGTACCCACGTTACCTACACGAGGGAAGCCGGGTGCATACGTGTGAAGTGATGTCGGAAACCGCTGTCGAACCCAATGGAGGACTTCAGGAAAGTGCAGCTTCTGGAAGAGGAGAAAGTGTCTGGTGGAATCCAAACGTGGCTTCTTGAAGAGGAGTACCTGAAAGCAGAGGGGACAGAGTCTAGGTCACTCAGGGGTGACCAGGAGACTTGGAAGACGAATGATCTCCCATGTCGGGTGCTTCAGGATGGATGACTAGGACATTGACTCTGCAGCTGTGAGGACCAGGCGATGCCGAGGAGGACCAGGAGCCGTGCACGAGCTGTCCCACAAAGGATGTTGAGTGCTGAGGGGTCGGTGTCCGGTGGGAACACCAACAAGCTTTGGCAAAGGCAAGTCACGCAGGAATCAAAGAAGGAGCAGCGTAGGGACCAGCAAGATCCAGGGGATTCACCAAAGGCAGGGGAGTCAGGACAGGCCCTGAGCAATCAGGGGAGCCTATAAGAAACAAGTGCGACTCAAGTGGACCCACAATCCAGAGGCACTGGAGTCGTGAGAGGACCTCAAGCAGCTCACCAAAAGATGCAGGCCACGATGCACACGATGCAGTGTGGCTGAAGATTCTGGTAACAGGAGGTGCTCGAGGTTGGGGCTACTTGGAGCCCGAAGATCTTCTTGCAAAGAAGTCAACAAGCCTTTGCAACTGCAAGTTGGACACGGTGTACAGGGGTTCGGTTGTTGCAACCCCCACAAGGGATACTGGCCTCAAACTTGGTGAGAGGGCAGGGCAGGGCAGGCCTCGGGAGCTGTGGAAAACCACCACCTGTGTTGCTGAGCCCATTGAGTCCGGAGGAGCTCAGGATCTGGAGACCGGTCGACTTAGTTGCGGTGCCTGCGGATGCAGGGGAGTGACTCCTTCACTCCAAGGGATATTTTCTTCAGGTGTCTTTGATGCTTCACAGGCCTTGAAGGTTCCTGTATGATGCACAGGCACAGATGATGCAGCAGACTGGAAGGGGGACGAAGTCAGGCACAAACGAAGTCCAGAGTGCCCAGACGGTAGAAGTGCAGTGGTGTCTTATCTGAATCTTATCCCACGATGAATCTAGGGACCTACACCCAGGTAAAGCCCTTAAGTACCCTTGGGAAAGGGTTAGGAAGATTCAGGGGACCCTCCCAGGGGAGGGTCTGGACAGGGGGGAGGTTACTCCCATGTCCTTTGTCCACTTTCGTGCCAGAGCGGGAGATACTATGCACAGGGACACCAAATGTGCCCCTCATGCAGACTTTCTGGTGCTGGCAAGCGCACCCACCCGGTTCCAATACACTAAATCCTGTCTGGGAGGTGGTCACACCTCCCTGTGACAGGATGCCTATTGTTCTGCCTACCCTTGCTCGAGCTTGGCTCAGCAGCAGGAGGGCAGAAATGTGTCTCTGTTCGGCAGCGACCATTTTGTGCTGTCCGCTTCTAGAAGGCTGGTACCGGGAATACTGAAAACCTAACAGAGGGCTCTTCCAGTGCTTGGAATCATACCTCCCACACCGTTTACTGTGTGGCGGTATGATTCCAACATGTTTGATACCAAACATGATAGGATTCGTTGCAGCCGTTTTCGAGATGGTCATCACGTAATTACGTGGTGCCCCTCTATATAGTATATGGCTGCTTCACTTACAACCCGGGAGAATGGACTCCATAGGCTGTAGGGGTGTCCTGCTCATGTAGGGGCACCCTCTCACTTAGAACCAATCACCTTGCCTTCAGGATTGCAAAGACCTGCTATAGGGGTGACTTATAGGTTTTAAGTGCAGTGACCCTAGATATAGGAAACTTATATCTTTAGTAAGTGGTGTAAGCACCAACTTACACAGGCTGCAATGGCAGGCCTGTAGTTCCATTTTGAATGGTCTCTCATGGGTGGCAAACTACATGCTTCAGCCCATGGGAGACCTCTTGGGTACCCATGCCCTGGGTACATGGGTACCATATACTAGGGACTTATAAGGGTACCCCAGTATCTAATCTGGGGTGTACCTAAGTACTGAACAAACCAATTTAGGGAGAAAGCAGATAGACTGGGGTCCCGATTAGCAGGATCCCTGTCAGACTAGTCAAAAACAGCATCACATCAAGCAAAAAGTGGGGGGTAACCATAGAAGTACATCCTACTTTCCAACATAACTGAAAGTCAACGCACACAAACTTACACGTGTAAATAGATCTAGTCACATGAAATTACAGCACCACTGTAATTTTACGTGTGAGTATACCTCATAGGTGCCTGTTTCAGCTGAGACAGTGTGGAGACACCTGCTAAAGATGGTTAACACCCACAAACCTCCATGCTTGTTATTCACACCCTCAAAAACAACATTGTTAAATATAAGTCTAGTACAGGAGCATTTGTTTTCAAGGTGGAAGAGAGAAGAACCCAAACCCAAACCTTGTAGTGCAGGAGGTGTTTCTCTACAAATAACAAGGCTTTCCTAGTGAATAAAAAATGAGCAAGTGTGAATGCACTAATAGATTTACCCATCGACAAATGTACACTTCCTACCTACATGTCTTAATGCAGAAATGTTTATATATGTCAGTACTCTAGAAAGCTGCATCAGTCTAAGCTGCCCAGGAGTCGGGTTGGAATCGTTTGACAGTTTCAATAAAGTTGGGAATGTGCTCAATATGCTGTTGTAATCTTAACAGAGCAAACTGGCAACTTTGGGCCCTAGGTGATTGCTAATGTGTTCAACTCGGCTTGAACTTGGAAAAAATTCCGAAAGTTCATCCCCAGATAAAGATGGCACGAGATTGGAGTGATACCTCTTGGCTGGATACTATATAATGTTTTGATACTTACTGATGTGTAAGTTCACGTTTCAAGTGAAACTGTGGTTTCAAAAAGCAACCTGGTCATTAAATTCAATCTTTAGAAGACCGTACCAAAGCAGGACGAGTAAAAAGAATGCATACCTCACTGGCTACAACATAATTTTCACATAACTCTGCTTGAATGCATGTAATGGTCACGAGCAAAAGATAGTCATGACACGGCGGAACACAAAGAATAAAACTCACTCCTAATCAGGGTGCATTGATTTTGCACACCATGTGAAGTGACCGCCTTAGCCAAAGCCCAATAAGGGGCATGGCCTTCAAGGTATAGTAGTTGGTATGGAGAGGAGTCACAGTATCCTGGAGAGGGGTATAAATCAGGTCTAGGAGAACGCCATTATTTATAAATCTAAACTGAATAAATTAATAGCAGGATCCTTAGGAGGCACTTCTGTTTCTATGTACCTAAAAGCTGAAATCAAGCCTGCCCATGTATCATCCAGGTACATCAAAAACTCAAGTATGGCTCGGTTTTTTCTTCCTATGGAGAAGAAAACCATTAGTATCATAATTTCTTACAACCAATTCATGATCTTGCTCTACTGATACCCATGTTAATCTGGGACTCATTATGGATATATTTTTTATTTCTGAATGATTAGCGCAGTTTACATTTTCTAAAACTTTGTCCATCCATTTAATTAATGCTGCCATTTCCAACATTTCTGTAACAGAACCCTATTTAGTCAAACATCTATGGCAGCATCAGAACACAAATAAATACAATCATATTGCCACCAAGATATCTCAAACATCAGCTGACTGAGACAAGTGCCCATTTAGGAATCTAGCGGTTTCTCAGCCTTAAAGTGCTATGTCTGCAGTAGATTTATAAGTGGAGGGCTTCTTGAGGTGAAACTCTAACCAATTAACTGTAGGAGAAATAATGTTTAGCAACCTGTAAAAGCATGATCGCATAACACTCTTTAACATCTACACAACATACGCATTAGGTTATATTTCAAAACAGTCATTTTCTTCTTCACCGCTGTAGTAATCCTACACTTCCGAGCTTTTTCTTCAGTAATAAAGTATTTGAATCTGTACAATATTCCCCAAGGTCATTTAAAATCTACTCACCAGGATGGCATTGCCATGTTCATGTTGAGAGTAACAGGGGTGACTGGTCTAAAGGAGAATAAACAAACTATTAAATAACCAATGTATTAAATGGAAGAACAAATCCACCCCAATTAGTTCCTGAAAAGTTGACCTTTCACAGGACTCTTACTCCCATATTATCTATAGTGCACTCAACCAAGAGAAAACTTTATAAAGAAGATATACACGAGTGTTCTCAATGGAGTAAAGCTCTAGCAGGCACCAACAGCATTTTATAGGATACATACCACACAGTAGTAAAAAAGAAAAGACAAATATTGATACGTCTGCAACTTTTATCACTCAAGCTTCAAGCTTTTTTTTTTTTTAAAACAGATTTGAACTATTTAAAGAGGTAAGTGAACTAGAAGTACTGAAGGAGACCCCAATGTTGTAGGGCCAATCCTTTGATAGATCAACCTCTATGAAAACAGCATGTTTAAAATATGAGCAGGCATCTTTCGAAGAACAGACTAGTCATCATATAATCCAAGTGAACTGCCCTGTATCTACTCATCAATCTCTTTTCCAAAGTCGACCTGGCTGGTAAACTGAAACCATCAACTATCCAAGTGAAACCATGCCCAAACCCTACAATAAAAGAGAACATTCTCACAAAATAAATTAAAACATCTAAATGCTCCATTTAACCCAGGAAGACTATTGTGCTAAAGCATGCAATTATTATTTTTTAAATAAACAATTTCTCAGGACCCAGATCACTACAGATCCATATCAAGTCTTTTGTCTATCAGTAAAATATTGGAAAGGGAGGTAAACAGGTCGACTGCAAGACTCTGGACAATCAAACAATATCCTTCAAAATGGACAGTCAGGTTTTAGGCAATTGAGAGGAACTGAAACTTATTAGTCGACATAATTAAGTTATGAACAGCTTCCTGGATGAGGGACAATCTGAGACACTGATCCTACTCAGTCGGTCTACAGTGTATGACACGGCTGATGACAATACATCACTGGATCATTTGAATAAGTGGGTTGGCAGCACTGGAGCAACTCTTCAATCAATCAAACAAATCTTTCCTACCAAATTACAGCAAAAAACAAAGTCACAATAGGCTTGTTTTTTCAACAGTGAAGCATATCTTGTACGACCATTGTCTCAAATGCTCTCACAACATTGCATTCAGCCCCAAAGGTAAGCAGATATTCAAATCCATATCCATCAGCATACCCAAAAAGAACACAACAAAAACATCACACCTGTTGTCCAAGAAGAGCCGATTCTGCCTGAATGAGCCCAAAACCAAAGAGAGAGGTTCCTCAGAGACATGCCTTTCACCTGGATTCATGATTAAGGGCCATCCCTTCATTAGCAAATACAACAAACGATCTAAAAATATGGATTGATGAAAATAAATTAAGCACTGGAATGGTCAAAAACAGCAACTTCAGTTTCATGATTCTAAGATAGTGGTTTCCCCTGCTCCAGTAACAATGAATTCAAATGACGAGGGGTTGGGTGTTCTAGAGACTGAAAAACAGCAACCTTGTCTATTGTGAGCACAGTGCAAACTCAAGCAGCCAGACTGTCTCAAATGTAATATATTTTAAAAAAAAGATCACATCTTGCTGGTACTTACAGACCTGATTGACAACCAACTCACCATAATCAAGCAAGTGAATGCATTCTCTGTCTCCTGCTCCTACACACTCAAAATGCTCAAGATGATGTTCAAATGGCTTCCCACCAATACTCGCAGAACGGTCACTAAAACCCTCCCCTTCCTTCCCCCCCCCCCCCAGCTGGACTACAGAAACGCACTCTATCCTGGAATCAACTCAACTGACCAGAAGACTCCAGACCATGCAGAACTTGGCAGACTGGCTCACCCTTTCACTCTTTACTCACATCACCCTGCACCTCAATGAGCTCTACTGGGTCCCAATTCACAAACAAGCACTCTTCACGCACACATCCGCCTTACACAAAATTGGCCCCACCTACCTCTACAACCGCATATACTTCTACAAACCTACCAGACACGTATGCTCAGCCGGACTCTTACTCACACACATCCCATGCACATGGCGAACCAGATCCAGCGATTATTCCCTTCTCCTATAACCCTCCTAAAGCCTGAAATGATCTGCCCCTGCACATCATCTCTTTCTCCCCAGTTCTTGAATTCTGCTAGAAACTGAAGATCTGGCTCTTCACTTAACCCAGAACCTGGCTCGGCCCAGTAACCTAACCGTAAAATTAATCCTATCCCACTCTGTTTTTCCAGTGATACACATGATAAATGTCAAGTTACTCTGCACTACATTCAAGGATTGAAATGGTAGCGAAAAGTAAAAGTACTTACAGGCATCATTTTCACCCTACATTGTGAACCACAACCTTAAATAATGCAGCACAAAACTGATCACCCAAACAAGATGCAAAAAAATAAAATAAATCATGGAGAGATCAATCGAGGTGTGGGGAGCACAACTGTATAACCCAATGCAACAAGACACTGGGAACCTTCCAAATTCTGTCAGCATTCAAGGGCGCTTTCCCTTTGTATCCCGAAATGTCTACTCTCCCGTTTGAAAATGAAAGGACCCTTTCGAGTGCAGAGTAATCTCTGCCAAAAATCAGTCCTGAATAATCTTCACAAGATCACCTACCCCACAGCACACTTATATCAAACCTGCTGTGGTAGGGTCTGTATAATATTAAGCTCTCTCATAATTTGCTTCTGCAAGTAACTTCCAAGTCAGTGTTTTGCAAAATAGTCAGTGCAATCACTAATCACGTGTGAGTAGGTGCACTGGATTCAATACTGTTGACTGCATTGCAATACAAAATTCTCTCAATTCATTGAATCATCAAATGTTCTGTTCTTAATTAGCTCAAAACTTAGCTATTTATATTTTCACAGAATACCATCCACTCATTCCATCACCACCTCAAGCAGAACCCGCGTTATTATCCATCATTATATTATATTATAGGCCTTATCCCATTCTGGGCTTATGGAAACTCACTCTGGTGAATGCTATCTGTCATATCATATTTGCTCTAATTTGTCGAAATAAATGACAGTCATGTTAATGAAACAAACCTGCTGATTGTCTTTCATGTCATAAAATGTTTCCACTTTTCTTTCTGCTTCCTCTTCCCTTTTATTTCTCCTTCTCCTGCTCTACCACCTCCTTTACTTTTACAGGGGGTCAGATTTGACTCTTATTCCACAGCATCCTTTTCATTCCCTCTGCCCTTCTTCCATTCTTCTCAGTCCATTCCAGTGTTTAATTGTCCATGGCTGCTGCACCTTCTCTTACCATATTAATTTAGAGGGGATCGGGATGACTTCGGTTAGGTGGTCAGAATCTCCCCCCCCCCCCATTACATTGCCTTAACCTTCTCTCGCATCTCCACTTCTGGTCCACTCACAATTCTCCACTCAGTTTCCTTTTCTGGGTCCAAATAGAAACAGAAAGCCAACTAAGCAACCCAGTCTTTTACACCAACACTCTGAAAGTTGATTAAGAATGCCACAGTATGAGTAGGGTGACCTAAAGTCCATAGGGACAGGCTCCGTCTTTAGCAGACAGACTTAATTTTCTCGATTTTTACAGAATCGACATGTTTGTCTTTGACACAGATGTCATCTGTCCTTTTCTTTCCAAGAACCTGTGAAAATGTCAAGTCATTCAGACAATGACCTCGATAAGACACATGATGCGACAGTCTGGAGCACGTGCCTACTTATCTCTATTTCACAGTCAGACAATAATACCAACAAATAGTGTAGTCGGCATTGGCATGTTTTTACCTTATTTGTTTAAGACTAGCATATTAATGCATATAGGTTATGTCAGGCATTTCTATAATGATGTCAGAAATTCCAGTCTCAGGTAAGATATTGTATACAAGGCAAGCCAATCGACCACTTGTCAGGAGAGGTACTTCACCCCAGATTATCACTCAGGATACTGCCAGAAAATCTTCAGACTGTTGTGATGTTGCTGCATCCCATTCTGTACTGAAAGCTGATACCGAGACAAGTCCGGGAGAAGAAGATCTGATTCAGATACGCAATTTATTTTCAAGGGAACACTTTCTCCTGACTGCTGATAACTACAGTGTTTTGCTGTAAGCAGGTATGCTGTGTGTTTATTCACGTCAAGAAACTCTAGATGCAAGATACACTACTCCATGATCTCCTAGAACACAGAAGTATGTTTTAGGATGTTAGGTTGCTAGATGACATTTTAACTATGCTAGAATTGTTAATTTTATTCTCATTGTTCGCAACATGCATTTGTGCTAATAATAATAATAATAGTATTCTGTGTGGTTATTTTAGATGTGCTGAGCAACATGAAGAGACTGTTGAAATTAACACTTTTTAGTTAAAGGGTCATTTTCTTAGTGCAGTTCTTGTGTGTGATGTTGTAAAGAACGAAACTGGGCTTTTAAATGCATCCCTGGATCCCAGTTTAGGGACCCAAAAAAACAGACACCACTTCAACTATGTATTGAGGGGGTTGTGTGGGGCTAGAACAACCTGTTTTTTCACATTCAAATACTGGCGAATTGAACTATGTTAACTCCTGACACCACAGTGGGTGTGAAAGCAAACCTTGTTGAGCTAAGCCAGAGTCTCAGTTTATGCAACAAGGGTTTGGTGCCTGAGCAACAAACTAGAATAATCGGATAGTTTGTCAGCTGATGGGAGGAATGAGGAGTGCATAGCCATAAAGAATGGCTGAAGCCAAATTTCTGTTGGCTATAAGGAAGAAGTCTCCTAAAAGATAGAGTAAGGAAAGACTCTTTTAAAAACATTAACTACACAGTCACATAACTGTTTTTTTTTTAAACTGAATACTTGATTAAAGACAGTAACGGCTCACAGGGATCCTGAGACAAGGGCAGGGGTGTAATAAATCTGTACGGGGAGAGGTACGTTGTCATTTGTAATCATCAGTTCACAGCGTTGCACAGTGCCAATATGGTGTCCTCTAGGGTGCTGAGATATTCATTTGCAAATCTGTCTTGTTTAGGTTTCCAGATTGAGTCCAAAAGTGTGGGTTCCTTTGTGGCTGTCTACATATGTATGTATATCTTGTCTGAAACGCATGTACTTCACTTAACTCTGACCACAAACTCAGCTCTATAGTAAATATACATATCAGGCAAGGCCAGTCCTCCCTCCTCCATAGATCAGTATAATACTTTGTATGAGATCCTTGGTCTTATCCCCCACCCCTGAATATATTTCAGAATCATACTGTTTAAGGAAGAAGCTTTCTGGTATTGTTACAGATAGGACCTGAAACAAGTAAAGTAGCTTTGAGAGTGCATTAATTTTAATTGCATTAATCCTGCCAAGCCACAACCCAGACAAGAGATCCCATTACCGTAGAGGGCAATCATGTTAACTTTATACAAGACTGACACATTTGGTGTAATGGTCACTCTTATGTAGGTAATGCCTTTTGGAGGACCATCTGAAGTTTGTGTGTTCCTTTATTGCGCCGACTTCTGTTAGTGGAAGTGTCAGATCAAGTAGCCCTGATTTAGATGTATTTTGTTTTAAACTCTGAGATCTTCCGGAGGTCTTCCAATGGGTATTGTAGTCTATGGAGACCCCTTGTCGCGTTTGTTGGGGACAAGAGTAAATCATCAGCAAAAAAACATGATCTTGTGTATGCCCAGGCAAAATTGCACACCCCTAATCTCATCTTCTCTTATGTGATTTGCTAGTGTTTCCATGATCATTGCAAATAACAATGGAGACACATGGCCAACCCTGGTATGCTCCCCTTTACAGTAAAAATGGCTGGGAGGTTTTTCTGTTTGAAGTTATCCTCAATGTGGACGCTCATATCCTGCCAGGGCCATTGCTGTGAAATTAGTACACCTCCCAAGCACCTAGAAAGTGCCAGTCCACCGGACCAAAAGCTTCTTCTTCGCCCAATGCGACCAGGATCGCTGGTATTACTCTTTCTTGTCCAGGTGATAACCCTTCTAATATTGTCATGGTTTTAAAGGTCTATATAAACCCTGATTGATCTGGGTGTATGAGATTTGGAAGGATGTTTTCCAGTCTTTGTGCCAAAATCTTTGTGTACATTTTCACATCTACGTTTGGAAGTGCTATACCTACATCATCAGCACTTCCAAGGGTCCTTTTACTGTTTGTGTATTAGCTACATTAAGGCGTCAGATATTGTGGGCATTACACTCCAGATTTTGTGAACGAGTTAGATACTGAAACGAAGACAGGGGATAATAAGCCCAAAAAGACCTTATAGAAACCTTATACAACCCTAATGTGCAGCCAGTGATTTTCAACGTCTTGAGGGCAGTTTTAATTTTTTCCTGAGAGAGAGGACTCCAATTTGGAAGCCTGCTCAGGTGCTAACTTTGGGATAAGACACTTATTTAGCACTCAAATTGCCTCTCGTACACGCTCGTTCCTGTAAAAGTAATGGAAGGCTTTTATTTTCTTCTCTTCCTTATTTACTCTTTCACAATTATCTAAAACGTCTTTAACAAATCCTTGCTCCTGCTCAACTATAAGCAGTAGGACCAAATGTAGGCCTAATTTATTTCCCTGAGCATAATATGTTTTAACCCCAATAGGGACATTTAGCCCTTATTCATGTCTGCCCTCTGATAGATGTGACAGTCCTGGGAAGGCAGTGCGCGGGTGAAGTCCTGTACTCAGTCTCCGCTAGCCTCAGGTGAACTTCCAGTTTATCTCTTTGCTGACACCTAATATTAGCCATCTTAGTGTCTTAGACATTCCAGAGAGCAGCAAGTGAGATGTCTCAAGTGACATTATTATCAAAGTAGTCCTTGATATCCATGCACAGTTTGCTTCATGGTACAGAGTCCCTAAATAGTGATGGATGGAAACTCCATCTGCCCCACCTACTCGGTCTACCCCAACACCCCTGCCCCCATTTTTGTCTAAAAGTGTCACCGCATGGGCAGATATAGATATCGTTCCCATCACAGATTAGAATATCAGGGGCACAAGCGCATTAGTGGTGAGAATGTGATCAACACTTGAATAAGTTCTATGGACTTGTGAGAAGAATGTGTAGTCTAGTTGCACATCATATAGTTCTCGCCAAATGTCTCGTAGGGCAAGTTCTCCGAGTTTGCCTTTAAATATCTTTCTCTTCAAGCGCGGTGCCTCTGAGCCTGGTCTATCAATTCTGGAGTCCCATACTACGTCTCTTATGAGTTTGTCTCACTCTATAAACCCCATCTACTGTATTACACTGAAGACTTCCTGACCTGAATTGGGGTTACAGACCACTGCATATGTTCCCTTTATCCTTCTAACGTTCCCTTGATCATGAGGTATCTACCCTGCATCATTTTTTATGTCTGCTTTTACAAAGGGCAGTAGTTTATGAAGGAAGAGAGCTACTCCATTTCTAAAATGGCTGGAGGAGTAATACGCTTATGGGTATTGCATATGTCTGAGCCTTATCTCTTCTGATAGTTTCAGGTGCATTTCTTGGATAGCTACTACACCAAACTTCCTTTACATCACCATACCTTGATGCGTTTCTTTGGGGGTGTTTATCCATTTCACATTCAGTGATACTAATTTTAACACCCTCAAGTCCATGCATGGTTGTTTTCTCATGTTTGCCTCCTTTTCTCCAAAGAAATTTATGAATGATAAGGATAAAGGTTTTTTTTCTCTTCAATGGTAGCACCGCAAACATAGTTTTAATCCGTATGTACATCACAGGGCGAAGTTTCACCCCAGATTCCCCAACAGTCAAAACATTGTAACATTACAAAGATGCATGTAATCATGGATATCTTACAGTGCTGCAGTAGGCTCTTACTACTGCAAAGCAATCCTTGGCCACAAAGTAGTCATTGTGTGCACCGTTCAGTCAAAGCAATGCCAGGGACCCCTTTTAACCTGGAGGCTCCCTTGGGTTGCATATGGAATGCTTCTATGTAAGCATGCAGGAGATCTATTTTTAAGGCAATCCTACAGCGTTGGAGAATAGGCTATTTTTCATTCTTCCTCGGGTGGCGCAGAGATACAGGAAACAATTTTTCCATAGTAAGGCTAATTGGGCTCAGCTTTATTTCCTTTGGGTATCTTTTTACCAGAACATGATACGGGGACTAGTAATTGTGTTAAAATCGCGGGTTTTTCCCCTGGGTACCTTGTTGATTGTCATCCCCAGAACCTGTCCCTTTAGTCTCTTTGGATGATCCTCCTCCAGTCTTGGATGACCAAGTGTCTAAAGTGTCCAATGCTGAATCCTGTAATTGAAATCATAGGACTCATGAGGCACTGACCTGTCCGAGGTCTGATACGACTTATTTTTAAATTTGAAAGTGATTCCAAAAGGAACAGCCAGTAGAATCATGTTTTGCACTGCAGGAGCTTATTATTTATCGCCCGAAATTGCCGACGTCTAGCAAGCATGGTGGGGTGTTATCTTGGAACAGGGAGCAATCAAATTAATTGTGGGCTATCTTGATCATTCCCCTTGTTGTCTTTAATACTTTATGACTTGGCAGTGTTGAAACTAACCTAAGACATTAAGGGGTCTGCCTGTTTCTATGCCTGTTCGCAGTCCAGCTCTAAGTACTCTGTATAGCGAAATTTCACTGTGGCCATCTCCCAGTAATTCAGTGAATAAATCTTTCATGAATGTTTCAGGGTCTAACCCTTTGGTACCTTGCACCCTAATATTCTCCCTCTGTGTGTGATTTTCAAGGTCTTCCAATTTCGTGGAGACTGCACCATTTTGTAACTGTAGGATTGAGATTCCTTCCTCCAAAGTGGTTCTTTTCTACACTAGTTTCTGGATTTGTCCTTTTGCCTCAATGACTCTGGTACCACCCGAATCTACATCCGTTGTCAGTGTGGAAATATTTTCTCCTAAGTCAGAGAACAATGTAGTTAGCTCCTTGGTAATACTGGCCTTGCGCTCTTTCCTCAACTCACTTTTGAAAGATGGTTGGGAAGTGATGAGGTCTGCTTTCGTCAGCGCCATGTTGGTTCGTTCTCCTGTAGTTTGATCTCAGAGGGTCACCTCAACTTCTGCGTTACCCTCACTGAGTGTTCTGGTCAAATCATAAAAGTCTCTGATTTTCCTTTGTATAGGTTTCTCAGTGACATGGAGCAGACTGTCTTTTAATATGCATATAGCACCCTTGGCCCACATTTCATATTCGTGTTCCAGAAGCATAGGGCCTCAAGGCTTTATGCACTCAGCAATTCAGTTGGGCGGTGTAATCTAGCACACAGGTCTGTCGTTCCATCTAGAAGCATATTAAATTGAATGCTGCACATCCTGGAGCAGAAAATAAGTTTGGGCTACTAAACTCGCTTCACAGTTCGCTTTTCAGTGGGTCAGTTGTCCCACAGGGTCACTAACTACAGTTACAGCACAGTTGCGGCATTCATGTTTTCAACGGGATTTGTAATCTGGTTTCTGTGCTCCTGGGGCCGCAACACCCAACAGGGACAGATCTTTGACATGTAGGATGTCTGCCTTTCCACCACCCCAGTCTCTTAGGGGGTCTCTTGATATGCCACCCTCTCTCATCTATTGAACGCTTAATTGCCAGGCCACCCCCTCTTGAGTGCCTCTCTTTAGTTTTTCTTCCTTTGTCTTTGGGACAAGGGACATTTCTGTCTGCAAACCTCAGGCTCTGGAACACAGGAATTCGGGAGAGGTGGGGGGGGCGGTTCTTTCTGTGCTCCCCCTGTCTCCAGGGCTCAGGCAGACACTTGAAGAGGACGTACATTGTGGATGCCATCTTGGCGCCTGTGAGGATGGACAGGGCTCAGGCATGGCCGACGTTCCGGCCCAATCGGGAAAGGAGAGAGCGTTCTAGCTTTCCCACAGAACGCGGCGTGCGAGCTACCACCCCCTTTTTCAAAGGGGAAGAGAACGCGAGCGAGGAGGAAGTCGTCAGCTGGAGGAACATGAGCAGGGGGAGCGCAACGCAAACCAGGAGACGAGGAGAGCGGACAGCACTGGAGTTCCACCCCGAGCGGAAGGTCCAGAAGAGGGGACGACTCAGTTCGCGGGGAAGACCAGAGCAGAAGACTCCAAGAAGGGGCTGACCTACGGCATTGCCTGTGGTACCGGTGAAACAAAGAGCGAGACCACCGCCACAGTCCCACTCACCACGACCCAGGAGGCGGGTCGTGTTCCAAGTCAAGTACCACCACCCAAACGGTGCTATAGGTGGGGTACCACGACATAGGGGGCACTCTGGTGACAGGTGACATGTGGGAATAGTATAGGAGACCACGTCACTCTGCACAAACCTACCTGTTTAACCCTACCTGCGCACGACCCACCCTATCTGGTGATGGTAGCACGTGAATGTTCTATTGATAGGAAACCCATATCTCATTATCGGTTTTGAATTCTTTTTTTTTTTCTTTTCCCACTACGTATAAGGACCGCCACTTCCTGAAGATAAGGAGGAAGAGCCTCATGTGCAGTCAAGAGACCTCTTGAGACTTGTTTCCTGTGCTTTTCTTTTGACTATTTTGGTTCCCTTGTGCAATAAAAGAAATATCCTTGAAAACGGACTACTTCCTACCCCTGCTTTATTCTATACCTCAAAATAGAATTCCTTACAGTGGTGTCAGAAGTGGGATTCTTCCCCCTTTCGTGTCCCATAAATGACACAACCCGTGCCCATAGAGGGGATTATATCCCAACTAGCAGAGGGACAGAGGCATCTACAATTGGTATTGGAGCAACATGCTCAGACTGCGCAGAGAGACCGTGAGGTATTACAAGAAGCCCTAAAGACTCAAGCTGAACTTATAGCTAACAAACAACAGGTACAAGATACTGCCATCCTGAGATTTACAGACGCCATAGTTAGCACGAGAGTCAGACCCAATGTCCCAGGATCGGTACTACAAAAGTATCAAGAAGGCGACTACCCAATCCTGGAATGTGAATGGCCTCCGAGATAAACTAAAGAGAGGGCTTGTTCTGCAATATCTTAAACGCAAAGCGCCGGCAATAGTCCTACTACAAGAGACCCATCTAGTTGGGACAACATGCAAGGCCCTCGATAGGTGGGGCTTCAAATTAGCAGTCCATTCTGAGTTCACAACAGGCTCACGAGGAGTAGGAATTTTGTTAAGCATACGCAGATAGACGACCAGGGCCGGTTCGCGGCAATATCCTGCCAATGGGAAGGACGTATGGTTAACATTGTGACAGTATATATTCCCCCGGCGCTCCACTCGCTGGCATTCCCAGCACTCAGCGCATTCCTATTACGACTTCCGCAGGGAGAGTTAATTGTAGGGGGTGACTTTAATGCGACTCTCGATGACGCCCTAGACCGAACCCCCCCGACAACAACACTGCACACACTCCAACTTGGTAGACTTTCTTGATACAATAGGCTTAGTGGACATTTGGCATTCACAATTTCCACTAACACAACAATACACATCATTCAGGCGCACACAACAGCCTCTCAAGAATAGACCGCATACTGGCACCGGCGGACTGCGTGGGGAAATTCAAAGAAATGACACACTTACCGAGAGGCATATCGGATCATTCTCCCATATCAGTCCAATATGCATGGCACACATCAACACAAAGCCGTACATTCCCAATATGTCCAGGTTATTTAAAAAATCCCAAGATTTGGGAGGGATTGGCCGACACTACAAAGCACTATTTTGGCGAAAACAAGCACTCAGTATCCTCCCCCCTTACCTTATGGGAGGCATATAAAACCATTCTTCATGGACAAGCCATCTCACTGATTACAGAGTACAAAAGGGAAAAGGAAAGGACGGTAGTAACGCTTGAACAGGAGGTGAGCAACTTAGAAATACTTCACGCGCAAGACCCCTCAGACACCAATGGGCACCAACTTCATATTAAAAAAAAGGAATATAAAGAATACCTGTGGGAGGATGCGAAAGCGCGTCGGACCGCCACACTGCACACGATATACGAAGTGGGGGACAAAGCGGGCAAACTACTTGCATGGCTTGACAAGCAAGACAGATGGGTGGCAGAACTCCAACTTACCACGGGAGAAATTGTAACAGACCCCCAAGCCATAACTGACACTTTGGCACTTCATTATGAGCATGTGTACACCCCAGCAAGTACAATACAACAGGAGGAAGTGGAGGCATTCCTTCGAGACATCCAGCTCCCCACACTCACAGAGGACGAGAATCACCTATTAGACTCGGAACTCTCAACTGAAGAATTAATGATAGCGATAGGAAACATCCAGTCGGGTAAGGCCCTGGGACCAAACAGTATCCCTATAGAACTGTATAAGCGTGGGGCGACAGCGATTGCGCCACACCTATTAAACATGTATAACGCTAGTTTAGAAATAGGAGAGCTCCCAAGAGATCAGAGAATGGCGACGATAGTGGCCATCCATAAACCCGGTAAGCTGACCCGAGAGAATACCTCTTATCGGCCCATCTCCTTAATTAACGCAGAAGCCAAGATTCTGGCCAAACTTTTGGCCAACAGACTTACGCCACACCTAGATAAATTAATACACCCGGATCAGTCAGGATTCATGCCGGGCAGGAATACAGCACTAAATCTTAGGCGCCTGCATAGTGTATTGGGACGCAAGCACACAATACAAGAGGAGGCCATAATACTGTCTCTGGTCGCCCGCATGGCCTTCGATACGATCGAGTGGCCTTTCCTTATTGCTGTTCTTGCACGGATGGGATTTGGACCTAAATTTTGCTCATGGATAAGGCTACTATAAACAAAGCCTCTCGCTCACGTAGTAGCAAATGGGCACATATCCAGGGAGTTTCCCTTAGGCAGAGGAACAAGACAAGGCTGCCCACTGTCACCACTCCTTTTTGCCCTCGTGTTGGAGCCCCTGGCGGCCTGGATAAGACAAGACCCGATTATCCATGGGCTCCGTTGGACAGAGGGATGGGAAGATCGCATATCTCTGTACGCAGATGTGCTTTTATACATGGACTCCCCAAAACGCTCCCTACATAGACTCCTGGGTATATGTGACTCTTACGGGAGACACTCTGGATACACTATTAACTGGAGTAAGTCAGTTCTCTATGTCCTGAAAGGGCCAAAACCGATGCTTCCTAAAGGATGCGATGTAAAAATAGTGGAAGATCGCTTCAAATATTTGGGGATCTACGTCACCTCAGATCAATCAATAAGTCATAGCATTTGTAGAGCGCACTACATACCCGTGAGGGTCTCAAGGTTCGGGGTGGGGGGTGGGGGGGGGGGGGAGAAGAGTGCTGCTACTGCTCGAAGAGCAGGTCTTGAGGAGTCTTCTGAAGGTCAGCAGGTCTTGGGTCTGCCGTAGGTGGATGGGGAACGTGTTCCAGGTCTTGGCGGCGAGGTGGGAGAAGGATCTGCCGCCGGAGGTCACTCTTCGGATGCGGGTGATTGTGGCGATGGCTAGGTCGGCGGAGCGAAGCTGGCGGGCGGGGGTGTAGAGGCTGAGTCGTCTGATGAGGTACGCAGGTCCAGTGTTGTGGAGTGCCTTGTGTGCGTGGGTGAGGAGCTTGAAGGTTACCCTCTTGTTGACGGGGAGCCAGTGCAGGTCTCTCAGGTGGGGAGTGATGTGGCTGCAGCGAGGGATGTCGAGGATCAGGCGTGCAGAGGCGTTCTGGATGCGTTGCAGCCGCTTCAGGAGTTTGGCAGAGGCTCCAGCGTAGAGGGCGATTCCGTAGTCCAGCCTGCTGCTGACGAGGGCCTGGGTGACCGTTCTTCTCGTTTCGGTGGGGATCCACTTGTAGATCTTGCGGCGCATGTGGAGGGTGTTGAAGCAGGAGGAAGAGACGGCGTTGACCTGCTTAGTCATGGAGAGGGTGGAGTTGAGGATGACTCCTAGGTTGCGTGCATGGTCGGTGGGTGTTGGAGCTGTTCCCAGTGCGGTTGGCCACCAGGAGTCGTCCCAGGCCGAGGGGGTGGATCCGAGGATGAGGACCTCCGTCTTGTCCGAGTTCAGCTTCAGTCGGCTGTTCCTCATCCATTCGGCGACGGCCTTCATTCCTTTGTGGAGGTTGGTTTTGGCGGTGTGGGGGTCCTTGGTGAGGGAGAGAATCAGCTGGGTGTCATCGGCGTAAGAGATGATGTTGAGGTCGTGCAGTCGGGCGACGTGGGCGAGTGGTGCCAAGTAGATGTTAAACAGCGTTGGGATGAGCCCTGAGGTACGCCGCAGATGATCTCGGTGGCTTCGGAGCGGAAGGGGGGGGGGAGGCGGACGCTCTGTGTTCTGCCGGAGATCCAGACGACTTTATGACCCTCAATCTTCAAGCACCCTTAAAACGACTACGCAGAGACACTAAACACTGGCAAACATTACTGTTAACGATATTAGGAAAAGCGGCACTTTTCAAAATGATGGCACTTCCTAGATTTCTCTACGCTCTGCATAACACTCCATTTTTAGTTCCGCCGTCCTACTTTCGAGCCATAGAGGCAGAAGTCACCAAACTCCTATGGCACAGTAAACCAGCCTGAATAGCTATGACCAAATTGGTCCGCACTTGGTACGATGACAGTATTGCGCTCCCGAATATACAAGTATATTATTGGGCGTCCCAATTAACAGTTGTTAACCAATGGATACATGTTTCACACGCGGACCCGGCTTATAGGCTTGATAGACTAGAGCTGGGAAAGAGAGGGATTAACAGGGCACTGTACAACAAAAAAAAACCAGGCCTGTTAGGACCGACAAAACACACACTCCAGGTGTGGCACACGGTGTTGGGAAAGTTAGGTTGGACTAACAAAATCACACAAACAACACCTCTTTGGGAGACTGGCCAGCTAAGCATGCTACACAACACCAAAGGGTTCAGACAATGGGACAATATAGGCATATCAAAAGTGGGGGATCTCTGGATCAAGGGGAAGGTAATCACATTCTCGCAACTTCAAGAACAGTAGGAGATGGCGCCCACGGAACAATTCCAGTATTTACAGATCAAACGCGCATTAGAAGCGACTATTCCACCAGACACTATCCTTCCTGAAGCCTCGCCATTGGAAGATAGATTATTGACAGAGTACATGGACAAAAAAGCTACCTCCCTCACATATCGCAAAATCATAATCAGGCACTGGCATCCCCGAGGGAAGTAGCGATATCATCTAGGCTCCGCCTCATACAACTTTAAGTACTCCACAGGATCTACTACACTAGGGTCACACTATGCAAGATAGGTAAGATTGACAACCAACTCTGCTTGCGACAATGTGGGGCACAGGGCACATTTTTTCACACCATATGGGAATGTCCAGAAATAGTGACGTACTGGGAGAAAGTTATGACCACCATAACGAGAGTGAGTGGGGGCCCGGTACCACCAGAGCCAAAGTGCTGTCTTCTGAATATATGGGAAGCAACAGACCTTAACACCGCGGCACAAAACTGGGCGACAATGGGAATCATATTAGCTAAAAGAAATATCGCTAAACTCTGGAGAGCACGTAACACTCCCACTATATCAGAATGGTGCAATGATATGGATACGGCTATGGTGGCGGAAAAAGCGGTGTACACACACAGGGGATGCCCTAAAAAGTGGGAACGATTATGGGGGAAATGGAACACGTTCAGGGGTGGCATATGCGCGATACCCACAGTAGACTTCTCAGTGGAAGACAGTTAATATGTTCAAAGTGGCAAACAATGAGACTGATAAATATGCACATGTTATGGAAATGTAAAATTAAGGCTGCACTGGCTTACTGTACAAAAATATGTAATGTATAAGATGCTGATGTTTGATAAGACCAAAGTTATGAGTCATGTACCAAATAATAAAAGGTTTAAAAAAAAAAAAAAAAGGCGACGACCCAGACTACTTTTTTATAAACTTTGAGCGGGTCGCCACTACCGCCGCCTGGCCTCCCGACAGGTGGGGCCAGTATATAGCCCCTCTACTGTCGGGTGAATTGCAAGCAGCCTACCAGGCAGCGAACCCAGCAGGCACCACGGATTAGGAAGACATTAAAAAAGCAATGTTAGAGAGGTTCGGATGCGATACGGAATATTACAGGGCCAAGTTCAGGAAGGAGAAGTGGGTTGCAGGGGACAATCCAAGGGCCCTTTACTACCGGATCAGGAACCTGGGCAACAGGTGGCTCTCACCTCACACCTCTACCATGGAAGAGGTAACAGAGAAAGTATACCTAGAGCAGTTCCTCGAGGCTTTACCTGTCAGCACCCGTAATTGGGTTAAGCAGCACCCCATCTCACCTCGGCAACAGCGGTAGACCTTGTTTGTGCTTTCCACAGATCACCTGAATTCAAAGCTAACCCTACACGACCTTCCTTTAGTCTTTCCAGGAGTACAATTCGCACCGGGAGCCAACTTCAGGGAAACCCCCGTGTTCCTCCTAAGTCCACACCCGTACCTAGTAAACAGGGTCCACAGTGTTACAACTGTGCAGAATGGGGCCATATAGCCAGACAGTGCCCACATAAAACACCAGCGGCTGAGCCTATGGAGGTAGGGTATACCAAAGGCCACGAATATGTCACAGTAAAGCCCCTGGGTCAATATAGGCGGAAGGTTTATGTGAATGGGAAGGCTCAACTGGCTCTCCGAGACACAGGTTGTCATTTCACTGTAGTGAATAAAAACTTGATACCTGAACCCCAAATACGAGAGGATGAGCAGGTGTGCGTCACCTGTGTACACGGTGACACCAAGGCCTATCTCTTGGCTGAAATTCTGCTTGATGTAGAGAACGATCCCCACTTACGTAAGGTTGGAGTGGTACCTCTTACCAGAGCCACTTATAATAGGCACCGACCATCCTCGGTTCGAACACTATTTAGAAGGCACCAAAAGTACCACCATATCTTGGTTGCAGGAAGCCCCCTTTAGCCATAGTGAGATAGAAGAGACGAGAGCAAGTGTAAGGAGAAAGAAATCCAAACAAGAAAAAAGAGGTTAAAAGGGCATATAACATGGCGCAGATGTCACAACCAGCTTTTCTCCCATCAAACCCAGGAGGAAGCGAGACCTCCCAGATGAGGTTTCGAACCGCCCAACGTGATGACGGTACCCTACAATACGCCTGGGAAAGGGCACAAGAACAGGAACCAGAGCAGGTAGGATCCTATTTCTTTATAAAGAGGGGTCTGCTATACAGAGCTGTGAAAGGGGGAACAACCTGTAATCAGTTGTTGGTTCCCACTGCCTTTAGGGAACAGGTGTTATGCCTAGCTCATAACCAGATTTTTGGGGGGGGGGGGGAGCATTATGGGCAAGACAATACCCATAAATATTTAACTGAGACATTTTACTGGCCAGGGGTTTACAGAGGCGTCGCCAGACACTGCGCTTGTTGTGTTACTTGTCAATATAAAAATCCTGCTTCTGTAAGGAAAGCCCACTCTACTTCCACTCCCTATAATTGATATTCCTTTTAAAATAGTTGGAATGGACCTGGTAGGTCCTCTTCACCCCTCTGCCGAGGCCACCGGTACATATTGGTGTTAGTCGATTATGCTAGTCGATATCCAGAAGCCTTCCCTTTATCTAGTAGGACTAACAACGTAGCGCAGGCTATGATCTCCTTTGCAAGAGAAGGGTTCCCAGAAGAAATCCTGACTGATCAGGGGACCCAGTTTATGTCCCGCCTTATGTCTCATATTTGTAGAGTATTGGGGATCAAACAGATCAGAACCTCCGTCTACCACCCCCAGACTGATGGTCTGGTGGAACGCAACAATAAAACCATCAAAAGTATGTTACGTAAGGTTGTTTCAGAGACAGGAAAAGACTGGGACAGATGCCTACCCCTGGTTCTTTTTGCTATAAGAACGCACAAACAGCTATCCACTGGTTTTTCTCCTTTTGAGTTAGTGTTTGGAAGGAAACCACGATCCTTCCTTGATATGGCGGTAGAACAGTGGGAGAACGAGGAGGAAGAGGGAAAACCCATATTTGCTTATGTAGAAGGCTTAAAGAGTACACTATCCCAGTTATGGAGTCTAGTGCACAACCATATGGAAAGAGCACAAGAAGATCAAAAGTGATACTATGACCGAGGTAGTTACCTAAGAGTTTATGCCAGGGGATAAGGTGCTTATACTGTTACCATCCTCGGAAAATAAACTCCTAACGCAATGGCAAGGGCCCTATGTAATAGAGAAGAAAGTGTCTCCCGTAACATATAGCGTACTCCTGCCTCTTTGGTCGGGAGACAGATATATCATGTAAACCTTCTCAAGAAGTGGGAAGAGGCGTCCTTCCTTTTGGGAAAAACAGCACCCATTATGCATATAAATACAACCTCCCCGGTAGACATTCCCCTACTCCCTTCCCAAAGGGATACAGTTGCCAATGTCAACCTAGGGCTACAAGTGGCTGGCGACCAGAAACAACAGCTACATAACCTATTAGACAAGTATCCAGGTCTTTTTTCCACCAACCCAGGCCTAACCTCCCTAGTGCACCATGATATAGTGACTTTACAAGATCAGGTAGTGAAACTGAAACCTCATCGCATAACAGCGGCCCGAAGGGAAGCTGTCGAAAGAAAAGTAACCACTATGTTGCAGCCCAACATAAAAGAACCATCCCAAAGTGAATGGTGTTCCCCTATCATGATTGTACCGAAACCTGACGGCAGTCTGCGATTCTGTATTGACTTTCGCCAGGTAAATAAAATATATCACTAAATTCGACACGTACCCCATGCCACGTGTTGACGAATTAATTGAGCAGTTAGGGAAGGCCAAATTTATGTCCACACTAGACCGGACGAAAGGCTATTGGCAGATTCCTCTAACCCCCCAGGCAAAGGAAAAAACAGCATTTGCTACCCCTTCAGTTTATACCAATTCAAAGTCCTCCCCTTCAGTTTGGATGGGGCCCCAGCGACATTTCAGCGTCTTATGGATAAGATACTGAAACCCCATAGACAATACGCCGCAGCTTACCTGGACGACAGTTATATTTAGCTCTACTTGGTAAGAGGACTTAACCCACCTGGCTTCAGTCTGTGACGCTATACAAGAAGCAGGTTTAACCATAAACCCAAAGAAGTCAGTATTAGCCACAAACAAGATTCAATATCTAGGGTATACTATACGGGAGGGACTTATACAGCCGCAAATGGATAAAATTGAGGCTATTCGGAAGCTTCCCACCCCTACAACAAAGAAAGACGTACAATCTTTTCTTGGGTTTATTGGGTATTACCGCCGATTCATTCCCCACTTCTCCACAATAGCCAGCCCCCTCACAGACCTTCTCACAAACAAACACCCATCACGCATGGAACGACCACAAATACAACTTCAATACCCTAAAAACCTAAATATGCAAGATACCCGTCCTTCATTGTCCCGACTTTACGAAAACTTTTGTACTTCAGATAGGTGCATCTGGACAAGGTTTAGGGACCGTCCTGTGTCAGTCCGATCCACAGGAAGCATTTAAGCCCCTCTTATATACAAGTAGAAAATGGTTTCCTAGGGAGAGACTATTCCACAATCGAAAAAGAATGCTTAGCAATAAAATGGTCCGTAGAAGCCCTCCAATACTACCTCTTGGGATGTAAATTCCTGGTTCTCTCAGACCATGCAACCCTCACCTGGTTAGCACAGAATAAGGACTCTAAACCCCGTATTCTGCGCTGGTTCTTAGCACTGCAACTATTTGCTTTTCAGACCATACACGTACCAGGAAGGACTCAGATAAGCGCAGACTACCTCTTCAGATATCCAACAGCTGAATGGCCACAACGGCCATTGATAGGGGGAGAGTTATGTGAGGACGGACAGGGCTCAGGCATGGCTGACGTTCCGGCCCCTATCGGGAAAGGAGAGAGGGTTCTAGCTTTCCCACAGAATGCGGCGTGCGAGCGGCCACGCCCCTTTTTCAAAGAGGAAGAGAACGCGAGCGAGGAGGAAGTCGTCGGCTACAGGAACAGGAGCAAGGGGAGCGACGACGTGAACCAGGAGACGAGGAGAGCGGACAGCCCCGGAGTTCCACCCGGAGCGGAAGGTCCGGATGAGGGGACACAGGCTCGCGGGGAAGACCGGAGCAGAAGACTCCAAGAAGGGGATGACCTACGGCATTGCCTGTGGTACCGGTGAAACAAAGGAGTGGGACCACCACCACAGTCCCAATCACCACGACCCAGGAGGCGGGTCGTGGTCCAAGGCAAGTACCACCACCCAAACGGTGCTTTGGGGTATCATGACATAGGGAGCACTCTGGTGACAGGTGACACGTGGGAATAGTATAGGAAAGACCACGGCACTCTGCACAAACCTCCCTGTTTAACCCTACATGCGCACAACCCACCCTATCTGGTAATGGTAGCACGTGAATGTTCTTTTGATAAGAAACCCATATCTCATAATCTGTTTTGAATTCTTTTTTTTCTTTTGCCACTACGTATGAGGACCGCCACTTCCTGAAGACGACAAGGAGGAAGAGCCTCATGTGCAGGCAAGAGACCTCTTGAGACTTGTTTCCCGTGCTTTTCTTTTGACTATTTTGGTTCCCTTGTGCAATAAAAGAAATATCCTTGAAAACGGACTACTTCCTACCTCTGCTTTATTCTATACCTCACAATATAACACCTTACAGCGCCCTCTTGCCCTGTGGAGCCGAGCACTGCAGAACTTTCCTACATCGTTGGCTTCTTTCTATTCCCCTCCACCACTTCGCAGATCCCCTCCTTCACAGTGGTGAGGGATCTGGGTCCGATAGGTACATCTTCAATGCCTTCCCACACGGGTCTCCCTGCAGAGATTTCAGAACATGGCTATCTTGTTCGGCATCACAGCTCCACCCCCCCCCGTTTTCTCTTTTGACTCATCTGTTTAGTCATATGATGCATTCTGACCATATTTTTGCCTATTCTCATTTATGCTCCTTTCACTCAGGAAATCTTATAAAACGCTGATCTTCTGACAATCTCATTTGTGTTCTGGATTTTGTTGGATTGCGGTGAGCGGTGACATTTGAGGAAATAAAACATTTACAGATGCTGGCAGAGCCTAGGGAGCATGCTATAATGCCAAACATAAACCTATGGGAGTTTATAAATTGTAACCTGCTTTCAGTATTTTCAGAATCCACCACCAGAGCAGGACAACCAGTAGGTTTCAAAGTTTTGAATAGCTAGTGGATCTCTTCTACTGATAGTGCATGCTATTATGTCTTTTTTCAAGTACTGCTTCCAACACTTGAATTCTGATACCATATGTGTGTAAGAGCCCTAAGTTCTTATGTATCAGAAGGGCCAGGATGAGTTTCAATTTATTGTCAAGTCTATGGATACTTTCATTGGCAAGTTCATTAAGGACAAGCTGCTGGATGTAGCACAACCTCCTATGAACATCCTGGATATGGCTGAAGAAGAAAAGAACTTTGGGCCCCTGATTCCGGCGGAAATTCTTTCTGGTTGGGGACAGTGGGCAATAATATTTCTGGGTAATGCCAACGTTGCAATAATAGTAGAAAGGTGCAGTTCTCAGCTGATTAAAGTAAACCCAAAGTTGTGCGACCTGGCCTCTTCGGATGCAGGACATGTGGCTGAGGGGGCAGGACATGTGGCTGAGGGGGCACTCGTTGGAAAGCTTTTTCTCAAGGAATTGGGGGGAAAAGTTTCAAGCTTTGTGTCAGTGGATAAAGCAAAGGGCTCAATAAAGATGATTTTTAAAGAGGCCAGGAGAGGAAGAGGATGCTCTGCTGGCCGGTGCCCCAATCAAGACCCTAGGAGTGGACAGACCAACAAGTGAGGCTAGTGCCAGGACCAAAGCAGCTTCTGGAGGCTTCTTCTCCTCCTAAAGGGCCAACAGAGGACACGGTTCAAGAGGTTTCTAAAGGGGAGCCTCGAAGTCCGCAGGGATAATCTGGTAAATCGTATGCAGTCATAGGCAGGAAACTGTCACAGTTCGCTCACAAGTGGCAGTAAATGGCCAAGGCTGCTAGGGTCAGGGGGTTACAAATAGAATTTTACAGATTGCCAAGGCAAAGGCGGGGACCAAAGAGAATCATTTTGTTATGCGAGGCCTCAGAGTTGACAAACTGAGGGGTTTCAGAACTGGAGTGGGAAGGAGCGATAGTTCGCTCAGTTGAGCATCGTCAAGTCTTTACGGCCAACTTTTTCTTGTGGAGAAAAAGGACAAGAGTCATCAACTCAATAAATCTCCAGTAGTTTAACAACTGGTTGGTCTTCAGTCAATTCAAAATGGAGAGATCCACTTCCTCAGAGATGTCCTCCAGCCATGGGATTGGCAGACACACCTGCATCTGAAGGACGTCTACTTGACGATCCCCACATTCCTTCCTCACCACAGGTTTCTGCAATTTCAGTAGAGTTAACAGGTGTCCTAGTTCAAGGCCCTCCTGTTCGGTCTGTCACAGCACCTTGGTGCTTCAGAAATATACTGAGACCAGTGGAGATCAGATGGAGTTCCTCCGGACGAGAGGAGTGAGGCGGATCATCTATCCGGACAAATACTAATCAAAGATCAATGTGCATTTCATCTCTCACAACAGTCCCACATGGCGATCTGTATCCCCAAGGTCAAAACATTCTGAAAGATGCTCAAGGCCGCTCTCACGGTCTGGTGGAGGAAGAATCACATCACATCATGGCGCAAAGGATTATAGACTATGCTAGTCGATTCCAAGACTTTTGGGACATGCTGAGGAGTTAATCAGGAACGCTTGGACAGACAGTACGGCCATATTTTACACTGGTCCTGCTAGAGACGATGGCCAGCCTGGTGTTTGGAACGGGGTTTGGATCCCTTAGTGTCTGAACTTTCCAATTTCCAGAACTTTCTCTCGGCAGAAGGCAGAGCATACAGGCCAATAAATCCCTTCAGATTTGATATTTCAGTGGGTCATATTTTGGTGGATGATGTTAGAGTGTGTAGGGGGGGGGCATCCTGTTGGTATGTAAATTGTTGAGAGGGGTCAGCCTCCCCACCCCTTCCCCCCCAAAAGCCCAACTGAAGTATTCCCATCTACGGGATATGAAAAGGGCTCTGAATATTTTCCTTCCATGACAGGGCAATGGCTGTCTAACAAGAAAGGAATTAACAGGTAGATTGGCAACACTCCTTCGTTTGATATCATGGAGAAGGGTGTTGGATGGTTGAGTTCTTGACTTATAAGGTAGAACGTTCACCCCATATGGAGTCACTTTTACAATTTTCAAATGTACTAACTGTAACACGAGTGATTTGCATTAAACCTTATATCATGATGCAAGAGTTCAGATAATGTGGAACGCAACAACTGCTCACTGCTCTGAGAAAACCCTTTCTACTACTACTACTATAACGCGATGGGCTACGTAGATGAGGCAGGCACCGGGAACAGATGTGTCCAGGCTCAGTTCTCATTCAGCCAGAGGGGCTATGGCCTCCACAGCTTTCTCCCTGGGCGCTTGACTGGAGGACATTATGAGGATGGTGGACTGGTCGTCTAATTCCACCTTTGAGCTTTTTTATTTAAAGCCAGTGAGAGATGCACCTTTGCTTGTGGTAAGAAAGTTTTAAACTAGCATAATCCTGGTCTGCACTCCTGACATATGATAAAAGCTTTCCTAGCCATCGTGAGGGAAAGTTTCAATTCTGTTAAGGATGCAGAGGCGAGTACTGTCAACCCAGCAGAATCACATATCTCAATTTCGACAATATGACTCTCCCAGTGGTTTCCAGAGTAAGCAAAATATTGATATGTGGTATTATTGAATTCTCTATAGAGTTGTGCATTGCTAATTGTAGTCTGACTGTTTATGCGTTTACAATGTGATGATGATATGAAAGGGTATTAAGCTAATTTTCTTACACTAGTGTTTTTTTTATTTATGCAGGAATGGAGTGTTTTCTTGTTTACTATTACCATGGCTGCTGTTGGGGAATGAAGTGCAGATCAAAGACGTATTCCTCGCCTCTGTGTCCTTAATAGAACTGAATCATCCCCCAAAACAGCTAGGAAATTTTCATTCTGGTTCTGACTACAAGTGCCAACTTATTTTAGATCACCTGTACCATAATTTAGAAACACTCCAGAAGGGTGGAGAAAGTTGCCTTCTGGTCTGGCTTGTAGTTTAAAGGCAAAAGTTCCAAGCATGTTTTAGATACAGAGGACAAGTACTTACAGTGCCAGCAGAGTATGCCCTTCTGAGGACCTTTCTGCAATGGCAGCAGTCCTGCACCAGATATGTAGGAACTTGCATTCTAGGACTTTTGTGCAGGCTTCTCTTATGTTCCTCTTGTGACTGTTAAATATTCTGTCCTATTATTCTATTCGCTGCTACCTGAAGCGTCAGATTCTATTTTTACCAACATGAGGATGTGGTTTGATATCAGGAACCAAGGTACCACCGGGATGACTAGGAGGCTCAGAAGCATAATTAGAGACCTGGGAGTCTCACACCCTAACTACATATGGCAAACAGCTCTATTTGCCTGATAATATTTTATGGCTATATCAAATACAGTCAAGTGCTTTGAGACTTTGGTGCAAAAACCCTTGTCCAGCGTGAGGTGAACTACACCAAATATGTAGCAGAATCTTGGAGTGACAAATTTTATGCATTGCATCCTCCCACAGATAGATGAATTCATTGTTTGAATTAAGGGCAGTAGATCATGTGCATACTCATAATGGTTTAGACTGCCAGTTGCTATATTCTCCATGCCTTTGCTACTTTTAATTCCCGAACATTTAAGTTTCTGTCTCACTCAGTTAAAGGTTGTGTCCCTTAGGTCTTCCTTAACAGAAAACTCCAATCAAAATAAAAGCTGACACGTCATCAAGCATTGCCATATGTCACATTCTGTGGCTTGGAAATGGAGGTGGGTAAACCAAGACACTTGCAAGCAGCCAATTATAGATGTTTTCTCAAAAATTATTGCAGGACTTGGCAGTTAAAAAAAATTGCAAAGTTGACTAGGATACATGAATCAACACTAGGGGCCTCATTATGATGTTGGTTGGATCGCAACAGAAAGGTAGTCGGTTGCGGTCCGACCACCATCTGGGGCTGCAGTCTGAGCGCCGCATTATAATACGCAGAGGTCGGAGGCATCGGGCAGAGGGATCGACCGACTCTTCCGACGGGCTCAAGGAGCCCGTCTGACCGTCTGTCGGAATGTAATACCCTACAATAGGGCGGTACCGCCGTAGGGATTACAATGCCCCTTCACACAGCCTTTCAATGGTGGTCCGACTGCCATTTAAAGGCTGTCAGAAACCGTCTTTGGGGGCCCCTAGCAGAACCCCGTCCCTCCACGGTCTCGGCTATGAGACTTAAGGGGCACCTGTGGTGGCCCCCCCCCAAACATCCTTACCACATGGTGCCTGGCACACAGTGCATGGATGTTTGCAAACAGCCATTTTTCCAATGGGTTTTGCACTGTGGTCCTTTTGCGGCCGCAGCACAGGCCGCAATGGAAAAATGGAGGTTTCCGACCGCCTCATGAGCGGTCACATCCTAATTCGTCAGATGGAACCGCAGACTACTAGTTGGTAGGTTTCCATTCCAAAACTATGTCAGTCAGACACGCATCCGACCGGCATTGTAATTGGGGCTTAGGTTTTCCTATAGTAAAGAAGCAACTATATCTTCTTTGAAACGGCTACAAATTAGGTCAGGCTTAAATAAATTTGGGAAGATGGCATGTACGAGAAGCTACCGTCTAAAACACTAAGTGCAGCTCTTTAATTGGCAAGAAGTAAAAAAACAAACAAAATGTTTTAAGAGACTTTAAAGAAGTAAAAATCCCATTCCAAATAAAATGAAACAAATTGTAACAGCCTGAAGATGACTATCATTAAGATCATCAAGAAAAAAATAAGAACATCTCATAATGATGATACTGTTACTAATGTTTGTGAAAGTGCTAATTCCTTACAAAAAGGCTAGGCAGAAGGAATGATGGTCTGGTGGGTATTAAATGTTGACAGCCAGTGAACTATAGAACACACGTCTTACTATATTAGGAGCCCTAGACACTAAGTTAATGCTCCTTTAAAGACTTTATTAAGGAATTGTTTGTACCTCTTCTGTAAGTTGTGACAGGTATATGGGTTGATACTTGCTCTGTTCAGCAAGTAAGGTGTAGATGATAAATGAAAGAGGGTTGAGTGGAGTTTGGAAAGCGAGGTAGTGGCATATAGTATGTCAAAGTGATAGTGGGGGGAGTTTTGCTTTCATCACGTGGTATCTACCCTTATTTATTTGTTATTAAAGGTAGTTTAGCTCTTTCTAAACACATTTTATTTTCCTCTTGATTGACAATCTTGACTGGTCTCTGTCTATAGTTCAAGTGGTTTCACCTTGTTGTAATTCACACACCGGTGCCGGTATGGGACAATATTTAGAGACAACAATCCGCTCTATTTACTGTATTTTGTATTCAGAATTTTTATCACGTAGAGTGGTAGCATCAGAGTTTTAAATTTGGCCTTATCCATGTGTCCTAGCACTCTTTGTCTGTGAACTCCCTTGTTCTGCCATTCAGTTTAGTGAAATGCAACCAGGCTTATCTGAGGAGATTAAAACCTACAGTCCTTCTATCATAGTTCTGGGTGCATTTCAGCAACAGTTTTCTTTTTTGACATTTCTTAATTAGAGAAGTCAGCTGTAAGATTTAGTGGCCCATAACTTGTAACAAGGAGCACGTTTTTTGGCCGTCCAGAGAATCACCTGTGCATGCAGAGATCTACGCAAACATTCTGCACAACCTGAACCTTTGAATCATCAAACTTTCCAGGGATGGCTACAATTGGAAATTAGACAGCTTTAGGATTCACTATTCAATAAACACCACAGTGTTATCACTCGCAGTTTTCTCTGGCATGGCAAGAAATTGATGTTGTCCCTCTCATTTCTGTCTTCAAGGTCAGTGCTGGGTATTTTCGCAAAATGACCCGAATTTTGGAGCGGTGGTCTTTGAGCAGAGCTGGCCCTTGCTCAGATAGCGCCCTGGGTCGGAAGACATTTTGCGCCCTCCCTGAAGCTAGTAAATAAAATAAGACAGCAAGGTGCCCATTTTGTGTTCGCAGATCAGTCACATCAAAGCAGTGACTGACCTCTTAGCTCGATCACACTAGTGCCAAGTTGTTGTGGTGCAGACGGGGTGTTTGTGCAGGACAGCAGGGGGTGAGGGCAGAAAGGAGAGGGTTAATGATGCATAAAACAGCACCTGTAGCAAGTAAAATAAAAGCAGTTTAATCTGAATCGTTAGAACCAAGTAAGAGGGACACTGCTGTTTTTAATACAGACACCTTTTGTACACCCCTCTGAAGATTGGAGCCCTGGGCATGGGTCCAGCCTGCTTATGCCAAAAGCCGGCCCTGTCTTTGAGGTTAAATTCTAAATTCCAGCCCACCAGAAAAAGTAGTTTATTCTAACGTTTAGAGTCCTGTGAATACTCATTACAATTCAGATTTCTTTGGTCCACTGAAAGCTATAGATTTTTTAACCACTGTCACCCTTTACATTACACTGCTCATTTCGGGTTGCTGGTTCTTAGCCTGCACTCTGTTGCTGCGCTTCTTCAGGAAGTAGTTTTCCTTCCTTCAAAGCAAGAGGCCTCTTTCGACCTCTGGCAGGTTAAGCTAAACGTGCTAAGGTGCTGCAATCCTCAGCCTCTGTCAAAATATGTTGGCATTCTGCCTGCAGCAGTTCAGTCCTCTGGAAATGATGGCGTTACTGTTAACATGTGGCTTAAGGACGATGGAGCCCAATGCTCCCACATTATCCTGCACAATGCGGTCACCAAGACAAAATGTTCAAGGCAAGCATGACAGTGTACCTGTGCTCAAGGTAGGTAGCACCAACTGCGGCTGAAGGTAAAAAACTGCACAATACCTTTTACTTATGTGAAGAAGTTCTGACCGCTGTACTCGTCTTCAGAATGACTCAAAGTACTTTTATTTAGATTAGTCACTGGACTGTAGTACTGCTCCTTAAATTGAATAGGGCTCACATACAGTACTTGATAGCTCAGGAAGTTTCTCATGGCTGATACTGGGGTTCGATTTGCTCTGGAGAACCTCCAAAAATTATGGGAATTGTTTATAATGAATCAGTAGTGGTTGATCTACCATTGGTACATTAAATGATGATTAGCTTATTCTAGCTTTCCAGGGACAATAAACAGTGTGTTCTGATCAAAAGGCCGTCACCTCCCAGGGCTGTACAGGTTTACCAGTGGAGTCGCTGACCAGATTGTTTTTTTTGTTTTAAACTGGCCTCAGTACTCTCAGTACTGCAGTGCATGAGATGTGACAACGCTCCAGTGTGTTCCCACTTGCCCTCATCATGGTCTTCGCTATGCATGGGCTACTTCTCACACGTCTCATCAACTGCTCCTGTTGCACCACGGACCGTGATTCGGCCCGCGGTGCTGCCCACTTCTTCCTTGCGGGCCGCAAAGCAGCCCGCGGCACCTCCCTCTTTTCTTCGGGCGCGTCGTGGTGCTGCACGGCGGCCCGCTGTTGCTGTTTTGGCGTCGCGGGTGCGTCCCGCGGTGCCTGCTCTCTTTTTGTGTCGGGCACGCCGCCTACCTACGCGGTGGCCCATTATCTAACAATTTGCATGACAGGAATGCCGCAGCTCCGGTTTTGGTGCTGCAGCTTCTTATTTTCACATGTTGGGGCACTATATTCTTACCTTCCTTTCACTGGATATAGATTTCTTTCTTCATGTCTTCTTGGGGCTATCTTGCCTTCCCATGATTCCATAGTCTTCTTCCCAGAAGGCCTTGGGAAGTATCTACTCTACCAATTCAAGATGGCGACCTTCCTATTCCGTCCACTATCCTTTTCTTATCCAAGATGGTGGTCACTTACTTCCTGTTTGGTCACTTCCTGTTCGGTCACTTCCTGTTCATGGGTATTTAAAGGGTTGGATCCTTCATTTCCTTGCGTTGCAACACTCTTCGCTCCTGCTGGTGTGTCCTAGCTCCCGTTGGTATCCTGTGCTCCTGGTTGGTGTATCTGCGATTCCTGTGGCCTACCTTGTTCCTGATTTGGCCTTCTATTCCGGTTCGGATTCCTGGCCTTCTTTTTCTCCTTCTGTAGGTTTCTTTCCTTTCTCTTAATTCCTGGAGTTCCCACTTCCACCAGAGGTTTTCCCTACAGGGTTTTTTCCTCTTGGGACTCCTTTTGGAGGGCACGGTCTGCTTTGGCTATTTCATTGTCAGCTGCACTGTGGCTACCAGAAGGGGTCGTCCTTACCTCGGGCAGACCAGAACCTCTCAAGAACCGAAGTCGAGAAACTCTCCAACACGCCAGAGCCGGTAAGATCACAAGTCTTGACAGATTGCAACGCCCAAAAACCAGTTTTGATCCTGATGTTATGGATCTTCCTCAAACGTCACCTCCGGAAGGGACAGTAGAAGTGACACAGGCATTAGTACAGACTGTACAACAACAAGCCCAACAACAAACCTCAGCAGAAGAAGCCCTGTGTGACGTTCAACAGGGGAACCAGGATGTCCTGCAATTCATCACGCACTTTAGCCAACCAGCTGCAGAAATCACTTGGGTGGAACGAACATTAGCCACTCTTTTTCGCAGAAGTCTACGAGAAGACATCAAGGACAAGATAGTGCATTCTCTCCGTGCTGAAACCATGACTGAACTAA
The DNA here is from genome assembly GCA_963921515.1 of Calotriton arnoldi. Classification (NCBI taxonomy): domain Eukaryota; kingdom Metazoa; phylum Chordata; class Amphibia; order Caudata; family Salamandridae; genus Calotriton; species Calotriton arnoldi. The sequence continues at coordinate 163,001 of CAWUFW010011406.1, forward strand.
TGGATCTTGCGCTGTCTATTGAACATCGTCTCAATGAACATCGATCGGAAAGACGAAAATCACGTGTCCATCCACATACAGGAATGACACGACCTAGTGCTCGTAGAACAGAAGTTCCTGTATCCGAAACACTCGCTTCATCAGGAGAAGAACCAATGCAAATAAGCCTGACCAGAGGACAGCTGTCCGAGGCCGAGCAAGAACACAGGAGAAGACAAGGATATTGTGGTTCTTCTTGTCATATGATCCGCGATTGTCCAACCCGTCCACCGAGACAGTAGGAAAACGCCAGATCCCGTCCTCTGTAAGCAGGGAGAGGACGGAATGGTCTGCAATACCTTTAATCTGCATGTCAAAAGAGACCTCAAATTCTCTTTTTCTTCTACCAATGTTCCTACATTTGCCTGATGGCACTAAAGAAAGCATATTGGCACTGATAGATTGTGGAGCCAGCCGTATTTATTTGGACGAAAGATGGGCTACAGAGAGACAAATATGCCGTATTCCGAAGGAGACTCCAGAACAAGTACATGCAGTAGACGGCACTCCTCTAGTTTCCGGACCGGTCAAAGAAATTACACCGTCACTACAATTGACTTTTGGAAGACACCAAGAGTATTTATCCATTGACCCGATAGTCTCACCTAATCATATCATGATTTTAGGGAGACTAGGACTATTTCCTTATCGCATTTTTGCCAACAATTTTGTTATCCCACTGAGGAATACTGGTCCCCAAAAGAGATGCCTATAGTAAAACAAGAACCATGTATCTCTGTTAACACAGTCCAAGGTGTTCCTAGTCACTACCAAAGCTATGCGGATGTGTTTCAGAAACCGAAGGACTTGAAACTGCCCCCTCATAGGGAGTTTGATTGTGCTATTCCTTTAGAGCTCAGAGCGATAGTACCTTTTGAAAGGGTGTACTCTCTTACTGAGCCCGAGAAGCAAACCCTTAGACAATATTTTGAAGAAAACCTTCAAAGCGATTTAATCACTCGCTCCTCATCACCTGCTCGGGCACCTCTCTTCTTCGTACCAAAGACGACAAAGGACCTTCGGCCTTGCATAGTCTTCAGAGGTCTGAACAAGATCACAACCAAGGATCGTTATCCTTTACCCTTAATTAAAGATATCTTGGAGGCTGTTAGAGGAGCACAAGTCTTTACTAAGCTAGAGCTTAGGGGTGCCTACCATCTCCGAGTCAAAGAAGGAGATGAGTGGAAAACCGCTTTCAGAACACCCTTGGGTCATTTCGAATATCAAGTTATGCCGTTTGGACTAACCAATGCTCCGTCTATTTTTCAACGATTCATGGATGTGTTCTCCGACCTTCTAAATCAAATCGTTGTAATATATCTAGACAATATTTTGGTCTATTCAGTTACTCCAGAGTTAGATTTTACACATGTTGCTCAAGTCCTAGAAAGACCACATCAGAACAACCTCTTCTGTAAGCCCGAAAAGTGTGAGTTCGATAAATCTGAAGTGGAATATTTAGGTTACCGAATCAACGAGACCGGTATTGCCATGGATCCACAAAAGGTAAAAGCTATTCTAGATTGGCCTTCGCCTTCTACAATCAAAGAAACTCAATGCTTCTTAGGCTTGACAAACTTTTATCACCAATTCATTGATAATTTTGCCCACCGTACAAGTTACATCTCTCAAACCTTAAAGAAAGAAAATCTCCGGCAAGAATTCCAATGGACTGAAGCTGCTAAGAGAGCCTTTCAGTCATTGAAACAGGCGTTTACTCAAGCTCCTGTTTTACGCCATCCAGATACAAGAAAGTTTGTTGTAGAAACAGACGCGTCAGACAGAGCAATAGGTGCTGTGCTTCTACAACAACAAGATGACGACGGGCTGGAACATCCAGTCTTCTACTGGTCTCATGTCCTGTCAGACTCGGTGAGGAACTACTCTGTTCTCGAGTGGGAGGTATTGGCCATGAAGTCATGAATGGAGACAATTCTTAATGGGTACCAAGGAACCATTTGAAATCAGAACGGATCACAAGAATCTACAATGCCTCTGCAGCCTCCAGTGTCAAAATAGCCGCCAGGCCCGGTGGGCTTATTTTTTTTAGCCAATATGATTTTACTATTACCTATATACCCGGGTCTCAGAACAGTCTGGCAGACGCCTTGTCCCGTCGTTATCCGGAAAGCACAACAAAATATAATTGAGCCACAACGGAGTATTGGCACAGTTTAATCATTCCTAGACAGAGTCCAATTAGGGTATACCTCCCTAAACCAAGAAGAACAGCAGAAGTTAAACGGTCAGATCATGCAACATGGTCAATAGTATTACCATGAAAGGGCATTATTCCTCCCAACACAAAAGGTACAACTAGAAGCCCTGCAGATGTGTCATGATTCTCCTGTTGCTGGTCATCGTGGTGTTACAAACACTCTTGAATTATTGCTGCGTTCTTTCTGGTGGCCGTCGGTAAGAAAAGAGTTCTGAAACCTATGTATCATGCTGTCCTGTGTGCCCAGGCCAAGACACTTCAAACTAAACCTGTGGGGTTACTTCAGCCCTTACCTGTTCCAACAGCTCCATGGCATACCATATCCACTCATTTCTTATCCTCTCTACCTCCTTCTGCAAGTATCCAAGTGATTATAGTGACAGTAGACTCCTTTTCCAAGATGGCACATTTCATTGCTTTAAGGAAATTACCTACTGCCAAAGAACTCGGAAAGATCTTCATACAAGAGATTTACCGCCTTCATGGACTTCTACGGATAATTATATCCGACCGAGGTCCTCAGTATATATCTCGGTTCTGGAAACACTTTTGCAAGACCCTTCATATTGAAGTAGCCTTATCCTCAGGGTTTCATCCCCAGACTAACGGTCAAACTGAATGTCTTAATCAAGGGCTAGAACAATACTTCTTTTGTTTTTGTAACTCTACCCAAAGTGATTGGCCCTCATATCTACCACTAGCAGAGTATTCCTATAACACAGTCCATAGTGCCTCCAAGACCACCCCATTTTTCTTCTTGTATGGTTACCATCCTAGAACCTTTCCATCTGTTTTACCTGATGCCACTTCAAGTCCTGCAGCAGCCTCCTTTATACAACACATCCGAGAGATCAGACAAAAGGTACACGTTAATTTTCAGGCAGCCAAAAAGAAGATGAAAGACACTGCTGACCTCCATCGAAGTCAGTCTCCACCATACCGGGTTGCTAGTAAGGTTTGGCTTTCCTCAAAGTTTTTGCCTCACCACTTGCCACGTAGCAAATTCAAACAACGCTTTTATGGACCATTCAAAATCACTAAAGTGGTAAACCCTGTGTCTTTCCGCCTACAGCTACCACGTGCATGGAAGATGCACCCTGTTTTTCATACTTCACAGCTGAAACCCTATGTTTCAGATCCATACTTGAGGGTTTTTTCTCGCCCACCTCCTGTCTTGGTCGAGGTCCAGGAGATCTGGGACTCCCGTTTTTTCAGAAACTGCCTGTAATTCCTTAACCATTGGAAAGGATATCCTCCCAGTGATAGCTCCTGGGAGGATGCCGACTCAGTCCACGCCCCTGTACTCGTCTGCCCGTTTTTCGGCTTTTCCCTAACAAACCTGGGGCTTCGGGAAGAGGACCTACTGTTGCACTGTGGACCGTGATTCGGCGCGCGGTGCTGCCCGCTTCTTTCTCGCAGGCCGCGATGCAGCTTGCGGCCCCTCCCTCTTTTCTTCGGGTGCGTCGCGGTGCTGCACTGCAGCCCGCTGTTGCTGTTTTGGCGTCACGGGTGCATCCTGCGGCGCCTGCTCTCTTTTTGTGTCGGGCACGCAGCCTACCTACGCAGCGGCCCGTTATCCAACAATTTGCATGACAGGAATGCCGCAGCTCCAGTTTTAGAGCTGCAGCTTATTTTCACATGTTGGGGCACAATATTCTTACCTTCCTTCCACTGGATACATATTTCTTTCTTCATGTCTTCTTTGGGCCATCATGCCTTGCCATGATTCCATAGTCTTCTTCCCAGAAGGCCTTGGGAAGTATCTGCTCTACTAATTCAAGATGGCGACTTTCCTATTCCGTCCACTATCCTTTTCCTTACCCAAGATGGTGGTCACTTACTTCCTGTTTGGTCACTTCCTGTTCATGGGTATTTAAAGGGCTGGATCCTTCATTTCCTTGCGTTGCAACACTCTTCGCTCCTGCTGGTGTGTTCTGGCTCCTGTTGGTGTTCTGTGCTCCTGCTTGGTGTATCTGCGATTCCTGTGGCCTGCCTTGTTCTTGATTTGGCCTTCTATTCCGGTTCGGATTCCTGGCCTTCTTTTTCTCCTTCTGGAGGTTTCTTTTCTTCCTCTTAATTGCTGGAGTTCCCACTTCCACCAGAGGTTTTCCCTACAGAGTGTTTTCCTCTTGGGACTCCTTTTGGAGGGCATGGTCTGCTTTGGCTATTTCATTGTCAGCGACACCGTGGCTACCAGAAGGTGTTGTCCTTACCTCGGGCAGACCAGAACGCTCAAGAACCGAAGTCGAGAAACTCTCCAACACGCAAGAGCCAGTAAGAACATCACAAGTCTTGACAGCTCCTGAGATCCACTGTAATGTTTCTAGCACTACAAAACAGCTCTCAGTCAATGTGCCATATCCACAAAATTATACTAATAAATCAAAACTGGTCCCAGACTTATGCTGAGAAAAAGACCTTTAAACACCGAATGACTAAGAAGAGTCCTCAGAAAGTTGGGCACCGATGTAAGTTGCACCATTGATATGTGCAAAAAGGAAAACAATGGTCAACCTTAAGACGCATAGGTCAGACATGAGGAAGAAAGATGAGATGGGCTCACAGTCCGATATAAACAGCAGAAACTCTGATAGAGTATGGTGTTCAAAGGCAAAAACAAGTCAAAAGTTTAATTTGATAACATGCACAGTTTCTGTAGAGCTGTGCTGACAAAATCATAGTTAGTTGGAAATTTAGGCAAAACTGAAAGGAAAGACGCCAGACCCAGGAATAGCAGACTCCAGGAAATCAGCATAGAAGGCAGGATAAACGAAAGCGAGTAGGCAAAACCTGTGGCATTTCTTGGCTTTCTTCTTCTATTTCACATTTACAATCCTAATTGTTAGGCACTGGTTAGATGAAATAAGGTAATAGAATGCGGGGCGTATATAATTCTACAGTGGGCAGTTGAAGATGATCCTCTGAGCCTTTGATCCTGCTGTTCTTACTTCTTGGTGTATTAAAGAATATATTTTAAAAAGCACTGGTGAAGGTGGATCCGTCACTACAAATTTGGTGATGAGCGGAGGAGTATTATCTTTACTGGCGTTCAACAGGTACTGCTGTGTTGTTGCACTGCGTGTATTGGCATTTACCCGCCCAGAGATCATCAAAACATCATATTGTTATTATTAAGGCATTTCGGTCTGCACTGGGATTCTCTTTGAATCGTGCTCGGTTTGGGATATTTTTTGCCACTAGCGAAAATGGAATTTAACTGTTCACTGGCGCGACCCTGACTCATGGCATACTTCACTGGCGTGAGCCTGCCCAACAACACACTTTCCACAAGGTTGCAGTGTAATGCACGCCCGATTCTCACCGCGAGAGGTCGTGGTGGAGTGCGTTCTTTATTTTGACCTCATGACAATCAGCAGCGGACAACTAATAGCATGCACAGCATTCTGATGTGTGTGCACGGCAGCATTCACCATCTAAAATTCTGGCAGGATCCTTTCCAGCATCTGCTTTCACTCATGAGGCAATAGTGATGACCAGCTTCATTGATTTCTGGTTCAGTTACTCTCTGGAGGGTTATCCTGGGCACCAGCAGTAATCAATTTCCTGGTTATTTTTTGTTTGTTTTTTACGATTGCGGTTGCTGGTTTTGAAATTCTTGGGGAACAGCGCCATTACGTGCCATCATTGTTCATTATGTTTGCATATAGTGCTGTTTTCACTATTTGGAATGCATTTTGGTGTTAACAGCGATTGGCACTCTTACACAGGGAAGGTGTCAACAGTGCTTTTACGCCTACATTTCCACTGGTGACTGAAACACTTTAAAAAAAAAAAATATGTAATAAAAAACAACAAACATGCTACTGTGACATTTACAACAGTATCAGAACCTTCCTTTTGAGCACCACTATTTTTTTTCTGCTTTATTTATAGCACTATAATTATATTGACATTAAGTTTTCCCCTCCTTTAAATCATGCATGTGGTCATTTTGTTGTGGACAATCATGCAGGCTGTAACTTCACCAAGTCAATTTCTTCAAGACCCTGGCCTTCCACCATTAAGATGGGGTCTATGGTTTCAGTCATTCAAAGTGTATTTAGGTGCCATTGATGATGTAAAGTTCAAAGCAGATCGGAAACTTAGGGCCAGATGTACGACCCCTTTTTGCGCTTGCAAACGGGAGATCGGCCCGTTTGCAACCGCAAAAAAGGGTAATGGCATGTACAAATGCTATTTTGTGAGTCACTGACTCGCAAAATAGTGTTTGCGACTCTCGCTATTAGGAATGGGCGTCCCTTCCTAATAGCAAGACTCACTGCCATGTACTAATGTTTTGCGACCGCATTTACTGCCGCAAAACACTTGCAGTTTACCACCTACTTCAAGTAGGTGGTAAACCACTTGCAAACGGGAAGGGGTCCCCGGGGGACCCCCTTCTTTGTGAGTGTGTGAGAAAATATTTTTTTTTCTCAAACTTGTTTTTATTGGGTTTTCCAGAAGGGTTATCATAACATTTGACAATACATATATTCATTCGGCCCGTATACATCGAACGAAACTCTATTTCTGTGTACAGAGTATTACAGTTGTTACAGGTCACATTGGTCTCAAAGAGTTATATATGCATAATTGATGCAGTACAAAGAACAAATTCTTCTTAGATTAACCCCATCCTTGTACCCCTAACCCTCCCCCTTCCCCAAAGCCCAGGCCCTTTGCCAACGAGTCACTTGTACAGTCACTTTCAATAAGCGTATAAGGGAGCCTGGGGATATATTCTCAACTGTGTGTGAACAACAACAACAACAAAATATATATATATATATATATATATATATATATATATATATATATATATATATATATAATAATAATAAGGGTTGTGTATCCCATGTTAAAGAGGACCTTGGGTGACTAGAAATGGTGGAGCGCGTTCCATGAGGCGCTCTGCTATGGGACGGAGCGCTGGTTAGAGTTGAAACAGATGGAGTGCTCTGACCCTCGGGGAGCATGTGGTCATTGGTAGACCTGTGGACAGATACTTCACTAATGGCCTCCAGGTGTACTCGAAATTTTTAAAAGCGTCTCTGTATATGTCACTCAGCCTTTCCATGGTTAATGCTTTCCATAGGCGTGCCTGCCATTGTGTCATGGCTGGAGCCTCTTTCTTCTTCCAAGCTGCGTTCAAGGCCGTTTTGGCCGCCCCTAGACAGAGCCACATGATGGCTTGGTCTGCAGAGGTTTGATACTGTAGCCCCGGGTCCCTAAGTCCCAGGAGAGCAAATTCAGGAGAGACCGGAATGGGATATCCTAGGATATCTTTAATATGCGATAGAATTTCATTCCAGAAAGGCCGGATGATTGGGCAATCCCACCATATGTGTCGAAAATCACCGCGCAAGCCGCACCCCCTCCAGCATAAGTCTGATGTATTGGGGAAAATCTTGAGTTTGGTGGGGTATAGGTACCAGTCGTAGAGTACTTTATAATGGGCCTCTCGTTGTGTCAGTGAGTGATTGTGACGCCGTATTTCCTTCCACAATGCTTTCCATTGAGAGTCCATGATTTCTTGGCCAAGTGTACTTTCCCAAAATGCCAGATAATGGGGACGGGGGGAGGGGAGGGTGTGTAATAACAGTGCGTAGAGGAAAGAGATGGCCCCTTTCATCGTGTCCACTCTTGTCAAGAATCGCTCTAGTGGTATGAGTTCCCTCGTTGCCCCCTCTCTGATCTCAGGTTGCGTGGCCCAGTGGCGTAATTGGAGATAGTGAAAGAATTCTGATTTAGGCAAATTAAATTTGCGCTGACAGTTTTCAAATGTTAGGACATCCCAGTTATGGAATAGGTGAGTAAGCGCCAGGCATCCCCCCTCCCTCCATGCATCGAATGGTCCCGGCTCTAGTGCGGGTGGGAACGCTGGGTTGTAGTGTATAGGAGTGTATGGGGATGGAAACGTTGTCCACTTAGTTTGTCGCAGCACGTCGTCCCATGTATGCAGAGTCGTTTTGGTCGGGGTGCTAATGTACGCATTGGCCGGGCGAGTTGATTTCGGTTTCCCAAATGATTCCAAATTTCCCAGCCGGCTATCGCTCGGTCCATGTGTATCCAGTGTTTGTCCGATTCTCGGTGGGACCACTCGACTATGACTCTGAGTTGTGCTGCTTTGTAATAGAGCGTCAGGTCAGGCATCGCTAGACCCCCTTCGTCTACGGCTTTTCTTAGGAGATGGAACGGCAATTTAGGTCTCTTGTTTCGCCAGACGAATTTTTTAACCAGTATGTGTGCTCTGTGCAAGAAATGTTTCTCAAGGCTGATGGGGAGGCTCTGAAACAGGTGCAGAAATTCCGGCAGCACCACCATCTTAATGGCATGAAGTCTACCGATCCATGATACGTAAAGCGGTGACCAGCGTTTGAGATCTGCCTGCAGTTGGGAAAGAAGTGGAGGATAATTGGCCGCGAACAGGTCTGATATTTTGGGGGTTAATTTAATCCCTAAATAGGTCAAATCTTTTTTGGCCTGTTGAAATGGCGTGGCTGCTTCCAGATCTCATGTCAGAATCTGGCAGCGTTAAATTTAAGAGGAAGGATTTGGGGAAATTAATTTTTAGGCCTGCTATTTGCTCGAACCGGGTCAATTCCTCTTGTGTTGCAGTCAGTGAGCGCAGAGGGTTCGACAACGTCAACAAGATGTCGGCGAAAAGGGACATCTTGTGTTCTTCGGAGCCAAAGGGCACCCCTCTAATGTCTGGTAACTCCCTGATAGTTGCTGCCAATGGTTCCATGCTGAGCACAAAGAGGAGCGGGGACAGGGGGCATCCCTGCCTAGTCCCCCTCCCCAGCAGAAACCGGTCAGATGCTATCCCGTTAACCAAGACCCTGGCACTCGGGGCTGTGAAGTTAGCTCGTATCATATTGATGAAGGTGTCACAGAATCCATACCGTTGTAGGACCTGGAAGAGAAAGGACCAATCCACGCGGTCAAACGTCTTCTCGGCATCTAGACCTAATAGAACTGCGGCAATCTGTTTTTTATGCGTTATCTCTATTAGGTGGATCACCCTGCGTACATTATCATGTGTTTGTCTGGCCCTAATAAAACCGGATTGGTCCGGGTGTATAAGGTCAGGTATCAACCTATCCAGCCGGGAGGCCAGTATCTTTGAGTATAGTTTAGCATCTAAAGTTAAGTAGCGCTATGGGGCGGTAGGAACCACAGAGCTGAGATCCTTCCCCACCTTAGGGATCACAGTAATTAGTGCTTCGCTCATGGTGTTGGTAACTTGTGAAGAGGTCGCAATGTGATTAAAGAGCAGAGTTAACTGGGGAATGAGTTCCGCACTGAAGCTTTTGTAAAATTGTGTGGTCAGACCGTCCAGTCCCGGGGCCTTATGCAATTTGAGAGTCATAAGGGCAGACTGGACCTCTTCTTTTGTGATAGGTTCCCCAAGTTGCTCGTTTTGGGAATCCGTTACCCGGGGTAGCGTCACTGAGTTCAGATAATTGGCTTGGGCTTGTAAGTCGACTTGATCGGGAGTGTAGAGTGCCTCATAGAAGTTTTTAAACATTCGCGCTTTGCCGAGTTCCTCCCTAATCAGGGCGCCTGTGGGATCTTTTATGCTTGCGATGTACTCCCTTTCCCTTTTTACTCGGGAGCTGTCGCGCCAAGTGTGCACCTATTTTGTTTCCCTGCGTATATGAGGTCTGCTGCAGGCGAAGCAAAGTCAGTTCTGCCCTATTCGAGTAAATTGCGTGTAGTTTCCCCTTCAGGGCCTTGACTTTTCTCTGTAGGGCGAGAGTGGGTTTAGCTTTATGATCGCGCTCCGCCGCCTTTAGTTCCCCCTCTAAAAGTAACCTCTCTGCCGCTCTCTCTTTATTAAGAGCCGACATCAAGGACAGGCATTGTCCCCGGAAGACGGCTTTGAATGTGTCCCAGTTATTTGTCACGGATGTGTCCTGAGGATTGTTTAATTGAAAGAAATCTCTAATAGAGGCCCTTAGGGTGTCCCGCATGGTTTTGTCTCGGATTAAGGCGTTAGGAAAGTACCATCGTTTGGACTTAGGTGTGTTGTATCTCCACTTCATGGAAACTGCGAGTGGGGCGTGGTCAGAAATGACGATCGGGTGTATTGTGGCTTCGCGAACGTAAGCATTAAGGGTTTGACTGAGAAACGTGTAATCAAGGCGTGAGTAGCTGCGATGGACATGAGAGAAGGTGTAGTCTGTGTCGTCAGGATGAGCTTCTCTCCATGCATCTTTAAGGCCCATTTCCTGTACCACCTGTTTCAGCGCTTTTGGGAAACTACCCATGTGAGCCTTATGAGGGTTGGAGCTGTCTATTCTTGAGTGCCAAGTGAGTTTAAAGTCCCCCATAAGTATTATGTCGCCCGAAGCAAAGCCCCCCAGCAGAGATAGTGTGGAGTGAAGGAATTTCGCCTGGTTAGTATTGGGCGCGTATATCGACGCTATGGTGCATGGTCTACCCCGTAGGTTCCCCTTCACCATTAAGACCCTCCCTATCCGTTTTGTAGTCTTCAGGTTGGAATTTAAGTGAGGAGTGAAAGAGCAGTGCCACCCAGTTATGTTTTGTGGTGGAGGAGGATTTGTAGATCAGGGGGTATGCCTTGTGACGCAGTCTATGATCTTCGGACCGCTTAAGATGGGTTTCTTGGAGGGCCACCACGTCATAATGTTGATCAGTGAGGTATTTCCATACCTTTTGACGTTTAGAGGGGGCATTCAGGCCTCGTACATTCCACGATAATGTGGTGATCACCATATTAATGGTCGTGGGTAGACTATCCTCATGCGGTTAAGGCTTGCTTCGTATCTTTCCTCACCTCCCTCCCTTCCTCGTTCCCGCCCTCCCCCCCCCCCTTAGAACCCTCTGTATTGTCGCCATCGCCCAGGGTCAAAAAGGAAAAAACTACTAAAAAACAGAAACCAATGAGTTTAAACAGTGTCAACTTTGGGACTGTCTGTTCGCAGTCCCACGTACGGCCATAATGTCCGACCGACATTGTGAGGCGAATAGGACCATAGTCTGCTGCCAAAATGTCTGTGTTGCTGCTGATGGTAAAGACAATCACCCTCTCGCTGTGACTGGCATAAAACTCATCGCGCCTCTGAACGTGTTTGGCGATGTAGGGGAAACAGTTCTCGAGTAACCCTTGTTTTTAGTGCCCCAGGTCGCTGAAGCTGCCGAAGGCACGGAGCAAGGTCGCTTCAGTTTGTTCCTTAAGGTATGTTAAGCTCTGCCTTCTTAAACCCTCCTGGGTCAGACCCAGCGATCCAATCGACTGTCTCATGTCCAAGTTTCGCTGCAACATTGTTCAGTTTGGATCAATAGGGGCTTGGGTCTTCTTAGGGCCGGGGAGTCGACGTGTGCGCCACGCGCTTGCTTCACCCCCGCCGGACTTGCACTGCTGAGGGTATCCGATGGATTCTCTCCAGGATCCTGAACTGGCACTGATATCCCCAGGACTCTGCACGCCTCTTGGACCTCGAAGACATGACGTTCCCTGTTTTTATATTCAAAGCTAAGACCAAAGGGGTAGGTCCACTGGTAGCGAATATTGTCCTGTATCTGTAATGGGCCGGAATAGTTGACGTCATGCGAAGGTTGTCGGGGCGATATCCTGGAATATGTCACACGTGAACCCCTGAAATTTCACCACATCTCTCTTCCTGGCTGCCTGAAGTATTGCTTCCTTAGCTTTGAAAGAGTGCATTTTGGCAAGGATGTCTCTTGGTCGGCGTTTCTCGCCCTGAAGGGGTCTCCCCACTCTATGGACTCTCTCTATTTTCACCTTTGCCGTCGTTGCTCCCAAAATTTCGGAGAACAGCCCCGTTATAAAGGCCTCGAGGTCCAGGCCTTCCGCCCAATCTTCCAGGTTACGGTTTCGTCGATTGTCTCGCAGAGAGCGATTCTCCAGATCCTCCTGTTTTAATTGCGTTGCTATAAGTTGGGTCTGGAGTTCCTTCGTCATGGCTGCGATGCGTTCCGATCCCTGTTCAATTTTCGCCGTTTTGGTCTCCAAGTCTAGCATCCTCGTGCCCACCGAGTCGATGTCTTGTTGAAGGGAGGTGAGTCTGCCGTTCAGATCTGTCCTCAGAGCATCTAGAGCTTGTGTCCAGTCCGCCTTTAATTCATTCCTCAGTTCCTGCTTGAATGCCCTCAAAGAGGTGAGGAGGTCGTCCTTAGATAGTGCCATTCCGGGCTCTTCACTCTCGCTCTGTTGGGGTTCCATGTTGGAGGTAGGTGCGAAGTAGGTAGATACACTGTTGCTCTGGGGCTGCTTTTTGGGCGGCATAGGGTTGTGGTTGGTGCAGCCCGTAGGGTGTCTGGGGCCTGGTCCTCCCAAATCGCAGCACCTGGAATGATCACTACCCTCCCTTCAGCGCTTCTCCGCTCCGCATATGATCAGGGTGAGGGGGTAGAATCTCATCCCCTTTGGGATCCCAACCTGGCGCGCGGTGCACCTCTGCCGTGGGGTTTCGGGACGCTTCCCACACGTTTGTTCTTTTCTTGTGGCCCCCAATGCCTCCACTGTCTCTCTCACGCGTGGTGACTCCTTTCCTCCTCCGCTGTGCGCTCCTAGTTTGTTGCCAATGCCAACCAACCAGGGGGTTGCACACTCTTGCTGTGTCGGTTTAATGCCAGGTGCTCTGGTAATGTGCACCGCAGACAATGAACTGACTGGTGTGGGGCCTTCACGTCTTTGCAAGTTCACTTGTCCCGAGCGGAAGCCATATTGGAGTCAGGCGCCACTCGTTTCTATCCCCCGTTTCAAGCTTTATTGCTGGGTTTTTGATTCAATGGCAAGAAAACCTTTGTCGGGAGAGTTTCCTCGTCCGCACTCCCCGACTCCCTCAGAGGGCTGCTTTAATGCCTCGTCGGGTATGCTGCGTGATGCTTCCCGCCACGTTGTGGTATGAAATGGCGGCCGGAGCGCCTCCCGCCTCGCCTCACCAGCACTCACCCGATCGCTGACATCTAGTTGTCTCATTCGGTCTTCCCGGCACTGCCAACCTTCCGCTCAGTGTCCCCCGCGGTCGAGCCCTGGAACTCAGCTCTCTACCCGCTTCCCAGCAGTGCCGTCCGACACCAGTGGGTCTCCGGCGGGAACGTTGGCCTCAGTCTCTCTCCGTGATCACTCGCCATCCACCGCTCATAGTCCAGTTCCAGCCGTGGCAAACAGAGTCGGGTATGTCTCCGCTTTATTTTTTATACATTGCCGTGCTGCTGTTGCTGTTAATGCGGCGTTGTCTTAAGCTATGAACATTTTGGCAGCGGAGCCGACATGGATTACGTCCAAACGGCCATCTTGGCTGGCCACGCCCCGAGAAAATATTTTTTAAGAGCAGGCAGTGGTCCCAGGGACCACTGCCTGCCCTTAAAAAATGAAACTGAAGAGTTTCAATTTTCTTTTTTAAATGCATCCCGTTTTCCTTTAAGTAAAACGGGCTGCATTAAAAAAAAAAAACTGTTCTATTTAAAAAGCAGTCCTAGACATGGTGGTCTGCTGACCCCAGCAGGCCACCATCCCTGGGAGTGCTAGCCATTCCCAATGGGGTCGCAAATTGCGCTTGCCTCATGAATATTGATGAGGCATGCAATATGCGACCCCATTGGGAATCGCTAACAGTGTCTGTGACACTGCTGTACATAGCATTTTGTGATACACAAAGCGACGCAATTTGCGAGTTGCAAAATGTAAGGGTTGTACATCTGGCCCTTAATTTCGTATACTACTTGTTGGACTTGTCCCTTTTTGCAGGGTCATCCCTGAACTTTTTGCCTTCCTCCTGGTATTTTTTCCTGACCTGGTGTTGGTGGTTTTAGGACTCTGGGCACTTTATCACTGCTGTCCAGTGTAAAGTGCATGTGCTCTCTATGGTAAACATGGTAAGATTGGTCTACACCTGTTTGGCGTATTTAATTTACCTATCAGTCCCTTGTAAAGTGGTATCTCAGATACCCAGGGCCAGTAAATTAAATGCTACTGGTGGGCTTGCAGCGCTGCTTGCGCCACCCACCAAAGTAGCCTTTCAAACCTGTCTCGGGCCTCTGCCATTGCAGGGCCTGCGCGGGCAGTTTACTGCCGCTGTGACGTGGCACAAAGTGGGTGCCACGTCTGTGACGTGGCACCCTTTTACTACATATCAGTCCCCCCTAAGGTAGGCCCTAGCTAGCCCTATGGGCAGGCTGCAATGCAGGTAAAAGATAGGACATCTGCCTTAACTGTGTGACATGTCCTGGTAGTGACAAACAGCCATTTTGGTTTCTCACTACTGTGAGGCTGCCCTCTCATAGGAATGCATTGGGGATTCCCAGATATGTGCTTCAGTGGAAATTCCTGACCTGAGAGGAGTAGAGTGGTCAAGTTTGGTATGTTTGGAATAGTGATAATAAATGCTGTGTAATGGTGTTCGCAGATTTATTATCACTATTTTAGAAATGCAACTTTTAGAAGTGGGCATTTCTGTGTGCTATGTGTCTTTGTGCCTGCCTGATGTGTACTGCATGTCTGGCTCTGGAGTGACAGGGGCTGGGGAGGTGCAGTGGCTCCAGAGGGGCTGGGTTAGTCAGCACTAGGCTGAATAGGCCAATCTGCATTTGGAGTGGTGAGAGGAGTAGCACCTGGGCCTGAATAGGACAGAGCCTACCTTACACAATGCTGGCTCCGCCCCCCCCTGTGGTATGTCTGGGGCCAGAACCTACACTGACAAAGGAAGCTGTTGTGCACATGGGTAGGTGCCCCCAGAACTGGTTTGGACCAGGCACAGAGCCCTGTGCAGGGGGAGAACAAAGACTCACATAGTCTATATAAGTACTAGGGCTGTGACTCCATGAAAGTGTTGAACTGGTGCTTACTTGGAAAATGGAGACTTCGCGTGGGGCTGCCGGGAGGAACCTCCTAGGGACCAGACTACCCTGGGGGGGGAGGGGGGTCTGAGGGAAGGACTGCCCCTCTGCGCTGAGGCCCTAGTGCTGGCCTGCCTGGCTGCACCCTACTGTCGTGTCCCCAGCACTCTTCCAGGGGTGCTGCTGTGCCCTTGGCCCGGGCAGACCTGAGTGCTTTGTCTCCTGGAGGCTCCTGGCCCTAGACCTGGGCTTGGAGCGTGACGTGATTTGCCTGAGCCCCAAGTGTGGGCTTTGGCTGGGAGCGCTTTATTGCCCCTGTATCCGCTCACCAGAAGCGTGTGGTGGGCGCTTCCAGTTTTATTGCCAGAGTCTAAAGGACAGGCTCAATCCCCCACGGGCGGCAGTCGTAGAGGGTGACTGCGCTGTGAGGAGGAGCCGCGCCAGGCAGTCTGCGGGGCTCCCACGAAGGAAGAAAGAGCGACCCGGAAGTCAGGCAAGCCTTCTGCCTGGAGGTGGGCGGGGCTCCCGTGCCGATGAGAGCCCCGGGTGTGGCCTGAGTGTTGAGGTGGGCTCCCCGGGCAGCCAACAGAG
Organism: Calotriton arnoldi; assembly: GCA_963921515.1. Lineage (NCBI taxonomy): Eukaryota > Metazoa > Chordata > Amphibia > Caudata > Salamandridae > Calotriton > Calotriton arnoldi. The sequence continues at coordinate 178,680 of CAWUFW010011406.1, forward strand.
ACAGCGGCCCGCGTCTACACAACCCGAGTCCGCCCGTATCCGGCCTGAAGATTTCATCCTTGCAGAGGGGAACAAGGACGGCACCGCAAGTTGGTGGCCCGCTCCCACCGTGAATTACAGACGGAAGACCCAGGAGGGGTCTGCCGGCCGACGTAAGCCAAGCAGCAGCCGGCCAGGGCACGGAAGCCCCAACGGAGGTGAGAGGGCTCCCGGCAGTAGCGGGAGGCCCGACAAGGTCACTTGGCAAATCTTTGTTGAGGTCAGCTGCTTTATCTCCTAGCTCAGGGGGAAGACTGGTCTCCCTGCATTTGCCCACTATTTGGTGTTCTTCCCTTCAGCCGCTGGAAGCGCCTACGGGGAGGCGAGCACCTAGGTGCCTGGCGGGTACCAGACACACGGTAATTAAGGGGCCTAAAAGCATAGCGGGAGTACAGAGGCGCTGTGGCCCGCATATGGTGCACTGTGGGCGATATTGGCATAATGTTTTATGCCCCGTGTAACCCTGCCAGTAGTTACTGTTTGGCCTAATGCTTGAGCTCACATGTATGTGGGGTTGCCTTACCCAGGAAGGCACCCAGAGGTGCAGTGTTGGTGATCTGCATAGGTCTAAGGTGGGCCTGAGGTGCTCATGATAGGTGCACTGTAGGCATGATGTGTTTATAAAGTATGCACACTGCTAGTAATTACTATGATGCAATACTAATGATGTTTAGGCGTAATGTATTAATGCTAAGCACTCTTACCAGTAGTTACTGGTTGTCCTACCTAACTGTGATTTGGGTGATGTTATGACAGTGGCCAGATTGGCCGTGTAGTGTATATAATTCCCTGTAAAGTGATACCTAGTGCCTGGTGGCACAGTGTATATATGCGATTATGAGTAATACAAAGGCTATTTTTATATAACCTTGTGTGGAGTTTTTGTGGTGTGCCTAGTGTGTGGCGCTGCTGTGTGGGTGTATTGCGCAAACGCTTTACACATTGCCTCTGGGATAAGCCGGACTTCTCTGCCAAGCTACCAAGGGGGTGAGCAGGGGTTATCTTCAGCGCGTATCTCCCTTGACCTGACTAGAGTGGTGGTTTCTGCCTGGCTTAGGTGCATGCCCTAGCCAACCAGAAATCCCATTTCTAACACTACTATATAGGGGTGGAAGGGCAAAATGTTTTTGATGACTAGCCCGAGTATGTTTGTGGCCAGGATGAGGAGTTCGAGGAGTAGGAGACAGCAGTTAAACAACTTGAGACCTATTTTGAGAGAAAGGTGAATTTAGTTGTGCACTTTCACAAACATTTTTATGCATGTGCAGGCTCCTAATGAATCGATTGATTCATATGTTACAGCTTTAAAGATCTTAGCTGCATATTTTGAATTTGAGGCTTTCACAAATCAATTAATATGTGATCAGATTGTTACCACGTGCCGTTCTAAAAAATATACAAGAGAGACTGTTAGCTTGTAAAAATCCATCTTTGGATGAAGCCATTGACATTGCTAAAAGTATACAGAGTTCACAAGAGGATACTAAGCAGTTAGAAGCAGGATATTAAGATACGTGTGTTTCTAAAGTCAATATTCCGGGCAAATCTGCATAATCTCACATCACAACATTTCTTGCACATTCCTTGCAAAATACGATTTTAAAACGGAGGAAAGTGTGTAGTGCATTATTCTACTAAGCCCATGTGTTTTAGGTGTGATTTAGCTTCTCATTTGTCTTATTTTACGAATTGTCCATCTGTCACACAAGCATGCTGGAAGTTCAATGTGGCGGGGCATTTTGGGAAGGTGTGTAGAGGTGGTAACATGGATGGAATTAGCCTCAAAGTGGATATGTTGGTGCTGACAATTGACTGTGTAGAAGTAGGAAGTGTGCACAATGAGAAAAAGTACAGTGATCCTCATGTACCTATAACAATTGATGGTATTTCTATTCCTTTATTCAGGTGCTAGGATAACTACCATTTCTATTGAGAAGTTCAATGAGTGTAGGTCTGAGAAGGATACCGCCAGGCGTTATAACAACTGTTTTTGAAGGTAGCAAAATTAACCTAGTAGGATATTTTTGGACAGATATTGGGTTTTAGAACAAATCCAACAACGGGAAGATTAAATGTGGCTAATAAAGTCATTAATGTATTGGGTTGGTGGCATCAAGCGGATTTTCGATAGGATGATTAGACCAGGCCAAAAATGTCCTGTTTCTTTAGTCAATTTTGTTACAGATAAGAAATGGAAAGATAGATTTCATATGGTGTTTCAGATTAAGATGGGGAGAATTAAGAATGTTATTCACACCATCAAAGTCAGGAGGGTGTGATTCCGGTAAAGCATAGACTACGCAATGTTCTACATAGTGTTAGAAATGAATTCTCACTGATTTTAAAGCTGGTAGTGGCATTATTGAACCAGTTTACGCCTCATTATGGCTTTCTCTTGTGGTTTTGCCTAAGAAGAAGTCTTGAGAGCTGCGTCTATGTATTGATCAGAGATGCCTCAATAATATAATTTGGGTGGAACATTTCCCTCGTCCACATAGACTTGATAAAGACTGTAGGACAGTCCAAGTAGTTTTCAAACCTGAATTTTCATAAAGCTTACCATCAGGCTGTATTAGATTAAAAGTCTTGGCATCTTACAGCATTTGTTACACAAGATGGTAAATTTCAGTTTTTGTCGCATGTCATTTGGACTGACCTCAGTTGTGTATGCATTTTCAAAAATAACGACTAAAATGTTTGAGAATGTTTCCAATGTAGCGATATTTCAAGACGACATTTTGGTTTTTGCTGGAACAGAAGAGATGCATGGCAGCACTGTTGAGAATGTATTAAAGACTGCAAGAAAATGGTGTCACTATTACGAATGATAAATGTTCATTTGGTGCGAGTGATCTAGAATATTTGGGTCATGTTCCTTCGAGTGAGGGAATTAAATCCAAACCAAGTATTGTTGATGGGATTGTGAAGGCACCACAGCCTTTTGACAGATCAATTACGCTAATTTCTTGGACTGTGTGAATTTTATTCAAAATTCTTAAATACTGCTTCTGGGATGACTGACTGTTTCAGAGAACTATTGAAAAAGGGATCAGAGTTTGTATGGTTGTCTGTGTGTCAAGAGAACTTTTATTTGATTAAACAGAGCATTGTTTCTACTTCTGCACTTCAACCATGTGTAGAGGAGTGTGACTGTTGATGGCTTATGACATGGCTGCTTTTTTAAACACAGCTAGATGGTGGCAAAGAAGTCACTATTGGACTTGCGTTTAGAAGTGGAAACAAGGTGCCCTGTAATTGAGAAAGAGATGGTGGCTAGTGTGTGGGGAGTTGAGATGTTCAAACCATATGTCAGGGGAAGAAAAGTTTGGTTGAAAACAGATCACAGACCCATAGTGGATAATTGGTCTGGTAAAAAAAAAAAAAGTAACGGCCAGATTGGAAAGGTTGGCTACTAAACTACTGAAGTCCAATTTCACTGTGAGGTACATTGCATGGGGAACAAATATAAGAGCAGATTTTTTGTCTAGGCTACCAGTGGATGATGATTCTATTGCAGGAGATATGGATGAAGTGATTCAAGAATGCATTATTGTTAAAGTGGAGGATTCTATGATGTGTTCGGATATGGAGGTATAGCACAATAGTGTAAAAGAGGATGTTTTTCTGGAGCAAGTAATAAGTTTTGTAAAGGTAGGTTGGCCAAAGGAGAAATCCATGGACACTGCACTTTAATTTTATCGTAAAGTTTCAGATTAATTATTGCTAGAAAATGGGCTATTGGTTAGCGGTGACAAGTTAGTGTCTCTGATGTATTTGCTGATTCCCTTCTATTTGCCAGGACTCTCTTCGGAGCATTTGTCGCGTTTTATAAATCTTTGCTCAAATTTCTGCTTATTTTCTATTTACAACCCTAATTGTTAGTCATTGGTTAGATGAGATTCTGTAATGGAATGTGGGATATATGTATTTCTATGGTGGGCAATTGGAGCTGATCCTCTTTGTGCCTGCTGTTCTTACTTCTTGGTGTATTAAAGAATTTATACAAAGAAAGTGCTGGTGAAGGTGGATTTGTAACTACAAAACCCCAGAGAAGTTTCTAGTTAATCCAAAGCCTGGAAGGTGTTCTTTGTAATGGTCTACCTGTGAACCTCATAGCTGAGTATCTTTCTCAGACAATGTTACATGTGAACAGTCTCCATCTCACTTTTCATTCTGATTAATGGTATCAAGAGTCATGGTGCAAGATAGTCTAGCAAACACCAGAGTAGCTCTCTAAAGAGAAGGATAAGGTTTGAGAAGTTGTCAAACTGTTCAGACCTTATTTAGTTTTCATCATGGTCGACAGCAGAACATTGCTGAATGGTGACGCAAATTACAAAGTCATACAGCAATTATTGTATTACAAATAGGAGGAAAAGTGAGTAGTGATCTATTTATAAAGTTTGACATTTCACTCTCAAGGCACAAGAGTATATCTGCTAAGTAAATTAAGATTTGTCTGCCTCTGCACACGATTTCAGCATTTTATCAGTTTTGTCTGTGGAGTTCTATATATGGAGACATTATCTTATAAAACACCAAATTCTGTATCAAAATAACTATCTCCCAAGACATGCAGGATTATACCATTCTCTAACCACTATATAGAGTTAGACGTCCTCCTCAAAAATGCTTACAAAAATAAGCTCCCGGTGAAATTGTGGCTCTTAGGTATATCCACGAATAGTATTGAGAAACCTCAGTCTAATAAGCCAATACCTCGCCTTCCCACCTCAAAATAGGAAGATGAAGTCACGTGCATCATACTCAAGTGAGAAGATCAAGCCCATCACCTTCCCCAGCTGAGGGCTTGTAGCCCTATCCTTGCACCACAGCAGGATGCACTATCAACATGCACTGTTAATATTCATTACTTGGCATAGGCAAAATGGGTTTGGATTCCCCACAACACAGACTCAGTCACATTTGCTGGGATGAGAAACTGACATTGTTTTCTTCCTATTGCACTCTACCATAGAGTGCATCAGCGGAGGCTGCAGGCCATAACATTCACAATTAGATTCAATACCGGAGTACGCACCACTTGAAGACAGACTCCTACTTGATCCAATGATCGATAGGGCGATATCCCTTACTTACAAAAAGCTAATAATACACCTGACTGTCTGGGAACCTTGCGGGCGGCCTGGGAGTCGGATGTGGGTCTCCTTGAGGATGAGGATTGGGGAGAGGCTCTGCGGAGCCCCAAAGAGATAGCAGTACGAGCGAGATTTAGGTTGATCCAACTACGTATTTTACACAGGTCGTATGCCTCGAGGGCGGTACAATACCGTATGGGTCATTGTACGTCGGCACAGTGTATTAGGGGCTGTGGTGAGACTGGAACATTTTTCCATATACTGTGGGCCTGCCCCAGGATTCAGACATTTTGGAATGGGTTGGCTCGAGTGATGACAATCGTAGTGGGGGAGCAGGTCCCAGTAGACGCGAGATGGCATATCCTCGGGGTGACAGGCGAAATAGTATGGCCCAAATGGGCCACGACATGGCTTGCCCTGGCAGGAGTGATGGCAAAGCTCAACATCTCCAGAGCATGGGGTGCCAGTACATTCCAGACTGTAGAATCCTGGGAAAATGACTTGGACTGGTGCCAACGGGCTGAGCAGGCAGTGTACCAGAGCAGGGTGTGCCCACGCAAATGGGAAAAGATATGGGGGGCCTGGGTGAGCTACAGAACCGGACAGCTCCCAGTTTTATAACCGGGCATTAGGCACTTTAGGGATCAAGTTGAATGTTTGTACCCTACATCTGATTGGTTGGGTGGGCGGGCCACTGGCAGGATTGAATTGAGGTAATCATTATGCCTTTGTATATGCCAAACTCATACTATGTATATTGTAATGTCTTCTGAAGCATTTGTTTTTTGGTTAATAAAAAAAATCAAAAAAAAAATCAACAAAAAAAAAAGTTACATTTCTGTCTAACACAAATACACTATGTTGGGACTAATGTCCCCTGCATATTATACAGGAGTGTTTCCCTGCCCTGAGTGCACAAATGCTTGTGTATCTCATATCCAGACATTTAATTTGACCATAGTATCACACTAATATGGCATCAGTGCAGATACCTAGGCCTGTCCCCGACTAGGTTAGGTCCTGGACTTACTCTGTAACCTGGAGGTGCGCAGCAAGCATGCCCTCATGCTGTTCAGAGGACTACTGCCCCGCACATAAAGTGGTGGCTGCAGCACACTGCATCTTTTAGATTGATAGTGTGATCAGACCTTTTTTGTCTGTGTTACTAAGAGTGTGGCCTACAGGGCCCTCGTGTAAATTTTCTCTGTTATATGTATGACCAACAACTTGCAATGGGAGTATCCGCCACAAACATTATTACCAAAGTTAAGGAAGTTGTTCACAAGGTGAGAAATCTGCAGATAGAAGTATCCTTCAGAAGAGCAAATAGCAAAGCAGTACCTCCACAAGTGGAGGGTCTGTGGAAGGGCTTAGACCAGAAAGTCCAGCAGGACCGAATGGACAAAATGCCCCTCCCGCCAAACCTGGATATCCAGGCAGTAATGTTGCGTGAATGTGTGGACTGACTCCTATGTTACAGCCTGGCAGTTGTCCAAAACAGGCACTCCACACACCAGCAAGGTGGTAGCAGCTTTAGCTCTGGTGGAATGAGCCCACAGGTCCTCGTGAGGATTTTTCTTAGTTAGGCCATAGCAGGTCTTTATTCAAATAACAATCCACATGGAGATGGTCTGTTTCTGCACTGTTCTTCCTTTCATCACCAAGAGAAGCGCATGAATAACTGGTCCTTGGTGCGATCGATGTAGAACTCAGAACTCTTAGGGTCTATGTGATGGACTCTCCAGGGGTGCATCACCTTGGCCTAAGCAATGGACTCTCTTTGGATGGATGAGGAGGTGGGGAGAACGTCAGGAGGTTAATGGACTTCTCAATGTTTAAAGGTGTTACAACCTTTGGGAGGAAAGCCGCCTTGGTCCTTAGCACCTAATTGTCCTGGGAGAAGGTGGTCTAAAGTTGATAGTCAGAAAGTGCTTGCAGCTCACTCACATGACAAGTTGCCATGATGACATGATCACAATGAGGAACACTGTCTTCAATGTGAGCAGTCTCAGTGAACAGCAGTGCATAGGCTCAAACTGAGTGCACATAAAGATTGCAAGAACCCGATTCAGGTCCCATTGGGGCATCACAAAGGGCTTTGGAACGAACATATGGACCAGCCCTTTCAAAAAGAATCACATCACAACAGGTGACTTAAACAAAGAAGGATGATCGAGCAACCACAGAAAAGCTGCTAAGGCTGACAACCTTTAACTATTGCCACAGCAAGACTTTGCTGGGCTAAAGACAAGGAAAAAAGAACAGAAAACTGGGCTTGTAAAAGTTTGATATGCGGAGAAGAACACCAAGCAACAAAATACTCTAAGCATCTCGCATAGATTGTTCGGGTGGAGGGACACCTGGCTGCCAGAATGACATTTACTACCTCGGGAGGAAGCTAAAAAGCAGTTAACTGCAATTGCTCAATTTCCAAGCATGACGGTGTAAGTTGTACAAGCTCAGGTGGAGGGCCTTGCCCTGCAAAAGATCTTTTCAAAGAGGCAGCCAAGATGGAGGACAGATGCTCATGGCCAGAAGTTCTGGATACCACACTCTCCTGGCTCAGTCCACATCCACTAAGATGTCTTGGGCCCGATCATTCTTGATCTCCTCTAGACGTTATGGCAGGAGAGGTAGAAGCAAGAAGGCGCACAGGGTTCCCGAGTTCCAGTCCAAATGAAAGGCTTCTCCAAGGGAAAATTGCCATGGAAACTTGAACAAGCAAAAGCTAGGAAACTGTGTTCTCAGAAGTGGCTAAAAGATCAAGACATGGGTCTTCCCATTGTTGTAAGACTCCAGTGCCACCTCGGAGTGTAACCGCTATATGTGATCCGTTAAGAAAGCAGGCCGAGTTCATTTGCCCTGATGTTTAAATAATCTGGCAAGTGTTGTACAAGCAGAGAGATGCCCTGATGAGTAGAGGTAGTAACAGCCAGTACGGACTTCTGATGCCAGTACCCTCTCAATGGCTGCCTTCTGCAAGAGAGCGTGAACTTCTTGCTGGAGAATGGACCAGTGGTCCTCCAGAAGCCGTTGGTGTAGGCAGCATGTTTGGAGGGGTGGAGAGGAAGGGTAGGACGTAATGCATTGGAAGATTTGAAGAACCCATCTGTATGATGTGATGCCTTTCCACCTGTGTAGGGAAAAACGTATCCATCCTCCAGCCGGGCGAAAGTGCACTGCTGAGGGTAAGCTAATAAGCAAAAGAGGTTTTGAAGCAGAGACGGTGGCGATTGGAGGGGAGGATGAGGGGTGAGGTGGTAGTCGTGGGTTGGGACACAGGGAATTGGGTAGTTCGTTGCTCCTGGGGTCCTAGGTGCTGGCAGCCGGGTCCCTGACCTCTACCTCAAAAGGACTGCGAGGTCTCTAGCTGTAGGGGCAAAGTTTGACATTGCCTCTGGTGGAACCCACTTCTGAAGCCTTGAAAGGGGCGATATTGTTGGAGAAACCACTGCATGGGCATTGCAATGCCAAGAGAGCCCTGTTTTGCTTTGGTTTAGTCGAAGTACTCTAGTGCACAGTCTGCCTTGTCCTCAAAGAAAAAGTAGGCAACAAATGGCATATCCATGAGGGACTGTCAGGCATCACTGGAGAAGCCATTTGATCAATGCACCACACTGGTACTAACAAATGCCTTACTCATACAGTCAGTAGTGTTCAGGCCCAATCTAATAATGTACTTCAATGAGTCTTGCCCAACCTAAATAATTTGCTGGAGGTTGGTGCGTAGGTTGTCTGGGACTGCGGGCAAGATTTTGCTCACCATTTCTCACAATGCATGCGACTAATGCCCAAGGAGGCAACTCCTGACAGGCCAAAGTGCAAGACTGGTAGACGAGAACATTCTTTCACCAAATGCCTCAATACATTTTGATTATCTTTCTAGTGGGGTGCTCAGGAATGCACTTGGGTTGAGTTGGCTACCTGAAACACAATACTCTTTGGTGTTGGGTGCTGCAAGAGGAATGTTGGGTCCCCTGGAGCTGGGTGGTGTCATTGGGCTATTTGTTGACAGAGGAGTGGGGGTGGGGGCAAAATACTGGCCCAGGTGCCCAAGAGGGTGTCTGTGATGGCTTTATTCAATGTGTGCAGTGATTCTGTCAAGGTCTGCCCTGGCTGCAGGACCTCAGTAGGCACATACATATTAACCTCCACTGACGGAAGCTGGAGATAGAGTTCTAATTACCATGGAGAAGGAAGCAGATTCCTCCGTAGAGAAGTCTGGTGGGAAACAAAGTCTGTGTCTGAAGAGGTGTCAAGGCCACTTGCCTCCTGAACGTACAGCAGTAAGTTCTTGGCATTGTTGTCCTGTGGCTGCAGGTGAGACAAATCTATGAGACAAAGGAAGTGTGTCAGAATCTGAATGCTGTGGGATAGCTCGAGGTGGGAGCAACTTTGATGAAGGTCACAGCGGGTTCAATTCAGAGTTCGAAAGAACTAGTGGTTCACCCTCCGGTGTCATCACTGCTGGCGTCCACCAGGATGAACCAGTGCAGAAGTCCGTGCAGGGGTAGGAGTCTGAGTAGGTGTCAGACCCAATGCCAAGACTGATCTCAAAGCGGCGTCCAAAGGCATAGTTGCGTCTGGGATGGTACTGCTGATGGTAAAACAAATGGAGGCCACCTCTGATCCATGGGGCCCGAAGGCACCATCCATTTTCACATCCTTGGTTTCAGTCCACAATTGAGGAAGGAATGAGTTTTTTCTTTTTCTAACCCCGGTTTGCCCATAGATGCGTACTGACGCCTCTCCGCATAGTATAGTGTTATAGCTGTACTTGTCTGGCTCCATTCCTCAAAGTCTTATTTATGCTTTTATCTTTTTATTGATTGCTTAACCACGTATACTGAAAAGATTTCAATTAATCTATCAATAAAGAATTACTTACTATTTATCAGTCAAACTCCGTGATAATTGCAGGGGAAGGCAATGCTCAAATTAAAGGTTACCAGCTACCATATCTTTTTGGCCTTATTTTTGTGCCTACGAAAGACTATAATCTGTTTTAGACTGATTGGTGACCAGGTTGTTCACTGAAGCATATGCATGTAGTTCATTTAAAGTAGTCTGAAGACCGATACTAGTTTCATCCAGAATAACCAGAACAGCAGCATATTACAATTTTTTTTTAATAAAATGCTAGTGTATTACCTGGCCTTTTTAAGAGCAGAGCCAACGCCAATGAAGTAAATGCTAAACAAAAAAGGGCCCAGGAAACATCCATGCTTAAGCCTATTGTTCGTATATAACAGTCTTGATATACAGGACCAATTTACCCACCTTGACTCTGACCCAGTCAGAGTAAAAAGAAATAATGAGATCTGAATTAACTTGTTCACAAAAATCATCATTTTTAACTTTAAAAAAAAATTGTTTTAAAACAGGTTATGTAAAATATAGCAATACTGCAATGACTGAACCCTACTAAGCTTAATTTGTCATGCTTCAAAAGCTGGTAGTTCTTTTGACTTGCGGTTCACTGTAAATAAAGAATGAGCCAAAAGCACTGCACAAAATACAAATTCTTCATATTCTCAAGATTGTTTGGCAACAGTACGGGCCAAATGTTTGAGCTCAAGTAACAAAGGTAGAGGGAGATGTGGAGAATGGGATAAGAAAACAGTCAGACCAGTCCAAGATTATTGGGTCCAACATTTGGATGCAATTTGTTTTTTCAGAAATGCTAAGGTCAAAGATGGAGCCTTTGCACGGTTGGGGTACTACAGATTGGAAGAAGGTCATTGGCTGGGAAGAAAAACTGAATTTCAAAGGATTTGTTTCACCAGATATTGAAATCCCCCAGGATGTTTCACTGGGACTGAAATCCCCCCCAAGAGAACAATGTCAAAAGGAAGGGAAGATAGTTATAGGTGACTAGTTCTATAGGCTCATTTATGAAAGTTGGGTTCCACGGAGAGTAGTAGCTAGCAACAAGTTCAGCTTGCTAGTGTTGAATAGGAAGAGATCAACTTTAAGCAGTTTAAAGAAGGACATTTGTTATAGAGGAACATGAACATTCCAGCAACAACTCTCCCATTTTTTCCCTTATGATGCTTTCTGATGATGGGATAGTTCTGGGGGAGACGAGAATGTCTATAAGGATTAGGCCAGATTTCTGTTAGGAAGAAAATATAAAGATTGCACTCCATGGCGGTAGCAGAGATGTTAGAGCAGTTGAAAGCTGCAAACCTACAGTTGAAGAGACACCGTTTACAAGTGGGGTTGGGGGCACATAGGACAGGGTGTTCTAGTGGAGAAATGAGTTTTCCAACAATGATGGATCCAGGGAGTGGGGATATGTGGGAAATGCTGGTGTTATGGAGGAGCTGAATGCCATGTAGATTTTGGTGGTTAAGTTCTTCATAGTCTGCAAATAATACAGAGATGCTTTAATAGAATATCAATCCCTCTAACACTTTAAAATTTGAAAATGTAGACAAAACTAAAAATAGACAAACTTACGCATGCGGACATATGTATTTTATGTGAGAACTTTTGATGCCTGCCATTGCTTCGGCCCATCCATGCCTGTTGAAAAAATATCAATTATAGGTTAAAGGAACATTAAAGGCACATTGATGAAAATGTGTATCTCTACACAATGCTATTTCTGCATAATACATTGAATAAGAATGATCTAGAACTAGAAACAAACGCAATGCCAGAGACAAACAAGGACACAAAGTTCTCTAATTTATTGCAATGTATATATTTCAGGGTAAAGTACAATGTTTTCAGCAGACTGCACAGTGGGAAAGATACTTTGATGAAGTAGAAACTTGTATTCCATATCGTATTCAATGCTAAAATGTGCTACAACGGAAAATACTTTACATAGTTCAAACTAAGAAATTTAAAATTCGTTACTGTGGAGATGGCACAGACCATACGTTTGCAGATAATGCACAACCTTGCTATTTTGAAAAGGGAGAATATGTATTGTGAATCCCAACAAGCTAAACATTGCATCCAATAATCAAAGATGTCTAATAAGATTTTTTAAAGTTTAACTGCAAGGTACCAGTATATATAAACACATTCATTAAACTCCATAACCACAACTAAGGTTACCTATTCACTACCTAAGACATCTTTGTCACAAAGACCTTTTATCTTTAGAGAATCGGTTTCCTTTGAGTACATCAATTTCAGCTTCGTCAAGTTCCATATCCATCTGCTTGGTATGTGAAAGCTAGATATCTTCTCCATCCCAGTTATTCATGGTTATTGACAGGGAGATCAATTTCCAAATAAAGAAAAAAAGTTTTTAAAGTAGGTGGCATTAGGCACTAAGTGATCTAGATTAAAGATGTCATTGTATCTAAAGTCCAATGGATCATATCAAAATACAAATAGAGAAAAAAAGAAAGAAAAGAGGGAAGGCAGGATGAGAAGAGTGAAAGGTGCAGATGAGGTTGCTGGTGAGGATCATATGGGTGAGGGAGGGGAGGTTAGACCATGTGCAATTTCCATTTTTATTAGTTTCATATATTTACCCAACTTAATCCATAATTTAATATAGTTATACTGTTGATTTGTGTTAGAGATGCAAGTATCACATTATCTTGTGAGTCACCACGGTCACCATATATGTGCCTTCAGCTAACTTGGGTTCTTACAGTTGTACAGCACTGTCTTCTAGGCAACATTGACCAATAGATCTAATAGCAAGCAGATATCTAGAATGAGCAAAGAAGGCTTTATTTTACTCACTCTGTTGAAGATCTGGGTTAGTTAATTTTTAAAAGCCAATTCAAGTAGGAGAATCTCGAGGCATTCAAAAGTGTAATAATGAACCGCCAATTCCATCAGAGTGTGAGCACTGTTCTTGATCTTTAAGCCCACTTTGTCAAGTTTGTGGGCGGTCCAATGAGAACAATGTACTAAATGGACTCTTGTTTGGGTAAACAAAACCCCTATCTTGTTTTTCAAAGCCGATCTGAATTTGTCAGAACAGTCAGTCATCAAAAAGGTTCTCTGGATTGGTCATTATCTTTTAATCCCCAGCCTAATTTTAGCTTTTACGTCTGTGGATATTTGAGGAGAGATGCCTCTTGCTGTTTTAGTTCAAAAATAATTTACGCCAACAGGTATTTGTTTCATTTTTGCAAAGGTTACTTAACGCCTAAAGAAGCATTAAAGTCTACCTTAGATATCCCATATTTTCAATGAATTAAACAGAAGGTCAGAGGTGTATCACCATATAGTAAATCTTCAACTGATCAATCTCCTTCCTTACTCCAATGATGGAAGTTTACTGTTTTTCCATTCATTTTAATTTTCTTATATATCCATGTGGGGGTGGAGGAGGGATGTTGTATCCTCTATTTTGTTCTTTGAGTTGTATTTCTGAAATCTCAAAGCCTGACCATTCAAGGTTTACTTAAATCAGTTTTAGCTTTACACAAGATAAGGACGCTTAATTTGGCATATTACTTTATCCTACATAGCTGTTTTGCTTTGTTTTGTTTTTCAAAACAAACAAAATGGCAAACCTTACTATTAGTAGTACAATTAAAGCACATAGTTCTGGCTTATAAATGAAAGTGACAGAAGGACGATTGACCGCATGGATGGAAGCATTCAGTCAATGCTCTTAATCGATTATCATTCTTGAACTCACCAGCTCATCCATAAACATGTGCTTCTTTTCATCCACCCATAGTTTCATTCTTGCATTCACCCATCCACAATTCTACATACAAAGTCACCAATCAAGAAGCGTTTTTAGTTACCAGTCAGGCCTACTGACTTTGGTGCAATAATGATTCTGGCAGTGTGTAACGGTTAGTGTGCAAGGGGTGGAAGAGTGCTGTCTGGGTAGGAGTCTGAGACTCTGAGGGGTTTGCGTACTGCTGGTAGTATACAGCTGCCGCTCTATGAGCAGTGTGAGTTCTTTTGGTAGAGTGAAACTTCTAGCTTGTGACAGGTGTGAACATGATGTTGGTAGAGTGAGATTGATAATCTATGAGGGGTGTGTGTGCTTTCACTATTGTGTGACTGACTAATAGTTTGTGAGCTGTGTTAGAGTGCTTCTGGTAGTGTCAAACTGCTACTCTGGTGGTTTGGAAGTACCATAGGGAGTGAAAGGCTGCCAGTATGTGAGGAGAGTACAAATGCTTCTGGTAATTCAAGACTGAACTTTGTGAGGGATGAGTGCTTCCTGGAGAGCATGACTGCTAGTCTGAGGTGTGTGAATGCTGCACATATCGAATAGGTTTAGCTTTTCCACCATATGGACAGTTGCCCTCAGGTTTTTGTTAAGTTTGTGACTGAAGTTACGGTGTGTAGTTGGTGATAGTCTTAATCCGGAAATAAACAACGCTGTAACAATGGTTACTAAGCAGAGTCCCCCTTCTCCACTTGCAAGCCTTTTCTGCAATGAGGCTGCTCAAAGATTTGAGGGGTGGGGAGGAGGGCCAGGGGTTCTGACTTAATGGCTCAGGCTGTCCATTTACTTACTTTCGAAATCTTTCTGATTTATTGCAGACTGATGATCCTCAACCACTATCCATCAACATTAGCACTGATCACTGACTCACATACACAACCTGTTGTGTTCACAGTTTACTGTGTATTCCAAGCACCAGTTGCATCAGAGTCTATGCTTCCCCCACTTGACCTCCTAGTGCTCGCCGACATTCACCGGCTGTACCATGACTCTGCCTACAACCTCAAATAAAGAGAGCTCTGCAGCAATTTTAAGCAACAGTTCTCTCTCACCAACGCTGGTCCCAGTGCACCAAGCCCCAATCTGCTCCATCTCTGCTGCAGCATCAACACATTATGTTCATGTGCAGCAAAGTGCTCTTCACAAGCAGGGCACATGTGCATATACTCACACATGCTTTGAACAGCACAAGATGAATGCACTAGCCAAATCAGCATATCACAACATAAAGCCCATCCGCAACAGTCATCGCCCACTGGGCTGGAGGGCGGCAGCTCTCAGGAAAGTCCAGAATCAGTCTAAACAATACATAAAGCAATTACCAGTTGAGAGAAGCGGGAGCACACCAAAACAGTTTGTTTACTGCAACATGCATCACCCACCAGCCTGCTCCATTTGCAACTGTCTTTATGTTTGGACAAGGCAGCCATCTTAAAAGCCACAGCACATCATACTTCATTATACAAGTCATGCATCTATAGGAACACACAGAGTGACATGTCATAGCGGTTTCTTTCAGCGACAAATGGCACTGCAGCTGTTAGAGCCTGTGATGAAATAGCAGGGGCATTGGCACACTGCTACTGACCGTAAAAGGTCGGACAATGCACATCCAAATGATTTGAGTGGGTCTGAGGGTGACTGGAGCGTTTTACCTCTGCTGTTCCTGAGCCACCATACTATTGGAAAGGAACTAAGCACAAAGTACACCAGTTAAGCACTTGACCTCAGGATGCTGAGGCACAGCAGGCCAAGGCCTACTCAGTGAGGTGGTGAAGGGTAGAAATTCAAAACCCAACAAAACACACAATAAAACCAAACCAATGTCCAGTCAGTCCTTTTACATATGAAAAGGAAAAGTACTTTCATTCCAACACAACTCAATACTAAAGATATAAAAAGCAAATTTATACAATGAAAACAAACTAAAGATGTGATTAAGACTGATTAAGAGTTCAACTAAGTAAAGCCGCTTACTATGGTGTTTGTCACCCATTCTCAGTCTTAAATCCATTCCTATAGAAATTTTCATAGAGTTCCCAAAGAAAATCCCTTCCTACTGCATTTTTCAAAGATTATGGACTATAACATTTCTTCTCTTGTATCGATCGGAGTTCACACTGTAAAACATTTGCCTTTTGTATTATCAAGGGGTTACACTATTCAACCCCCCTTCCAACTGTATCTGACACGGGTCCTGCATTAACAATGTCTCTATCAGTTATGAGCAATTGAACTATGTCATAGGTGGGCTAAAACAACTGGTGCACAACCAAATGCTAATAAAGAAGCTGCTGAACAAAGGGACAAATCCAAAGTCCCCGGACAGACACAGATGGGTGGTTTCTTAGGTACCTAGTCCGATTTCTCAGGCAGAGGAAGACGCAGTACTAGTACTGACCGCCATAATGGATACTGTCCAGGTGACTGCTTTCCATTCATTAATAGAAATTGATGGAAGGAAGGAGGGAGAGAGGCAGTTTACCTTTCTTCTTCACAAATTGAAATAGATCATGTCATGGCTAATAAGTCCTGCAGATAGCAGAGGGTTTCGGAATGAAATTTTAAGAAGTGCCTGTACAGCAGCCCCATAACAGCCAATGCAACCAAAACCCTTACATTTCTTAGTGGAAGAGTAGATGATACTGGATCAGGCAATTGTGGAGCTGAAGTCAAAAAGGTCACTGAAAGATCCTTTCTTCACACCAGTGTGTTTCTGGGTTTGAATTGTTTTTGGTTCAAAAGAAGAAGGGCCTTTGGAATGTTATAAACTTATGGGAATTAATGCTGATTTGGTACACAGGCATTTCAAGATATACAGGATACATCTCCTTAAGGACGATTTGCTGCAAGTGGGCTGGATATCAGAATGGATTTTCAAGATGTCCACGATATACCCACAGATGGTTTCTATAGTCTGCCTGCCAGGAAGAAAGATGGGAATTCAAGTGCCTCCCTGTTGTCAGCAGCTTGGCGCTTTACAAAGTATTTAAGGTCTACCACGGCACATTTCAGGGCACAGGGGCTTTGAATTATCATTTAATTAGAATACATTTTTATTCAGTTTAGGAATGTTGCTACATCACGTCCAGATGGCAGGAAGCCTCTTACATGACTTAGGGTTTTAAATTAAAAATCAACTGGAAAAAAGCAATCTGTTTCCCAAAACAACAATGGATTTCTCGGATGTCACTGTGGATTCGGAGAACACCATCTTGTAACTCATGACAGCCATTAAGAAGGAACTGATGCATATTCAGGAGATCGGTGTGGGAGTGGGGGCGTAGGGGAGTCTCCGAGGATTCATGCCAGTGCTGTGGACCTAGTGGACTCCTCAATGCAAGCAATTTTTCCTATCCCTCTCCACTGTCAGTCTGTGAGGTACAGGATGTAGGAGAATAGTGAAGTGGTGAAATTGGCTAAATACTTTGGCCTGGATGGTCTTATCCATGGTGGAATATCTGCAAGGCAAGACAAACAAAGAGAACCCTTTCCTCAAAAAAGGGGGACTACAACTGATGGCCAAGTTAATTTAAGGGAACGTTGGCAACTTCCTTGACTCTCACCAGGATACGCTCTTCACAGACAGGCTTGGGCCATTAAAACACGCAAAGATATAGGTCAGTCTGGTCTCAAATGTGATTGGTGCTTGGAAAATAGGTTGATTACATTGACAAATCATGAATTTGTTTTAAATGACCGCCCTCACACGGCCACTTAAAAAGGGATTCATTTGTCAAGCCATTTCACTACATAGCATCTTCTAGATCACTACTGCAAAGACAGAGTGTGGCACTACAGTTGTGATATTGAAGTGCTCTAGGACAAACGCTGGCATTTTGTTTGCAGCTCGGTTAGTTTATTTGCTTGTCTCCATTGCCTCTATTTTTTGCCAAGATGTATCCTAATAGGAGAGGCCCAACTCCAGTGCTGTCTCGAGACTAGAAGGATCTGCCCAAGTAGAATTCATGCCAGTCCTACTGAGTTCAATCTCCTCTGCTTTACATACTATTGAAAACCATGCGCCATTAAGATGGCTCTGGTCACAACTATTGCATCAAACACATCTTAGTTGTGACAAAGAATATTTCCCATCAATATTTTCACATTCAGGCGAAATATTATAAACTGCATGGAGTACCTTCTTATGCATTCATGTGCTTGTAGTGTGATGCACAAAGACTTCTGAATCCTGCAATTAACTACTTGAATGTTTTAATGGCAACATTTTTAAGTGCTAACACCAGAAATGCTAAAGGACTAAATAATTCCAACATATTTGAGGAGTGAACAGTTTGTTACCGGTTCTTCCCTTGTGGAAATTTTAGATGATCAATTACAATCTGTTCCTACTGCATGAAGTAGTTGACATACGACTTATTTTACAGTCAATTACTATGGAGGAAATTCCAGAAGCTTCTTGCAACTGCTTATTAAAAGGTAATGGTATCTATTGCTAATTGGGTTTAACAAACAGAATTTCCATTGTATTGTCTACTTCAGTAGTACTTAACCTTTTGGCTTCTGTGGACCCCCACTTAATCCTTACTGGAATACAGAGACCTCCCACTGAATAATTATTGGAATCTGGGGACACCAACTGAGTCATTAAAGGAAGTTTAGGACCCTGGCCTAAGCAATTTCAATGATTATATATATATATGGAACCGGCACTGATGAAAGCCGATTGAGACTGAAACGCGTATGCCAAGGGGTTTCATGGACTAGCAGCACCACGCAAATAACATCAATAAAGCCATCTGCAGAACCCGGAGCTGTGTTGTGCTTTTGAATTATTTGGGAGAAAGCATTGGTTCGTATGTTTGGCCAGCTAGCAGCCGCTGGCTTACGACACGCCCTCTCGGTAAGGAGCAGCGCGGAAAACCGGCAACACATTGGAAACACATCAAACTGCAACGCGCTGCCCCCCCCAGCAGTTTATCATCAATTGGGACTCACCTTCTGCAATGGGGAGAGAGGAGGATATATATATATATATATATATATATATATATATATATATATATATACACACACATACACACACACACACACACACACACACATATACACACTAATTTTAATGGGAAGGCAGTAGCTGTTCTAAATTCAACTAAGGCAACCAATCCTTCATACTATATTCTATTTGATGCACTTGCACTTCATCACAAATCAATCCCTCATATTTTTTTGCCTCCAGTTTCACGTTTACAGACCATTTAAAAAATGTCAGTTTTACATTTTGCTTATTTATTTATATACACTTTAATAATCTGTTAATATTATTTAATTTTCCAAGCAGAAGCAGACCCCCTGAGTGGGCTTCCTGGACCCCCAGGGGACTAGAGCACAGGTTAAGGACAGCTGCACTACTTAGGTGTTTTTTTTTTTTTTTTTTTAAAGAGGGCAGCTGGAATTTTTCCAGATCTGTTCAGGGCATTATACTAGGCTTCTTATTGTGAGTATTGAAAGTCGCTGTTCTATGATAACCCTGACACAGTTCTTTCCACTTTCAGTCTCAGGAGTCTTGAAGACAACGACAGGAAGAAAGAGAGTAGTTTATAACTCACTCGGAGTCGGAATAACAGATACGACTCTGTTGAGGGGCCAAGGGTGAGGAAAAGGTTAAACCCTGGGATGTTATGGGGGTGGGTGTGCTAATCGTGGCCTGTCAGTGAATAGGCCTCCATTTGAAAGGATTTATATAGCGCTGGCTAGACCCGGAGGTATCAGAGCGCTTTACATGAGAATCAGACCATAGTTGCAGGTTACATCGTTACAAAGGTTACACAGTTATTAGAGCATAGCTACATAATTACATGTTAGGTCGAGACAAACAATAAGGACATATACGTAAGGGAAAAAGCAGGCAAGGGGAGAGATACAAGGGGAGAGGGGGTAGGAGCAGGGGGAGGGTGACGGGGGCACACCATGCATCAGAGTCGTTGATAGAAATTAACCCTTCAAAATATAATTAGCAAAAACATCACAACACTTTAAAAAAAAGAGAACATTCCTTTCTTTTAATAAAAGCGAAGATACCAAACTAGGACTCAAAATGCTTTCCAGAGCTGTGTCCCCCCAGGCATAAACTAAACTGCCAAGATTTCAGTTCAGAATGTACAAACCAAAGAAAAAAACTTTTACTGTAACGTAATCCTTTTACAGACATTAGTGCGGTTCCTTACAGACAAGAAATACGCTTGACAAACACCCCCTTACTTCCAATACAAATTCATTTGTAACCAACCAGTCTGAATGAAAGATTTTTGCATTCTAATTGTTTAAAATACGACCGGATTTACAGCTCCCATCGGAATATTAGAATCCACATATAGAACACCTGGTCCAACAGACAGCTGCAAGGACGGCAGGAGAGATGAAGTTCACAGACAGCGAGAGTTATTAGCCTGCGCCTTTCGAGCAACAGAGAAGTGACAACGTCAGGCGAATTACAAGTTAATCAGTCCTTAAATTACTGCGCTGAACATTTGTGTGCTGTTGATAGACTGCTCCTTGTTTTTGGTTTTAGTGGATTGTCTTCCCGTTTAATATTATTCATCTCAAGTCGTCATATTCACTTGGATAGCACAAAAGAAGGCTGTTGAGACCTTCATCCTTTTCTGTGGAGGGCTGCAGGAGGGTTACATCAACCAGGTCTAGGAAGCATCAGGAGACTGACAATCCTGGGAGCATGGCGCTGTTGTAAGCACTTGTTTTAAAAATAAAATAAAATCCATTTGTTTAGTCATCCAAAAGGAGCGTCCTCGCCACCAAGAAGAACTTAAGAACACCGGATCTACTTATCAAAGAGAAGCAAGTTTGCATCAATGGTCCGCAGTTTCATAATCAGTACGATAAAGACAATATCTGTTAAATACTCACCAAGGGAAAGAAGATTCAGTGTCAAGACCGGAGGCAAGGATTCTGCATCATCTTTCTGCCCTTTAATAATGAGCAGCCATTCCTAAATTCACTTTTCAAACAAACCACATTCCCAAGAAACCAGGGGAAAACGTTGAACAGCAATAACAAAGTAACCGAAAGTCCACCAATCACTGGCCCCTTCTGTAAACTCTTCCTCGTTCACAGCTCGTGGAAAGGCTACGCCAGTCTCCAACCCGCTGTTAGATGCACCTGACTACGGTTTGGTTTATGCATGGTGGCGACATTCCGATTGGAGATTAGGAGAGCCGCCGAGCCAGCTGGCTCAGCATAGTGCAGTAGTTCCCCACTGGGAACATCAGAGGGCTCATGCATTGAGGGCTGGTGAGAGCCTGTTCAGTAGGTGGCATTGCTGGACTGGCAGCCGAGGTCTGTACTTTGCTCTTCGTTGAACACCCAGGAGAAACGATGGAAAGGAGTGGCCCTCACCTAGCACATCACTCATAGCGGAGTGGCGCTAAGCTTACAATCTTTGCTCAGCAACAGAAGTTGGAGGCTGTCGTTGGACTTGAAATCTCCTTATCCGCTCTCCCAGACACTGCAAAGGCGGTACTGTTGAGACTCAGAATCCCAGACTTGGGCAGCACAGAGTGGACAGCCTTGTGAACACAAGGGCAAGTTAGAAGTTTGGTGCCACAGCCCTCTATATTTTTTTCATTGGTACTCAGATATTTTTTTCTACTGCCCACTTGGCTTCTTTCCAGGACGATGAATATTTTCAGTGTCAGGATGGGAGTAGAAATGGCCTCCAGCAAGGTATCCTCTCCCAGATGAAATGAAATGATGAATTCCTCAGGAAGTTCTCAGAGTCCTTAAAACTATGAATGACCAACTGTTACAGTTCGCAGCGAGGCTCCCTGAACCAGGGAAATAGGAGGAGAATAAGGGGCAGCAGCAAGGTTCTAGGCCAAGGAAGGCTAATATAACGCATGGTGCATGGCACTTGGAGGATTGCAACAAGCGAAGGCAGGTGTTTACAAAAAGTACAAGCGCTTTAATTTGTAAACTCCTCCCATGAGGCTGTAAAATCAGAGGCAAAAGACAACTGGATTGTTCCAGGCTCTGACCCATGGACTGGGTCCTTAAAAAAGAGCAGTAGGCAGGACAAGTGATGACGATGCTACGTCCAAAGATGAACTGGTTTGTATCCAACCCTGGCATCGTGGACCTCCTTAAGCTGGAGGGCCTGATGAAGAGAATAGTTTGACATGTTCCAACCTGGCCATCTTTACCACCAAATCTTCTTAGTGGGTTCCAATTTAAAAAGTTGCAGATTATGTGGTGAGGAAGACCAGACAGCCACTGAACACAGAGGTCAAGGCTAGATTCAGGGTGCAGTGTCCTAGAATGTCACTCAAGGGCAAGGTACCCTCTTCCTTCAACACAGACACAAAGATTTGCAAATGTTCAACGAAATACATGAAGGATCACAAAAAGGGGATAGCCCACTCATGGAAAGCCTGCCAAGACAAAATCCTGGAAATTGTGCGCCTCCTCACTAAGATCCTATTGCTGGCAGAAAAATCAGAATCTTCAGGGAAACCTACTCAAGTAGATATCTCAGTATGGGGCTAACTGGAGGTCTGTAAGTTAGGGAATGCCAACTCTTTCAACTCAGAGGAGACAGTCTCTCCTCATTAAGGTGGATCTGAAGTTGGTGCATTTGGCCACTTTGGAGGCCAGCCTTATTGCACAAGGATTCCTCTTTGGGAATTCTTTGATTAAGAAACTGAGTAAATTTGTGTCAAACTTCTCAGCTCCGGATAAGGCTCAGATCTTGATAACAAAAGTATTTGGGAGAAGATAGGGAAGGTTTCCCCAGGGCCGGAAGATGCAGGGGATGCTCCTCCGGCTCTTTGTTTCAGCTAGGTCCCCTATGAGGACAGAACAGGCGAAACAATACATGTCAGGACAGATGGCAGTCTGGGACATTTTTCCAGTCAAGAGGCAAGCCAGGGGAAAAAATGGCAGAGGAAGTTGTACAGGTGGAGCGATGGTAAGGAGTAACAATTTTTCCCTTCTAAGGTTTTGGGGGATGGGGGTGGTTCTTGATAGACTCACTGGAGGCCAATCTACGTTTACTGGCAAAGAAGGTTGCGGGATAAAGAAGGAACTGAGTAAATCACTCAGGAGAGACAGAATATCCCCCAGGCAGCTAGGCAGGATAGTGGACATTCTATTGTCCTCCATTTCAGGACCCCTTCCATTACAGGACTCCGCAAAGGCTGAAGACCTCACATATCCGAAGGGGAGGGAAATATTCGGAATTAGTAAGCCTCTACATGGCAGCAAAGACAGATTAAGTGTTGGCTGGATCACATGGAAGCATGAAAAAGGGATGGGCAATCTTAGGTTCAGTTCCGGATGGATAAAGTGAAAAGATCGGATGGCAACCGTTGGGGAAGCCAGATTTGGAGAAGCCTCAACTTAGGGGTGGGGGAGATGGACGGATTCAGAACTGAAGCTTCACATCAACTTCTGCAGTCACTTGAGGGATCTTTCGTGATCAAATTTATGACATAGTACAAGGTGTCTTGTTGCGTACTTCTGAAGATGAATCATGTGTCAGCAGTGAGATAGCAACGTGTAGGAGGCACAAAATCCAAGAACTTTAAAGAACTGATGAAGGACTTCTGGCCCTTCTGCCTGATGAGGCAGATCTCTTTAATGGCAGAGAATCTTCCAGAGGCAGAATGCTGAGGCAGACTTGATGGATGTAAGCAACTGGAAGCTAGATCACGGTTTGTTCTTCGCATTGATTCAGAACAGGGGTCTTGCGAGACAAACCTCTTTGCTTACAGATTAAATAATCAGATTCCAAGTTACTTTAATTGGAGACCAGACCTTGAGGTGAATGCAGTGGATGTTTTCCTACAGGACCTCACAGGAGAACATATATATATGCCCCCCCCCTACATTTACCATGACTGCGAGTGTTTCAACTCAGGCGACACGTTGGGTATTGGATACCATTTTGATAACTCCTAAGTGGAGGAACAAGGCATGGTTCCTGACTTTACTGGAGTGGTTATTGGACTTAGTTTGCTCTTCCTTGCTTCTGCAGAGATCTGGTTGCATTGCAGGAGACAGTCTCATCTTTTGGAGATAGAGAGTTCTACAAGGTCGCTGGAATGGAAGATTACAGGGGATGCTGGAAGATCCAGGACCTTTCAAAGTTTGCTACAGGCCCCATCCAACAGGCTTGGCAGAAGGAACTGTGAAAAGGGATCGACCAGCATGGGGAAAATGGTTACATTGGGTGTGGAGGCACCTCGTTTCAATGGAGGCTTGAATTGTTCATATCTTTAATCAGTGTAATTGGGTCTGGCATACAGGATAGTAAACATATTTATATCAGCGATATCTGCTGGACATTGTCCAGTGAATGACTTCCAGCTGTGGAAACACCTACTGTAACTAAGTTACAAAGTTTAGAACCTTGAAGCCTAGATATTCCATTCTGCGGGATGTTAATAAGGTCTTGAATCTGCTACTGTCCAGGAATGATAATGAGTTTGTCCCACAAAGAACTTTTTGCTAAGTTAGCTATATTATGATGTTTGTTTGGCATCATGTAGAAGGGTGTATGCTGTTAGAGCATTGGACAATTCAGGACGAACATTTACCCCGGATCGGGTTACCTTCACTTTGACAGGAGGACATTACCGGTTATACATGAAGCTTGTGTAAATGTGTGAAGTTTTGTAGAGCACTCAAAAAGTGTTGCAATTACTTCAAAGGCTTTCTCTCAGGGGGCATTTTGGAAGAAATTATGAGTGTGGCAGACTGGTCGGCAGATTAGACATTAAAACATTTTTCATTTTAAACCCACTGATTAATCTGAATCGTTGGTGCTAAATAAACTTTAAACATGCATAATCCTTACCCAACATAGAATATAACATTTTCTAGCTATCAAGATGGAAAATTTAGATTTTATTAAGGTCATGGAGGCAAGTAGTATCCAACCTGTAGATCTTTGGTCTGAAGATCTGACCCTTCCAGTGGATACCATGGTACGAGTACATAATCAAACTTCTGGTTCAATTGAAGATGGTTGGAATGGAAAGATTGACAGCTATCAACATGGAATAAATAAAATGTTTGTAATGATTGACAATTATTTACATAAATTTTTGTAACACTTTGGAACAGTGGGGTAACATTCTTTTCTCTTGGGTACTGATCAGAAGAATGAATAGTGAAACTTAGGACAACAGTCATGACCTCACATGACGAAAGAGAAGGGGGAGATTACAGCAGAGATTACATAAGGGATTATAATGCACAGTGACTAGAGATAGATGGACTTTTAGTTGCTTTGCAAT
Source organism: Calotriton arnoldi (assembly GCA_963921515.1). Classification (NCBI taxonomy): domain Eukaryota; kingdom Metazoa; phylum Chordata; class Amphibia; order Caudata; family Salamandridae; genus Calotriton; species Calotriton arnoldi. The sequence goes on from CAWUFW010011406.1 coordinate 203,762, forward strand.
TGCTGTTAAACTTTTACCCTAGTTTCTTGGGAAATGTAGTTAATGTTTAAATAAGAAAAGTGAACTTGGGAATGACTGCCCATTATTAAAATGAAGAAAGATATTCCATAATCCTCGCTTCTGTATCCTTAACAGAATCAAACTTTTCTTTGAATGGATATCAAATTTTATATTTTCACACACCTGGCAGGAAAGGGTGACAAGAACCCACAGGTGCTAAAGGGTAGGAGTTGGGGTGTCCTGAAGGAATGCAAGACATATCCCAAGATAATCAACTGCAGCTGTTGGCAGGAAAAGTAGAGGTGTACAAGTATAAAACTGTGGCATCTTGGCTATACAGAAAAGTTAACTAATGTTCCCAACATTACCTTCAATTTCTAAATTTACTGAAATCATGTAACCAATTTGAAAGGTTCTCTGTACTAGGGATCCTGCAAGTCATCTTGGAGTTGATTAACCTTATAAATGAACTTGGTTTTGGCCTCATTCCTCTATAAGGTCCTGGAAATGCCCAGAGTTATTCTCTATAGAGACCGCACTGTGGGCCATCTGAGACAGCAGCATACAACCAAGATGAAGAGAAAGGCCTGCAGCAGGTTGGCCCTGGACTCTGGAATAACCATGGTGGGAAGGAGGAAGAGAAAAGAGGGCTCTTTTTATCCCCATGAGATGATAGGCTGAAGAATATGCGCCCCTTGAAAAATTTTCTGCTGACTTTGAGACGATACATGATGAGAAGAGGTTACTGCGTCGTGAGAGCAGGCAACTCGGAGGTCTGTAGTAATGCCATGCTAGCAGTTAGTGGGGATGATCGTTAAGAGTTTCAGTTCAGCAGAAGGCTGGCTCCAGTCTGGGAACTGCAAGCCAATTTCACCTATATAGCCACTCACACACTGCTCACTCATCCATACAGCCTCTCAACACAGCGACTCACTCACCCATGCAAGCACTCACACATCCACACAATGACTTGCATAACCATTCACACATCTGCTCACTCACCCATATATCCATTCACAGACACTTAATCTACAATACAGCCACTCACACACCAACTCACTTAGATAAACACCCACTCAAACAGCAACTCACTCACCCTTACAGCCACTGATACATGGTGAGTAGAGGCTACTGCGTCGCGAGTAGGCAACCCTGAGGTCTGTAGTAATGCTATGTTGGCAGTTAGTGGGGATGATCATCAAGAGTTTCAGTTTAGCAGAAGGCTGGCTCCAGTCTGGGATTTGCAACCCATTTTCACCTCCTACATCCTCCTCTGACCCCCATATAATGAGCATAGTCTCTCTTCCCACTATAATGTTGGGCACCTGGCTGATGTCTTGTATCATACACAAGCATTTATTTCTAGACCGGAAATACACCGTCCACCTTTCCTAAAGTCAACAAACATTTTACCCATTGCAGCAATGTATCTCATGTACTATGAACCAAGCCAGTTCCAGACAGAGCCACGCTTCACTGACATGTTCCACAGTGCATGAAATGTTACTTGTATAAAAACGAATTGAAGAGGCTACTCTAGTCTGTCAATGAATCCCACGCCAACATGAAGGAAAAGACAGGTGCTATTGAATCAGCTTTATGGGTGTTGGAATGGAAAAGTCCTCTGCATGGTAAGTGACATGTACCACTGCCTGGAGGGCCCAACTGTAATATTGTCTGGATCCATAATCAGTTTTTTTTGTCATAGGTTAACGGATCATGCATGTGCGCCATGTCATAGGACTTTCTCACCAACTGTGGTCTTGTTGGACCAGGAGGGGTGTACAAAATGCTACCCTCATAGTAATCGAAGGCTACTGCCTTCACCAAGTGTTAAGCAGCACAGGCACTGTCAGAAATTGAGTTTCTGGTTGACCGGGGTACAAACCCTGGTAAAGCAGTAACCAGAATCCTAGTTAGGGCAAGTCACAAACGCACTCTAAATTAAACTGTGCTCACCCTCTGATAGCTTGGCACAGAGCAGTCAGGCTTAACTTAAGAGGCAAAACGTAAAATATTTGTGCAACACTTCAAACAGTAAAACAATGAAAACACCACACAAAATGATTCCACACCAGGTTAGAAAAATAGCTCTGGATTTAATAAATAACAGAACAACAAAAATTACAAACATCCAATACGTAGAACTTGAGATATGAATTTTAAAAGAATAAACTGTAAAATAGTGCTTCGAAGCAATAAGCACTTATTTGGGATAGCTGGTCACGCATGACCGGGACAAAGTCTAAAGTTCAGTCCGACAGCAATGGAGCGCAGGCCTGATACAGGAACCCAGTGAGGCCCTCTGAACAAAAGTACCTTAACCCTGATTACAACAACGAAGATGGGGGAGGGGTGTTCAGTAAAGCAATGCTTCCATGCCAATGCCCACAGGTGATGCATTGATTTTCTCCATGCAACAGCAGCGATGCGTCAGGTGCCGAAGGCAATGCACCAGTTCTAAGATGTGGTGGGTCCGAAGGCGATACACCGGATGTCTCCATACAGTACAGTCTATCTTCTCAATGCACTGGCGGAAATGTGTTTGTTCCTCTCACACACCCACTCTTGGCCACATACGACCTCTCGAACGCCCACTCACACACCCACATAACCACTCACATACCCATTCCCAGTTCTATACAAGTACTCACACACTCATTCATCCATAGAGCCAGACACCCACTCACTCATACAGCCACTCACACAACCACTCTCACCCACAAAGCTACTCATACAACTACTTACCAAAACAGCCACTCAGAGCCACACACTCACCCATACAGTTACTCACACACCCACTTATTCACCTATAAGCCACTCACACACCCGCTCACTCACTAATACAGCGACTCACTCACCCATGCAAGTGCTCACACACACTTACATACCCATTCACACATCCATGTAAGGACTCGCACATCCGCTCACTCACCCATACATCCATTCACACAGACACTTACTCTACAATACAGCCAATCACACACCAACTCACTTAACCAAACACCCACTCAAACAGCCACTCACTCACCCATACCACCACTTACACAGCCAGTCTCTCACTCATACAGCCACTCACTCACCCAGTCACTCACACAGCCACTCACCCATACAGCCACTCACACAGCCACTGACACACCCACTCACTCACCAATACAGTCACTCACACAGCCACCCACTCACCCACACACCTACCCATACACCAACTCACACACCCAAACAGGCACTCACATAATATAAGTTACAAATAGTATCACTCATTAGTAGTACAGAAAGTATACTATTTTAACTTTTGCAGTACCTTGGCATATGTGTTTAACACTCAAACTTTTAGAAAACACTCACAATCACTGGATGATGTCTTCAGTGAGGTCATCAGATGTCATTTGAGATGTCATGAGTAATGTCACTGGCCATATCAAGAATGATGTAAGTTATAGTTATTAGCACGGGTAAATATAGCTGCTTTATTTCACTGGTTTTGTACGAGTGAAATGTGAGCCTAACTACAGCATCTCTGTAACCTTTATTTTTTTTAGTGAATATATAGATATATATGTAAGTTTTGTATGATGGAAACTACCTGTAAAATCTGTGCAACAAACAATAAGAGGTTTAAAAAAACATTAATAGATTGCACATGCAATAAAGACATTACAAGTGATCTACTTCCGCGGCAATAAAAGGTTATCCTGCTGAACAAGAGATAGATATTAACAAACGTTATCTCTTCTTTGACAAGTGAGGGGGAGAACTGATCTTGTAACGTCTAGTGGTGGCAGCCAAGTAAATAGTGGCAGGGACCGGGGTTTAGTGGAAATGTCACTGGTCTCAGTCTACAACTTGCTGTGAACAGTATGGAATATACTGAGTTTGTAAAAAGTGATTTGCACCATACAAGTTGCCAATTATATATTTTACAGATCTGGAGCAAGCTGACTGAACTTGAATCGAATATATACAGGCCAAATTAGCCAGAAAAAGATGGGCCTAATAAACAGACAGAGTAGACAAGCGCCCTCATGAATGGTCTACATTTGATATAACGTCTGGAAGTTGGCTGTGGGGGAACAGCCCTGGAAAAACATATGTAACAGATTACAGAAACTTCAATTTTTCACAGGGTGGGAGTGCATGTATGGGGGAATTTTGGATATTTCAAAGTTAGCAATAAGGTGTGGTTTTGAAATTATGGACAGAATGTACTGGCCACGTGCCTCTTCATGTTTGAGTGGTATGTTGCTCAAAACTCAGACATATTAAAAAATATATATATTATCTTAAAAAGGCGATTGGTGCCACGGTCGTGTGGTTCAGCTGTGTTGTAACTGAAGGAAGTTATACCCCACTGCACCGGTGTTTGTTTCATCAACCTGTAATTGATGAAGATACTCTGCACTGCAACATTTTAAACAGGAGACATGTCGGTTGCACACAGATTTCAGTCGTAAATCAATTAAAACAAAGAGCCCTCTCACCAGTTAGTATAAATGGATACATTCCTTAACTACGTCGAACTTTGAGAACAAAACATCTATTATGACAAAAAACACTCAACGCTAAACATCTAATCTCCATTACTACCAACTTATTTTATTAACAGGAAAAGCCAAGTCCTGAAATTGTCACCAAAGTTAAGCCAGCTTCACAACCTTGCGAGTGAAATTGAATACAGAATAAAAGCCATGCTTCATAAAGTTTGTCAAACGATATCCTATTTCCCATACTCCCTTTGGTGCCCCCAACATTAGCAGTCCAAATGAAGAGAACATAGAAGTCAGAGTACACAAACGACAATGCAATGTTTGTTTGTCAGTTCTCCTTCAGTTGTATTCTGGTACACTACACGAGTTTATTCATAACATATAAAATCCCAAACACTCCGAGTAGTGCTAGAAGTAAGCACACTCTAAATGCAGACTCAGCTATTAAAATACGTAACAAGGTGGCGCACCTCAGTTAAATGTACCAAACGAACATTACAAATGGAACAGCAGCAGTTATCAGAGCACAAAGGAAACAACAAAGTCTGTTTCACAGTGCGTGGAGTATCTGTACATAAGCGAAGGCTTGTACTTTTTTAGGCAAGCAACAAGTGTTTTTATTTGTACAACGGCGGACCGATACGGCTGCAGCGGCGGCTCCTTCGGCTACGGCAGAGCAGCGTCTCCCCACTGCTTTCGGAGCAGTATAAAAGCAAAAATAAAATGATAATAACAGAATTAATTTCTGTTATTATCATTTTATGTTTAGTATCAGCCAGGTTGAGGGGGGCAGGGAGGGGCTGGGCTCATGTGACGTACGGGAGGAGCGGTTGCTGCACTCCAACGAGTGCATGACTGCTTGTCTGGTCCTCTTGGGACGCCAAACAGTCTAGCGCACTTTGCATGTTCCCGACCAGGCTGCATTACACAGCCTGGTGGGGAACATGCCCAGCCTCCATTCTGAGTGCCGAGCCACGGTGCTCAGACCAAATCACAACCTTTCATTGCAGCGTTGTGAATGGCTTAGGGGAGGGAGCCTGTGTGCTTCCTGGTTCCGGCCACATAGAGACGACGAGGGACGACAGAGGAGAGACGACTGAGGACTCAAGACGCGGCGAGGAGGTGTTTGTTTATTTTGTACCCCCCTCCCCTCCACTCTCATTCCCTGCCAGCCGCAACTGACGGACAGTGTTATGTCACACTGAGACTATAAAGAGAACCACTGTCAACATGCGCTTATAAAGACCGGAATAACCATAACGCAAGGCTAAATGATTCAACTGCGTTTTCTTAAGTTCTTCCAAAATTAAACAGTCTTCCAAAAACAATAATACACATTCTATGCATACTATACTTGAAACTATAGCTTTATGAATTGCTCCACAGTTCCCATTAACATTGGTCAAAAATGAGATAAAATGGCAGATACTGAGCAAACCAAATAATTATGAAAAAATTGGCAGCTGAACAAATTATCTCTGCAAATGTACTTTACAACACTCGTGAAGAAGCAAACTAGGTTATTCGGTACTTAGAAGCAGACATTGTTCAATAGGCAATTTTAATATTCATGTGAAACACTGGACAATTACATTTAATTAGGACAGCACCAATTCACTAGGATGGCCAAACCAGTGCTGCTTTACTCACCCAGTATCTCCTAAACCATGAAGGAAGATCACCTACAACAAAAAGGGAGAATAAGTAAGATCTATATCGCATCCCAGCCTTCCAATCATACAAAACCAAACGGATTCAAAAAGAACAAATGAAGCATCTTCATTATGAACTTGGCTCCCCCACTGAACAAATTGTATCAATATGCTCCTATACAAGGTATCTTAATTTGTTCACAAGAACAAGTTACTTACCTTCGGTAACGCCTTGTGTGGTAGAGACTCCATCTAGCCGCAGATTCCTTCCCTTAGAATATTCCCCAGGCATCAGACTGGATGCAGAAATGTTTGAGCAGTACCCCTGCGCACCAGTAGGTAGAGCCATTCGGCTCTGTGTCGGCCGCACTGGATGTGACTTGCACTGTGCCTATATGATAATGCAGAGCACCATCCATTGTGAGATGGCCCGTTTCTGCACTGCCTTTCCTTTCTTAGCTCCACCATGGCCTACAAAGAGTTGATAGTCTACCCAGAACTCTTCGAGCGATCAGTGTAGAGTGACAATACTCTTTTTGGGTCCAGACAGCGGAGTCTCTCTTCTTTAGAAAGATGAGACATAGCAGAGAAGGTAGGCAAGGTAATGGGTTGGCCTACATCAAAGGGTGTCAAAACATTCGGAAGAAAGGATGCACAGGTCCTCAGATCTGGGTAAAAGGTGGTATAAGTAGGTTGTACAGAGAGGGCCTGTAGTTCCAGTGAACTACAGGCCCTCTCTGTACAACCTCCTTATAAGGGTAAGGCCACTAGAAAGGCAGTTTTAATAGTCAACAAACGAATTGGGAAGTTCTGTAAAGGCTCAATAGGAGTGCACATGAGGAAGGTAAGGATCAGGTCAAGATCCTACAGAGGCATAATGAATTGACTGGGGGTAAACATGTGCAGTAGTCCTTTCAGGAACCTAGTCACAACAGGTAACTTGAATAAAGAAGGTTGGACTGGCAACCAGATAACCTTTAACAGTGTCCAGAACAGAGCCCTGCTGGGCCAAAGAAAGAACTAATAGAAATATTTGGATAAGAGTGCAGAAAGGGAGCCAATGCTTCTGGATGCACACCATACCACAAAATTGGCCCATCGGCGGGTGTATACAGTCTTTGTGGAAGGACACCAGGGTGACAGAATAACGTCAGACTTCAGAAAAAAGGTAAAAAGCTGTCAACTGTCACCATTGAACCTCAAAGCATGAAGGGTGCACAGGTTCAGGTGCAAAATCATCTCCTGCTGCTGCAACAGAAGATCCTCCCGAAGGGGCAGCTTGATCAGAGGACCAACGCTCATGCTCAGAAGCTTAGGATACCACACTCTCCATGCCCAATCCAGAGCCGCAAGAATAACTTAGGCCTTCTCATTCCTGATCTTCTGAAGAACTCTGGGCAGCAGGTCTATCAGCGGAAAGGCGTACAGGAGTTCCACTCAAGAAGAAAAGCGTCTCCGAGCGAGAATCCCCTTGGAAAATACAGCGCGCAAAACTGCTGACACTGCTCGTTCTTGGCAGTGGCGAACAGATCTAACCAAGGCTCTCCTCAGTGTTGAAAGAGACCTTGCACCACCTCCAGGTGCATACACTATTCGTGATCCGCTTGGCATCCACGGCCGAGTTTGTCTCCCCTGGCCCCCCAGGTGTTGAACCACCAGGGAACTGCCCTGAAGTTCCAGCCATGTTCAGCGGTGCGGGCCTCTTGACAAAGGGTCCACGAATCCAACCACCCTGTTTGCTACAGTACCACATGGCTGTGGTGTTTCACTTGTCTTCCCTTGATCAAAGGAAGAAAGGCTTTCAGTGCCAACTGGAACGCCCAGAGCTCCAACAGGTTTATGTTAAGGCCGGACTCCGCCAGAGACCAGAGTGCTCTGATCTCTACCTCTCCCTGATGGCCGCCCCAGTCCAGGCATGACGCATCTGTCACTACCATCAGCTGTGGGTAGGAAAGAGAAAGGGGTCTGCCACTGACCCAATCGTGGTTCGTTAGCCAACACTGCAAGTATCTTGCAGTTCCCTCGGAGATCTGGACCAGGTCGGAAATATTCCCCTGCTGCTGTGCCTAATGGGACTTCAGGTCCCACTGCAGATCCCTCATTTGCCAACAGGAACATGTTACAAGAAGGATGCAGGAGGCATGAGGCACAGCACCCTCAGTCAGTCTCACTGAAATCGAGGAATGAGGCTGACATATCGGAATCAAAGACCGAATATCCTGGACTCGCCGCTCTGGAGGATAGGCCCGAAACTGCACTGTCTCAAGAACAGCTCAGATGAAAGGGAGCTTCTAAGAGGGAGTCGGGTGCGTCTTCGGCATCTTGATAGTGAACCCTAGCGAATGCTGGAGCTCTGTCGTAGTCAATCATCGAGGTAGAAGAAGACTGGAACCTGCAGGTGTGCTGCAACCACTGCCATCACTTTTGTGAACACCAGAGGGTCGCTGGTAAGGCCAAAGGGGATCATGGCAAACTGGAAGTGTTCTAGACCCACGTGAACCACAGGTAGCTCCTGTGGGCCAGCAGGATGGGGAGGTCGAAATATGCGTCCTGCAAATCCAATGCCAACATTCCAGTCTCCAGGGTAAACAGGACCTGAGCTAAGGGGAGCATTTTTTCTGAACTTCTCCTTTTTCAGGAAGAAGTTGAGAAGGCTACAGTCTAGGATATGACGAAGGCCTTTGTCCTTTTTTGGGCACCAGAAAGTAGTTGGAATAGCAACCAACACCTACTTCTGATGCCGGCAGCATTCTATGGCTTCTTTGGCCAAAAGAGCAAACGCTTACTGACAGAGCAAGGAGAGACGGTCCTCTGTCAGTTGGTCATAAGTGAGTGGGGGTATCCAGGAAAGGAATGGAGCAGCCCTTCTGGATAATTTGCAAAACCCACCTGTCTGATTTTATTTACCGGTGATGGCGGTTCCTGCCTCCCACTGGGTGCCCTGCTGGTATAAGGGCAACCTAACGGGGGTTTGGAAGCTGCAGCTGCCAGTGGAGTGTGGGCTGACCTGACCTCTGGCTGGTGGTCCCACATGATCTGTGGGAACCGTGTCCGTGGCCTTAATCGGGCTAGGAACCATGTTAATCTTGGTGGACGCGGTGGTAGCCTCTGCCGTAGCTACAGAAGGGGCAAAAGGCAGACTGGAGTTGGTGAGGGGCCATGGATAGGCCACAGGACCTGGCTGTAGCTCTGCTATCCCTAAAGCGCTCCAGCGCTGAGTCTGCCTTCAATCCAAGAGGCGAAAGCCATCAAGAGGCATGTTAACGAGCGAGGCTTCGACATGCCCACAGATGCCAGTGGTTCTCAGTCAGTTGTGCAGTCTCAGCGCCAAAGACGATTAAATCGCTCTGCCCAGCAAGTTGGTCGTGCCAAGCCCACACCTGATGGTGAACTTTGCGGCATCTTGCCCATCACCAATTACTTGAGAGAGTATGGTTCGGGCCTCCTCCGAGATCATGTTCTATGAACAGAGTCCACCGTGAGGCTCTGTATCAAACTGGAATCCTCTTGTATGAATCAGAGGAAACCCACAGTAAATGTATTATTTCAGCAGCCTCATGGTAAAATCTCATTTGGGTTGCATAAAACAGACAATGAGACTGAAAAATGTTTCTGTTGCTGTTATGTATTCGCTGCCAATACAAATGCAAATGTCAGTGTTACTCAAAGAGTACAGACGATGCAGTGCTTAAGTGTGTGCATAAACATAAAAATATATACAAAAGACACCATAAATGGTCCTTGGTTCTTAATACAAGTTGTTCAAATATACATGTGCGTACCACATAGCACAATGAGGATAACAAATTATCAAGGAACCAAAGGAGAAGTATATTGACGTTTCGACCTCTCGCGAGTGTAAGGGTCTCTACAGGACAAAGTCGTCTGGCTCAATACCTGCATATTTTGGGAGACAGAAAACAGACCAGTCATCAGTCTGCATTGGACACACACATCTGTATAGTGTATAATGTGTGTGTTAAATAGACTCACCAATGTATATCAGAGAGGGGTATGTGCGAACCAACAATATCACTGTATGTCTACTAAAGAACCGCTGGAAAGTCTGTCAACAGAGTGGCCTTATCCTCTTTGGGAGAGAAATTCTCCTGCTTAAATTGTATTTCAACTGAATGCCATACAAGTCCTCCGAATCCAATCTGGACTGTAGATACCTGAAAAGTATATACACCACTATCATACTTCAAGTCAATTACTTCAAATTCAAAATGCCCTAGAAACAGGGCATAACCTCACACCAAGGAAAACATGCAGGAGTACAATGTTACTCCATGCACTTAATAACCGTGAGTGTAAACCTTCTACATCAGGAAAGGAACCCCAATCCTCAGTTATTTAAGGGCGCCCCAGTGTCTAAAAACAATTAGCCCGTGCACATATACATCAACACTGGCCATCCGGTGAACAGAAGTACATGGCCACATACCAAGATCACATAATGTAATTCCAACATGTGGAACAGTGATGTTAGAACAATATGGGGCTTCCGGACTCTGGTGGGACACCACAAATGTGGAGGATGCGTAGTGTGTAATTTTACTGCACACACCAAAGTTTTTAAAACAAATGACAGAAAGTTCACACTTTAAGCAGTCTCGAACTGTAACAGTTAAAATGCTATTTATGTAGTCCGATGCCCTTGCATGAATCTGTATGTCAGACAGACGACACAAATGATCAAATAGCTCATCACCCAACACAGAAGCAGGATTCGCTGCAAGGTGGAAGGCGCACTCGTGGTGCGTCATAACTACAACACACTAAAAATGATCTATGCTGGCAAGTGGCAGAATCTGTGACCCTGGATACTTGCGGTGGAAACATCAGCAATGTTCTGGACCCTAGAGAATTTAAGTGGAAGGACATGCTCGAGAGCACTACCACTGGACTAAATGATGTTATGAATTGAGATGACTCGCAGTCCTTCCAACATAATACGTCCAGCTGACGCGCCCGGTGGCCTTTCGTTCATTTGTGGGACACACTACCTAGTGGAATATACATACATATTATGTATATTCTCTACAATGTTGTGCTGATATAATTTAGTTTGGCTATCGATATGTCTGCACAGAGGCGTATACACTTGTGCATGAATGCTCCCTATCCTGAGGATGTGCTTCTGGGCCTAATCACACATTGTACATGTGCTTTACATACATACACATTGGAGCACAGTACCCTGAGGTGTGCCCTACACCATTGGTGGGCACATAGGGACTAACGATAGCAACGCTATCACACACACTATGTCAATACATACAATGACGACGTACCGCAGATCGATTTTTATTGTTGGGACTCAGGCACTCACAATATGGCAGTTGAGCCCTTGATGTTGATTGAATTAATTTTGATGCCAGGGAATAAGATACTGGATGTATGAGTTTCTGAGATGCTCACTTTTTAATTGGATGATGGAGTTGACATGGATGTAAAGTATTAAACATTACCATTGTTTAGGAACAAAGTACAAGTAGCTAGTATTAGGACCAAGATGGCGGCCGGAGTTGGCGATCTAGTCGTTGATGACACCACAGAAGATAAATTAGCGGCTTCTGCCGCTTCGTCCCAGGGTGCACGAGTGAATCGTCAGGCTCAGTCAACCATTGCGCATCTTAAAGAAGTAAGTTTACCAGTCCTACACAAGTGGCTACTGCTGTATGCCATTTGTTGGCAGGTTCTATAACTGGTTTCATTAAATGTTTTAGCAGATTTTACACAAGATCAGACCAGACTTAGTAACAATTGGATGTTGGCTGAAGCCATTTTAAGCCTTCAAGAGTAAGTGTAGTACAATGTAGGATGGTTCACGGTTACATGTGCCCAATACACAATTCTTTGGTATCATAGTGATCGGTGATGTATGTAATGAATGGGTTATGAACTATAAGCACGTAAACCACACGCACAATACAATGAATGATATTCGTGGTTGGGTGATTACAGAGCACATAGGCACATGTTCCTCACAACTGCAGCCCAATTTACACGGACACTGAAAGAGCTTTCTCCACCACAGTACTTGGACGCTCATTGCATGAGTGCACTACAAATTAGACCATTTTTGGAATTAAACTGCATGATTTCCACTGTGCATGATTAAAGAACATGCATTCTTCGCTCCTGCTAGCCGCAATCTCCTAATTTACACGCTGCGTGATATCTAGACCTTTTGGGCATGACTTGATAATTCCTACCACCATGTTTGCACGCCACCACACGATTGGAATGAAATTCTGTTATCTTGGCCATGTACTTCTGCTCACCAGATGGCCAGTGTTGGTGTATATGTACATGGGATAATTGTTTTTAGGCACTGGGGTGCCCTTAAATAACGATGAGGATTGGGGTCCCATTCCGGATGTAGATGGTTTATACTCACTGTTCCTAAGCGCACGGAGTAGCACTGTATTCATGCATGTTTTCCTTGGTGTGAGGCTATGCCTATTGCTAGGGCATTTTGAATATGAAGTAATTGACTTGAACACTTGAAGTAAGATAGTGGTGCATATACTTATCAGATATCTACAGTCCAGATTGGATTCGGAGGACTTGTATGAAATTCATTTGAAATACAATTTAAGCCGGAGAATTACTCCCCCACAGAGGATAAGGTAAATCTGTTGACAGACTTTCCAGCGGTTGTGCAGTGGACATACAGTGATATTGTTGGTTTGCACATACCCTACTCGGATATACATTGGCGAGTCCATTTAACACATGCATATTATACAATACACAGACGTGTGTCCAATGCAGACTGATGACTGGTCTGTTTTCTGTCTCCCAACATATGCAGATATTGAGCCAGAAGACTTTGTCCTGATGAGACCCTTACACTCACAAAGGGTGAAAACTTCGACATACATCTGCTTTGGTTCCTTGATTATTTGTAATCCTCATTGTGCTATGTTGTAGACACATGTATATTTGAACAACTTGGCTTAAGAACCAAGGAACATTTGTGGTGTCTTTTGTATATATATAGTTTAATGTTTATGGAAACACTTAAGCACTGCGTCGTTTGCATTATTTATGAGTCACACTGTCATTTGCATTTGTATTGGAGGAGAATACATAACAGAAACTTTTTCAAGTTGCTGTCTGCTTTATGCAACCCAAATGAGAATTTATCACGAGGATGCTCAAACAATACATTTACTGTGGGTTTTCCCCTGATTTTCACGAGAGGATTCCAGCTCGACACAAAGAGCTCCACGTTTTATATAAGGTATTTTGACTCTGGTCCCCGTGGGCAGAGAGGGTTGTCCTTGTGACACTACACATCCTCCGAGATCATAGGCAGCACTTGCGCAACTGAATCCCACACTGTGTTGGTATCAGCACAAAAGGCATGCGGTCTTCACCAACCACAGTGCTAGGCTGGCGGAAGAGAAAATCCTCTTACCGACGATATCCAGCCCTTTCGACTCCTTATCTGGTGAAGTGGTAGGTAACGTGCCCGAATTGATCCTAAAAATTGAGGATTGGACCACCAAGCTCTCCGGGGTGGGGTGCTGGGTGAGGAAACCGGTGTCCCTGGGCACGGGGCGATGGCTGCAGGCAATTGTCCTGTGCACAGGAGCTTCTGTTCAGTGCTTGGGCCAGGCCTAAAGGAGGACATCTGTAAGGGCTTCATTAAATAGGAGTAAGGGTTCTGAAGGGGCGACTCCCGACTGAAGAATCTGTCTCAAGACGTTTGTCTTGACTGCCACTGTGAGCAGCTGAAGGTCCAGGACCTCAGGGGACCTCCGCACCACCATTGTGAATTAGGGAATCTCCTCCATAGCCACGGAAGGGGGAGAGAACAAGATCGTATCTGGTGAGGTGTCCACATCACTGGCATCCAACAGTTGGATCATCTCCAAGCCTGTCACAAGAAAAAGGCGCTGGCTCCGACGGCATGGTACCGATTTGCAACAGAGTCGTCGTCCGGCGACGCCCATCCGGCTCTGTGTTGGATTCAAGAATGACAATGGGGCTTGCACCGCTGCAGGGAAACAGGAGCCAACGACGCCCATCCAGCTCTGTCGGAGTCAGGTATAAGGATGGGGCCTACGCCTCTACAGGGAATCAGCAGCTTTGTCACTGGAGCGGGTGCAGGAGAAGGTCGCGTTCGGCACTGCATCCAGGACGGGATCCAAGGAGCTCGACTGGCGCAGACGGTGAACCTGCGGGCAGAGAACCAATAGGGGCCCCACGATACCCCTGAGGGTTCAAAAAGGCTCCAGAGGAGGTCGGGCCATCTAAATAGGAGATGCATAGCCTCATAAAACTCCTTGAGTTAGGCGGGGTTAGCTCCGACTCCGGGAAACTCTGAGAGGCGCTGAGCAGACACTGGCACAGGATCTACCGTGGAGCTAGGCCTAGAGTGCCGACGCTCCTGCGCCAGGTCCGAACGCCCGGTGTTAGGCAGCAAGGAGCGTGAAGGGCTGTTCCCTCATTGCCTTGGGATCCATGGCACAGCAATCCTCGCAGGTTTTGGAGTCCTGGTCCCGCTGCAAACAGAGGCAAACCAGATGTGGGTCAGTCAAAGACATCTGCCTGTGACAGGTACCGCATGGTTTAAAGCCTGCAGGCTTCTTTGGAGAAATCCCAAGCACGCCATAAGTAGAAATCTCAAAAAATGCCTTGACAAAAAGTCAGTCAAAAACGACAGGGGTTAGCTCTCTGCGGATTTGAGCTTACTCATTCAGAAAGTAAAGAACTGATGTCAGCGCACTGGGAAAGCACCTATATAGGCACCGCACCTGTCGCATTCGGAGCGGACGAGGCTGAGCTGAACTACTCCACCTACCATCACGTAGGGGTACTGCTCGAAAATTTCCAGATCCAGTCTGACGAATGGGAAATATTCTAAGGTGCGGCTAGAAGTCTCTATCAGATATATTAATTAACTGACATCATACAACTCTATATACGTCCATTTCTCAATAGACAGCAGGACAAGGGAATTCCAGTGCAGAAAACATACATTCATCTAGACCAGGTTTTCCAACGAGCAGCTCCTGACCTACCAATAGCTCACCAGTTATCAAGTAACTCAGAGGCATGAAGTCCAGCCCAGATCTGGAGCAGAGTGGCACCACCTAAAGCAGCGCTAGAACCTCTGAGTTGTAGTAAGCAAAAACAAACACACATTCATTTGTTGCTTCACATTCTCATTCATCCATTCACATTTTCATTTCTCTCTCTCATGAGAAAAGAAAAGCATATGGCGATTGCTTATTTTGCAGACCTGGTGCCGTCATTCACAGTGTGAGTGAGCGCATAGCTGGGGAAAAAACAGAAAGCAAGTGTAGTGGGAGTCACTGGAGTGGATGTGTTCAAACAGCATGGGAGAAGCCCAGCAGCAGGGAACTGAAGGTGTGGGACATTGACAAAAAAAAAAAAAGTGATGAACTTGTTGTGGAGGGATGGATATGCTGTATTCCTGTGTGTGTGCATATAAGTATTTGTGTGGACATTCATGCCCTTTAATCTGTGGGCTAGTGTGCTGACTCTACTTGGGAGACAACGTCACTTTTCTGGCAGGGTTCCTTCCATCTTGGTCTACTAATGGCTTCTGTCTTCCACCTGGTGTACGGGATCACCTCAGGTGCAATGGCAGCCATTTGTGGCATAACGTCTTGCCTCTACAGCACAGGAATCCTGGCATAATGGTACTGTCATTTGATGTTTCCGGGCTTAGTCATGCTCCCCGCCTCCTGGTATATGGTCTGCAACCTCTACATATTTTGATCATCCTTGGCCTAACTCTCAGCTCCACTCTTAGCATGCCTGTCCAAGTGAGGCTGTCCACGCGAGTCCATTAACAACACGTCCTTGATTTAGACTGGGAAAGGGCCTAACGCACTTTCCTGTGGTGTTCAGCAACTTAGACTTTGGCTTCACAGTCTTGAATGCCATTCGGATTCATCTGAGCACTATTGTTGCACAATTTTAAGTCACGCGAAGAGCCCAGATACAGACCTTGTTCATGCCAATGTCTGCAGGGTTTAAAAAGGGGGAGGACATGTCCCCAATTCTGTCAAGCGGTAGAATCGAGGGAGCAAGCTTCAAATCCACGTCAAAAGGTGAGGAAAGAAAGGAACAGACATTGACAAGCAGGGGGTCGCAGTTCTATGTGGCAATGTCACTTCCGGGGTGGGATGGACCTGACGGGGACAGCACAGTGCCGCTTACTAAGGAGCTAGGAAATTGCTTAGAACAATCTTTGGATCCAGTTTGGTGCCTGGGGCTATTCACAAGGTAAGGAGTCTGAGACTAGAAGTATCCTTCAGAATGGTGGGTAGTATAGGAAGCTGTGGTAGACAGGGGCACAACATGGAAAAGGATCACACTTTTCAACCGCTACACATTTTAGGTCACACACACACACACCAAAAAAGGTTTCTGGAACTTGCCACTGCTATGGAAAAATACCAGTTCATGGTTAACAGGCAAAACAGAGGCAATAATGAATTTTGAAGGAGTACTGTGTGTTAATCGAGGATGTACAGTGCCAAAAGAAACTTTCAATAAGGTAAGACACCAACTATGAGTTGGAGCATACCACTCAAATATATAGCAAAATCTATCACGGGTTTCCAGAGTATTGAAAAAGTGATGTAATTAAAACTGAGCTAATTCATAAAGATTTAACAATACGAATGCTGTGCACTGAGGCTCGTTTTGTTTCACCCGTTGCTACTTCAAACTTAGAGTTTGAAGCTCTTATCATAGGTAATGAAAAATTTGGCAACAACCACGCCAGCTTAATCCCACTAGGAACTCAAAGCTGGACTATAGGTGAGTCTATAGATCATGGACATACCTTACTAAAGATTTGGCTCATTAAGAAGGATATCACTCTTGCTTCCAGACGTGAGGGACAATGTGTTTTTCTATAATACCTGAACTTAATGAGTGATTTAACAATTACAAACACTCATGATAAAAACAGTTTATCTAGATGTCCTTCTTCTACCCTATGTGCTAACCGAATAGTAATTAGTGCACAGATCCATTTAGAAAGTTTGAATGGAGTAGACTGACTGAATAATGGAAGGAAGGTGCATGCTTATGACTCTGCAGTAACATTATTAAATAAATATGAAGGTATATCCTATTCTTGTGTGGAATATTGTAGGACTGGAATCTAACTTGGGAAATATAGAATATTATTTTAGATAACTATCTTAGTTTTCAAGAGAATAGGGGGATTTAATTTTTTTAACAGGGTTATTCAACGTTGTTTATTGTAGTACTAAGGGGCCATTGCGTAGGCCTGATAGTTTCCTCAAGTGGCTGAAAAATACAGTAGTTTATTCCATCTCACAAATTAAAAGCGGTTGCAAAGATATCATAGTAGTGGAGGTTAAAGATCTCTCTGGTAAAAGATATACTCTATAAAATGTAAATTTCCCCATAGAAAAAAATCCAAATTTTCTAATTAGATTATCTTTTATCTAAAACTATGAGTGGTATTAAATTGGTAGAATATTCATTATCAGTCTAATTGTTGGACTTCAATTCAATCTTTTCTATTCAGCTGTGCGGAATTTGGGACTAACACATAATAAATAAAGCACAAACCTCACATTTTTATATGAAATTGAGGCTAATAATACATAAGTATGGCAGTTATCTTCTTGAAGTCATTTGCATTATTTTCAATTGAGGTGAATAAGGAGTCATCTGTTACAGATTTTGTAGTAATTAAAGATTAGAGAGTGACCATGGTCCAGTAACATTTTCCTCTTTGTGTTTCACTGGTTCTTGGAAAGGAGTATGCAACTTCTTCAATGCCAGTATTAACATAGCAAGAGAATACTGAGATGTATTTAAAGCCGGAGCAGTTTATCCAGCTTTAAGAAGTAAGGTCCTGGCATTTATAGAAAACTCTTATTTGAAGGCAGATGGTTCTCCTTTTACTTATATAAACATTTTTGAAAATCTTATAATACAGATTGGGTTTCAATGAACTCGCTCACAGATAAGACAGGTTAAAGGTCTAAATTGTAAGAGGAACGACAGAGTGTAGGTTGGCTGAAACAAACCTTCTAAGGGCCAATAGGGTTTCCCTAGGTGCAGGCTGAGCTGGGGCCCAAAATCCACAGCTAGGCACATTACGAAAAAAGGGGCAGCTTTCACTGGAAAAAATGTGATGTGTCCACATAGCGTTTTGGGCCGTTTGCTGTTGCGGGCACAAAGCCTACTCACACCAGCGAGGAACCATTTTTATCGGGAGACTTGGGGGAGTGCTGGGTGGGTAGAAGTTTGTGGCTCCTCGCAGATTCCAGAACTTTCCATCACAGAAATGTGAGGATTTTTTTTTTTTTTTACAAAGTTTGAGGTTTGCAAGGGATTCTGGGTAACAGAACCTGGTGAGAGCCTCACAAGTCACCCCATCCTGGATTCCACTCGGTGTCTAGTTTTTAAAAAATGTACAGGTTTGCTAGGTTTCCCTAGGTGCCGGCTGAGCTAGGGTCCAAAATCCACAGTTAGGCACATTGTGAAAAAAGGGGCAGTTTTCATTGGAAAAGTGTTACATGTCCACGTTGCGTTTTGGGCAGTTTCGTGTCGCAGATACTAGGTCTACACAGACAAGTGAGGCACCATTTTTATCGAGAGACTTAGGGAAACACAGAATAGTAGAACAAGTGTTATTACTATTTGTCTTTCTATGCATTTCTGCCTTCTGAACGCAAGACAGTGTGTAAAACAAAGTAATTTTGAACAATACCCTCTAATTCACATGCTAATATGGGTAAACACAAATTCAGAGATGCACAAATAACCACTGCTTCTAAACGCCATATCTTGTTCAGAAATACATAAGTTTCCTTGATACCGATGTTTCTCTCTTTATATCTTACCAAATGAATTACTGTATACCCGGTACACAATGAAAAAACAAGGTGCAACTCAGTTATAGGCTCTGGATTCCTCGAGTTCTTGGTAAACCTACAAGCCTCATATAACCTCGCAACCAGAAGGGTCCCGCGGGCGTATAAAGCTTTCAAAAATCTACCTTAGTTAGAAGAAGTTATAGGTGAAAATGTAGGAAAAAATGGCTGTTTTTTTTCAACTAAATTTCAATATTCTTTTATTTCAACTAGAAGGATCTTCACAAATGACCCCTTGTTGAATTCAGAATTTTGTCTACTTTTCAGAAATGTATAGCTTTTCGGGATCCATTATTGGTTTGACACCCATTTATACCACTAACTGGAAGGAGGTTGAAAGCATACACAATAGGAAAAATAGGCTATGTCCCAGTAAAATGCCAAAACTGTAGAAAATTTTGTTTTTCTGACAAAAGTCTGCCTGTTTCTGATAGCTGGGGGGAAATGGTGATTTTAGCACCACAAACACTTCGTTGTTACCATTTGCAGGGAAGAAACGAGACGCTTTCTTCTGCAGCAGTTTATCTAATTGTTTTCCCAAAAACCCATATTTAGCTGTATTTTGTCTAATTACTCAGTCCCCTCCATGGGAAGCCACAAACCCCTGGTACCTTTAGAATCCTCAGGATGCTGGAAGAAAAGACAGATATGGGGGCCTACCCGTGTACTACCCCAAGTCCCAAACAGTCAAAAAAAGGGCGTGGCATGGGGAGGAGGCCTGGCAACGAAGGGGTTAACAGTATGTTTTTAAGAAGGCTGGTTTGATGAGCAGTAGTATACTAAACATGTTTACAACTGAAATGCAGGTTTGACAAGAGAGGCTATAGGAGAGAATGACTTCTAGAAAATAGGTGAAATTATGAAGCAAGATGGCAGTATGAATAGAGCATGGGCTGTGCAAGGAAATTGGAGTACACAACAAAGATACCCGCTAGTCTATTTAATTTTTACAAAGAATAAATCTTCAATGAGAACTAACCCATCAATTAGTAACAAAATTAATTTTATTTCAGTCACTATATTTATTCATGGAACACTGATATTTATAATAAAAGAAACTTCTAGATCTATACATCCAACTTTATTACTTTCCCCAAAAATACATTAAAAACACAGTATTTCATTTTAACAATTTCATCAAGCACAAAATGTAATGAACTAAAACCAAATAAACCCCAATCCGTTCTCACATGATGACCCGTATAACCAAGAGTGGAGGATTATCGTTACCAACGAGGATGGTTTTATGAAGTTTCAGGCTGCCTCATAAATGAATATGTCTATCACCTGTCTTCGGCAGTGGCATCGGGAAAGGACATGAGTAAAATCGATATGTGCCCCATGAATCTTTGATTTTGTAACACACAAGGTCTAATTTACCCTCTCTGGATAACAGCGGTGTGAGTATCATTCACAAAATTTGGAGACGACTAGTTGATGATATATGTTCGGTACAGGAATTATAGTGCTTGACAACCTAACAAAACGCCATATATATTTTTATGTGAAAAAGGATATTGAAATATAGGTTCTGAAGAAGGTGGCTATGAGCCCATTAGGTCACCAAAACATTCATTGACTGTTTATTTAACCCCCGGCTAAAACACAGCGATGGAAAATTGAAGAGGGTTCTCCTCTCTGTGCTAATAGTAAGACATCCGGGGGAGGGGGTGGGGGTCTTGAGAATATGGGACTGCGTATTTTTTTGTGGAGTTTTATATAGCGCAAACTAGACCCGAAGGTATCAGAGCGCTTTACAACAGCACCAGTTACGTTACAGACGGACACATTCATTTTTGTTAGGCACAGGGAGATTAAGTGATTTGCCCAGAATCACAGAATGTTGAGCGTCCCTGCCGAGACTAAAGCGCGGTTCCCCAGCTCCGTGATCGACCGCCCTAGCCATTAGGCCACATTTTCTCCCCATGTCTGGTATGAATGCAAGAACAGATTGATGTTTGTTTTAATTCATTACATTTTGTGCCTGATGAAATGCTGTGTTTTTAATGTATTATTGGAAGAAGTAATAATGTTGGATGTATAGATCAATTAAGTTTCTTATATTATAAATATGAATGTTTCATGAGTAATTACAGTCAATGAAATAAAATGAATTTTGGAAGTAGCTGGTGGGCTAGTAATGACGGTAGATTTTGTCATGTGTTTCTTGTATGACCCATTGTCGTTTTCCCTATGTTAGCCTAATTATGCACGTTGTAGGCCACTTTTGTTTTGCACACGTTACTAAATATCATGCTTACTTTTGTGCCACATTGTATTTTCACACAGAACCAGCAAGTTCTTTTTCTTTTCCTGCGATTTAGTCTGAACAGTCTAGGCAAGGTCACACAACATTATCCTTGTAATTCTCTCTGGTCAGACACACTAGCACCTAGACATAATAAAAGAATACAGCTGCTATTTTGAATAGACATATCTTGTCATATAACGGAGGACAGGGGTTCTGAAAACACACACATACACACTCACAGCGAAGGTACTGAGACAAGAGTACTGAGTCAGCTGAGATGTAGAACATCCACCTATATATGCTAAGGTAGGGGGTCGGGAGTGCTGTGTTCTCGGATGCCAAATCATTTGTCTCTCTGGAAAGGTTACGAGAGCAAGTGAGGCACTATAGCTAGTCGGACTCTGGCTCATAGATACTGATGTGGTATGGTGACTCAGTCCCCTACATACGGATGTTCTATGGTTCCAAGCGTAGTTCAGTTCCTGAGCAGAATCCCTGCAACAATTTATTCTTTGTATAAATGTAATAGGCTAGCGGGTATCTCTTTTGTGCAGTTTGTGTTGTCCCCAGTTCCAGAGCCTTAAAAGTATATTGGGGGTACCCTTTATGAAATAGTTCAAGAAAAAGGGAGTCCCTACTGCTGACAAAGAGCTCCCTCACGGCCATCACTACAAACAAGACATTTTATTAGGGGTGGGCGGAATTTGCGTAGTCGCGCTACGCAAAGCTCCGCGAAACGGTAAAAAAATCTCCGCGAGCACGCAAAAGTTCCGCGAACACGCGGAATTGCTTGTTCTGCCCGTTCGCGATGCTTTTTTCCTGTTTGCGAACGCTGTTTGCGTGCTCGGGGAGAATATCTTGCAAACACGCATTCTGAAAGCGCGAACAAGCAAAAAATTCCGCGAAGCCACGGAATTTTTGGCAATTCCGCGTTCTCCGCGGAACGCGATATTACCCAAATTCCGCGAGCGGAACGGAATTTACCGCCCAGGCCTACATTTTATCCTCTGCCATCATGAAATTCCTTTACAAGCACCCTCACACCCTTCCTCAACATCACCAATGTCTCTCTCAATTATGAGCCTCCCAAAATTATGACAACTCAAAAAGGTCAGATCCATCCCCTGTAACAAAACTCACCCTCAATGCAGGTGATCTCTACAAACATCGGCCCATCACTCATCTACCACTCACTGAAAATATCATAAAGAATGTAGGCTCTAATTAACCTCTATACCAGATAATCAATGACAACTACCTTCAGGACAGGACTACCCGTCTGGCTTTACAGTATAGTACAGTGCAACAAGGACACCACTATCTGTGGCATCTGTAGCTTGCTGTGCTACCGTGCCATGGTAACCAGGGAATGTATGCCCTGTGTCGGTATCCTAGTTACATGAGGGGTTGGAATGTAATGATTTGAATGAGCTGAGGGACAGTTGGTGGATCTAGTGGCTGGGACCTGGATGGGGTCTTCTTGCTGAGGAATAAACTACAACTCCTACTTACAACCTGCCTTGTGTGATCCTTTCTGCTGATACCAGGATCTTACATTGGCGTAGTCGGCAGCTTCATCATCGTTTGAGGAAGAGTAGCAAGGCAAGAAGATCTCAACAAGCCTCAACAGTTGTTCACACAGCACTAAGAGGTCGCGAGTATGCTTTACCTGTGACTTTTGGAATCCTCCATCCCTCGTTGGGCCCTCCTCCCTGTGTCTCACCTCACCTGGTTCTGCAGACCTCTCCACCCTCATTCATCTGTGTGCCAGACTGTGCGCTGTCTGCGGACTCCTCTGTCTCTCCTCATTCTCGTCCTGGACCCTTGCGTGTGTCGCGTTGCTTTTCTCCTTGTCCTCCACTTCAATTTTGACATTTTCTGGAAATCGTCACGCTTGCACACGTTTGTCTCCACTACATTTGTGTGAGGCTGGGGCTGCACGGAGGGAGGACTGTTTTGTGTTTCTGCCGCTGGGTAGAAAACATTGTTTTGGGCTCTCTGCCAGACTTTCGCATGCGAGGAGATTCCCCTTCTGTTGGCACGGGCGCGCCTCGCTCTCCTGTCACGAGCCCCAACCTCATGGTCTTGCGCGCTCCCTTTCCACGAGCGCTGTTCCTGTTGGGCTCGTGAAGACTCTTGTGCGTCTTTCGGTCAGGAGTTCAACCTTGTTGGAATTTCTAGCGTGTTCTCCTCCCTCATCAGCGCCATTACCGATTGTCCCCAACATGCTCTTGCGTGCGCATGTGCAGACGCGTCTAGAAGCGTTATAGCCTCCACGTGACATTCCTTTGTCTACACGGCAACGTTTGTCTGCACGTCTCACTGATGTGCACAGCCACGACGTCACTGTCTCCACGCTGGAATTAGCCATTACTATAAACAACGTTTACCTGTACGTTTCGCTGACGGGCACAGCCTTGTCTACGGAACGTTTTCATATTATTGCTCTCTGTTTGTTTACTATGGTTTCTCCATAGCAACGTGTTACAGTCACGATTCAACTTTATTTGTGTCTATTCTTAACGCTGATGGGCACAGCTTATGTTGGGTGCTTGTCATTACTGGCAATTTCTCTGCTACGGTGCATTAGTCCCATGCTGATATGCACAAGGTTAATTCTGTTGTTTCATCATACCTGTTCTAACTTCTTAGGAAACTCAGTTCTGACTTTCATTCACAGGTGCATTTTATTAGAAAAGCTAGTGATTTAAAAAAAAAAAAAAGTTGTTCTTGTGTTTCTCCAACTTTTTCAAAGATGCAGAATGTAACTGCTCCTCCTTTCTTTTTAATGTCTCCTGGAGAACCTCCCATCAAATGGCAAAAGTGGAAGAAAGTCTTTGAGCATTATGCTAAAGTATGTGGGGCAACTTTAAGTGCAGAACGTAGGTCTTCACTCTTACTGCACTGTTTAGGGTCAGAAGGGCAAGAAGTTTTTGACCATCTTCCCGAGTTGAGTGAATCTGAAACTGAAGACTTGAATGAATTTGATGTTTGTATTAAAAAATTAGACAAACATTTTCTTCCCAAGGTCAGTACAATTTTCGAGAGGTATAATTTTGCGAGGAGGTTACAAAGTGATGGAGAGAGGGTTGAAGGTTATATTACCCAGCTAGGGAAACTTGCCTCATCTTGCAAATTCGCAAATTTACTGGATGAAAGAATTGTTAGGATGTAACATTGAGAGAATCAGGGAAGAACTTTGGATGAGAGATGAACCTTCCCTGGATGAGGTAATACAGGTTGCCAAAAGAGTTGAACATTCTTTGAAGTGTGTGGATACCATCAAAAAAGACAAACCGTCTACTGTTCAGGTGGTGAAATAGGAAATTAAGAGACCTTTGGTTAAAGTTGAGGGAGGTGGAATGAGAAATAAGACCACTACACGCAAGTGCTACAGGTGTGACAAGCCGACGCATTTAGCAAATGACAAGAATTGTCCAGCGTTAAAAGTAGTTTGCTCCAAATGTAAGAAAAGAGGTCACCTTGCCATAGTTTGTAAGGCTAAGTTGACTTCCACCAATGTAAAGCGCGTTGAAACAGAGGACGTTGAAGAGGATTTTGTGTGTGGACAAATTATGGTTCGAGTTGACACTGATGTTAAATGCAAGACATGTCCAATTGATACCATTCTTGTGGAAGGTGAACCCACCAAGGTGCTATTTGATTCAGGTGCTAAAATTACAATTATCTCCAGGGTGTTTTTTCAAAATAAGTTTGCTCACAAGACGTCTCTACTCAAACCTGACATACACCCTTTAGCGTATGGTGGAGAACCAATACCCTTGCGAGGTTATTTTGTAGGCTTTATGGAGTATGAGCAACGTTATACGTCTGGGAAGATTTATGTCTCTGAAAAAGGTGACAGCATAATAAGTTGGTTTCACCAAGGTGACTTTGGCATTATGCTTGACACAAGTAGTGCTACACCCATCCTGTTGAAAGATAAGGTGAGCACGGTCCAAGAGAGCTCCATTCTTAGTGGTGGCGGTGAATCTCAAGTCAAACAGAGATTTCCATTTCCCAATGTGTTCAGAGAAGAGCTTGGGTGCCTCAAAGGTTTTCAGCATGAAATCCGTTTATGTGTTGGTTCTCAACCTTCATGCTGCAAAGTAAGGAGTGTACCTTTGGCTGTTAGAGATGAAATGGAAAAGGAATAGGAGAAACTCAAGAAATGGGGTATAATTGAAGAGGTAGAAGGCACCGAGTGGTTGGCCCCAGTGGTCGCAGCCCGTAAGGCCAATGGGAGTCTTCGCCTTTGTGTAGACTTATGACAACTGAATAAGAGTGTCATTGTAGATCGATATCCTCTTCCAAATGTATCAGAGTTATTGGTGTTGCTGGGTGGTGCCAAAGTTTTTAGCACCATTGACTTGGCCTCGGCTTATCACCAGATAGAACTGGTTGAGTCTTCAAGAGATTACACAGCCTTTATCACACCGTTTGGCACGTTCAGGTTTGTGAGGATGCCGTTTGGCTTAGTTTCTGCGGCATCCGTTTTCCTGCACGCCATGGAAAAGATTCTTAGGGGTTGTGAAGGGGTCTGTGTATACCAAGATGATATTCTTGTCTTTGGTAAGGATGAAGAGGCGCATGGGTATCATCTTGGCGTTTATTGAAAAACTTGGCAATGCGAATCTCACCATAAAATCTGAGAAGTGTCAATTTGCCACCACCACCATTAATTATTTAGGTCACACCATCTCCGGTGACGGGGTCCTGCCAAAATCCAATTTGGTTGATACCATCTCTTGTATGTGTGCCCCTACTTCCGGAGAAGAGCTTATGAAATTTTTTGGTATGATTGAGTACTACAATAAGTTTGTTGAGAACTTTGCAGAACTCAGTGTCAATATGAGGGTGCTCTTGAAGAAAGGGGTGGAGTTTAACTGGAATGATGCTTGTGAAAAGGAGTTTGTAATTCTCAAAGAAAAGCTTAATTGTGCACCGAAACTTAAAAGTTTCGACCCCTCAAAGGTGTCTATCATCACCACCGATGCAAGTCTTAAAGTTTTGGGGGCAGTTCTTCAACAAGAAGGTGAGGAGGGCATGAATACCATTATGTTCTTGTCACGGGGGCTGAAGGATGCGGAGTCTCGCTATTCAGCCATTGAGTGGGAAGCTTTGGCTGTGTTCTGGGCTATCAGAAAGCTTAAGAAGTTTCTGTGGGGAACCAAGTTTCTTGTTAAAACAGACCACAAGCCCCTCTGTGAAATCTTCACAAAGAAGGGTATAGATCTTGTTTCAGGCAGGATAACCAAATGGGTGATTGCCTTGCAAGAATATGATTTCGAAATAAGGTACATACCAGGTATAGAAAATGGAGCAGCAGACACGTTATCTAGATTACTCCCGAAGGTTGATGAGAGTGTGACTGACGAAGACTTTGAAGAGAGTGATGTCCATGTTTGCTTTGTGGATGAGGAGATTGTATCCAAGGATCAGTGGCGTGTAGAATTATCCTCTGATCCGGTGCTTTCTGAAGTTTTGCATCTGGTGAATAAAGGGTGGCATTCCAAAAAACAGGCCTCTGAGGAAGCTGGGAAATTTTGGGGTGTGAAAGATGAGTTGGGAGTGTGTGATGATCTTTTGCTTCGTGGAACAAGATTGGTGCCCCCTTTTAAGCTTCGCAATAAATTGACTGATTTGGCGCATATTTCTCATTTGGGATGTCCAAAACCCGCTCATCTTATTGGTGGCCAGGCATGGACTTGCAAGTAGAAAGGCTGGTTAGAGATTGTTTGGCATGTGCATTGTGTGAGAAGTCAGAAGTAGTGAGAGTACAACCTATGGTGGTCAGAGAATTACCTCGCGGACCGTGGAAGGAAATAGCCTTGGATATTCTTTGCTCCATTCATTCTGAAGGTCAACAGCTGTTTCTCATAGTAGTTATAGACATGTTTTCGAGATGGCCGGAAGTTTGCTTCACGAGTGGGATTGAAACTAAAAATGTGATTGCGTTTTTAGAGAACCTCATGGCTAGGGAAGGTTACCCAGACACCATCTTAACTGACAATGGTGTTCAATTGGTTTCACAAGAGATGGAAACTTTCTTAAAGAATCGTGGTATCAGACAAAAAAAGTGTTCCCTCGATCATCCTGAAACCAATGGCATGGTGGAAAGGTTTAACAGAGTTTTGAAAGAGGTCATTGCTTTGGCTAAAGGCAGTGGTCTCAATTGGAAGAAGGAAGTCATGAAGAAAGTGGAGATTTATAGGTGGACTCCTCACAGTACAACTGGGAAATCTCCTTTTGCTTTGTTTAGAGGCAGATCTCCTTGTACTCTAGTGAAGCCATCATGGGTAAGAAACTTGAAGAGTTGTCAACTAAGAAGGTACGCACTGAGTGGCGTGAAAGAGAAGTTGGGGAAAGTCCTAGCAAGGAAATCCTATTTTGACTCTAGAAAGGTCACTAAGGATACTGTGGTGGTTGTTGGTGACATTGTGGTCATCAAACAGCCTGGTTTTAGTGCCTAGTTTTCCAAACCCATTCATGTAATCAAAGTGTTTAAGAATGCCATTAAGACTCAAGATCAGCGCATTTGGAACCTGGGAAGAGTTGTTCCATACAAAGGGCCGATGGGCTTCTCTGATTCCTCTGTAAAGGGTAATGACAACCATGATCCGGTTGTGCGTCCCAGGTTGTCTTCTAGGGTCGTCAAAAAACCATTCTTTTTTAAGGACTTTGTACAGTAAATGATGAATGCGTAGGACTTTAACAATATGCTGAAGTCCAAAGTCTTTGGGGTTTTGTCATTTTGTTTTAGTTTGCTTTTTCTCTCTTCTGGCTTTTCTTTCTTCTCTTTCTATCCCTCTTTCTTTTGTTTATACTGATTTTATTGGGAAAGGGGGGAGGTGTCTGGCATCTGTAGCTTGCTGTGCTACAGTGCCATGGTAACCAGGGAATGCATGCTCTGTGTCGGTATCCTAGTTACATGAGGGGTTGGAATGTAATGATTTGAATGAGCTGAGGGACTGTTGGTGGATCCAGTGGCTGGGACCTGGATGGGGTCTTCTTGCTGAGGAATAAACTACAACTCCTACTTACAACCTGCCTTGTGTGATCCTTTCTGCTGATAACAGGATCTTACAACTACAACTCAAAAAGGTCTGATCCATCCCCTGCAACAAAACTCACCCTCAATGCAGGAGATCTCTACAAATATTGGCCCATCACTCATCTTCCACTCACTGAAAATATCAAAGAATGTAGGCTCTAATTAACCTCTATACCAGCTCACCAATGACAACTACCTTCAGGACAGGACTACCCGTCTGGCTTTACAGTATAGTGCAGTGCCACAAGGAGACCACTATCCCTCGCGTAGCTGGCTAGGTAATCCATCTCATCATCAAGAATGAGTTCCGACTACAGATCCTACTACATATTATCTGCAGCCCTTAAAACAGTCAACCAGGAAACACTGATCTGCAAACTGGAAACACAAATGGGTTCCTCAAATGCATTGTTCCAGGTGTTCTCTTCCCACCTGACGGACTAACCCATCCAGATGAAAAAACACAAGATTCCAAGAAACTATCCTCCTGCAAATTACACAGTCGCTTGATACAGCCCCTGGTTTTAAGAGATTTAACTACATAATCACAACACTGAAGGAACATTAAGTGAGAAGCTATCACCTTGAACTTCGGAGAGCCACAAAAGACTATTTGGTAGTGCTTGGGCAATATAGGAGTAGATATCCTATCTTTCCTAGATTGAACATAAAGTTAAAACAATCTAGAGGATGAGGTATTTTTGTAGCAAATCTTTAGGAGACTAATGTTTTTTATATACTGATACACACCTAATCCCTCCATCCAAAGTCCCAGTAGTTTAATGTACAGATTGAATAGAGTAGGCTGTTTGGGCAGGTTTCAAATTGACACCCTCAATCCTTACCTGCTGTTCTGCCAGTAAAGGTCCTGGATATGAAAAATCCCATGCAGACAGTGTGATATGAACTAGTCTCCAATGATTTGGGTATGGCTGGAGTCTGATGGAAGCCCGAGAGAAGCAGTGGTCTTATGTGCACCCAAACCACACAAGTTTACCTAAAGGGTATTGTGCATTGCTGAGGACACTTGGTTAGTGGGGCAGGCAGCTGCTAGCATTAGCCTTGATGGTTGCAGTGGTGCCAGTGTAATCTACTGGACCGTGGAATAGCAAATGCTGGCAAGGGATCATGGCACCGTTGTGTGTGCATGATGTCTGCAGCTTGCAGTAAGGCATGCTCTTCATCACCCATGTTGGTGGGCTTTGGTGGGCTTGCAGGCAGATTTTCACAAAGGACAGAGGGCTCATTTGTGCCTGACTTTTTGCTTAGGTAATGTGAGGCCAGTTGCACCACTGTTACCTTTTAATTGTTCCCTACTCTGCCTTTGACTTAGCGTGGTCTCACTAAATCCTCCATAAGGACATGATAAATGATACAAACTAAATAAACCAGATTTAGGCTTTACAAGTCCATTCTAGAAGCTTTGTCCTGTAAAAAACAATAGTATAGCAACAATGTTTGCTCTAGTGTTCAACAACGTATTACTTGGCTTTTCGCCAAGGTGAGCCCATATATGGAGATGACTAATGTAGACGATTTACTACTGCTAACTGAGAACAAAATGACCAAGCTTCAGATTAACCTCACTATATTTCTTATTCAGTATCATGAAGGCACACTTTGGTGAGTGGCCCTCTTCTTGATTTAATGGACTTCTTGCGATTTGCAGAGCTAAAATGAATACTCTGTTCATACCAGAGAAGCTGATGAAGAGATGGCAGGCGGATAAGAAACAAAACTAACAGGCTCTTGCTTCCTCTTCGTTGCTCTCAGGTGAGTTGGTGGGGGTGCCTGGGATGCAGGTGAAGAGGGTAGACAATCTAATAATCCATTTATGGGATGGCGGAGGCTGGCAAACTCCAAAATTGCGACCAAGTAATGGCGCTCGCATAACTGCCCCCTATAAGCCCAAATATTTTTTTTATTGCAATCAGTAACTTAGAACCCTAATCCTCACATCACCAGTCCCACTGCACTCAAAATTGTCTGTATTGCCGCCTTGAAGGGGGGCCTGGCCTGGGACAAAAGCCCAATCTCAGAGAGTAGCAAAGCCACCAAGAGTCACTCTGGAAGTCCTAGGTTCAAGGAGATAGTCCTCTAACATAACATGGGTATTCGTAAAGCGCACGTTCATCCCCAGGGTATCTTCGCGCTGAATAACAGATGTTTATTGTTACCCAACCCAATGGTACTCATATCTACCTCAGAAGAATGAAAGGCTTAGTGGACACGCTGGGATTTGAACCTGTGACCATGAGGTCGAACACTGGTACTGACAGGGGACGCATTATTCCACTAAGCCACCAGTACTCTCTCCTTGAACCAGCCAGGCTGGCCTCAAGCAGCAGGACAGTCTTCTGAAGAACAAGGCAGGCCTCAAGGAGCAGGGCGGTCCTCTGATACCAGCAGGGCGGTCCTCTAAGTAACAAGGCAGGCCTCAAGGAGCAGTGTCGTCTGCTGGAGTGCAAGGTAGTCCTACTGTAGTCTTCCGCAGGTCCAGCAGTGAATTGAAGAGTTAGTCCGAAGGTGCAATATTTATACTTGGTGCCAGCTTTGAAGTGGGAGAAACTCGTAGGCTCCCCCCATCCCCCACATCTGGTTCTGGAATTTCCTTCCTTCCCCTGGCCAGGCTACGAGGGGTCTGAGAGTGACAAAAGACTAGTATGAAGTTCCTTTGTGAGTGTGTTGAGGTAGTCCCTTTGAAGTAAAAGTGTGGTAGGCGACAGCTCTGCCCCTCCAATTTTGACAAGATGACCATCCTTACTACACCTAGTCCCCCCCTTTGTATCACTGTCTTGGAGAAATACACAAAGACCAACTGCAGCCAGTCATGTGACCCAGAATACAGGCACCAAATGGATAGGCCAAGAGAATGCCAAATCTCTAAAAGTGGCATTTTCAGAATTGGGATTTAAAATCCGACTTTACCATTAGAGAGGGTTTTGAATTACAATTAATTTGAGACCCAACTTGACATTCCTACCTGCTCCCAATCAAATGCTATCACTTATTACATGTAATAAGGAAAACCAATGCTATCCCATGGGAGAAGTAGGTCGTGCAGTACTGAAAAATGATTTTAAGAGGTTTTCACTACCAAGAAATGTAAAACTTAAAATGTCCTACTTTTTAAATGCACTGCATCCTGCCATTAGGGTTTAGAATTGCCTTAGGGTTGACTTGCATGCATTAAAAAGGAAGGTTGAGGCCTAGCAAAAGGGTTATTTTGCCAGGTCTAAATGGCAGTTTAAAATTGCACAAATGCTGCAATGGCAGGCCCAAGACATGTTTAAAAAGGCAACCTAAGTGGGTGGCCCAATGAGTGCTGCAGGTCCACTAATATCATTTAACTTACAGTCTCTGGGTATATGCAGTACCACTTTATTAGGGACGTACAAGTACACTAAATGTACCAATCAGATGTAAGCCAATTGTACCATGTTTTAGGGAGAGAGCATAAGCACGTTAGCACTGGTTAACAGTGGTAAATTACACAGAGTCCTTAAGCCAACAAAAACAAATTCAGCAAAACAGGAGGGGTAAGGCAAAAGGTTTGGGGGCTTGACCGTGCAGAGAGGGCCAGGTCCAATGATATATTTAAACAAAGTCATTGATGACAGTGATGGATTGTGATATATACAAGTAAACAATTGTTAACAGCAGTTAAAAGAAAAACAATATAATTATATGAAATAAGGGGACAAAGCTTCAGACACAAAAATAGATGGCAACATGATACAACTTTACTTTAGGAAGTGACTGCTTGCCATTCCTAGTGGACACGGAGGCTTCAGAACTCTGAATAATTAACAGGATTTGCCACAGGTTCCGCTATGTTCACTGGGCTGGAAGATTTGATATCCCTGCAAGGTGGGGTTGGTGGCATGGGTGAAAATGATGAACAGCAGAAAAAGAATGAACCTAAGAGACAGACAGCTTGATATGCTATTTGGCACCATTAAGATATATGAACCCCCAAAATATCACCAGCCATGACTATTGCACAAAGTGGAGTAAACCTTGACCTGAAAAGTGAGATGCCTTAATGATTCTCGCAAAGTGGAAGGTGTAGCCACCCACCTCCACCTCTAACAGACACCACTGCAAGTGTAAAAAGAACTGCAGACCCAGAGGGGAGATAGCCGATAATACACAGGATATTGCCCACTATTTTATGACACCATTCACACACTGGCTCTCAAAGGACACACATGTTCAATGATGTGGGGTGGAGACTTCCACACCATACTCAATCAGAACTAGATGGAACGGCCTCAGCCATGTCCATACTTAACATCACAGAGGCAGAATACTTAGGAGATGCTTAAAGATTACTGCACAGCCCAAACAGTTCACATTTTACTCATCTGTCCATGGGATTTACTCATGAACAGATTAATGACTTGCATCCCGGGACATATGCCATCTTATCAGCAACTGTAATCATCTAATGTGCATGCTCTCCGATCACTCCCCTGTGCTGTTGAAACTAAAGCTTTCCACTCAGTCTCACTGCACTAGATCATGGCGCTTCACGTCGGGTGCCCTTCTAGATAAGGTATTTAGAGGCAAGAAATAAGGCTGACATTAAATCCTATTGTGAAATAAACGTTGGTTCCGTGACCAGAACAGGGACCATTCAGGAAGCCTTTAAGGCCTGCTCCAGGGGCATGTGCATATCAAAACAGTTAGGTATATTTAAATCAATACAAAACCACTTAAATTCATTAGAGAAGGAGTGACGTGACTTGAAACACAAACATGCATTATCCACTAAGAATACAACCTTAGTAACTATCCAAAAGAAACTCACAGAGTTACAAGAAGAGGCAGACCAAGAGGTTAAACATTATGCATTATGAACTGCCCATCACAATGGACGAACAATAGAGCACAATAGTTACAAATTAAAGTTCAGAGTCTCCACAGTAGTCTTTAGAGAAAACTACAGCACAGCTATTGATAAGTTGAATGACCAAACGAACTACCAGATTAGTTTACCTCATCACTAGCAGGCTGCGTAGAGATTATGAAACTGGTGATATGCCCTAGATTCATGTACCTCTCTATCAACACTTCGATTACCTCAACACACTTCTTCCTCACCTGAAAATATTAATGCTTAAATTAGCATAGGTGGGCAAATTACCCAGAATAAATGGGAAAACTGGATGTTACCGTATAGGGCAGAGGTACCAGTAGCCCCAGACTGAGACCTACTTTTGTCTAGCCCGGGCGCACTATTGACACATCTGGTACCATAGAAACAATGATATGTTAATTACAAGCCCAGGGAAAATGGCAAGGATGAACACAGTATGGTGCACTACTAACCTGTGCAGAAGCTTGCATGAATACAAGGCTTGCCAATAATTTATTACCTTAAACTTTCGCTATGAGACATCTCATGGATTTCCTTGATGTTAGAATTCTAGGGTAAAGAAGAGCTTACCGAATTGGGGCAGACTCATTTTGAAGATCTTTTGATGGTAGGGACATTAAACGAACTAAAGCACTATAGAGCGGAAAATAAGTTTCTTAGCCTGCTAGATACTTTCCTGTCCTATAGAATTTGCAAAAACTTTGGTCAATCCAGGCAAGATATCTAGCTGAACCCCTTCCACTACAAATTCTTACGTGCACAGTGGATACTTCAAAACAGAGATATAATTACTACAATATACTGAGGAGCAACTGCACGGCCTATAGCTGCCAAAGGTGCAGGGCGTAGTGCCTAGGAGGCAGATCTGGGTCAGAAGTTAACAAGCAATCAATGGAACTTTTGCCACACATAGATACAGAAGATATCACTGGATGGCAAGTATAGGCCACTAAACTTTCAATTATTACAGCAAACATATTGCACTTCTGTTAGACTGCATGCGGATAGAGCTTAAGCCGGATGGTAAATGTGCTAGATGTTCACACCACACTGCAGATTTTCTTAACCTTTCATGGGAGTGTGCACTCAAAGCAGAATTCTGGGTTAAAGTATCTGAAGGGTTAATTGAAATGTTCAATCAAGATTCAACCATCTCACCGATAATGGCATTGCTGGGATATGTCAAAAACATGCCGGCATCCACAGGATGGTTCACAGGTATATCATGACACTGCTGCTGGTGAAATAATGGTGGTAAGGTGTTGGGTCAGAGGTCCAATCCCCAAGATAGAAATTTGGGTAAAGACCTAATGTATTACAATTAATCGGTAGATCCTCTTTCAACACTACTGCCCATGCGGGCACGCCCAAGAGCTATATGGTCCCCCCCCAAAGAGAAAACATTTCAACTCGCCGGAACACGATTCACAGACTCAACAGCCTGATTAATATATAATTGATATATTTAAAAATGGTCACAAAACCATAGCCAATTACATTTGTATTATACACTCAGGTAACGTCAACACTAATCATTTATTGAATCGCATATTGGGGTAGGCTATTAGTATAACTGATTCCTCACTGTAAGCTGTTGGTAACATGTAAAAGGAATAAACAATGACCCACTAGAACAAAAACAGGAATACGTACATTTTTGGTGAAATTAAATATTATTGTAACATGCACATTGGAAGACAGTGTTGTTCATTTATAAAAGTTCTCAGTAGCTTCATAAATAAAGTCTGAAGAGTCTATTTCCCATATCACCCTCAACCCGACAGAGGTACAACTCCCCCTACTGCTTATATCAGGGCAAAATGTAAATTTCCATGACTTTCTGGGAAGTACCAGTTCCAAAGGTAAGGAGACAGAAACTTGGGTTCTTCGATCAGCACAGGTAGAAGGACTTAGACGTCAACACTAGTACAAAGATGATGGAACCTCCGGAAAAAAAAAAATCAAACCCAGAGGAAGATGGGATTAATCATAATGAACTGTCTGCTCTGCAAAGGGAGATAGATTCAAGACAGAAGCGAAGTTTAAGTCACTGATGGAAAGCTGGTTGCACAGTTAGCTTAGAAACAGACCAAGTGTTTTGTGAAACGTTCTGTGCTCACATCGATTTGTTCTCATCTATTTTGGAACGGAGAATTAAGAGATTTGCTAGAAAAAAGCAGAAGAGACAGTGAACAAAGAACAGACTTCCCACAAGTATCCACGTGCATCATATGATCAGTGGATAATTCTGTAGTTCACCCACCTTCACTTCATCCAGTATGGCTAAGATGGTGCACTTATATTTGCAGTGTGCTTGTGTGGCAGAATGAGTGTGCAAACGGTGTGGCTGTAGAACACTGGTATCCATTTTGGCTTTCCAATGCAAGAATGAGCCACATAAAGGATGAAAAGAACCTGCCAAACAGTAGGTAGCTCTTAAACATTTCTTACAGCCCTTTGAGGTGGACCAGGCTTGTGTGAAAAGAAGGAAGACAGACACTCCTTTGAAAGGTATAGAATGTCTCTGTCCTCTTTCTGCTCCCTTCTTCCCCAGTGGTTTGCATACAGTATCTGTGTATTAGCCAGGCAAGGAAAGCCTAGGTTCTTTTGTGCCCCCGTCAGGAAACGCCTGGCTCAACCCTAGGAACAAACACAAGTAGCTATATAGCTAGAGCAAAGTGAAACTCGCTCCAATGAAACCGGAGATAACATGCAACAGAAAGGGTGTCTGGGATCCATATTTTTTTCTGCTAGCCCAGTACAAATATAACTCCACATCTCCAGTACAATTTTTCATGGGGTTTTTTCACCGATAGGCGCAATGCAGTACCCAGAAGTGGGCTGGGAGAGATTTTCCGAGTTCTAGGGCTGCTGTCTTTGGCAGCTAGCCCTCTTCTCAGGTAAGGAACAGACTTGAAGTGCTGCAATAATCCGGCTAGAAGTGCTTGGACAAGTCTTGAGAGAAGACGACATCCCTAAAGAGAGAGGGGTCTTAGCAGTGGCCCTACAGCAACGTCAAGGAACAGCCTGGGCAAGCCAACTATGGGCCCATTTGCCTAAAGAAAAAAAAGCTGTACAGGATGGAATAAACATCAAACAAGCACAAAGAGCAACATCAAGAGATTAAGGGGGCTGCCGGAGCGGTCTCGTCCTGGAAGTGAACTGCTAGCCAAGTCTCCTGTAGCTGTGATATCTACTTCAGGCTGGTTGGCCCAAGTAAAGACGCCTTGTCGCGAGAGGGGTGGAGAAGAACAAACACCAATCCCCGCAATCACACGGTCCCGCTCCTGTGTTGCAGAGAGACCCAAGTGACAGAGCTTCTGCTGTCAACATAGGCACAGTCAGATGGACCCCCTTTGTACATGACCACATGTTCATTGTTAAATCCCAGGGGTCTTCGTGCTTAGGCAAATAGTGACAACTCTAGTCTTCCAAGATTTGACTTGAATAGCTTATTTTTCCCCAACTTTTATTTTCAAAGGAAAAGGAAGCAATAAAACATAGTTGCTAGCATGACACCACATAACTGCATATGAGAAAGCACATCAGAAGATTGAGAATAGTTGCCCAAATGCACGCAGTCAGAAGATGAGGAATAGGTCTATTGATGCATATGGCTACAGTCCAATGACAGAAGAATATTCCAGAGTAACTACTCCTTATATAGTTGTATCAGGTGTGCATAGGGGTGTCAAGGGAAACCAACACCACACTAACCACCTACCCCAACCGAATCTGAACTAGCATCTTTTAGCAATATATACTGCCAGAGGGGACACTACTTCAGGATGTAAAGCAGCGGTGAAGAGAGGTGAATACACATCAGCAGCACTGCAATATATTTCACCTAATCTGCTGCCCATGTAAGAGGTCCCTTAGCCAAGTATGTATCCACCCTCCACTTAGCCAAAAAAAGATCCAGCCACACATCAACAAACCAAGGGAGGAATATCCTTAACAAAACCTAAAAGTGCAATCAAAGAGGATGGATGAAGCAGGTCCCGTGTCATCAATTTAAGTTTAGCAAACACCTCCTGCAGGAGACTAGGAAACCTTACTTGGTGGTGTGGGCTCTTCAGTCCTTTGGTTGTCAGATTATTGCGCCTGCACGACTTCCCTGGTGGCTGCACACAGAATACTTCTCCCATACAGAGCAGTAAAGAATGGGAGAGAAGGAGACTGCATCTGTCCAGAGACGCCAAGGGGCACACTCGCTTTCCACTCCCAGCAAAGGCTACTGCACACAACCCTAAGGAGCCGCGCACATGTGCTCGAGACCCATGGAACCAACTGAAAAGGTCCAAATTACAAAACTTGTGCCAGGTAACTAGTTACAGATACACAAGTCGAATATTAGCAGTGGAAAAGAGCTGAAGAGAATCCTCAAGAGTTGTAATGTCTCACACACCAATGAGGAAAATAAAAACTCAGAACAAAGCTGCCAATTCAGGTTTACAGTTTTACTGACTAACAACGAATGGAAATACAGACAAGACCTGGATGTGAAAGAAAACAGAAAACAGAGTAGGAAGGTTGACATGGAGAGAGCAAGGGAGCATCCTTGTTAGGAAGGCTGAAATGTGAAACAAAGAACTACATTTTGTGATCACTATATGCCAATATTATAACTATTGAAACTGAAGAAGCAATGAAGAACAAAGAGCTAACTTGGATAACTCAAAAGGTCAGGTCCAAGCATGATTAAGACAACCTAAAACTTGTCAAGAAGACTCATATTATGGAAGGATCATCTGAGGCAGAATACTTAATTGGAGGAGTAGAGAAGAGACAAGTGATTTAGTCTTTGCATTCCAAAATATATTTAGACAAAAATGTTCACATCTTAAGATGGTCATAGAGGACTTGACATCTAATTCTGAGAGACAATGTGCGAGAAACCTTCACTAAAGCCGCTGTCAAGAGAGATTTGATAAATGTTACAAAAGGCAAAACTTTATCTGTGATATGAAACGTAGAGAAACAAAAAGGAACAGAAAAAACTGTTCACATGATGCCAAAAATCACATGAAAAAGATTCCAAGCAGAAGATTACATTGGACTGATATAAAAACTGATGTAGAAACAAAGTGGGATAAGCCACAAAGGGTATTTAAGAAAGCCATCAAGAAAAAATCCATGCACTTGCTTAACCAGACCCGAATCGGTTTCCATACCCTAGTGAAAATTATGTCCAAAAGTAGTGTATGAATGCCCAACAGCAGCAATCAAATTGTAGAAACGTGTAGGTGTTTAAATGTCTATTGGTAAATTGCTCCTTTCTCAACTTGCAAAACCAGTTGTTTGTATTTCTCTCTTTACTGTATTATTTAAATAACTTATGTGGATACAAAAAGGCCATTGGTGGAAAGAATTAAACCCCAAACTCTCCCTTGAACAAGCATATCAAAGAATGCAGACATATCTAGAAAAACGAGAAGTCAGGGACGGTCATCATCCAGTATGTGATTGATGAGCTTCATGCCTGACTGGAAGGCTTCATATTGCCATACATGCAATATAACATGGCGAGTTGGATTCACAGCTAGAGAAATGGGGAACACAGTTAGGATATAAGTGATTATGAAGTTAAAGCAAAACGATATGCACTGGACCAAAGGAAAAGGTGGTAAGTAAATGGAGTATACTTGACTAAGGGACTGAGTGATTCAGGAGTCTACTCGTCCTACAAAAAATAATCAATTTAGTGCAATGTAATTAGGCAGAAAGTTATGGCAGCATTCAATTTATATCAGGGATACGATAATAGCTTCTCTGATTATGTCTGGATTTTGATTCGCTCAGGCCTCCGATTATACATCTTTCCAATTTTATTGCACTCTGAACTTACCAGGGCTCTATGCATCTCAAACATCACAGGCTCTGCATATGCAGAAGCTCTGTTTATGAAAGTGGTCAGTTTAGGCAATCGTTCTGTTTGAGGTAGGGCTCTGAATAACCCAGCACTTTCATTATGCTGGAGCTCTCATTATAACCACGCTAAGAATATATCATTGCTCTTTCTTAATTTAGCTTCTGAGGAATCTTACTGTATAATGTTTTGGCAAATGTACTTGTAAGCTTCCACTCACTTTCACAAATGTTACTATAAAGAAACTCAAATTCCACATGTAACCCAGTGGCCAACTGAAGATCAAGGGGATCGCCCCAGTGTGATTTTACCCACTTGACCACACTGTGGAGTACATAGGAAGAGCACTTCATCTCACTGTGGCACAGTGACTTCTTTGCCATCAAGTGTGAATACATACTAAATGCAGTATCAAGGGCAGGACATTTACATTTCACAACTAGATAAACTCTGCAAAGTTTTGTGAGAGTCAAAATGTTAAGGGCTATCTATGCACGCAAGTTTGGCTTATACATGCAAATGTTTTTATAGTCGTAAAAGAATTTACTAGCGTACTCATGTGGGGAAACCTAAGGCAATGCTGGCGACAATAAAAATGTTGGCTTTGTAAATGTTGAACATAGGTAGAAAATGGTTGTTTCAGGGCTGGAATGCCCTGTGGGTTTGTGCCCACCCATAAACTTGCATGTTTAAGGGTTTTCACTAACTCCATCCTGGAAATGGTCAGAAATGTAATTCTGGCAAGCAAAAGAACAAATCTTTTTCCAGTGTGTGACAAGAACTTCTCACAGGAGAAAATATTTTCCCACAAGAGAAAACAGAAATAAAGGTTTTAATAAGTTTGTTCAGAATTGTTTTTGCACGGGCAATATACATATCCATATTTGCTCATGCTAAAATGGAGTTCGCAAACATCTGCTAGAAGTACATCTGGAAACCTGTAACTGTTGCAGATTTTCAAGCCCTACTTATTTCAACTCTTGTGAATTCCTGAACTTTGTAAATCTGCACAAATGCATCATCATAAACCTGCAGGTGCACTTTGTGACTTTCAACAATGGGGCTCATACGAGTTTTACATTCATTTAACAGCAAACATGTTTAGATGAATGCCCCCTTAGAGAAATAGCGTTTAAAATTCATCTTAAAAAATGCACTATAGTTTAGTAAAACTGGAACCTTTTTTCTTTCTTTTTTTTTTTTTTTTAAATTGCACATTTTTTGAGACGTTTAATTTTGAAAACAAATTGCACAGTATCATCGCTAAACCATCTGCAACCTTCATCTGATTCTTTCCAAATTTCAAATATTTGAGTTAATGAACCATATATACCATTTTGTACATCCTATCCATAGAGACGCATATCTTGCATTAGTAGTACATACTTCTCTTTCCCACCACCATACAGTGGCACTGCAAACTTGCAGATAAAGAGTTTGTTACAGAAGGCAGCGCATGCTTGTCCTGCGTACAAAATAACATAGCCTTGTTGTCCTTGGGATAAGGAGGCAATGTTAAATTGGCCACAGACAACTCTGAACTAAGATCGCAGCAAGTATGCAGTTGCCACATTAGCCCTATTTATAGATTCTTGTGGCTCCTCCCCCAACCATGATAGGAAATTGAGAGCAAAATTAGATTCAATACATGCTACGGTAGATTATTTATTTAAATCCTTACACATTTCAGTCTTGTTGGCTGTTTTGGTTCTTAACACAACCAGAACAAACAGCTCATCTCCATATGCTGATGCTAATCTTTGCCAGCTGGATGCAAGGTATATGCTACGGCCTAGATAGAAAAATGGGTTCCAACCTGTGAAAACTCCTAGCTTTTCCACTTTGTGATCTCTGTTGTATGCACCTCTACTGTGTGTCGAGCCTCCCTAATTGAGTCTCACACTCTGTATGCTCTTCCAAGTTGAATTATGAGCTGCACCTTGCAGTTCAAGGCTTTTTACCGAAGGCCAGCTGCCTGGGGAAGGCTATGGTAAGAGGCTCGAAGTGAGTTGCAGGGGACGTGTGGAGAGTGCATGTGCAAGGAACATATTGCATGCGTGGCTTATGCGGAGCGTGGAGTGCTACTGTAGTGTTTTACTGTAAGGGGACAGGACTTTATTTTGCCTCCCTATGTGTGCATGGTACACAAGATGGAGGATGGAAAGAGCTGCCGAGAGAGATTGTAGAACCATCCTAAAGTCCCATGAAGCTACTGTCAAACAAAAGCGAGACAGATGCCCTTTTGAAGAGTAGAGATAATCCCTGCCACTTTCCTGCCTCATTCTGCTCCAGTAGGTGTTACTGAAGATAACGTTGTGTAGTAGCTGAGTGAGAAGGCCTCTCCCTCTTTTGTGCCTTTTTCTGGAAGGTTCTCCAAAAGGACGCTCTCGAGCTTCCTCCATTCAGGGACTATCTGAAATCAGATCCAGAGATGAACCTCTGGAATACACATGGCTGTCTGCACGGCTAGGTTAAATACTAGGTACAAACCCATGCGAGTGCACTAGTAATCTCAT
This sequence comes from Calotriton arnoldi, assembly GCA_963921515.1. Taxonomy (NCBI): domain Eukaryota; kingdom Metazoa; phylum Chordata; class Amphibia; order Caudata; family Salamandridae; genus Calotriton; species Calotriton arnoldi. Next base: position 245,384 of record CAWUFW010011406.1, read on the forward strand.
GGACTGGTGGCAGGCCTTACTCAGAAGAATGGGTGTAAATGACTAAAGTGTCGGGATCGTTTATTGCTGGCTTCCTTCCAGTTGGGGTCAACATAGGCATAATCATGCAAACAGAGCTGTAGACTGTCCGGAGAAAGGACAAACTGTCTGCTGCAGAAAGGGGATAGAACTGCATCCCACAGAGAACCCTGCTTTGTGGAGCCTTGAGCCCAGCTGTCTGGTGACCGAAGTGCTCTGCAAAGGACTTTCAACCCAACCTTGCTAGAGAAGATGCATATGCCTTGAGGGAAAAAGTGAACTTCCAGTGTAAACAAAGGTGCTAGACATGTACCCTGACAAAGGACATCATTTAGAATAAGAGGCCACAGTTTTTCAGGACAAAGAAAAGTTGTCTTTCCAGCCTTGAAGCCCACTCAGTTTCAAACAGCGGGAAGGACACATGCTCATCCTATCGCACATTGGTCAGGGCCAAGACCTGTACAAGGGCCTGTCAGAGTCTCCTATTAATTCACTAACTGTTGTCTTCAATTCTGTCTCCTGCCTTAAAACTGGTCAGCACAAACATGGCCACTCCAGATTCTAGAAACTCTGCAGGTCAGCCCTTTTGACTGATATCAAGATCAAGTCCCTATATTTATACACAAATCTATCCACATTAGCATACCTGTTTACCTTAGTGCAAAATGCTCAGCCTTAGGCAGACAACACCATAAGACTAAGTCCCAAAACAAAGAGAAACAAGCATTGGCATAGCCAATAGGTCTCGCTTTTGGGACCTTATATGTATTTAGTTATGCAGCACAATATCCTTGGTGCAACAACATCAACTGTTGCATGGCTAAACACTTATAAGGTCCCAAAGGCGAGACCTATTGGTAATCTAGTGAATCTAGTGAGTGTTAGAGCTGTGCAAGACAGACAGATGGGATGCAGGGGAGCAGTAGGGTGAGGAGGACCTCAGCTATGAACATAGTGTTGCTCCAACCCAGGAGACAAGGCTTAACTGGGAGGTGGTGAATAATGAGGTAGGGTTTCTCCTGAGTGCAACGCTGAATATGTTTTATGCATCCTATTTAAATGGGGCGAGAGATGGGCCGAGCGAGGCGCTTGGGAGAGCAAGCGAGAGGAAAGCCAGATGGCGCCTCATCGCGCGCTGTAAGGGTGCCGCGAGGAAAGCCAGATGGCGGCTGTGCGCGTGCCCGCGCGCGTAACCACAAGCTTGAGGCCAGCAAAAGCGTGTGGTCAGACTTTTAAAAGCCCACTTACTAAATGTCTCGGCCAGAGCAGCACATGCGCTGGCTCAGGCGAGACCTAAAAAACAGACTGAGAATTCTGTGGTTTTAGAGGTGAGCTGAAGTTCAAATGCTTGTTGGAAACGATACAGCCTTGTGACTTGTTCATTAATTGTTTGTGAAGTCCATTGTTTTGTAATGTATTTGTGCGCCAATTAACACAATCGTTATAATTTGCATACTCAATGGCAAGGGAATGAGCACATTTACAACATTAATGAATCCAGATATCATGAAGGGAGACATGAACCATGCAATATTGATTTTCCCACTGTGGGTTATAATAGTTACTGTTAATTTGCCTTTGAATACAAAAGCACAAACTGAGTGAACTTGTGTGTGAAGTACCATTAATTTTAGCAGTAAGAAATATATTTGTCAGATTATTCCAGGTTGGAGCGGGCAATCAACATGGAAAGTAATTTCACCTGTTTAATTTAATTGTAAGAAATTGATTCTCTATAGAAACTGACAACTTCTTCCAGTGTTTGATGGACTTTGCGAAATAAATGGTAATGCGGATTGAATTCAAGATGTGTAAATGTAATATGTAATCAAAACAATAGATCTTTTTGAACCAAAAACAAATGAATTGATGACCAAAGTGCTTTTGTTTTTATTTATCATTATTTAGATAGCTTAGGCTGAAATTGAAAAGTATTAGAAGATGTAAAAAAAGGGGTTAAAATGGATAAACCAGCTGCAAAATGAAACTTGACTTACTGAATACATACGATTAATCTACGACCCTCATTTTCTTTAAACTGCAGTTACATTTTGCATTAATGAATTTGATTTGAACAACATTGCAGTGTTCTTTTGCACCGAAGTAACACCTACCAAGGCAATTATAAAAGCGCACTAAACCCAAGAAGGGCAACATCACTGATTTATAGGCAACGTCACTGATTTATAGGAAGCTCATGAATAAAAAGCCTGATGACCTGGAGGCTTTGCAACGTCACTGATTTATAGGAAGCTCATGAATAAAAAGCCTGATGACCTGGAGGCTTTGAGGGGAAGAGAGAGGGCCGATAGGCAAAGAGCGGGAGAAATGGGGCGAGAGATGAGCGGAGCGAGGCGCTTGGGAGAGCAAGCGAGAGGAAAGCCAGATGGCGCCTCATAGCGCGCTGTAAGGGTGCCGTGAGGAAAGCCAGATGGCGGCTGTGCGCGTGCCCGCGCGCATAACCGCAAGCTTGAGGCCAGCAAAAGCGTGTGGTCGGACTTTTAAAAGCCCACTTACTAAATGTCTCGGCCAGAGCAGCGCATGCGCTGGCTCAGGCAAGACCTAAAAAAAAAAAAGACAAGAACATCTACGTCCATGAATCTCTGGAACAACTTCTCCTTGATGAAACTGGCACACTAACTTGAGGAACCTAAATCCCGCCTTTTCTCTAAACACCCACTTTGTGTATTTTTGCTTGATTTCTATCCCTGCTCCCGTAAGGCCTTGTGTAGATCAGGTCCATATGGGAACATAGCTGCAACAGACATCTGACAGATATATGAAAAACACACAAGTTTGGCAGTGTACCCCGTAAAGACCTAGCACCTGACCCACTATCCCTAATTAGTGTAATAGGATTTCTCCAATGATAGTGTGTGCACACCGTTAACACACCCACTGCCGCGGTGCAATCCAAAACAGGATTATAACAAACAAACTAAAACGCAAAGGTGCACCACTTAGTAGCAAGAAACAATAGACACATCACAAAGCATCAAGTCCGTGTCCATAATATTTTCCATATATTTTCTTCTTTTATTTTTCGAAATATTCTTGATATAAAAAACCACAGCCGACGCGTTTCGTCCAATAATGGACTTCTTCAGGGCTGTAAATTTGACAAACATATATATGTACATAAATATATATATATATATATATATATATATATATATATATAAAAGGACATCACCAACATCAATATTCACATTCAGACAATATGTATGTACATATTATGTACAAAAAAATTATAACCATAAAGACAGGACAACTATATACAAAAATCACATTAATATTATACTTAACGTATAACAATTTCACAACACATAACTACTAACAAAACTTCTATCTTCAAAACAAACACCTGATTTTAACATTTATATACAATATTTAAACAACTATACATCACATACTATTTACATAAAACCATAAACAAAATAACATCTTTATAGATGAGTTAAAAAAGAAGAAAAAAAAAAAAAAAAAAAATCGCAGAGAGATTTGTGGAAAATTCATGAGAAAGAGTATATAAAATATCATATCTCCTCCTGTGTGGACAATCAATAATATGAGGAAACAAATATTTAGAACAACAATAGTCCTGTGTAATCCAAGATTAATAGCCAAGAAGGTAGACCGGAAAAAAGGGGAGAAAGGGCTAACAGTACTCAAGAAAACCAAGAGAAGGAAGAAAGGCTATGACTATCACTCATATATCAAAAATGTATCAAAAAAGTACCCACCATTAGAGCCAAAAAGGCGGACACTCCTGAGGATAAATCAACATCGGAGTTCCACCCCTGGGTATATGTTACGCTGAAATTGCCCAAAGCTCTTATCCTTCGTGTGCTGTGCCAAAAGAAAAATATATAATACAATATAACCATATAATCCTACTGAGCTAATCTTTCTATTTGTAACGGATAGCATATAACAATTACTTACACGATAAAGTCAAGATAACTATTCCTTAATTAGAAAAGGCAGGATTCATTCATAGGAATAGTGCCCTCCACACGAATCCTTCCGGAGTGCGCCTCACTGTAATATAGTGGGCCAACAGTTGAAACGGGCAATCTCCCAATACAGCCTACAAAAGAAACCGTGGGCAATATATCAATCAATTGAAAAGATGGTTACCCTATATTAGCAAACGACGCAGTATCACCAAGTACACATAAAAACAAAAGGCACAACACAAATTCAAATTCAACCAAGGACTCGCCTCAGGCTGTAATCCATGATAGTCCTAAAAGATTCCCACCAAAAACAGCTTGAAATGCATGGAGGTACTTCCAGTAATAACTGTTCAGTACTAGATCCAACAACTAAATCAAATATATCCCCGTTCTATAAATAACAGGGCTAAAATAGTTTACACTCCGTACATGGGAGTGCCTGGCCACAGTACCTTGAGTCAGCACACCATCATGTATCACAATTTTAATCCATCAACGGTTCATATATAGTGTGTATGAACCTTACATATGAAGGGACATGCCCATGGGAAGTAATAATAACATTTAAAGCGTTTAAAATCGAATGCAGAGATTTTATTTCACTTAACTCCCACCGGAAAAAACGCACCCTAAGACCCAAAGCAGAATGTAGTCATACTTCGATCCCATCCAAAAAGAGTTCACATATGGTAAGATTTAAGCCCCCCCACTTACAAGTGAGTATGCTCAGTAAAGCAACACAGCTACCGGACCCAATGAGAAGTGTCTCCTTACCTTGATATGGCTGAAAAAATACAGCGACCTCGAACAATCTCCTCTGAGGAAGAAGACGGAATGTAATGTGTTCACGCGCCGCTTCTTTTATATAACCCATGCTGGAATCCTAATTGAACACAGCTGCAATATTGTTCAGCACGCCGGAAGTCAATATTACTAACTCGCGGGAATGCCGAATATAGCCGCCATCTTGTAGTGGCCAATAATTCAAAAGAAAAAGTACAAATCTATGGTCTACTGAACATTTATGCCAGTAGACCATAGATTTGCTTTACTATATATGAACCGTTAATGGATTAAAATTGTGATACATGATGGTGTGCTGACTCAAGGTACTGTGGCCAGGCACTCCCATGTACTGAGTGTAAACTATTTTAGCCCTGTTATTTATAGAACGGGGATATATTTGATTTAGTTGTTGGATCTAGTACTGAACAGTTATTACTGGAAGTACCTCCATGGATTTCAAGCTGTTATTGGTGGGAATCTTTTAGGACCATCATGGATTTTAGCCTGAGGCGAGTCCTTGGTTGAATTTGAATTTGTGTTGTGCCTTTTGTTTTTATGTGTACTTGGTGATACTGCGTCGTTTGCTAATATAGGGTAACCATCTTTTCAATTGATTGATATATTGCCCACGGTTTCTTTTGTAGGCTGTATTGGGAGATTGCCCGTTTCAACTGTTGGCCCACTATATTACAGTGAGGCGCACTCCGGAAGGATTCGTGTGGAGGGCACTATTCCTATGAATGAATCCTGCCTTTTCTAATTAAGGAATAGTTATCTTGACTTTATCGTGTAAGTAATTGTTATATGCTATCCGTTACAAATAGAAAGATTAGCTCAGTAGGATTATATGGTTATATTGTATTATATATTTTTCTTTTGGCACAGCACACGAAGGATAAGAGCTTTGGGCAATTTCAGCGTAACATATACCCAGGGGGTGGAACTCCGATGTTGATTTATCCTCAGGAGTGTCCGCCTTTTTGGCTCTAATGGTGGGTACTTTTTTGATACATTTTTGATATATGAGTGATGGTCATAGCCTTTCTTCCTTCTCTTGGTTTTCTTGAGTACTGTTAGCCCTTTCTCCCCTTTTTTCCGGTCTACCTTCTTGGCTATTAATCTTGGATTACACAAGACTATTGTTGTTCTAAATATTTGTTTCCTCATATTATTGATTGTCCACACAGGAGGAGATATGATATTTTATATACTCTTTCTCATGAATTTTCCACAAATCTCTCTGCGATTTTTTCTTCTTTTTTTTTCTCTCCTTTTTTAACTCATCTATAAAGATGTTATTTTGTTTATGGTTTTATGTAAATAGTATGTGATGTATAGTTGTTTAAATATTGTATATAAATGTTAAAATCAGGTGTTTGTTTTGAAGATAGAAGTTTTGTTAGTAGTTATGTGTTGTGAAATTGTTATACGTTAAGTATAATATTAATTTGATTTTTGTATATAGTTGTCCTGTCTTTATGGTTATAATTTTTTTGTACATAATATGTACATACATATTGTCTGAATGTGAATATTGATGTTGGTGATGTCCTTTATATATATATATATATATATATATATATATATATATATATATATATATATATATATATATATATATATATTTATGTACATATATATGTTTGTCAAATTTACAGCCCTGAAGAAGTCCATTATTGGACGAAACGCGTCGGCTGTGGTTTTTTTATATCAAGAATATTTCGAAAAATAAAAGAAGAAAATATATGGAAAATATTATGGACACGGACTTGATGCTTTGTGATGCGTCTATTGTTTCTTGCTACTAAGTGGTGCACCTTTGCGTTTTAGTTTATCTGACAGATATAGTTTGGGAAAAGTAATTTGTTTGTGTTACCAAATGATCTAGCAATGCCCTTTTTAAGCATACACTTTAATTTCCTACATAGAAATGATCTTACACAAACTACGTTACAAAAGACATACCTGTCTCGTACAGGCGCATGGTTTAGATGTCAGAGAGGTTGGGAGGAGTTATGGTGTAGCTTGATTTTAACCAGCAAAATGAACCGGTCCAGAGGTTGCAACACATTGGGTAGACCTAATGCATAGGGTGAGAAAGGTGACTGGGCGATCACACATACATTGCTTACTGGCTCTATACCTGCTTCCCGAAAGGGGAAGGTAGTCACTAGGTTACATCCCTGTGCTCGCTTATGAAACTATCCACACAAGTCAGTCTTATGGAGTAAAGATGTGCTTTAATAAGCAGAAGAACGGAACATCGGCGTAAAATGAAGATCTGAATGAATGGCGTACACTGACCAATGTCCGCTTGTACCCACATGATGTTTTACCACCATGATCCAGATTAGGACTAGTATAGTGACATACGGGATGGATCATGATGCTATGCTGCAGTAATTACTGTGCGGAAATGTACTGGAAGCGGAAGGCCTGGTCCAAGATCCTGTACCCACCTTCAGCGGTGCTTTTTTCTAAGCCACCTGAATCATCATCGTGCAGTCTTACTACATTTGGGAGTTATAAATTCCAATAAAATGCTTCACAAAAAAAAAAGCAACTATTATTTTTCATATCAATTCTAGATGCGAGGCACCGGGCCGTGTGACAATTAGCATGGAGTAACTGAAGAAGAACGTTGACCACAAATGGCAAACATTAAAATTCACAAATTGATTAGCACGTGCGTCATGTGCTCATGAATTACCATTTTGACACGACTATGAAGATCATGTACAAACGGAGGGTGCATCATACAGTTTTAGACACAAATGTTGATCTATTCTTGCTTGTGAAACGTAGTTTAATGAAGCGCAGACGCAGTTGCCTTATGAGGCCGCGGTTTTTACTGACCAATACATTTTACGCGTTTTCTTCTTAATCCAGAGAGCAGGAAGACATTCATTGGAGAGGCGCACACTACACAATCAGGGGAAAACATAATCGGTTCATCCCCTCTTACACTGCAGAAACGAGTTTAAGCTGCTTGTTATTTAGGAGCGCCGTTAAGAGGCTCGCAGCAAACACGATAATCCAATCAGAACACGTGACGCAGCACCATCGCTCGCGCTTGAATGACGTGCAATTCGGTCTGAATGCGGAAGTCTACTGCTCCCCAACCGCAGCTATCACGGGATGTTCCTAGTCCTTCGCGCGTTTAGAAGCTCGACAGCTTACATTTAAGACAGCTAATTAAAATATATACATGCACATACTTGTCAATATACTGTGTCTTTATTGATTAGGATTTTTGTTTAATCAAACTAAACTACAAAGATGGTTAGCTGAATATTCTTATTCGGATCGCAAAATGGTTTAGCCACATTTAATTACATGCATAATGCCGTCATAGAACTTGCGTACCTTTACATCCTCGAGGGGTTTATAGCGGTCCAATGACGATACCGAAATAACCACATTTAAGCAATCACAAAGAATTAAAAAGAATTCATAATCTGATAGTGACAGGGGAGGGAGGAGTAGGCGATAACAGTTTTATGCCAGTTGCTTAGTGTTCATTAATGGAAAGAAGAATGATATAATAAGCCGATGGTTCTGAGTCATGGTTTACAATTATGTGAAGACGGGTGGAAATGTGGCCCATGAATAGCATGTTCAAACAAGAAAGACAAAAATAACTCCTGCAGTCTAGGATGGCTCAACATAAAATCTGATTCTGAATTTAGAGGTGAGCGGGTAGAGGTAGATTTCAATTTTAAGTCAAAATTGTCAACAGTAAGGTTCTAAGTGCTGCAATGGAAGCAAGTCTTGAGGCTGCCATGTTGGGTTACTGCTTTCATGGGGCGATGTAATTCAGATTCGGTCTTAATCGACATCGGAGCAGAGTTCCACAGCATAGGTGCCCAGACTGAAAAGCAACGACCTCCGTCTAAGCGTTAGCAATTCCTGCACCAGAGGAGGGAGGGGGGTAGCAGACGACCACAAGGAACAAGAAGGCATATTTCTACTGATGCGTTTCGAAATAAATGATGGAGCTAGTTCCTGCAAGGCCTTGAAAGCAATGCAAAGAATTTTAAAGTGTACTCTATTTTACTAGCAGTAGCAACCAATGAAGGCATTTCAAAAGAAGAGTTGCCTGAGCTCTTTTAGGAGAGAGGGCAGGAGGCCAGGCAGCCTGTGTACCACCATTGATGGAAGACCTAGGTACAATGAATTGGCATAATCTAATCTTGAGCCAATTAACGCTACAATCACTGTTCTGAGGGCATCCGATGTTAGACATGTACAAGCTTTCTAATCTGACTCAACAAAACCATGCATTTCGATGCCACTGATGTGATACAGGGTTTAAGGGAAAGATCAGGATCTATAATCACCCTCAGGATTTTAACAGAGTTTGAAGAGGTTGGTAACGAACCCATCTCAATGAGCTAATAAAGATCGCACCAGAGATTCATTCTTTTGTTGATAACCACTTTGCTTTTTTCTACGTTTAGTTTCTTTTTCCAAACTTTTTATTAATTTTTGCAAGAAAGTACAGGGCATCATACATATAACAGGATTGAAAGTATAGGATTGGAATGTACAGATCTTTACATCTAACATCACATGAAGCGTCCACCGAGAGTTCTCAGGTAGACAAGGCCTCGAAGTATAAGGTGAATTAAGAGGGTTTGGGAATTTTGGGAAAGATCAGTCATATATAAGGCTCCAAATAAAGCTAGATGACTGCTTAGAGGTGGGGTCTCTTCGTGTAAATGATTCTATGAGCATCGTATAAAGTAGCCAATAAAGGTACAAGAGTACATGTAAGTATACACAATCCTGGTGTGGGGAATTAGTTTTTATTCTACAGGGTTTACACTTCGGCAGGTATTTGTCAGAGCTTTCCCAGTTCCCTTGATCTGTATAACGAGTGTGATTTAGAGGACCCAAAATTGTCAACACTTCTTGTAAAGCATAGTAACGCTTCCTTAAATGAGATCAGGGGCTTTGTTTTCCACTCTGATAAGATTACTTTAACTCCTTGAGTCAGCAAAAGGTCTAAAAGCAGCAGATCTGATGGATTTGGGTAAAGATACCTAGGGTAATTGTAGTTAAGTCTAATTGGAGATGATTCTTGAACATGTCTTGGATGAGGTCCCGTATATGGACACAGAGAGGATGCACAAATCTGCAAGTGTAAAGGATATGTTCTGTATCACCTTGTGTGGCGTCACATTTACAGCATAGATTGCCCATGAGTAGACCCAAATTATGGAGTCTGGCTGGTGTCCAATATGTATTGTGTATGGACCAGAAACTGGTTTGAGCTAGTGCGGGGGTGGTTTTTGTGGAAAAGGAAGATTTCTAGATTCTTCCCCAAGTTGAATCCGTAAAGATGAGTTTGTGGCAAGTAGGATTTTGTATGTCCCATTTTTTCTTCATCTGTTTTACAAGGTAATTTTTGGAGGTTCGAGAATCTTGAATACTTTGGACGCTGTGAGTGTCCCAGAACTTTAAATTTATGATGGGGTGGTCAGGGGGATGAGGCCGACCTAGTTTCTTGAGAGTTGATTTGAGTTTCAAGAAGTTATAAAAATTCATTTCTTGTAGGTCGAATTTGTAAAGCCGAGACAGGGTTATCATAGGAGCCTAAGTCTTTAACAAGGTTAATACCCCTCTAAGCCTAGGATACCCAGAAGGGTCATTTGTTGAGAATTTTTACGTTTATTGCATCAGAGTGTTGCAAAGTCCAAGCATGACATTTTGTCGGTCAATTTTTTGCCAAGATGTCAAGGGAGTTTAAAGTGCTTTGAATTAGAAGTTGAGAATGCTCTATGGCCAGCATTGCTGCATGGCTGATTTTTAAGGTGGAGCATAGATCTAGCGGATGTAGTAGATGGGATTCAATTTGCAGCCATGGGGGAGAGTTTTGTTTATTTTGTAGGAACCACCAGTAACCCTGGGCAGCTAAAAAGGCTAATTGATATCTTTGGAAATCTGGGATATTTAAGCCCCCTTTAGATTCATGCATTTGAGTTTGTCTAGGGATGATCTAGTTTGCTTATGTTGCCATATGAAATCAGAAGTCAATATGTCTATCGATTTGAAAGAGGAGATTGAGAGATTAAATGGGAGCATGCTTCTTATAAAGTTTACCGGGGGGGGAGGGGAATCAACATTTATACATTGACACCATGATGGTCCGGATATGCAAAGGTGGTATTCATTTTTAACTGTAATTAATACATAAAACATGAACTTTGCGAGGACAGATCCAAAACCCAGACATTTAAGGAAGTGTAGGGGGGTATTCGTGCATACAATAATAGTACGTAGTGTGCGGCCCGGAAAGGTCCGGGGAATGCTAGTAGCCCCATCCATCAGGGGGTCTGAGAAGGAAGGGGGGGGGGGGGGGTCGATACCCCGGTATGTAGCCCAACGGGACCATATTATCCTATGTTTCCGGGGGCAGCCGCGCGCCTGGAAAACTGCCTTTTCTGCGTCCATACACCTGTCAAGCTCCTTCTTCCATTTCCCCAACGTCGGGGGGGGGGGGGGGAAGACCCCTTTCCATACTTGGGCGATGTCCCGTATGGCGATAGTGAGGGCCAGGAAGAGCAAGTGCTGCTTGTACCTATTCACCCCCCCCCCCATCCCATCCGTACTGTGTAGAAGGAACAATTTTGGGTCATATGGGAGGTCCCAGGCTAATACCTCACCCAGACACTCAGACTCTGCGCCAGAAGGGTTGGAGAGCTGTACAGCTCCACACTGTATGGATGAAGGTACCCTCATCGCTTTCGCAGCGGAGACATTGAGGAGTTTGGACAGCCCCCATCTTCCATAAACAGAGTCTTGTATAGTATGCCCGATGTATATACTTAAATTGGATAAGGCGATATCGGGAGGACACCGCCGCGCCCCGGGGACTAGCTATGGCCTTGGCCCAGTCGTCATCAGTTAAATCAGGTATGTCGTCTTGCCACACCCTTTTGGTTCTGTGCAGTGTTGTGTTGGAATGCGTCGTTAGGGTCTGATAGACCTGCCTAATTTTATGGGCACCCAGGTCCCCCATGAGGAGATGACCCTCAAGGGGATGGAACTCCGGCAAGCTGTCTAGGGTAAGGATCATAGGAGTCAGGGCGTGCCGCAATTGGAGATATTTATAAAACTGTGACTTGTGCAGCTGGAATTCCGTCTGTAACTGCTGGAAGGACTTCAGAGTCGTCCCCGTCATAATATCACCCAACGTGGACATGCCCACCAGATCCCACTTGCGGAAACCCGTCAGGGGCGCAACTTGGCGCAGCTGAGTCGCATGCCAAAGGGGGGGGGGGCGCTCGAGTCATTCGGCCCCACCACCCCATTTGCCTAAGGACGTAGCGCCATAGCCGAATTACTGTCTTACAAGCATGGGGTAGAGAGTCCAGGCTCCGCGCACTATAGAATAATTGTAGAAGAGGGGGCACACTCAAATGCAGCATGCTCCAATGCAAATGCTGGATCCAGTGGTGAACAGTACCACCAGTCGTTTATGATCAGTAAGTGGGAGGCGACGTAATAGAAAAATACGTCAGCTGCTACGATACCCCCGCAGGAAGTCGATTGTGCACAAGTCTGAAGCGCCACCTGGACTGCCCCGCCATTCCATAGGAATTTGTTGTGAATAGCGTTGATATTCACGAACCAGGATCGTGGTAAGGAAAGTTTTGCAGCCGATATAGCAATCTAGGCAGAGAGACCATCTTAAAGATCGCCGAGCGTCTGTACAATGACAGCGGGAGGGAGGACCATATAGTCGTCTCATCTCGGAGACTAGTGAGAAGGGGATCGATATTGTGTGCCCATGAGGTCTGTGGGCAGGGTGACAAACACACCCAAGTATCGAAAACCCCCGTCGCGTGGGTCAGCTGAGCAGCCCATGTTCCCCTGCCCTGAGTGACACACACCGGGAATAAGACGGATTTGGTATGGAGCCCCGTGGTCTGCCCGAAAACCCGTAGGATCTGTAGGATCCGTGGTCCAGAGAACCACGGGTCCATCATGAAGAAGAGGACATCGTCCGCGTACAACGCAATGCGGTCGGAGTGCGACCACGGCCACTCAAATCCCCGGAGCACCGGATCCCTACGCACCCAAGCCGCCAAGGGTTCCACTGCTAAGGCAAATAAGAGTGGGGATAGGGGGCAGCCCTGCTGCGTATCCAGACTGATAGAGAATGGGGCCCAGATATGGCCCGCAATGCGCACCGTGGAAGTGGGGTTCGTGTACAATAATCGAACATACGCGAGGAACCGCGGCCCGAAGCCAATGACCTCGAGAAGCTGGAAAAGGTGCTCCCAACTAAGGGAGTCAAAGGCCTTGTCAATATCCGCAAGTAGTATAGCTGCTGGACGACTCAACTTCGGAGCCATCGCCATGGCATTGTGGACCCGGCGAATGTTGTGTCTGGTGGCTTGATGCGGCATAAAGCCAGATTGATCGGGGTGAAATAAGTCCAATATGCAGGTGCGTAGGCGATCGGCCAGAACTTTACCCAGTAATTTGGGCTCAAAGTTAATAAGAGAGATTGGCCTGTATGAGGACAGTTCTTCTGGGGGACGACCGGGCTTCAGGAAGAGAGCGATCTCGGCCTGTCACCAGTCCAGGGGTAGCTGGCGTTGTTCAAGTGCCTCTTGTATCGCCTCAAGCGGGTGGGGGCAGAGGACGGACATGTGGGACCAGAGGAATTCTGCGGGGAATCCATTAGGGGCAGGGGCCCGTCCCGGTCGCAGCGCCACAAGCGCGTGCTTAGTTCGTCAGCAGTAATCGGGGCATCTCGTCGGTCTCTCATCTGGTCGCCAAGCGTCGGGGGGGGGGGGATATCTCTAAGGAACTCCGCTATGAGGGCCGGTGAAAGCTGCTCATGTCGCACATACAGTGTGGAAAAATAACGCGCAAATTCTGCGGCGACTGCCCTGGGAGACGAATGCAGTGCACCGTCTGCACCTCGGATGATGGGGACGGCAGCCGGGGACCTCCCCACCTGGCATAGCCTATGCAGCATCTTGCTCGACTTGTCCCCCCCCATTGATAGATCCGGTATTGTGACACCAGCCAAATCTCCTTGGCCTCATCCATGAGGTGGTGCTGTAGTTGTCGTTGTGCGTGCAATAAATTACGTTGGAGGGTGGGTCGGGATCCAGATTGTATTGCATCTCTAGAGAAGTCTGATGGGCCTCGAGCTCGGCCCGTTGCTTCTCTTGTGCACGGTAACTAATGTCTACCCCTCGAATTGTAGGCTTTAGAGCCTCCCAAAAGATTACCTTGGATGGGGCGGTATCAACATTCATGCCTATATATTCCTGGATCGCCGCGGTAAGCATTTCTTGGTAATGGGGATCGCGAAGGTGCCATGAGGACATTCGCCACCTAAAAGGGTTTTTTTGGGAGAGAGTGTGCAATCTAACAGAGACCGGGGAGTGGTCCGATAACCCACGAGGGAGGTGAGAGGCTTGAGAGAACCTATGAATGTAGCTATGTGGTGTGAACAGGTAATCCAGCCGGGAGAGGGAACCATGAACCGCAGACATGTATGTATAGGCTGCTTCAGAGGGGTGGTATTCTCGCCAGATATCCGCCCATCTCAGTGTGGAAGCAAGGGTGTGTAATTTGGAGGTGTCAGTTACTGGGCCTGGTTCAGATCTTTGTCCATCTAGTGGTGTCATTATATCGTTCCAATCCCCACCTAGGAGTGTTATGCCATCCGGGAGGTCGCCCCAGAGGCGTGAGAGTTTATCAATGAATGTGTTCCCTAAAGGAGGGGGTGAATAGATGTTGATGTGTTCGCCGTACAGCGTCTCCGATACCAGGGTGTATCGCCCCCAGGGTCCTCCCAATGCTTCGTATGGATGAAGGGGACTCGACGATGGATGAGAATAGACGTCCCCCGAGATCCCCTGGTGAACCCAGCATGATATATTTGGTGGTATCCAAACCGGGCCAAGCATGGACCCCTTGGTACCTAGCAGATGAGTTTCCTGTAGAAGCAGGATATCTGCCCCATATAGCTTGGACTGGCGGAGGACGGCTCCCCGTTTGACTTTGAGTAACCCCCTTATGTTCCATGATACTACCGTAAGGTCCCCGAGCGGGGGAGTGCTAGCCTGTGCAACCATCGGGGAAACATGTACACTAGCAGAGTATAGTGTGTCGTGGGATTTGGTTGCCATTCCACTCCTGTGGAAACATTAAAATAAACTTAGCAAAGAACCCCATAAACCCCCCCACCCCAATACTGCCATGAACAAGGAGCATCTTTTGCGGCGAAGAGCACCACAGGCCTCCAACGGGAGTACCCAGAGTCTCTCCCCCAATGGATCCCAACTTTCCCAAAGAAGTACAACATGGGGATGGAATGTCTGGACCGGACAGCCACAGTGTGTGCTGCCCACGCCAATTCAGTGCATGGTGTAGATGATGTGTTCCAACTGTCGGACGACCATGGGAGACACAGATAACGAAACCAAAGCCGTCAGGTACAATCAGGATGTTCGCTACGGACTGGAGGAACGGCGGTTGGAACCAGATCTGTGGCGCCGCTGTGACTTGGTTCTCCTGGAGCGATTTTGCTGTGAGCTGCGGGCGGAAGCCGAATCTAGTGGGGGCGGAGTATGAGGCCTCGGGCGGACCTGTTCATCTGCCCAGGTAAAAACTGCTTCAGGCGTGTCGAAGAAGAGAGACTTGGAATTATAGATGACACGGAGCCGGGCAGGATAGAGGAGCATATACTTGATATTGAGGTCTCGCAACCGCTTTTTTGCCGCTGTGAAAGTATGGCGTTGCTGTTGCACCAAGCGGGTATAGTCCGGGAATATCATGATCGGTCACGAGTCGAAAAGGAGTTTGTCCTTGTGCGTCCTGGCGAATTGCAAAATAGCGTCCCTGTCGGCGTAGTTGAGTAGCTTTGCAATCACAGGCCGCGGGCTTTCCCCCGGAGGCGGTCTCCTCACCAAAGCCCGGCGGGCCCTCTCCACCACGAAGCAGGAGGACAACATCTCGTCCGGCAGAGTATCACAGAGCCACTGAGTGAGGAAGTTGTTCATGGAGGTGCCTTCGCAGCCCTCTGGGAAACCCACAAAGCAAAGGTTGTTGCGTCTCACGCGGCCCTCCGCATCTTCCACTCGGGATGCCAGCTCCTGCGTCAGCTTGTTGACTTTCTTCTTCAGGATGGTAACCGTGTCCTCAACGGAGGAGACCCGCGCCTCCGCCTCAGTAATGCGTTCCACCGCTTTACGAAGATCCTGGTGCAGGAAGGAGACCTCCGAGCCCACTGCGCCGATCTTGGCATTGAGTGTGTCCCTGGCTTCCGTAATAGCGGCCAGGAGCGCCGCATTATCAGGCATCACTCCACTTGAGGTTCCCCCTCCGGTAGGCGTAGTATATTGATCGAGGGTGCCTTGTTTTGTGCCCGCCCCACCTGGCTGATCTCTCCCCATAGTAGCACTCTGCAAGGCGGGAGCCCAGGGAAGTCCACCGCCGGGGAGCCGCACCAATGCCCAGGAGAGGGTCCCAATATATCGTGACCGTTCCAGGAGGAGTCCGAAAAATGGGGGGAGGGGGGTGCCACGGATGGTCCTCACGGAATCTGGCTCGTCTTCAGCCACAAGCCGCACCGAGCCTAGCCCGGCCGCCTCAGCAGCCTGCAACAGCCAGCTAAGTAGGTTCCTCTACCGGGACCAAACTTGCCAGACCGCCGACCCTCTGCTACCCCAACCCGCCTTCATATGTCCAGACCTGTCCTCGGCTCCGGGGCACAGCGCACAGCCCCCCCCCCCCCTGCAACGCCTTGGTCTGGTGGCTGCTAGGGAGGCAGGCAGGATCTAGTCGGCCCTCCGGAGGAGGGAGGGGGGCCCGCCGCCAGCCCAGCACGGCCACCACACAAGAGCGCCCAGCTTCTCAATGTCCCGGGTGAAGAATCTGCATGAGGCCAGAGGATTCAGGGTTGAGGCAGGGGGCCGCACCACAGCATGCCAGGCAGGAAACCAGGCCCCGGTTCTCTCCCAGGTGCCGGCCCAGATCACAAGCCCAATCCAGACTGGGCCCAGCGAGGCCTGCACACATCGCCCCGGGCCTGAATGGGAGCCAACGGAGGGTGCACGATCCCCTAAAGTCAGCGCGCTAATCCAAACGCGCTCCGTTATCGCGGGGGGACAGGGGTAGGCCGGGAGGCCCTGGCGCCTCGGGGGATCGTCACGGCCACCTCAGGCCGTCAGTAAAAGTTCGGGGCCCAGCAGCGCAAATGGTTCCCAGCCTGCCCCCGACCGCAGACGCTCCTCCTCACCTCAGGGGGCCCGGCCCCGGAACCACAGCTGCGTACCACGTCTCAGGCAGGGGGCAGGTAGGCAGCACAGAGGCCTGGCCGCGCCGCGCTTCCAGGGCACACAGAGGCAGGGTATGGGGCCGTCCGCCCGGTCTTAGCGGCTCCAGCCCAGAATATCCAGCAGGACGCTGTAGCAGGCTTTCGGACGTCCAAAATGGCAATCAACATTTTGACCATTTCAGTTCTTCCCCACCATGAGGCATATATGGGGGAGCAGGTGTTTAACAGGTCTTTGATTTTAGATAGCGTGTAGCTTTTGTTAATTGTCAACCAGGCTTTAATGTTGTTGGTGAAGCAGAGACCAAGATATTTTAGTGAGTTGGACTGACATTTTAAACCCATTACCGCAGGGATGCAATGAACATTTAGTGGGAGTACCTTGGTTTACTCTACCACTGGCAAAATGTATTGCTTTAATATTGGAGTTGGTCTTTAGGACCATCAGTAATGATTCTATCACTAGCAAGAATAATAAAGGGGATAGAACACATCCCTGACGGATACCCCAAATTAGTTTAAACTGGTTCAAGAGATGACCATTAATCCTTACCCTTGCTTCTGGGAAGGAGTAGAGAGCTGTGAGGATCTGAGTGTACTATATATATGTGGCTAGGTAGTCTTATCATGGAATACACTCACAAAACCTTTATTGGGTTCACTCAGGCTTGTTTGTAAACCTTAAGCTCAACCCTGGTTAGCTGTGGCATCGAGCAGCAAGGCTTAGACAAATGAACTTACTGTAAAGCATTTAACAGCACCAGACAACGAAACAAGAAAGCCATGCAACACAGAAGCACCACCAATTTATAAACATAGTGTGTATTTTTTATTAATTTTTAGAGTCCTTGATGAGCAAAATCCACTGGAAGGGTCCAGAGATACAGATTTTATCACTTTTAATTTAGATTGCAAATAATCATTGGTCAACAAAAACTTAGCAAACTTTGCAATAGTTAGAAACAGTTAGTTCAGTTACTCCAGCCCGGCTTGGGTGACCAAATCGGACAGGATGAAGGTCTAGGGGGCCAGTAAGGATACTTTAGACAGTTACCCAGCCACTAGAGCATTTTCCTGTCAAGTTTCAGCCTTTACAGCACGACTACTAAAGACAACAATGGAGTGGTCCTGATGATGGGGATGCAGAATGAAAAGATGCTCAAAGATGTTGCGGTGCAGTCAACGGTGGTTCCTCGGTACACGGGTGATATGGGGCAACCTGGTCCACAGAGGGTGGGGTCCCACGATGTCCTTTTGCCATGGGTGGAAGGGCAGCGGCGGCTACCCTGCGGATCTCAAGATAAAGCGGTTGGAGTCAAATCCTTTAGCGGGGGCTAGTGTCCCTCTTGGGTGACCAATCCAGAATGAGGGCACTCCTGGGTTCGGCGGACTCGGGTGCAGATTTTCGCCATTGGGGATTGATCTCTTGAGGCGCCCAAAGGACGCTAGTAGCAAATCTTCTCCGGCCGCTAGCAAATTGCTGGTTTGGGCTTCTTCAGCTCTTTTGTCTCTGGAGCTGGTTCCAGAAAATCAGCAGGCAGATCCTTCGAGTCACTTTGCTGGTCTGGGGCTAAGGATCAACTTTTCCCCGAGCTAGGAGCCATAGGCACAGTCCAAAATGCACTAGCCCAGAGTGCAGCAGGTGCAGTCCAGCAGACAGTGCAACCTCTCTTTGTGCAGTTTCAAGGGCAGCAGGGCAGTCCTCCTTGGGTCCGCTTTTTTAATCCAGGGCGATCTGAGGTTCCAGGGTGCCAGGGGTGCTCTAATTTATCCTGCTAAAGTGCCCCGAGAGGACCACACGGTTACTAGCTAATGGGCTACTAGGTCCCCACCCTTTGGGTGACAACATTCTGGCGATGTGTGGAATCTGCAAATCCCAGAGTGGACCATTCTGCCCACTCTCAAGAAGTATGGACCCTTTTTGGGATATTAGGAGCTCAGTATCCCACCATAGAGGTGTGGCTACCTGGGGGCTACATGCCTATGGGAAAACTGGTTTGGGGGATGTGTTTTCCCTCTATGTTCCCTTAGGCTAGCTAGAGACAGGAACAAAGAGCAGCCCCTCAGGAGTGTTATTACCATTTGCTCATCAAAGGCCGCTTCCCCTTTGAAGATCGCCTTTTGGGCTTACACTCAGAGTGGCTTTCTGCGAAGGGGGGTTAACACCTCACACTGCGGCAGGCTGTGATTGATCCTAAGCCTGCGAGTCATTAACACGACTCCGCAGGCGGGCAGAAAGCGGTCTGTGGGTCATAGCCCATGTGAGGCTACTGAACCACTGGGGCAGAGAGTGGTCAACTTTCTGAAAGTTGCTTTCCGTCAATAGTGACATTAAATTCGAGCATCAGGTTCAAGTCAGGATTATTTAATACCTTACAGTATCCAGTTAGGTAGCCCCATTCAGAAGTTTGCCAGGCTGGGATGTCAGCCTGTAACACTGTATTAGCCTATGGGGCTACTAACGTTTCCACAGCAAAACTACAATGTGAGGGGTTTTGCTGCCAGACATATATAAGCATATATGTACCACTTAATAATATATAACTCCATGCCTCAGGACACTCTAGGACTTCCTTAAGGGAGACTAACATATATTGTTATGGGAAGTGGTGGCTTTGTCATTGGTTTGAATGGCAAAGTCGAGCTGGCAGTCTAAACACTGTCCTTCCAGTCTGCAGTGGCACGCTGGGAGCCATTTTGCACTTTGTCGCAGACAGGGTGGCACAATCAGTGCTGCAGCCCTGAGTGGACACTATGCCTTAGATCCCCTTGGCACCAAACCTGATAACACTACACTCCAACCTATGCATTCTAGGTGACCTCAACATTTGGTTTGACAAACCCAATATGCCCCATTCAAAAACAATCATCGCTGGCCTAGATGCACTGAACCTGCATCAGATCGTCCACAAACCCACACACAATGCTGGACACATCCTAGATGCCATTTTTGCCAATACCAAACTAGTTACCTTTCAAACTAGAACTCCGGTCACATAGTCAGACCACCATTTGCTTGCTTTCCAACATAAAACACTAAGCGATGCACCTAAAACCACCTTACATGCATCCACCTATCGACCGTGGAACAAACTCAATTTGGAACACTTAGAAACACAACTAACATCCAGTAAAGATCTAGAAACAATCAATTCTGTTCAAAAACTCCATGCGTGGCTACAGGAAGCTTTTGATATCCTGATACCACTAAAAACCACGCAACAGAACGAAAGAAAACAAGCACCTTTGAGAAATACAGAGAGAACAGACATAAAACAACAAATTACAAAGCTGCCACGTGCCTGGCACAAACCAAACGCCAATTAAAACAAACTTAGCCTACAGAAAAGTAACAGATTATACTAGTCAGCTATCAAAAAAGCGAAGAAAAGATAATATTCAGACAGAATTCAAAATGCTAAATGTACAAATAAAGAATTCTATAACATAATCAATGAATTTCGTAAACCAAATTGCTTAGAAGGAGCTCATCCCGTTATCAAGATTTCACAGACAATCTGGCAAATCATTACACAGCCAAAGCAGACACGTTGGACTCATAGTTAAAACATGAGACAAAGCCCCAGCACTGACCCTTTTACAAAACAGCAATCCAAGAATATTCTAACCCAGCCTCTCCTTTCCTTCCAACACATTTCACACGATGAATTTATGGACCTGGTCAAAGCAAGCAGGCCTGCCGGCAGACCTTCTAACCTGTGTCCACCGCAAACCTTCAGGACAATTCTTCTAACAACCTCTGCTGCCACTCCAGTAAGAAGAATCATCAACAACTCCTTAACTAACTGAATATTTCCAGAAGAACTCAAAAAGTAATACATACGCCCATTACCGAAGAAAACGAACTTGGACCCGCTGAACCCTGACAACTACAGACTGATTACAAATGGACCTTTCCTGGGCAAACTGATAGAAAGAGCAGCGTTCGCCCAGATATCACAATTCATTTGTGAGAATGCCATACTTTCAGACTTCCAAACAGGATTCCGTCCAGGAAGATGCACAGAATCTGCCCTCCTTGCCATCTGGGATGATCTGAAGAACACAGTTGACCGCAACGGGGTTGCTGCGCTACTTCTCTTGGACCTCTTAGCTGCCTTTGACACGGTTGACCATGACACTCTGATACAAAGACTCTATGAGGCCGGTATAGAGGGGTCTGCTCTAGACTTGATCGCATCCTACCTTCGCAACAGAACTAATGTCATCCATACCCATTTTTCTCGTCCAAACTGTACTCCACAAAAGCAGGGGTCCCTCAAGGCTCTATCATCTCGCCCATGCTTTTCAACATCTACATGAAGTAATTACCAGCACTGATCAATCAATTTCACCTCACGTACTATAACTATGCAGAAGACACACAAATACTCCTTCAACTGGAATGCCCCAAAGACATTGGAAACCTGACAATTTTCAGTTGTCTCAGAGCTGTGGATCAATGAATGACGTGGAGCCATCTCAAATTGAATGCTTTCAAAACAGAAATACTCACGTGTGGCGATTGGAAACATTATGATCCGCTCGCCACCTGGCCTGATGATCTGGGAACACCGCCTAAAGTATCAAAGGAAGTAAAAAACCTCAGAATGACCATGGACTCCAAGCTATCGATGAATGCCCAAGTGGAAAAACTAGCAAGATCTATCTTTGTTACTATAAAAACTCTGCGACGAATCTTCCCCCGTTTGGGATTTCAACACAAGGTCCAAGCTACCATCTCCCTTGGGCTGTCCAAACTCGAATACGCCAATAGCCTCTACCACGGATCACATTTAACAACCATGAAAAGGCTACAACGGATTCAGAACTCGGATGCCAGACTACTCTTACATACAAAACCGCAAGACCACATCCCCCCTACCTTGAAAGCCCTGCATTGATTACCGGTTACCAAAAGATCCATGTTCAAGCTGCTCTGTATCACCTACAAAGTGATACATGGAACGGGACCGCTCTTCATCAGGAATAAGATCACCAAACACATTCAACAAAGGAACCTCCGCTCTAGAGTGGCACCTCGCCTCAAAATCCCAAGATACAAGAAAAAAACCATGGGTGGCACATCCTTCTCTATTCGAGCAGCCAAACTATGGAACTCTTTACCCCCCCCCCCCCCCAACATAAGATCCACGGATAACCACCTTATCTTCAGCAAACTACTCCAGAATTGGCTCTTCCCCACATAAGCACCATACGCAAACAGAAATATACAGCATATCCCTCTGTATACAAGCATTTATTTGTACTATAAATATGTACCTATATATGTGATTTGCTTTGCATAAACGTGTAGAATATATATATATATTTTTTAAATATTCATTATTTCTGCGAAACAAATGTACATATTACTGATAGTTACATTATATAGGTTTTTAACATGTACATAAGTGACTGCATAAATAAGTCAATCTTTTATCATAACTATTTATCTACAATTGCTTCACTATTGAATTACAAAAAAATGATATATACACACATACATATAAAATTAATTTTAAGAACTACAACGCTTGAAAGCCAGAGTTTATTTAATGCATCTTTAATCTACATATACTTACTTCCTTTATGCATCTATATATCTTGCATGTACTTCTGGATCTATATATTTATTACTTTTCTTCTAATTCAGCATATCCATTCACTACCCTATTTCTCACCCTATACCTCTATCAATATATCCTCTACCTCCACTCTCTCATTCATCCCAAACCCCATACCACAACTAGGATTCCCCAAAATACCCCTTTCTAGACTCTTCCCTACTCTACCCCTGGTTGCATCTTCTCATACCTCTTTTACTATCCTGATCCCCCAAAACAAGCCTTTTCCCCTCTGAATCTTCCCCCTCCACATCCCTTTCACTCACCCCAAGCCTCCTCATACTGCTATGACCTCCAAAACAAACAAACCAAAAAAAGATTAAAAAAAAGTCTAAATCCTTCCATCTTCTATCCCTCCACTATCCTTTCAATCCAAATAACAGACTAATATGTCCACCTCTCAAATAGATTTCATATTTCACTATACTAATTCACCACTAATCCTTTATGGGTTCCGGACTAGCGCCGAAAAGGCACTTCAACACCCCATCAGGGGTAGCAAGCGCTATATAAACGCAAAACGTTTTCCCTCCACTATCCTTCTGAATCTAAATAACTGACTAACATATCCACCACTCAAATTACTTTCATATTTCGCTATACTAATTCACCACGAATCCTTTGTGGATTCCGGAGTAGCGCGCTACTCGCCGAAAAAGCCCTTTGACGCCTCGTCAGGGGTAGTAAGCGCTATATAAATGAAATTACAATGCAATACAATATACTAGGGACTCATAAGTAAGTCAGTCCTTGAAAAATTGGGCATAACCAATTCAACATATACTTTGTATGGGGTTAGAACACTGGCACTGAGGTCTAGTTTTCAGGCCTCAGTACACTCTTAATCGAAAGACTAGCAGCATCAGTCAAAAATGTGGGGGTAAACATGCAAAACAAGGTATTTCCATACAACAGCAATTACCATCTGGATGAAATCCTCGCCTTGGTCATATTTTAGCAGAGTCGTATGTAAGAAGGTCCAGAAGACTTTGTCAAAGGCCTTCTCTCGTCCAGTGCCAAGGCAGCAGTTGGTGAGTTTAGTTCTGCATTTAGTTTTAAGCAGTTATTACCCATCTAGTTCCAGATGAAGCATATCAGCTCTTGGAATGCAAGTTAGGTAGGCCGTTAATCCTGCTGGATTAACAATCCGCACATATGTACAACTTGCAGCCCTGTGCAGTCAATTTCTTAATCAAAGTCTGAACATAGATTTTGAATAGATGTGCGGATGAAGAGGATCCCTGGGGGGGGGGCGGGGAATCTAAAATGAACATTACGTTTTTCCACTGTAAAAGACGACAATTGGACTGCCTGCCTGCGTGCGAGTAGATTAAAGAATTAAACCAAGATGATGCATATATCCTAAAATCAGCAGCCTCTACACGTTTGAGTATGATGTTTAGGTCCTCTGTGTCAAACAGCAGAGAAAAGTCTAATAAAACTAATACTGGAATCTTCTTACATTCCAAGGTCACCCATATTGTCAATGACATAGATTTGGTGTTGTGTCCAGGGCGAAAGCCCCCCTGCTGCGGGTCCAAGAAATCTGACATCTGGAGGTGGCTGCACATGATGTTGGTGACGTGTCTATCTACAACTCTGGCATAGAGTGGTAACAGCAAGATGGGTTTATAGTTCATTAAATTTGTCAGATTTGGGCCAGCATTTTTCCTCAGAGGTAAAACGATTACACTTTTTATTGATTGAGGGACCACTCCCAGAGCATCAAACAGGAACGACAGCTGGTTATTGATCACACAAATGTTTATATATAGATGGGGGAAAGGGATTGACTGTTAGTTATTTTCTGGAGGGGATCAAAGTCAAAAGCTAAAAATACATTCATTGGAGCATCATTAAAAATCACATTAGTGACTATTGGTAGAAACACTTCTTAACAATTCCATCTCCTAAATCCTTAATTCTGTCTAGAAAAAAAAAAAAAAAGGAAAAAAAAAAAAAAAAAGGAGGTCAGTCACACAGATCTTGAGAGGAGGCAACTCCATCTGAAATCCTTTTAGTGGTGGGGGTGGGCTGGGGATAGTTCATCGACCAAGTAGCACTATCTGAAAATTGGAGCCATCCAGGATCTTACTAGTATAAAATGCGGTTCTAGTATTGGAGATAATTTGTTTATAATCATACATACCACTTTTATATCTCATCCTGGCGCCTTCA
Organism: Calotriton arnoldi; assembly: GCA_963921515.1. Classification (NCBI taxonomy): domain Eukaryota; kingdom Metazoa; phylum Chordata; class Amphibia; order Caudata; family Salamandridae; genus Calotriton; species Calotriton arnoldi. The sequence goes on from CAWUFW010011406.1 coordinate 270,259, forward strand.
AAGTAGCTTCTACGCCACTATCTTTCTAAGCAGCACAGATTTGTTTTTTACTTCACGAGCTTAAGAGTGAACCAGGGATCTGGTCTGAGTCTCTTTCAGGCTCACAAGTTAGTCAAAGGAACCTGTTTGAGGTGCGCACCATTAAGCCACCTTGAGAAGGCTGAATTCATATCTTGAACTGACAGGGGAGTTGAGAAAGGTGAATCCCAAAGTGTTTTTACCATTACTACTGGATCAAATGTATGCGTTGCTGTAATATGGCGGGTGTAGGACTGGACTCTTCCAATGTTGCAAGAAAAAACAAATTAATGTATGGTCAGACCAGATGCAAACTGAGATAGAAAGCTTTCTTGCTTCAGTATTATAGGTCCATAATAAATCTAAGATATGGCACGTGTGATAGTGTAAATTAACTGTGTGAAATTAAAGGAAATTAAAGGAAGACTAGAAATTCACAATCCTTCACTTCCACCAGGCGGGCTGTGGCACAATAATACAAATCCCCTATTAAAATCAAATGAGAGTGATAGATTAGAAGAGAGCAAGCCAGTTCCTAGAATTCAATGGTGAAATCTGCCCTAAAATTAGTACGGCGATAGGGTAATAGAAAAGTTCTGGAGTCCATGTTTAGCTCATGTCTAAAAAGTAACATGTTGGTGTCTTTAATACGCTTCAACTTGAGCTCTGAAAATTGGATTTATTTATAATTGCCGCTATATATCCTCCTTTTTAGGGGATGCTCTATTACTATTAATTATACAATAACCCTTAGGAATGGTGGATAGCATGGCTGGGACCGAAAATGCAGTCAACCAGTTTCAGTTAGGAGGAATACCTCTAGGTCACTATTCACTAACAGATCTAAAATTTCTGTTATATGCTTTACCAGGGAGCGTGTATTTAGTTGGGTACATCAAATTAGTTTATTTGTGGAGTTATTTTTTTAAGTCTTCTGAACACCGGTAAAAAAACTGTTGGGAGCTTCAAATGAGCAGCCAGCAGCGAAGATCATGGGATTAGACAGAACTATCACATTACTGAACAGAGGGCCTAGGAATAGGTCCAATGGTAGACTAGCCATCCCCACACAATACAATATGTTAAGTGCTGAAATCTATAAGATTTGCAGAAAGCATTGGCATCTATTTTTAGAAATACCGGCGCTCTTACTAAGAGACCTGCGATTCCTTACCGTTGTGCCAGAACGATATGTACTCACTTAAGTTCTAGTTATATAGTATCCAAACATGAAAATACTATATGGATTGCAATCAAATTAAAAAGTGTTTTATGCCTGCAACAAGTGTATAATTTGTTGTTATGCAAACACAACGAGATGATGGACGGTGTGCTGAAACTTTTCAGACACTCACCCTCAGTCACAGATCTGGTTTGAATCCATCATCGTTCTTTAGCTCACTTCGCCACCCCAGTCCAGACCCAGCCATATGCAAATCAGTCTTGACCCTGTGCCTCATGGGAACAGTCCAGCCCGAACTGCCAAGCCAGGTCTTCCTTGGACCGGAAACAAGCATCCTGGGACTGGTTTCGGAGTAACACCCCTCATCAGCCAGTCTAGCTTGAATCCAGTGGCAAAGTGAGCAAGGGACCCACGTCTGGGCATACCCTGCCAACGTAGGGCGAACATTGTCTGAAACGTTTCAGCGCTCCGTCCATCATCTCCTTGTGTTTAATTTGTTGTGATGGACAAAAAAGAAAATTAGAGTTTTCATATAATACATCTATACTTTTAAGATCTGGGAGTTCATGAACTGCAAAACTTGTTTTGTGATTTATGGGATAGGTTGTCCTTGCAAAAAGAAAGTATGTTGTTAGTACCACTTGCAATTTGAAATCCAGAATACAAGATCATATTACAGCAATTAGAAATGGAGACAGCAAATATCGGATGGCTCGCCATTATAGCAAGGAACACCAGGCTTGTATCAATACTAACTGGTTCCATGCCATTGAACATGTCCCTTTAAACAAAAGAGGAAGTGGCAGAGACCATGAGCTCAGGACGAAGGAATCCTTGTCGATATTTAATTTGTGTGCTACCCAGTTAGGCAACAATGCAGATACCGAATTACATCATCACATACTACTTTAAAAAGATGCTCAGAATGTTCCTAATATCCCTTGAATTATGAATAAGGCACTGACAATTTTAAGGTAATGGGTGGAAAAGCACAGAAGAGGCAGGGTGTGGGAGATGGTACTGCACTGCCTTTTTCCAGGAGGCTAAACAGAATGGAGCAAGGAGCAGAGACACAAGACGGCAGAGTTATTGGCGCCATCTCCAAGAGCTTTCTTGCATATTCCACAATATCTGAAATTACAATGCTGTAGAGATGGTCCATCTGTGGCCAATACACAAAGTCATTTTAACATGAGGCATGGGAATCAACAAGGTTCAGTGTGGCACTGATACCCTTGAGACGGTGAGAAGAAGGGAAATTGCCATCAGCCAAAAAGAAGCGTAGGGGGAAAGCAAATCCCCAGAGTGAGCTATTCTGAACAGCTTTCCTCCATTCAAGTCCTACTCCAAGCTGGCCAAAGTCACCTCTTCTGACGTGATGTTAAGTCTCCTCTCCCACAACCATAGAACATACTCCCTATTGCGTACAGTTCTTTCGAGTTTCATGGTGAGAGAAGTTAAACTTGTGAATTGCCTGATGACCAGGGGAAAATATCCAGTGACCTCCACACAAATTTTCAGAAGCTAATTAACAAGAGAAACATGCAAATATATGACCTGGAAGGTTTTTTTGGTTGTTTGTCTCCAACTACTCACCTCCCTGGTGCAAAATCCTAAGTTTTTAAATAACAGCCCCCACTAATGTTCACTCCCTTCGAAGTACTCAATTCTCTCATGATATTGTTACAACAAAATGTACAAGTGCACTTCAGAGCATTGGTTTCAGCCACTGCTCCTAAAAATCCCTTTCATGGCCACATATCCCTTTCTGAGCTTAGACAACTGCCTTTTCTGCCACAGAGATTTCACATGACCCAAGTAACCACAATTGCATTCTTGAGCTTTGCCAATCCTGTGTCATGCAAGTTTCTTGCTCTCCATTTTCTCAAGCACTGTCCTTTTGTACTCTTTCCAATACACTCTTTATTTACTATAAGTGATAGCTCTCTGAAGCCCTCAATATTAGCACACCAGCTCATCAATGACAAAACCAACAAGCATTGGCAAAACCTTAGAGACCTGTTGGCTCTACTAATGTATTTTCTTCATGCTGTACAGCATCAAAGCAGATGCAGTGCAGCATGATGAGCAGGATGACATGGCCGATGGGCAGTGTAATTTTGTAGGCGCTAGCATGCTTTAAACAATCATGCATGCCTACAAAATGACCCAGACCAGTGGCTGTCATCATTTTTTTTTTTTTATGTTAATGGAGTCAAATAGCGGGTCGGGGAGGGTAGCAACTGGAGCGATGGGGGGGCGCAACGGTGCACAGAAGCACAAAGAAAAAAGAGAGGGCAACATGGCCATGGGTAGGGAGCAGAAGTGCACGGGGAGAGCTATGTGGGGGGCACGGCAGCTCAAAGGCAAGAGCTAGGGTGGTGGACAAAAGCACACGAATAAGGGAGAGCGACAGAGCTGGGAGGCGTGATAACGCACATGAAGAAGACAGGCTGCAAACACATGCAATCTCATGGAGTGCTTCAACAAAAAGAAACAAGTATTGGCAAAGCCAAAAGTTCAGGCGTTGGCTGACAGCCTTCTGGCAATTCTTGTTTTGTGATGGTCACTTGCTATTGGGAAGAAAGTTTTTTTGGTCAAAAAAAAACAAAAAAAAACACACCACAGTAATACACCCTGGCACTGAAGGAAACAACTTTGTCTGTGGATTTGTTCCTTGTGAAAGGGCGGTTTGCTGTAACTTGTAGTGAATTGAGGCAATGACTGAAGTGGGCTGAAAGACTGCTCCTTTATGCATGCTGGAGTGGGTGAAGAAAAATGTGAATGACACCAACCAAAGACTAATGGGTGAAGTCTGACCGAACCCCCTATAAGTAACTATGTCATACACACAATTTTAGTGAAAATCCAAAGATCTTGGCCAAAACAGACTTTAAAAAAAAAAATAATAATAAGTCTGACATTGGCTGCAAGCCTTTTGCCTTCGAGAAAGAAAGATAGAAAGACAAAGCAGGGAAGAGGAAAAAAAAAAAAAAGGAAGAAAGCGAAAGAAAGAAGGAAATAAAGAGAGGAAAGAAGGAACGATAACGAAAGAGGGAATGAAAGAAGAGAGAAAAGGAAAGGGACAGAGATGGAAAGAGAAAAAGGAAAGAAAGAAAAAAAGGAATGAAATTTGGAAAGAAAAAGGTAAAAAGGGATAACAATACAGAACAGTTTCAAATGGACACAATCTGGTATGCTGTGAAAGAGCAGCGGTTAGAAAAGCAAAACACTCCAAAAGGAATTTACAACAGCATTGGAAGGAGATGGGATCTGATAAAGATGGAATGAGCATCAGGAACGTTCTGGTATCACACCAGGCTCTAAACACAAAGGCAGCACTAAAGCGATTAAAAGTAAACACAAAAACACTGAAACTAGCTTGTGTGCAGACTTTCTCTTTGTGAGATAGCAAAATGCAATCACTCAAAGTGAAGTTAACCAGTGGCTTAAGTATGCTGACCCATTGTCCCATGCTACATGTTGCAGTGGGCAGAAGCAAAATGTGAATGATATAACAGACCAATGGAGGAAGAGAGGTGGCTGAAAGTCCCTTACATGCAAGTCTGTGATGTAACATCAGATGGTCTTGGCTAACGACAGACCTAAAATGTAGCTCTCAAAATGCGAGCACTGAATGGACACCAATGCTAGGGTCAAGATCTAGCAGAGGGTCAAACAAAAGAGGAGGAAGAAGTGAAGGCCACACACGCTAACAAACGAGAATCAAGCAAATAAGAATGACTATGAAGCCAACCAATGGTAAGCAATGGCAGGGCTTTTAACCCACTGAAAGCTAACAAATTGTCTCAAGAGCAACAGCGTATGCACTGTCTCAGGAGAGACCTAAATAGGAACTTTGGGCTAGAAGAACATATCAGATAACCAATTTAACAAAGTAACAGCAAAGACTGAGAGGGGTGAGGCAGATAAAATTAATGGACAATTGTTAGAAATGGGGGTCTCTAGTTGGCAATGGCTGGCCACTGTCCAAGTAGGGACCCTTCTTCCTAAGTCAGAGTGAGAGGGCTACCCTCTTTAATACCCCTGCTCAACCCTGTGGTAACGTAGCACGAGCAGGTAGGCTTATCTCAGAGGCAGGGTGTGAAGCATTTATGGTCATACACAGTAACACAGTGAGGAACACTACAAAGGGACACCACACAAGTAGTTATTATAAAAAATAAGTATCTTTATATAAAGGCAGATTTATCACAAGACCAATAACTGTAAAAGCCACAATACTGTCAAAAATAGGATAGCTGTTGAAAGGCTGTCAAAAATAGTTCAAAGGTTGCAAAAATAAGGTTCAAGTTCAAAGCAGTGGTCTCTGCGACCCTTTCTTTCACAAAGTACCTGGGTTTAGTAGCAAAACCAACAAAGTGTCGCAAATAAGCTGTAGCGATGATTCTCGGCACGCGAGGCCGGCGATGCGTTGAAATCCTTGCCGCAAGGGAGGATGATGCGCCGATCTGCGGGATGCGTGCGGAGACGATGCGACAAACTTTGGCACGCTGGACCGCCGATGCGATGACTTTCTTGCCGCGTGGGAGAAGTCGATGCGGTGATCCTGTTGCGCTGTGCGATCGTGTTGCGATGCGAAGACAAGACGCTCCGCGAGGGAGCGACGAAATTCGGTGCGATGCGGATCAAAGTGGCGAACGCACGGCGTCCGCACTGCGATGTCTCGAAGCGATGATTTCTTTAAGGGTTGCGAGGGCGCGGCGACAGCAGCGCGATGATCTTTCCAGCGCGTCTCGGCTGCAGCGGCTCGCAAAGGGGCGTCAGCGATGGTTTCGGGTTGCGGGCCCTCGGCGGCAGTAGCGCGATGATTTTTCCAGCGCTCTCGACTGCAGCGGCCCGCAAAGATGCGTTAGCGTCGATTTCTTACCCTCTTTTCTCTGATGCAAACTAGAGGCCCTGAAACTCAGAGGAGCCTCCTCAGCAGATAGCAGTCCTCGCAGGGAGGAAGCAGGAGGTTGGTGGTGGAGTCTGTTGGGCCTGAGACTCCAGCAGGAGGCTAGCTCTTTTCCTAGCCCTTGGGTGATTGCTGTACAAAAATAAAAGTTCTCTCAAGAGTTCCTTTTCCTCTCCTTCAAGGTCCAGTGGTCACTGCTGCAGGCCAGTGCAAGAAACAACACACAAGCACAGGGACAGTCACTTCCTGCAGATTCCTCCAGTGGCACGGACAGAGTTTCTTCTCCAGATCCAAAAGCAATACCAAAGTAGGGGGTTTGAGCACAGATATTTATACCCCAAAAACCTTTGATCCTTGAAGCTACCAGTCCCGGAACCTAGCCAGAACCAGTTCTGCTCAGGCCTGGAGCACTTTGTTTACCAGGCTGCATCCTTCCTTTCAGAAAGAGGGGGTCTGCTAGCAGACACACAGTGGGAGGTGGAGCCAGCATTCACCTCGCCAGGCACAGCCCTATTCAGATCAAAGAGCCACCCCTCCCCACACTCTAAATGCAGATCTCTCTATTCCACCCAGGTCTGACTCAGCCTGTCCTGCCCCTCTAAAACCAGACAGCCAATACACATAACGGCAGAGCACACTGGAAGGTTTAGGCAAGAAAATACCTACTTTCTAAAAGTGGTATTTTCAAACACAGAATATAAAAATAAACTTCACTAAAAGGTGTATTTTAATATTCTGAGCTCAGGCATACTAAATTCGTTTTTCTACCATGTTCCTGGGGTCAGTTAGGACTATAGCATGTAATAGTCAAACTGCCCATTCTAGCCTATGAGGAACAGGTAGCCTTACAGTAGTGAAAACGAAATGGTGCATAATTCACTACCAGGACATGCTACACACACCAAGGCATGTCCTGCCTTACACATACAAGGCACCCTACCATAGGGGTGACTTACAGGATGCCAAGGGAAGGTTCAGGAGCTGGGAAGTGAGTGCACTTCACAGCCAAGATGGCAGTTCTGGACTGCACACAGACACTGCAGTGGCAGGTCTGAGACACACTTTACAAGCTGCTTCTGTGGGTGGCACACATCAGTGCTGCAGGCCCACCAGCAGCATTTGGTTTACCAGCCCTGGGCACACATAGGCCACACTACTAGGGACTAACAGGTAAACCAAATAAGCCAATCAGGGATATACCAATTCACATAGACATATTTATACAGGGAGCATTCGCGCTGTGACACTGAATGGCAGTGGCACAGCGCCCAGAGCACCTAACACCAGTAAAACAGAGGAGACAACAACGAAAAATGGAAGGGAGACCCACGCCAATGGTGCCAGGTCTAACACACGTCCCCTCCAGCTGAAATGTGGGGAGAACTACCCATCCCCTTGGAAGTTCTCATCGCTAAGGCGGAAAAATCTGGACAGACCATCAGCATTGGCGTGTTCTGTACCAGGGCTGTGTTCCACCGTGAAGTCCATACCCTGTAGGGAAATGGACCACCTCAACAACTTGGGATTCTCACCCCTCATCTGCATCAGCCATCTGAGGGGCCTGTGGTCTGTCTGAACCCGGAAGTGAGTCCCAAACAGGTATGGTCTCAGCTTCTTCAGTGCCCAGACCACAGCAAATGCCTCACGCTCAATTACACTCCACCTCTGTTCCCGTGGAAGTAACCTCCTACTGATGAAGGCTACAGGTTGGTCTAGTCCCTCCTCATTTATCTGTGACAGAACGGCCCCCACCCCATGCTCTGAAGCGTCTGTCTGGACAACAAATTCCTTAGCAAAATTGGGCGCCTGGAGTACGGGTGCTGTACACATAGCAGTTTTGAGGGCATCAAAGGCTTTCTGACAGGTGTCAGTCCAGTTCACAATCTTTGGCCGCTTCTTGGAAGTCAGCTCAGTCAAGGGTGCAACAATGTTGCCATACCCCTTGACAAACCTCCTGTAATAACCCGTGAGTCCTAAGAAGGCCCTCACCTGGGTCTGGGTCCTTGGGGGCTCCCAAGCCAGGATGGTTTCAATCTTGGGCTGCAGGGGCGCCACCTGGCCGCTCCCCACCTGGTGTCCCAAGTACACCACAGAACCCTGCCCAATCTGGCACTTACTGGCCTTGATTGTGAGGCCTGCTCTGCGCAGCGCCATCAACACTTCCCAGAGGTGGCGCAAGTGGTCCTCCCAGGAGGAACTAAACACTGCAATGTCATCCAGGTAGGCGGCACTGAAAGCCTCCAGCCCAACCAACACCTGGTTGACCAATCTCTGGAAAGTGGCAGGGGCATTCTTCATCCCAAAGGGCATCACACGGAACTGGTAGTGCCCATTTGGTGTGGAGAATGCGGACCTCTCCTTTGCCCCATCAGTTAAGGCGATCTGCCAGTACCCAGACATCAGATCAAACGTGCTGAGGTACCGGGCAGCCCCTAACCGGTCTATGAGCTCATCAGCTCTGGGGATGGGGTGCGCGTCGGTCTTGGTGACCGAATTGAGACCTCGGTAGTCCACACTGAACCTAAGTTCAGGAGTGGCACCAGGCGTCGCAGCTTTTGGTACCAAGACCACGGGGCTGGACCAGGGGCTGCTAGAGGACTCAACCACCCCTAGGGCGAACATTTTGGAGACCTCCTCCTTAATGCAAGCCCTGACCCTGTCAGTTACCCTGTAAGCCTTGTGCTTGACAGGAGAACTGTCCCCGGTATCCACCTCATGGACGCACCAATCAGTGACACCAGGTACCAGGGAGAACAAATCAGAAAATTGCCCCAACAGGTGGTGACAATCTCTCTGCTGCTCAGGGGTCAGTGTGGTGGAGAGGATCACACCCTCCACTGACCCATCCTTCTCTTCTGCACACAGGAGGTCAGGAGAGGCTCACTCTCCTCCTCAACCCCATCATCTGTGGCAAGAAGCATGCCCACTTCAGACCTCTCAAAGTGGGGCTTTAGGCGGTTCACATGCAGGACCCGCAAGGGGTTCCTGGGAGACTGAAAGTCCACCAAGTAGGTAACTGGACGTTTGCGCTCCACCACCTCAAAGGGACCGGTCCACTTATCTTGGAGCGCACAAGGCTCCACTGGGGCCAGTACCCAAACCTTCTGAACAGGTTGAAATTCGACCAGAGTGGCATTCTGGTCGTGCCAACGTTTCATTTCTTCTTGGCTGGCTTCCAGATTTGCCTCAGCAATTTTTCTGAAACGCCGAGTCTGGTTCCTGAAGGCCAACATGTAGCTAAATACATCTTGGGGAGGTTTCCTGGGAGATTGCTCCCAGCCTTCCTTGACCAGACTCAGAGGTCCTCTAACCGGGTGGCCATAGAGGAGTTCAAAGGGACTGAACCCTAAGGACTTCTGTGGCACCTCACGGTAGGCAAACAACAGGCATGGCAAGAGGACGTCCCACTTACGCCTCAGGGGCTCTTCTAGGCCCATGATCATGCCCTTCAAGGTCCGGTTGAACCTTTCAACCAGACCATTACTTTGGGGGTGGTAAGGAGTGGTGAACTCATACGTTACCCCACACTCCTTCCACAGAGACTTCATGTACTGGGAGATGAAGTTGGTCCCCCTGTCAGACACCACCTCTCTGGGGAATCCCACACGGGAGAAAATCCCCATCAGTGCACGTCCCACCACGGGGGCCGTCACTGTCCTGAGCGGGATGGCTTCAGGGTACCGGGTGGCATGGTCCACCAAGACCAGGATGAACCTGTTGCCCATGGCTGTCTTGGGGTCCAGAGGCCCCACAATGTCAATGCCCACTCGCTCGAATGGGGTACTCCCAACTGGAAAGGGCTGGAGTGGGGCCTTGATCTTCCTCCCACTCTTCCCACTTGCCTGGCAAGTCTCACAGGTCCTGCAATGAGAGTCTGAACTCTTGTGCATCTGGGGCCAATAAAAGTGGGCGGCCAGTCTCTCAAAGGTCTTGGTCTGCCCCAGATGTCCTGCCAATGGAATGTCATGAGCCAACCCCAGTAGGAAGGTTCTGAAGCACTCGGGTACCACCAGCACACGGGCTGACCCTGGCTCAGCAACCTTAGGCTCACTATACAGGAGACTGTTCTCCCAATAAATCAGATGTGAACCAGACATGTCACCTTCTGCCTGGGCTGCAGCCTGTCGCCGCATACCCTCAAGAGAGGGGCAAACTCTCTGCTGCTCACAAAATTCCTCCCTGGTGGGTCCCCCTTCCTGCTGCCAATGGGTCAGCTCAGGCAGCTCCCCCAGTTCGGTGATCTGCTCCCCGGTAGGCTCCGGGGCATCCCCCTCAGGGTCTGCTCCTTCCTGGGCCGTGGGAACCAAGGGGGCCGGCTTCCCGCGCCCCCTGCCCCTTCTCTCTAAGGCAGGGATCTGGGCCCTACTCTCAGGCTCCAGATCCTTCTCAACACCCTCCTTGGCTGCCATGGACCGAGTGGTAGCACACGCCCACTCAGGCAGACCCAACATTTCTAAGTGAGCCTTCCTCTCCACCGTAGCCCACGGGGAGTCCTCTAAATCATTGCCCAGCAGACAGTCTACAGGCATGGCGGGCCTCACAGCTACCTGAAGAGTTCCTGAGACCCCCCCACTCAAAGGGAACCTGAGCCACCTCACATTGGCTCTCTGAGTTGTCTGCGGACACTACTGGGTAGAATGCATGGGGGACAACCTGCTCTTTGGACACCAACCGGGAGCTGACAGCAGTTACACTGGCCCCTGTGTCTCTTAGAGCCTCCACCCTATGGCCATTGATGGTCACCCACTGCCTGTATTTTTTAGTGTTAGCAGGCAGTGCAGGCTTGGGGACCATCTCAAAGTCCCCTAATGAGACAAGGGTCAATTCTACGGGATCCCACCCCTCTTGGGCACCCATCTCCTCCTCTCCCAGGGCTACACTAGCAATCTGGCGGGGTGGTGCACGGGGGGTGCACTGGCCCCCTCTGGGGGCACTGGGGATCAAAATATCTGTGGCCCACTTGACCACAGTTGTAACACGTGGGGGCCCCCTGGGAACAGGCCTACCTGTTGGGGGCCCGGTCCTCCTTTCTTGGGGGGCTGGGACACCACTGCTTGGTTCCCTGGGGGATTACTTTGGGGCCCTCGGTGGAACTCCCTCTGTTGACCCTTGTCCCCCCCACTCCTCTGCTGGGGACCCTGCCCACCTTTGGCGACGTCTCCCACTGGACCCTTGCGGACCCGGGTGCTCACCCAGCGGTCCGCCTCCTCAGCAAGCTTTCTAGGGTTAGTCAGCTTGCAATCAATTAGGTGCTGGCGTAGCTCAGGAAAACAATTACTAGATAAATGCTACCATGCAATCAAATCATAAAACTGTGCAAAAGTTTCTACTTTGCTACCTTTTACCCAGCGTTCCATGGCTCTGCAAAAAAAGGACACATATTCAACCCACGTGGTACCCTCTAGCTTCTTACAGACCCTAAACCTCTGTCTATACATCTCAGGGGTCAAACCATAGCGGGTCATCAACGCTTCCTTCATGTGGGCATAAACCATCCTACTTTCTGGGGGCAGGTCCAACAAGGTATCCCTCCCCTCACTCACAAAGCGTCCCCACAACCCCGCTCCCCAATCCTTCTCAGGGACCCGGTGGGACACCATGGCTAATTCATAAGCGGCAAACCATTGCCCAATATCTTCACTTTTGTGGAAATCTTTAATAACCTCCTTGGGTATATACACCCTACTCTCAGGGTGCACTACAGGTACGCTGCCACCAGAGGGGGAGATTTCCATGCTCTTAGCTTTAATCTCCAACTCCCTCAATACTCTCTCATGCTCAAGCTTCATCCTCATAATCTCAATTTCTAACTTCTTGTTCTCTAGGTCCCGGTGACCATCCATTTTAAGCTTAGCCATCTCCATATTATGCCGCCTATCTCTCTCCCTGTCCTCCAGCTCTTCTGGGGACAGACCCTTAGCGGACACACTAGAGCCCGGGTTGGAAAGGGCTGGATCTCCTACTAAGTCTACTACATCGCCCTGCTGCTCTCCTCCCTCCACAAGCTCTCCTAGATCCTTAGGGGCATCCCTGGCTTCTAGCCAGGCCTTCAGCGCCTTGTAATACTCCTCCCTTCTAGTGAGACCTGTGATAGGGACTGTGAATTGCTTGCAAAAATATTGGAGCTGCTTGGCATTGTAGGTTTCTATTTTCTCTTCTTCCCAGGAGAGATCTTCTGAGGCATTGGATCTGGGCTTGCCCATTGTAGAAATAACTGGCAATATCAATAAAGGACAGAAGAAAACTTCTCAAAAATGTAAGCGGGTGAAAAATCACCGGCAATATCAATCACAATATAGGATCCTAAAACTCCCAGAAATGTGCGTGGGTGAAAAATCACCAGCAATATCAATCACAATAGGGGATCAAAAAACTTTCAATAAATGGGCGCGGGTGAAAAATCACCGGCAATATCAATCACAATATAGGATCCCAAAACTCTCAGAAATGTGCGTGGGTGAAAAATCACCAGCAATATCAATCACAATAGGGGATCAAAAACTTTCAATAAATGGGCGCGGGTGAAAAATCACCGGCAATATCAATCACAATATAGGATCCCAAAACTCTCAGAAAATGTGCGCGGGTGAAAAATCACCGGCAATATCAATCACAATATAGGAGCAAAAAAAAAATTCTCAAAAAATGTATGCGGTACGTTATGGTCTGCACTCACTAGTAGTGTACACTATAATTACTGTATGCGATCATAAATGCAAGTCCAGATCCTCACCGCTGACCACCAATGTTAGAAATGGGGGTCTCTAGTTGGCAATGGCTGGCCACTGTCCCAGTAGGGACCCTTCTTCCTAAGTCAGAGTGAGAGGGCTACCCTCTTTAATACCCCTGCTCAACCCTGTGGTAACGTAGCACGAGCAGGTAGGCTTATCTCAGAGGCAGGGTGTGAAGCATTTATGGTCATACACAGTAACACAGTGAGGAACACTACAAAGGGACACCACACAAGTAGTTATTATAAAAAATAAGTATCTTTATATAAAGGCAGATTTATCACAAGACCAATAACTGTAAAAGCCACAATACTGTCAAAAATAGGATAGCTGTTGAAAGGCTGTCAAAAATAGTTCAAAGGTTGCAAAAATAAGGTTCAAGTTCAAAGCAGTGGTCTCTGCGACCCTTTCTTTCACAAAGTACCTGGGTTTAGTAGCAAAACCAACAAAGTGTCGCAAATAAGCTGTAGCGATGATTCTCGGCACGCGAGGCTGGCGATGCGTTGAAATCCTTGCCGCAAGGGAGGATGATGCGCCGATCTGCGGGATGCGTGCGGAGACGATGCGACAAACTTTGGCACGCTGGACCGCCGATGCGATGACTTTCTTGCCGCGTGGGAGAAGTCGATGCGGTGATCCTGTTGCGCTGTGTGATCGTGTTGCGATGCGAAGACAAGACGCTCCGCGAGGGAGCGACGAAATTCGGTGCGATGCGATCAAAGTGGCGAACGCACGGCGTCCGCACTGCGATGTCTCGAAGCGATGATTTCTTTAAGGGTTGCGAGGGCGCGGCGACAGCAGCGCGATGATCTTTCCAGCGCGTCTCGGCTGCAGCGGCTCGCAAAGGGGCGTCAGCGATGGTTTCGGGTTGCGGGCCCTCGGCGGCAGTAGCGCGATGATTTTTCCAGCGCTCTCGACTGCAGCGGCCCGCAAAGATGCGTTAGCGTCGATTTCTTACCCTCTTTTCTCTGATGCAAACTAGAGGCCCTGAAACTCACAGTAGCCTCCTCAGCAGATAGCAGTCCTCGCAGGGAGGAAGCAGGAGGTTGGTGGAGGAGTCTGTTGGGCCTGAGACTCCAGCAGGAGGCTAGCTCTTTTCCTAGCCCTTGGGTGATTGCTGTACAAAAATAAAAGTTCTCTCAAGAGTTCCTTTTCCTCTCCTTCAAGGTCCAGTGGTCACTGCTGCAGGCCAGTGCAAGAAACAACACACAAGCACAGGGACAGTCACTTCCTGCAGATTCCTCCAGTGGCACGGACAGAGTTTCTTCTCCAGATCCAAAAGCAATACCAAAGTAGGGGGTTTGAGCACAGATATTTATACCCCAAAAACCTTTGATCCTTGAAGCTACCAGTCCCTGAACCTAGCCAGAACCAGTTCTGCTCAGGCCTGGAGCACTTTGTTTACCAGGCTGCATCCTTCCTTTCAGAAAGAGGGGTCTGCTAGCAGACACACAGTGGGAGGTGGAGCCAGCATTCACCTTGCCAGGCACAGTCCTATTCAGATCAAAGAGCCACCCCTCCCCACACTCTAAATGCAGATCTCTCTATTCCACCCAGGTCTGACTCAGCCTGTCCTGCCCCTCTAAAACCAGACAGCCAATACACATAACGGCAGAGCACACTGGAAGGCTTAGGCAAGAAAATACCTACTTTCTAAAAGTGGTATTTTCAAACACAGAATATAAAAATAAACTTCACTAAAAGGTGTATTTTAATATTCTGAGCTCAGGCATACTAAATTCGTTTTTCTACCATGTTCCTGGGGTCAGTTAGGACTATAGCATGTAATAGTCAAACTGCCCATTCTAGCCTATGAGGAACAGGTAGCCTTACAGTAGTGAAAAACGAAATGGTGCATAATTCACTACCAGGACATGCTACACACACCAAGGCATGTCCTGCCTTACACATACAAGGCACCCTACCATAGGGGTGACTTACAGGATGCCAAGGGAAGGTTCAGGGGCTGGGAAGTGAGTGCACTTCACAGCCAAGATGGCAGTTCTGGACTGCACACAGACACTGCAGTGGCAGGTCTGAGACACACTTTACAAGCTGCTTCTGTGGGTGGCACACATCAGTGCTGCAGGCCCACCAGCAGCATTTGGTTTACCAGCCCTGGGCACACATAGGCCACACTACTAGGGACTAACAGGTAAACCAAATAAGCCAATCAGGGATATACCAATTCACATAGACATATTTATACAGGGAGCATTCGCGCTGTGTCACTGAATGGCAGTGGCACAGCGCCCAGAGCATCTAACACCAGTAAAACAGAGGAGACAACAGCGAAAAATGGAAGGGAGACCCACGCCAATGGTGCCAGGTCTAACAACAATTAAAACAGGTTATGGATTGGACAGTGAATGGAGGACTAAGGAAAGCATGTTACCAAACACAGACGTCAATTTTGCATGCGAAAAACAAATTAACTCCTGGTGACACATTTTTGGTGTGTGACAACCTCATTGTGTCTTCAAAGGGACTAAGATGGAAAATGAGTTTGCTTGGCATGAGGCACATTTGGAGCCAACATCACAAAATTGATCTTATAAGATACTTAAAAGTGAAAATTCATGAACAGATTAATGGGAGAGAAAGTGCACAAATATGCTGTATGAGAGGTGAGGCATAAGAGTAAACCCCCACAAGACTAGTTTAATACCTGTACAAGTAGCTTAAATCCCCTGGGGTATGGTGATGATTGGCATAATGGGAGCACAAACTACCTTAGATAAACAAATATTTGGTCCAGATCGACTGCCATTCACAGCAGCTAGAAATTAGGTGGCAAAAGAAAATTTACTAGAGTTCTTATAGACAGTATTTTGCAGAGAACAGGTTTGAATCTGAAACTTTCTTTTACCAATTAAAACAAACGTGGATCCCAAATTTGCAAAAACCTGAATGGAACTGGGAGGGAATGCTGGTGCAAAATATAAGCAATTTACAAATAAAACTAGGAAAATGAAGCTCTGTAAAGAGTCTAGGCTTCTTACATAAAGAATATAGGAGAATGAAGTTATCCAAGAGAAACAGAAGGGAATGAGTGGTTGTTCAAATCCACAGCACAGTAGGAGCAGTAAAACATAAATGAGGTGCGATGATGGTTGAGCTGTGCTCAGACATGTGGCAAATGAGAAGGGCTATGTTAATAAAATCAACAGTGCTGTTGCAAAGTCATCCTATGCCCTGGGCACCCCCAACTTTTGTGTTGACAGGTACTGGTGATAACGGACTCTGACTGACCCTGGGCTCTGCCTAACCAGGCCCAGGGCCAGTGCTAAGCTGAAAGAGACACTTAGAATACAGTGGAAAACCCTACATACACTACGGTATACTATGGATTACGGTATACCTATTATTAGCATGACCTCCCCTACAAGGCCCTAGTACATAATAGGGCAGGGGGATCAAAACTACCTTTAAGTCCCTAGTATATAATAGGGCATGGCAGTTTAGAGGCCAGCAGCCCTTTCTGCACTTGCATGTGTACACTGCTGAGGCCAGTTTAAATGCAGCCCTGGGTGGCAGGACTGCTTTTGAAATGCAAATTGTGCCCAAACTCGACTTTTGTGTTTGGGGCACTTAAAAATTAATAAACTAGAGGGGGCGTAGCCAAGATGGCGAGCGGGTAGGACGCAGCCCGCTCGTCTCCCGGTCCGCCGGCCTGGGCGCTTCCCGGCGCCGTTCATAAGCTGCGGACCCCCGGAGCTCTAGGGTCCAGCGGCCGGAACAAGTGGGCAAGCTCTTCCACTGTTCCATAACGCCATACACCCAAGAAACGGCGTCCTGGTGCGCCGAGTACCCGGACTCAAGATGGCGGCCCGGCCCTCACTGTGGGCTCGGAGAGACGGCCGACGCGCTGGAGGTGCTTCCGGGAGACGCCTGAGGAGACCGGAGACCTGTCAGCGCCTTGACCTGATTGGGGCGGCCCGGCAGACACCCCCCCCGTGATCAGGTGAGCAAGGCGAGATCGGCGGCTGCAGAGCGGAGGTGCCGGTGTCCCCGGGGGCGTTCTGCTCGGTGGCGTCTGGGGAGCCTCGGTCGGCAGGGCCGCCGCTACAACACAAGGAGGCTGCGGATGTGGGGCCCGCAGTGAGTGCCCATGCGATTCCCGCGTACTTCTCCCGTCTGAGAGAGCCCGTGCCCATCCCGGGCGCTCCTACGCACCACCGCCCCTGGAAGTGGGCCGGAGGGCCTGGTCGCTGCGCCATTGGGCTGTGTGGAGTCGGCCCTACTTGATTAGCTCGGGACCCCTGGGGGAGCAGTTGGAGGGCCCTCGCACAGAATTTGGCTATCCATAAAAGCAGGAGGCCCAGGACTCACCGGAGGGAGCCGGGGTGGGCCGGCTCGTGGCTTCGCACGGACCTGCCTGCTGCTTGATACCTCGCAGAGCGGGGGAGGTGCGGTGCTAGGGCCTTTGTGGCAGAGGGTCACGCAACGTTAAACCACACCTGAGGTGGAGCATCACTACAGGCCCCGCCGAAACCACTGCAAGACCTAGCACCGGCCCGGCTTGGGCCACCCGGCTTCGGGGCCTAGATGAGAAGGGCGCTCTCTGGGTGGTGAGGTCTGCCCTGTGGGAGGTGCCATTGCAACTGGACGATCCCTGTGGGGGGGTGCATCCCTCTGATCAGGCGCACTACTATCAGGGCCCTCCTGCTGTCGGCTCCCGAGACAAGCATCGCCTCGCCCTCTCTTGGTGGTAGGGGGTGTTTCCCCCGGATCATCCGTCCAGGTGTCACCCCGCAGCACATCCAACCTACGGGCGGTTCAGAAGCTGGAGTTGTGGTGGGAGGCCATCCGACTCCCACACCGCGAGGAGAGGACGCGTATCCTGGGCCACATTCACCTGTTTAAGGGGAGATCCCTGCATATCAACGGCTGCCTTGTCCCCACTGCTGCGGCCCAGACATGTCCACCACGCGGGGAAAGAAGGAGAAGGAAAAGGAGAAGGATGATAGGACCGTGAAGGACTTGTTCGCTAAGATGTCGGGTGCGTCTGGTGGAGGGGGCCGCGTCTCTCCGGCACACTCTGGGGGACAGGAGACGGAGCAAGCAGACGAGCCAGTCACAAGAGGCTTCTTGTCCCAGCTATTCTCGGCCCGGAGAGAAGATCTCCATACCCTTAAAAAAACTTTGCCGATGAAATGAAGGAGGTGCGCAGGGACTTGGACGCAGTGGGAGAAAGGGTGGCGACTACGGAGGACCATGAACAATCTCGCAACGAGGAAGTTTAACAACTGCAGCAAGAAGTGATCCGCCTGCAGGCACAACAAATTGATCTCCAGGCTCACGCGGAGGACTTGGAAAACCGCTCCCGTAGAAACAACATACGGGTGAGGGGTGTTCCTTCCAACGAAGAAGATAAAGACATTACTGGGTGCCTCCAAGATTTGTTCCACCATGTGCTGCAAGAACCTCCTGACTTTGCTATCAAAATAGACAGGGCTCACAGAGTTGGCTTGCAGCGGAGGGCCCCGGCACTTCCTCCGGATATCCTGGCCTTCCTACCGGATTTCCAGCTCAAAGAGCACGAGATGCCCAACCCCTGGTTTTCAGAGGTCATACCGTCGCCTTATACCAGGAGTTGGCGGCCACCACCCTCCAGAAACGGAGGGACGTTCGGCCGGTCACGACCCATCTCCGCAACCAGGGTGTCTCCTACTCATGGGGGCACCCATTCCGCATTATTTTCAAATGGGATGGCAAGTTACGACAAATCCGTTCCCTGCAGGAGGCGTGCCAGGTTCTGGACATCGGACAGCCCTCACCGGACGAGGCCCCGAGCCAAGACAGGAAAAATCACCGGGAGAGGTGGCAAAGAGTGGGCAGCAGGAGGAGATCGGGGACCCCTCGATCCGAATCCAGAGATGATGGCGCAAGAACGTCGAGCCGTGCTGGCCTCCCCAACAGCAGAATCCGGACTGGGGGCTGATGCCTGAACTGCACTGCACTGGGGTCAGATAAGTGAACTATAGCACAGCTGGGGGGCGGTGGGCGGGACACCGTCGGCCACAGATGCACCCCACAGACTGTTTCATCGAGAGGACGCGGTGGAGTACTGCGACTTCTGGACATTTTGTGTGGTTTCTATTGTTGGGTTTGTTGGAGTTAGGGTGGGGGGGGGGAGGGAGGTCCGATATCCACGATTCACAGTTGCATGACCTGCTGGTGTGCCCCGACGTTACCATGATAGTGTCACCATACCACTTCTGGCAATACCCTTATGTACCATGCCGACCCACGAGACTGGGAGCCATGCCCACACTCGGGGTTCCGATTAGATTGTACTGTTTCCCTCCTCCTTCGCCATGGCGACTGTGAAAGTTCTCACAATTAATGTAAAGGGGCTTAACCCGGTGAAGAGGCGCGCAGTCCTGTCATACTTGGAGAACGCGGAGGCGGATGTGTGTCTTCTACAAGAGACGCACCTCCTCCCCAAAGATACCCACCGCATGCGATCACGGGCCTTCCCTCTCCAGTACTTCTCCTCCTTGGGGGAGAAAAAGGCCGGGGTAGCCATTCTCATTTCTAGATGATGTAAGGGGGAGGTGAAGGAGAAAGTGGCATAAGTCAAGGGGAGGTTATTGGCTTATACTCTCCAATTTGGTAATCAGCGCCTAGTGATCGGCTCCATCTACGCCCCTAATTCAGGCCAGAAGACTTTTCTCCAAGCTGCCCTGGCGGATGTACTGGCACCGCAGGGGCGCATGACACTGGTGGGGGGGACCTTAACATAGTCATGGACTCTAATACGGACAGGTCACGCGCATCTTCTTTTCATGGAGGGGAGCTCTCGAGGGATGGGAAGGAATGGGTTATATCCTGCTAAGTTGTACTTGCATGTACTCGAGCCCTGCTGCCTCTAGCTGCTCAGCCAGAGTGTGAGTTGGTCATGGAATGTTGGTGTGCCTGTGATGCGTGGAATGCCTGGGTGTCTGAGTGGATGAGTGTTGGCAAAAAGTACTGGAAACAGTGTAGCAAAAAAAACGGTAATGTGAAAACAACTCCGACATACATGAAACGGAGGATTCCACTCAGAGGATGTCCAGAAGAAGCTACGATGTAATGTTCAAACCCCAGAGTTCTGCGTAATCCAAGGACACCATGAGGCCACCCAATACGAGATACTTCACACAGAAAGAAAAATGTACCTTTGTTTCTCTTCTTTCATGGAATAAACCAAACACTCCAGCTTAGATCAACAGTGAAGTTTCCATGAAGATGTGAACTAGAAACCTGCCACGCCGTACAGGACCACCATGAATGCTGCTTGACATCACAAAATCTTGAGCAAAGACGCACACCTCTGTGCGTGGAGACGTTGAACGTTGTTCAAACTTTATTGAAGAGGCCCAAGCAGCGTGATTGGCAGACAAGGAGCGTGGTTGGCAAATTCGGAAGCAAACACGGAGGGCCAATCGCCCGCCAACCACAAGATGGCGGCACGTAAGCAGACGTGCTGCCGGATGGCTCACAGCACAACTGTGTATCCTGGTTCCGGAGACAGCAAGACAGCGCAAACAAGAAGGGACGTCACCCGGAATCCATGGAGACATGAAAGAGCACAAAGAGAAGGTAATGCTGCGCGAGGACAGAGGACGGCGCGCGCCAACATTTTCAAACCGCAAAGCAGCGGTTGAACTGACAAAAGTACAGCGCTGCCAGAGATGATAAGAAGTAGATGAAATAAACAAAAAAAAAATAAGGCTCACCACATAAGTTCTCCATTCACCGCTTTTTATCCGGCCGCACAACATGTAGAAAAGGCACGTCCAAAGTCACATACTCCCAGACATCATGGAAATAAAGCACAATCGTGCTGCTGGTAACGAAAAGTCGCAATAAATCTTCTCAGGATCCCAAAATAAAAGAAACCATTCCAGGCAAAACCAAACAGCTCTTGTGTGGCGCGAGTGCCACAGAATAAGAAATCAGGCGGTGCACATAGTGTAATGTGACTGCTGTACTCACGTTGGTTCAGGTTGAAGTATGACCAGATTAGTTATCATGAATTGTCCAATAGTGCAGGCACAGCACGCAGACTGTTGTGACTACTGAAGACGATGAGACAACAAGACAAAGTTACCCTGAAGTCACTGTAGTATTAAAGTCACTGTAGATAGATGTGGCTGGACCACCAACAACTGGCTGTAGTGAAGCTACCCATCCAACTCACCAAACCCTTTTTGTAGTTAACACTGTGGCTGGAACACCAGATGTGGCTGTAGAGTAACTACTTCACCAACTCACTGTAATCCTTTATGTAGGAAACGTTGTGGCTGGAACACCAAATCCGGTTGTAGTTGAACTACTCCTCCAACTCACTGTAGCATTGTAAGTCCACTTGAGTATTTCCAGGCTGAAGAGTCAATTGGTGATGACCATGTCCGGTGGGGCTGTCCGTTGGTAAGGACACTGGTGGGGCTGGCGCTGGCTTGCCTGGAAATACTTTTTTTGTGGATGTAGTTGCTTGTGGGATCTCTTCGTTTCTCTTGAAGTTTCTTTGTGGTCCCTTTGTTTCTGCGCTGTACCAAGAGTTTCTAGGGTCCAAGTCTGCTCGTCGCCAAAAATATGTTGTGATCTCACAGGTAGAAACCAGGAGCCAGGATGTATTTTGTAGTCTTCTTTATTCACTCCTATAACTAGTTACATCAATCTTAAGTCCAGCCAGCACTGGTGTGGTACCAGCCCCACCAGGAGCAGCCTGCCTAGCTGCTCAGCCCATCTCTAACTGCCAACACTCATCCACTCAGACACCCAGCCATTTCCACGCATCACAGGCACACCAACATTCCATGACCAACTCACATTGCAGTTACGACACTGTGGGAGGCACTGAAAGCGGTGGTACGGGGGGGAGCTTATAGGGATCGCAGCGGCCCAAAACAGAGAGCGCAAAGAGGTGAGATCTAAGTTGTCAGCGCAGGTACGGGAGCTTGAACGGGTGCATAGTAGGACTGGGGCCCCTAGGTTCTGGCGGCAGTTGAAGGCGGCGAGGGCGCAACTTGCCGCCCTCGATTTGGATAGAGCGGAATATGCGGCGGTCCGCTTGAAGCATTCCTACTAAGTCGGGGGGAATCGCACAGGCTGGCTCCTGGCCAATCGGCTACGGGCCCAGAGACAGCGAACGCAGGTTTCCTCGCTACAGAGGGAAGGAGGGGGAGAAATTAGCAGGGATGCAGAGATAGCTCAGGCGTTCCGCGACTTTTATCAGAAGCTCTACACAGCGGACTCCCAGCCTGGCTGCGACACAGCAGCTTACCTACAATCTGTCTTTATGTCAGCATTGTCCCCTACCCAGGCGGCATCTTTAGACGCCCCTATCCGCATAGAGGAGGTCATCACGGCGATCTCACGCCTGAAACTGCTTAAATCTCCGGGCCCGGACGGGTTTAATTCCCTCTTTTACAAGAAATTCTGCTCTATCCTAGCGCCGATATTAACTAGGCTCTTTAATACCTTCGGAGGCCCTACCCAGATTCCAGACACCATGCTTGCGGCAGCAATTGTGGTATTGCCCAAGCCAGGAAAGGACAAGCAACAATGTGGCTCGTATCGCCCGATTTCTCTACTAAATGTAGATTTCAAAATCTTTACGGGAATCCTTGCGTCGCGTCTGAGCCCCTACATGCCAAATTTGATAGAACCCGATCAGGCGGGGTTTATCCAGTCCCGACAATGCAGCGATAACACGAAGAAAATACTCCATCTCGTGGATGAGGCTCACCAAACGCAAATGGATGCCCTCTTGCTGACGATCGACGCCGAAAAGGCGTTTGATCGGGTGGACTGGGGGTTCCTGGGACACACAATGGTGAAATTTGGCCTAGGTGAGCGGTTCTGTGACTGGGTGGGTTGCTGCTATGCCAAGCCTACGGCGTGCATCAGAGTCAATGGCATCTCCTCCACACCCTTCGCTATTCAAAGAGGGACCAGGCAGGGGTGTCCGCTGTCACCGTTATTGTTCGCTCTATACATAGAACTTCTGGCGCAGCGGGTTAGAGATAACCCTAGAATTAGGGGGATCCCCTTCGGGGGGGGAAACTCACCCCATCAGCCTCTACGCTGATGATGTACTAGCGGCTTTGACTGAACCCAGGCTCTCCCTTCCCGCCTTCTTGGAGGAGTTGGATGCATTCAGCCAGGTCTCTGGCTTTCGGGTCAATGTGGGTAAATCCCTGGCGTTGACTCTCGGCACGGCAGCGTCCTCCTTATTGCCCCCACCGACATCCACGGGCGACTGGCTAGCCGGTATAAAGATTGCGGATACAATTCCGTACTTTGGCCTAGATTTGGCGGCAACGGTTCAACGAACGGCCCAGCTGAACTACGCTAGGCTGTTGCATCAAGCTGTGAAAGATTTGGGCTCTTGGAGCAAGCATCACTTATCTCTCCGCGGGCGGGTAGCTGCGGTCAAAATGTCCTTACTTCCTAGAGAGCTCTACTTGTTTCAGACCTTGCCGGTTCAACCCCCCGCTGGAGTGCTTGCATCGCTACAGCGTAGCATCAATCAGTTTGTATGGGCGGGGAAGAGACCACGGATGAGCAAGGCCCACGGATACATGCGCCCCAAAAATGGGGGCCTTGGGATACCGGATATCCTTAACTACTATAAGGCGGCCCAACTGCGTTACTTAGTGGAGTGGGCGAGACCGGAGTCCGAAAAGCGGTGGCTTTTTCAGGACAGAGCGCTAACCGGCACTCCATTATGGAAAGTCCCCTTTCTCCGGAGGTCACAACGGCCGCGGGCCTGATGGGCTCTCCGGTCACTAAGTCAGTAATGGCGGTCTAGGATGGGGTGGCGACATCCAAGAAACTCACGACTTTTCCCTCTCCACTGACCCCTCTGTTTGGCAATAGCGCATTTACCCCTGGCATGTCTAACAAATCATTTAGGGACTGGCGTGACACCTCGTGCCGTTCGGTGGGTCACTTATTTGATCTTTCCGGGGTAATCTTGTTTCCCCAGCTGAAGTTAGAATATGGGATCCCTGAGACCGAGAGATTGGGATATTTGCAGATGCGACACTGGGTCCTCCAGCCCGGGATGCGGGAACGGGGGGGGGGGTCGCAAATTGGCCAAATATGAAAAATGGCTAATCACCAAGCTCACAGACAAAGGGATAATATCAGAAATGTACAATATGCTCCGGGATGGCCCACGCCCGCAGGCAACCCCGAGTGAGCGACGATGGGGGTTAGAGTTGGGTGGAGACCTCTCTGGGAAGGATTGGGAGGGCATACATTACAGAGCAAAGCACACTGCCCGAAATGTAGCTAGTATTGAAACTGCCATGAAAATAGCGACATATTGGTATCTAACACCCGCGCGTCTCCACAGGGGCAATCCTCAAAGGAGTCCCACCTGCTGGCGAGGCTGTGATAAAGAGGGCACTCTGCTTCATATACTGTGGGAATGCCCAATGCTGTCCTCCTATTGGTCCAAAATTCTAGACGAGATAGATGACCTATTCGACACTGACATCCCGCGACTCCCGGTGTATGTGGTCCTGGGCTTACCCAACCCCATTACATTTCACCTGAAGAGCAGGAAAGGGCGACAGATGGGGGTTAGCACTGGGTGCAGCTTTACAGAATATCTTGATGCACTGGGGGACGAATACTCCTCCTACATATGTGGGGTGGCTTCATCGCATATGGCACATCATCGGGATGGAACGCATTTCTGCCACGCTGAGTGGCTCAGCTGTCTCGTTTCAGAAAATACAGAGTCCATTTTTAAAATTGCTCCTAGCAGAATTCAATGAAATCACGCAGTCCAAATACCTGAGGGTGTTGCGACTCTCCGACATGTATGAAGGGAATCGTTTTTGTGGTGAGACAAGATTTGCTTAGTCAGGGGCCGAGGGATATCGGACAGGGCAGAGGGAGGGGGGGGGGGGGGTTGTTTCAGTTTTTGGTTCCACATAAAAAGTGCTATCTTTCGCAATGCAATGTTCTTCTAGCCTTGACAGTGACACGAATGTACAATTCCACCAGCAAGCAATATGCCCTTTTTACATTGCATAAATGGATGTACGACATATTCTCTTGCATATTACTGCCAATGTTGAAGGAATATTTTCTGTTTTTGAAAATGCTAATAAAAACATTTAAACATAAAAATTAATAAACTACACTGTTTGGGTATATTAGGTACCCCCAGGGTCTGTCCCAGGGGTTGGGGGGGGGGGGGGAAATCAGGTATTTATAAGGAGGACCCTTATAAAAAGGAGTTTTAGATGAAGAGAGGGTGAGGCACTCGAGCACGACCTGCAACGTCCCCAGAGTTCAACAGCGGACGCTCTTCAGAGGCGGTGAGTGGGGGAGCGGAAAACATCAACCAGCGATCCCAATGGGGGTTTAAAGGACCTGCTGGCGCCCAAATTAATCCCCTATAATAAACTTTGCCAATACTTCTATGCCGGGATCCGCCGAGCCTGACCCCAAAATGGCGCCCGCCTAGGTTATTCCACCGGAGAGGGAGGATGTCCCATAAGTCGAGGGGGTACTGATGTTTTACCTGGATTAAAATCACAGCTGTGTAAAGGAACCACAGAACTTGAGCCAAGCCATTGGAAGCTGGCTTCTCACTGCTGTTTAGGCTGTAGGGAGTGCCCAAGCCTGCCTGACCCCAAGATGGCGCATAATGCTGAATTAATTCAAGCCCAGCAAATCGACGAGGCCGTTCCCCAAGGGGTGGACATCAGCTTCAGGTCACCAGGAGAGATGAGTAGTGATGGACGATGGCCATGCCGCACAGAGGGTATTAATACGACAGCACGTGGAGTGGTCATCAACCAGACCTTGCGCATTTCCCCCACTCTCCACCCCTATCCGGGTCACCCTTCTGGACATTGAATCTGTGAACCTGCCACCGACAGCGGAGACCTAGCACTTTGGCCGATGCCCGGTGGAGCTACCTTGATAGCTATAGAGGAGATGGACTGTGGACTTCCCTCTCAGCCGTCAACTACCCAGCCGGACATTGGGCAGACTTTTTCCTTCGTCTCCCCGCCGTATCTCCCTCCTCGTTTCCCTTTCACCCTTACCCTTCCTCGCGCCATTAATCTCGTCTTATATGCCATTTAAATGTTTCGAGCAACCAATGTAACTTGTAACTGATGTAACTTTGTAACAATGTGTAATCTTCATGTAAAGCGCTCTGATACCCCCGGGTCTAGCCAGCGCTATATAAAAATAAAATAAATAGATGCCATGGGTTAAGTGAAATTACACATTTCACTCTCAATATTGTGGTAAAGTCCCTCCCAAAAGCGACTTTTGTACTAGGAGCACTGTGGAGCGAGGATCTGTAATATTTTTACATATTCAGAACCCCTATAGTCTCCCCTAGGTGTCCCAGGGGTGTGGGGTCCTGTAGCTATAGGCAGAGTCCTGATAAAATATTTTTTTATAAGCTCTGGTGTTGAAAAAATGGCCCAAGGCATTTTTCACATTGCAAATCCCCTGCCAGGACTTTATTTACTAATAATTTTCGCTAGGAGAATCATAAAAATACCATTGAAGGACTTCCTTGAATGGTATTGATAAATCCAACAATATGGTACTGTTGAATTTCTCCTAAAGTAGACAGACAAGAAGCTATAAGACTTTCTTGTCTGTAAGGCAAACTTCAGCCTTCCAGAGGTCTGTCCTGATTGGTCAGAGTTAATTGGATCAGCCAGGCTACTTTGATGAGATGATAAATAGCCCCTGGGGTTAGAAAGCTCTTCTGGGAGGGCAGGGTTCTGCTACATAGGAATGCCGGAGCAGGGGGAGGGGCTGTAAACAATATTCTTTAATGGAAGGAGGAGAAAAGCAGGAGAAGCCAGTTTCATTATACCTCTACTCTTCGAACCCAGCCAGATGGTAGGATTAAGGACGGAATGAACAGGTGCAAGGGGGAGAGACTATGGAGATTAACCATCCTGGAGGTGTGTTTAGCCAGCTCTTCTCTCTAAGCTGGAAAATTTGCCATGATGAATTTTGGAGAAATGGTGCTCTCTGGAAGAAAATAGTGCCACGCTTTGGAGGATGTGGTCATACTCTGGGGTGTTGTCCTGCACTTCATTGGACAGGAGTGCCCTCCTGCTTGACCCAGATAACTTGGAATAAGTATCTGAGAGGGGTAGAGCCTCTCAGATCTGCTGCTTGAAACTGAAGGAAGAAGAGGGGCACATGCTGAGAAGGTTGATTTGCACCAACGAGGCCCTCTAATCTGAAAACTGCGCCTGCTGCACAATCTAGAACTACAGCACTGTGGAATACCTTGCTTCCAAAGGACTAAAGAGTGGACTCCCTGCAAGCTACAGGTTAACAGAGCTCACCTAGAACATCACCACCAAGAACCCTCAGCCTGGAGTACTACCAGTAGATTTCTAAGGGTTTTGTCCAAGTGGATTGTGGGAACTGAAGTCCCAAACTTTCAAGGACCATTTTGGAGCTTCCAGACCCTTGGAGAACGTTTTGGACACTTTAGGACTCTTTGAGGAACTTCAGGAAGAAGTTTCCTAAGTTTGGAGCAACTTTGAAAAAAAGATCCATAAGTGGACCGACTCGACCTGGCCAGCCAAACCGGCGACCCTCAACCGTGAGCCAGAATGCCGTCCAGGTTCGTCCCGCTGAAAAGCTCCGGGGGTCCGGCTTTCAGAGTTTGACCAGGAGTAAGCGAAAACCCAAGCCAGCGAACCCTCACCGAATCCGGCCTGGTGAAGAGCATTGAGGGACCCCACAAGAAAAGGCTCTGTTAAAGTTTTTAAGTAAGAACGTAGGAGAGGTAACTGGGACCAACTGCGATGGTCAAGCCGGCCACCTTCAACCATGCACCGGCTGACAGCTTCGAGGGACCCCGGGAAGAAAAGCTCCAGAAAAGTTTCTAAGACAGAAGGTAGAAACTTTGACCAAGACCTAGCGGGAGGGGTAGCCACTCAGGGCTCCATCGCAGCCAGCCTGAAACTTTGACTTTGTCCCGGTGTAGCGCGACCAGATGTCCCAATAGGCGCTATAGTTGTCTATGTGCTATATAGTGCGACATTTTTAAAAATTCATATCTCCGGTTTCTTACATTGTATTTTTTTCGTTTTGGTGTCATTTTAAAGATAATTTTTTTTTCTATTTTTATAAATTGGTGTTGGATTTTTATTGTGTGTTGTGTCTTAATTATTTACTGAATTGGTGTTTTTAAATGCTTTACAAACCTGTCTGAACTCTACCAAGGGTTGAGCATGGGAATAATTTTCTAAGACCTAGTCTGAGCCCTAGACCGTTTGTGGCCTCATTTCCAGTTGCAGATATACATTTGCAATTACTAATAATACAGTTTCCAACAAGTGCACAATACATTAACTGCATGAGATGATCTTTGGAGTATGTCTTGATTTATCGAAATCAGAGGTAGCAGTTCACACTCTTTATGAAGGGATATCGGTCTTGTGAAAACAGAGGATGTAGCTGTGTGCAAGTGGAAACAGATGCAGAAATCTTGATTAGATGGTGATAATCTGTGCAATGATCATGAAGGTTTATAGGAATTAAAATACCGTATCGTAGACAGAGAGAGATAAAATACCCAAACAAATATGAAGATTATATTAGCTGATGATTCGTAAGTCCGTTATTTCAGTAAGGCAATGTTCTTCTCACTGTTTCTTTATTCCTTTAAAGGAATCCGGACATGTGAAGTCCCTAGTCAGAAAGCACAGATACTCCTGCTACAAGAAACACATCTCACAAAGACTGAATTAGACCGGGTGCAAAGGCACTGGCATGGCACTTTTTGCGCTACCACATACTCCGCATTTGCCCGAGGGGTGCTGATCTGGCTCAGACCAGGGGTCCCATTCAAAGAAACTAGCAGGGTGGTGGATAGAGGGACGATACGTATTTCTGGAGTGATTCCTTGATGGACAGTCCTTACTACTGGGCAGCATCTACGCCCAAAACGTCGACCAGGGGCAGTTCTGAGACTCATTGTCGGCAGTCCTAACGCAATTCACGACATCCCTCATAGTCCCAATTCCGAAACCTGACCGAGACCCGAAGCAGCTAGCCTTGTCCAGGCCAATCACACTGCTCTCTGCCAACTGCAAGATCCTGGGAAAGATACTGGCGGACCGATTAGGCCCGATTCTCCGGCCGCTCATACACCCAGACCAGAAAAGGATTTGTGCCAGGCAGACGTACGTCCCAAAATATCCACAGGCTGTTTCAGGATCAGGCCCGGGGCCGCTACCCTAGGGCAGCTTGCCTTATCCTGGACCTGGAAAAGGCATTCGACACCCTGACCTGGTCGTACCTCTTCGAAAAGCTGAGACGGATGGGGACGGGGCCAGTCTTCACAGAGTACGTAAAACTATTATATACGAAACTCACCTCCAGGGTGAGACTGGGCAAGCACATCTCACTGCCCTTTAGGATAGAGAGACACACTCGACAGGGGTGTCCTCTCTCTCTCCCCTCTTGTTTGCCATGGCGATGGAGACTCTCGCGATCCGGTTGCGCCGGGAAGGAGAAGCCTGGGGCATCCCAATAGCGGGCACAACACACATAGTGTCCCTATATGCGGATGATCTGTTGATGTACGCAAGAGATATCGCAGCCGATCTCAGCCCCATATGGAACATACTCTCTGACTTTGCAGCCGCAACAGGTCTCAAAGTCAATTGGGTGAAATCCACTATATATCCCCCAAGTCCAGACCTTCCCCCGCGAGAGATAAGAGTGGGGAGTTCACGTATGGCTTGGAGCAACAGCGCTCTGCGATACCTCGGCATCAGACTTTATCACTCCCCCACTGACCTGTTTTAGGGCAATCATCGTAGGGCTCTGGTGGGAGCCAAAACGAGAGTAAACTTCTGGAAGACCTTACCTTTAGCTCCCATAGGTAGAGTAGCCTTGGCCAAAATGATCTTAGTGCCGCAATTACTCTACTACTTTGCCAATACACCCGTTGTTCCCCCACGCTTCTTCTTCCGAGAACCAGACACCCTATTGAGCTCCCTTATATGGGGTGGCGGGCGCCGGAGAGTTGCCCTAACAAAATTGCAACCTCCGATAGATCAAGGGGGATTGGGAGCGCCATCCTTTGAGGCCTATTTCCTTGCGGCACAAATTTAGTGGCTGTCTCGCTGGATGGCGGGACGTCATTTGGCGGAGACCGCCTCGGAGGGAGGGTCCATGATAATACAAGCCCTATGCCGCCTGCTCCTCCCAGGCACCCACCCTACGGCGACACATTCTGTGCAGGTGAAGGTGGCACAAACATGTGTGTTGTGCCTTCACCGCATCTCTGGTGAGACTCCCCTATATACCCCCTTTTACCCGCTGGCCGACCTGCCCAGAAGCGAAGGATTCTACTCCGCTCGGGCAATGCAAGTTTGGACAGAACACGCAGTCCTGGAGGTGGGATCCCTGTTCGCGGACGCACCCAAGCTAGGGGACTTCCAGCTATCCAACCTATTTTATGCGGACGACCTGGTGCTTATTAGCCGGACCCCGGTAGGCCTACAGCGTTTGTTGGACATCACATCGCGCTATTCAGAAACCAACATGCTAAGTATCAACCAAGAAAAAAACAAAAAGTTATGTGTGTTAACATCCACAAAACAAAAACGACAAATAACTGGTACTTGGCATCGCGCAAGCTGGAGACCGTACTAGAATACAAATACTTGGGTATCATCATCGACAACAAGGGCAACTTCAAGCCCCAATGCGAAGCCATAAAAAAGAGGAATAATGACAGCAGTGGCATTAAGGAATCTAAAAAACAAGATCACTGGCCCAAGCTTCCTCCCTCTAACAAGGGTGATCCAGGCAAAATTAATTCCACCTATCACCTATGGTAGCGAAGCGATGAGAGGGAGGGGCGCCGATACTGTAGACGGCACCGTAGCGAGAGCACTGCGAATGATCTTTGGCTTGCCGGGATATACATCCCCTGCACAAATGAGGCTAGAATTCGGGCTACCAAGAGAGGAGCTGGCACGCAAAGGAACATTCATAAAAAGCTGGCACAAAATCAGAAGGGGAGAACCGGAAACGCTAAATGCCCTTCTGTGGAAAGAACTACAAGCTAAAGAGGCCTGCCCTGCAAGACTATACTTGGAGCCCGTTCTCAATCAGTTGGGGCTACGACAACTATGGGAACATCCAGGGACCCTTGCAAGTTTTAAAAAAGCAGTAAATAACATAGTTAAGAAAGAATCCTTCTTGCAGGATAAAGCCTCCCTGGCAGAGCGTGCACACAGCTGGCTCACCATACAATCTTACACTAAACCCTGGCCCCAAGCATATCTCCACACTAGCTTCTCCAAAAATATGAAAGAGAAGTTTCTGAAATTTCGCTTAGGGCTGCTGCCTTCCGTAGACCACTGGCCGCCGTGGCTACGCCCTCCGACGCCAGCAATGTGCCGACTCTGCGGGGACGGCGAAGAGAACATAGTACACCTCATCACTGTATGCAGAGAACTACTGCAGGAACGCCGAACCCTCCTGAGACCGCTTTTCAACAAAAAACATATACGGTCCTGCAGGCAAGCGGTGCTGGCAAGCTTCCTCGGTGACGATGTCCAACTGAGCTGCCATTTGGTAAAATTCCTTGTAGCCACGGAAGCCCACTTCAACAAACGGAAAGAAGGTCCAGCAGATAATAGCGGTCCAGATGCAGCTCGGAACCTAGCACTATGATCCTCACCGAGAAGGCCCACGCTCGCATCACCGTCGCGACAAGAAGCACAGCGCCAGAAATCTGCGCACTTCCTGCACTTTAAGAGGACAAAGTAATCTGGAGGGAATGAGGGTCCAGCTTGGAAGTCGGTCCCCACTGTTAATCACTGGCCCAAGAACTTAAAGCCGAAGAGACAGCAGCAACGATCTTATAAATAAGCTAGCATGGCTCAGTTGCTTCTCCGAAACTCCCACCTTCTGAACAATTGGCTCTGCGCATCCTTTTAATGGTCTTTTAGGAATTTCTCTGTTCTACTGTGTGTCTTTGTTTTATAGGCTTTAATCATTTGTTGAACCGAAATGACGGACAAGTTAGCTCAAGGCCATGCGGTGGGCCAACCCCTGATGCCCTGCACCTACTCTTAAAGCCGCTCTTGCACTAAGCACTTTCCCCGGTACATCTGCACACTGTTACCGGTCACTCAATGCTGCTCTTGCACTAAGCACTTTTCCCGGTATACCTGCACACTGTTACAGGTTGCCCGAACAAGACCGTTGCTAAACATACGATTAAGAGGCTGATTGGCTAGGCCATGCTGTTAATCACAGGCCTGCAATAGCTGCCAGACATTACTTTCAACTTATTTTATGCTTAATTTGCTATGTACTTTAGCTTTGACAAATATTTGCACATTATGCACACCATGCACTTTCCGGTAATTACCAAGTATGAATTTTAACTCGTACCCTGGCTCTATTGATTATAGATCCTGAGGCAATTCTGTGCATACAGATCCTTCTACTTGTTCCCAAGGTCAGCACAACATTACACTCGCGCTTTGAGTAACAAAACTGTCCGCCTAATGCCTTCCTGGCTGCCCTGCCCTGGCCTCAAGTCACCCGCGCACATGGCACTTTACTTTCTCGCTCTCCGCAGGCCTACGATACCCTGCTGCGAATTTTGCACTCACAATAGGGGACCGGGTTAGCGCCCAGGCTAATTTTATGCCCATAAACCATTAGCCACACTTTTATCAGTTTTTATCTTTCATATTTAACAGCGGGTTTTTTTATTCTTGAACTGCCACAATGGCAATGTATCATGACATGTATTTTTATTATGTAACTGTGTAAATTGACGGATGCTTGTAAAGGTTTTAATTAACTGTACAATAAAATTTACTTACTTACTGTTCGCGGAGGGTCAGCTGCTACCATTCGATCGGCTCTCGGACGAGACGGGCCTCCTGCCAGGGCAGTTTTTACTACACAGACAAATAGTCCTCAGCGGCCGCCGCATTTGGGATCTTTCTGAGGGGGAACCGGCGACGCACTCAGTACTACACACAATTTTCCACATGGGTCTGGGGTGACACTTTATAACATGGCTTTATAAAGCAATCCGAGACCTCACCGCCGTCACGCTCACCCCGCTCCGACAAAAATGGGAGGAGGAGATAGGACTCCCATTACACGACAAGGAATGGGAGCGCGCCCTGGAATATCCAAATAAAGTGTCTCGGGACGCACGTTTTAAAAATATACAATTCTGCATACTACATCACGCCTACCTCACCCCGGCACGACTCCAGCGCTTTTACCCAGGCGCACAATTTGCATGCCTGAGATGCCAATCCCCAGATGCGACATCCAAACACATGTTTTGGCTGTGCCCCACAATACAGCCCTACTGGAATACAATACAGGAGACGCTGCAGGAAGTAACAGGGCTCACGGACATCAACACTTGGCAAGCCAAAGGGATAGGGATCTTCCGCAGACGTAAATCCCTTAAAGTACAAACACGTTTCACTTCCCTAGACCTCCTGCTGGCGAAGAGAGGGATCACAATGTATTGGAGAACCCCGGAGGGACCCCCATTGGTGGCCTGGGTGGGAGCGGTTGGAAAGTGGGGTTCGGCAGAAGAAGACAATCAGAAGGGAGGAGGCACAGGGAGTGCGCAGAAAACACATCTCTATGGAATGGGCTACAATAATGCACCAAATCCGCCACCACATGGTCAACTAGAGTGGACTACAACCACCATCATTACCGACTGCACTAGAAAGCCCGAGTCAGAATACATTACTCGAGCCCCCCCCACTCACTCATGCGGACGCAGTCACTTCCAGCCCCTGTCAAGAAACATGACCCTGCAGCACCCCCAGGAGTATAGGGCCATCTATAAAGTGCCCAAACTCGACTGAGCTACGCTCCTAGAGAGCCCCATTCACTCATTCTCCCCCCCTCGTAAAGCCATGTAATGACAGGATCACTCCTATTTTTAGACGCCCGCGGGGGCGACACTAGTCCGCCCAGGTCCGTTTACTCCAAGTTCCAATCCCCAGTTAGCCACACACACGAGCAGTTTAAAAGACTGGGCGCTTTTCAAAAAGATAGCCCCTTACCGGAAATACATTGAGGCCTATTATACCACATGATGGCTACAGAGTGTTCAATAGCCAAACCTGTTACTCTAATATATTCCCCCACGCTTGAAAGGTTCAGGGAAATGTACTGTACAACTGTATCGCTTAGACCAACCGTTATGTCTACATTCATGTAAAGCAATATGAAAAAGGTAATAAAAATGGTTAAAAAATAAATAAAAATATATGTTGGCACAGGGCAAACTGTGAGTGATTAAGGGCAGTTGTAGAATATAAAGAATTTACATAAAAAACATTGTTTGAAGAAAGAAAATGAACCAATTGGCATGCTCTTGTAAACATGTCTCCGACTATATTTATATCTGCATGCCACCGTATGTAGAGGAAAGTGAACGTTTGATGTGTGAAAACAGTGTTTTGTTTGGTAAGGAGCCATATTGGTTTTGGTGAACTCTTGGGGCCTGATAAGAAGTTGGTCTGTATATTTTGACCCGTGCGTAAACCCAGTTTACGCACAGGTTGGAATTACGAGGCGATAGGAATTTAACGCATCCTATAATTATCGGAAGCGTTAAATACCTCAAAATTTGCTGAATTTAGTCAGGGCAAACCTGCTGAAATTTAAATGCGGAAAAGCATACTGTATTTAGCATATCATGTGGAATTTGGTGAGCTAAACAAAATGTGCACGTTATTCCTCACCAACTCGTAATATGTTGTATTTATCATACCCGATAAATAACGTACCCTGTGGTATTATTTATCAGTTGTGTCAGAATAGCCCCTAAAGGTCTCTCCACCATGTGAAAATAATGTCATTAGGCAAAGAAGGTGATGGGGCTGACCATGTTGCTGAGATTTGTCAGATTGTGTAAAATGGACCTATGAGCAGAAATGTGCACCAACAAATAAAAACTAGGTTCCATTATGATTGGTCTGTTTGCCTGGGAGAAAGAACTAAAAGAGGAGTATAATGTTTGCTAAGTGGGTGAGGTCCCTTGATGTATGATTGGAGAATGTATCTGGCAGACGTACGAGTGAGAATCAATTCATTCAGAGGCTGAACCTGCTTGTGGAGAAATGGCACGGACATTAAAGGAGCAGTGCACTGTCAGGAGCTGCCGAAGGTTTCGGCCCTAATATGGTCAGTTCCCAATGGGGTCTGCAAATGGTCGTACCTGTTGTGTTCTTCACAAACTGCATGACTTGCAAAATAGTTACTTATTCAGCCACTAGCATAATTGATTGTTTTGGTTGCAGAGAGAATGGTGAATCACGAAGAACATCTCCTAAAAGTACTGGGCAGTCCCACCCAACTGATTTCAGATTTCAAGGATTTTATTTGGCTCACACCTGTCCCTTGAAGATGATACGAGTGTAACCACCCTGGGATTAAGCTACACACTGATCCTAGCAAACACAGGGTTTCCAGGAGTAGTTTCTCCACACGTAGTTTTTATATTTGACAAGGTTATGGGAAGTGCACTCTCTCTCTCTGCCTCTCGAGAAGACTGCATGGTTGATTGCACCAAGACCCTGGAACAGAAAAGCTCGAAGAGTGTCAGGAATGTAAACCAGCATTATGAATCCTAAAGAAGTATGTGCGTTGTTCCTAAAATGAGTGTTAAGGTGCTTTCAGTGGTGTGGTGTTTTAGACCTGGCATCCTTGGTGTGGTTTCTCCCTAACTTTTTGCTTTCAGACCTCCTGTTTTTGCTGACTTCGTTTTGCTGGTCTTAGGACTCTGCACACTTTACCACTGCTAACCACTGCTAAAGTGCTTCTGCTCTCTGCTCAGAACACAGTAACCTTGGCTTATACCCAATTGGCATATTGAATTTACATATACGTCCCTAGTAAAGTGCACTTCATGTACCCAGGGCCTTAAATTAAATGCTACTAGTGGGCCTGCAGCACTGATTGTGCCACCCAATTAAGTAGCCCTTTAAACATGCCTCAGGCCTGCCATTGAAAAGCCTGTGTTTGTAGTTTAAACTGATACCAAAGGGGATGATGGCAAATTAGATTGGGATTAGAGCAAATCAAACACTCACCCCCAGTCAACTGATCTGCGTTTAATCCATCATCATTCTTTAGCTCACTCCACCACCCCAGTTCAGACATGGCCATATGCAAATCAGTCTGACCCTGTGCCTCATGGGAACAGTCCAGCCCGAACTGCCAAGCCATGTCTTCCCTGGACCGGAAACAAGCATCCTGGGACCGGTTTCGGGTTCAAAACCCTCATCAGCCAGGCTATCTTGAATCCAGTGGCAAAGTGAGCAAGGGACCCACGTCTGAGCATACCCTGCCAACTAAGGGCGAACAAAGCGATACCAAAGGGGATGATGGACGGAGCGAGTTTGCTGTAACACTTTTCGCCCTAAGTGGGATGGGTATGCCCAGACGTGGGTCTCTTGCTCACTGTGCCACTGGATTCAAGCTAGCCTGGCTGAAGAAGGGTGACATACCCTGAAACCGGTCCCAGGATGCTGGTTTCCGGTCCAGGGAGGGCCTGGCAGTTCGGTCTGGACTGTTCCCATGGGGCACAGGGTCAAGACTGATTTGCATATGGCTGGGTCCAAACTGGGGTGGCGTAGTGGGCAAAAGAACGATGGATTTAACCCAGATCTTTTGACTGGGGGAGAATGTTTGCATTGTCAGCATTCCGTCCATCATTTGTTTGCTGTAACACTTTGCAGTTTAAACTGCCATTTCGACCTGGCAAAATAAACATTTTGCCAGGCCCAAACTTTCTTTTTTAATACATACAAGTCACCCCTAAGGTAAGCCCTTGACAACCCCAAGGACAGGGTGCAGGTATTTAAAAAATTGGACATGTACTTTTAAGTTTTACATGTCCTGGTAGTGAAAAACTTGTACATTTGTTTTTCACTACTACAAGGCCTATCCCTCTGTGGAAGAGCATTGGAGTTGCCTTATTACCTTTTATAAGTGCAAGTTCCAAATGGGAAGAGATAACTGGTTCATGTTGGTGACTCTGGAATCCTAATTTTATATCATAAATGATGGCAAAGTAGGATTTCAAATCACAATTCTGAAAATGCAACTTTTAGAAAGTTTATAATAAACATAAGGGCAACCTAGTATTCTCGTGAGGGCTTGGGTATCTATGATGTAAGTAAAAGTGCCTACAAGGGAGTTATTTGGAGGGGGGAAAAAACAATCCAATACTTAAATTATTCAGTGATGTCCTAAAGTGATATTGCAACTTAATTAGTTGAGGTTAATAGGAGAAAACTTTGAAATGAAGTACTGAATAAATCACAGAAATAGGTGTATATGCTTTGGCATGTTGTATTGAAATTAAACATGTAAGGAATTTAGAGGTTCAAAGTAAACAGTAGCGCATAGTATACTGACAATGTGTTTGTCGATAGTATAGTATGAATCTTGAAATTCTTTTGACATTTGACAATGTACTGGTAACCCACTCTTCCAGTTTAACACAAGAACATCCATCATAGTAGTGAAACTAAAACTCATTGGAGTGATGCGAGTAGTCCAAGAGAGAGACGGGTTGTACGTTGACGTTTTGGTCTCAAACGTTAAGTACCCACAAGACCAACTTTAGGACTGTATTGTTTATACTGAGATATAAAGAGGACCCCACTTTGGGTCAGCTAGATGTCGACTAGATATCCACAGCTCGCACGTTATGCTTTTTGGCGCCATTTTCTCTAAAAACTTTAAAATTCTATATCTCCAAACCTACTGATTGGATTTTTGTCATTTTATTTATTAAATTAAGTTCTATTTTTCTAACCAGGTGTGGGACCATTTTGTGTGGCATTTTTCACTATTTTACTGTTTGATGTGTTGGACAAATACTTTACACATAGCCGCCAAGTTAAGACTGACTGCTCTGTGCCAAGCTACCAGAGGGTGAGCACAGGTTATAATGGGGCTTGCTTGTGCCTAATCCGGACTAGGACTGCAGTTTCTGCTTGTCCAGGGCTCACACCCCAGTCAAACAGCAACCTAAATTTTGCTGGTGGCGGCCATCAGACTCTGCTGGCCGGGTGAATTAGTGGAACCTACCGTACACTTAGGTTGCAAGTTGCTTTGTA
The DNA here is from genome assembly GCA_963921515.1 of Calotriton arnoldi. NCBI lineage: Eukaryota > Metazoa > Chordata > Amphibia > Caudata > Salamandridae > Calotriton > Calotriton arnoldi. Next base: position 308,269 of record CAWUFW010011406.1, read on the forward strand.
ACTACTCAGGGTAAAACAGGCTGGTATCGAAACTATACCATGGTCTGACTTGGAGACGCCTTTGGTAGCTTTGAGGGAAGCATGGCTAACGGAACTGGGTACTCCCATCGAGGAGGGAGCCTGGGAGAAAGCACATATTCCAAAAGCGTCCAGGAATGCGCGTTTTAAGCAGATTAATTTTTATATCCTCCAAAGGGCATACTACACGCCGGAACGCATCGTTAGGTGTTTTCCTGACAGCTCATGCTACATGTCCGAGGTGTGAGGAACTTGGGGCGGGTCTGTTACATATGATTTGGAGCTGCCCCCGGCTGAGGGCATATTGGGAGGCTGCAGTTAAGGTTTTAAATGATGCCACGGATCGGAATATGAACCTTCCACCCCCGATGTGTATCCATCCTGGGACTCTTTCCGCACCCTGCTAAATACAAGGTGGCGTCCAAGTTCCTCGACTTGGGTCTAATCCTTGCTAAGCGACAGATCACCCGCAACTGGAAGGCAGCGGCAGGCCCTACTGTTGAGGGGTAGTCCAAGGAGTTGGTTTGCTGGGGGGGAAATACGAGAGTTTTGCCGCCTTAGAGAGGCCAAGACGGGTCAGGGGTCCATGGAGGCAACAAGAGCCTGGGTAAGTCTCCTGGAGGATCTTCGGAGAGGTGATTCTGTCACAGGCAGGGAGGAGGATCAGGCTCCACCACTGTTGCGGGGGGGGTTCTTAGTCAGGAAGGGGTGATGCCTGAATGTGTTACAGGATGCTGGCATGTGCACAGTGGTGACGATGCATTACAATGATGAAGTCTGTTGGCCCTGGCAGTAGGTCCGGTGGTGTGCGCTGCCAGGGCAAAGAATTGGACAGAGCTAGTCCTCCGCTTTCGTATGTGCTTGTACTTTCACATACTTGATCCTTGCTCCAGTTGGCCTGTGTTTAGGGAGTTGGGTGGGTGAAGTTTGGGAGGGAGGGTAGTGGGTCTGTGGCCAGCTATTAGAGTTTCACACCAATATTAGAGCATGGCCGTGGGGAGGAGCGTTTTATTTTGCTTATGAAGTTGCTTTTGTCCCTTTTATTGTATGGACTTGTCATGCGAAATGCCAATAAAATTTGTCTACAAAAAAACAGTAACCCAATTTCTAACATTGGTGGCAGCGGTGGGATAGGACTTGTGTTTGTGCAGTGCCAAACAGTGATTTGGAGTACACTACCATCCCATATCTAGGACCAATTTCAGTTTTACATTCTCCCCGATTGGCCTTTTTGTTCTTTAAATTCATTCCTACTCTAACTGACTGTGTCTGCGTCCTCGCCTGCAAAGATGGAGTTGAGCTGTTTAACATGGAGTCATTCAATGTGGTCCAGCTCAAAGAGTTCTGTAAGGAAAGGGGACTTCCAGCAAAGAGAACCACCAGGAGGGTGGAGCTCCTAAAGGCGCGGAGGGCCTCAGCGGACGTCTACCAGTCACTGGCTACAGCAACAGAAGGAGAGGATTTGGATACCAGTTCTGGGGAGGAAGGGCCTGGAGAGGACCTTACTGTTGTTTCACCTGCAGTTGAGGGCTTGACCACCAAGTTGGTACCTACTCCCCAGACAGGGACCAATGTGTCTTCCAGGAGCCTGAGCCCAGGAAGTTGGAGGACAGGTGGGAGGGAAAGAAACTCAAGTTAGATGGGGCCAGATTTGAGCTGGAGAAGGAGCCAAAGAAACTGGCCACAGAGGAGAGGAAATTGATGTTGGTTCCTTAACTGAGTCTTAAGGAGCTGGGCCTCAAGGCCCAGCAGCGAAGGTGGCAGAATTTCATCAGTGCCATCTGGAGACAGGAGGGTCCATGTTCCCAAAGGTCTTTTGCCTGACTTTGTTGTGAGAGATAATATTCACAAGTGGTTTAAGGCTTATAAGGTTGCCTTAGATGCACAAGATCCCTGAGGAGGATTGGGAGACTAGTCTGTGGATGAATAGCCCTAGCGAGGAGAGGGACACTCTACTGGCCCTAGAGAAGGGAGACAGGATGAGGTATCCCCCCCATGAAGGAAGCCCTTTTCAGAAAGTATGGTCTGACCCCAGAGAACTACAGACAGAAGTTTTGGGACAATCAGAAGCTGGCCCAACAGACCTGGGTGGATTGTATGAATTTCTTTTGCAAACCACTGGAAGGTTGAATGAAGGGCAGTGAAGTAAAGTACTACCAGGGGCTGTACAATTGTATTGCAAAGGAGCACATGTTCAGTCTTTGTTTTGCAGATCTGTACCAACACCTGATTGACAGTAAGCTCTCGGAGCCCAGGGAGTTTAGGAATGAGACGGACCACTGGGTCAGCATAAGGGTCCATAAGAAGGTACCTGGGGGAGGGGAGGGATTACCACAAGGGTGGGCAGGGTCCCTATCAGAAGAAGGAAGGGTGGGACAAACAAAAACAAGGAGTTCTCTAAAAGGCCCCAAACTAGTTCCACAGGTCAGGACTCCCATCCCCCAACTGAGAAAACCGAGATGGTTCCCTGACAAAGTCTCCAGGGAAGGCACCCCCCCCCCCCCCCAACTCCCAAGTGCTATGAGTGGCAATATGAAGGGCACTTAAAGTGGGATGCCAAGTGTCCCAAGCGGGATCAGCCCTCCCACCAGTGGGCATTCACTGGGGTTGGCTAGGGTAGCGCTTGTGGAGGAACTTTTTCCACATAGTGGGGGGGGGGGGGGGGACAGAGTGTGGGTTACCCTAGTGCCCCTGAGTGACAGAGAGATGGTGTAGAGAACTCACATAATACTAAAAAGTACAGGCAGTGTGTCACCATCAATGGACAAATGGTGGAGGCTCTAAGAGACTGGAGCCAACATGACAACCATCAGGAGTCATCTGATACCTCTGAGCAGGTAGTCCCTAATGCATACCACCAAGTTGTTGCAGATGACAAACATGAGTCACTATCCAGTGGCTCTGTTTCCCTTTGAGTGGGGGTGGGGGGGGTTCTCAGGTTCCTTGAGGGTAGCTGTGAGTCTGTCCATGCCTGTGGAATGTGCACTTGGCAAGGACCTGGAGCACACCATCTGGAAGGAGGTGTAGCTCAGGTCCCACTTGAAGAGGTTAGGGTTGCCCGAGTGGGTGTGCCTGACCATATATGGTCGAGGCAGCCCAAAAGGGTAGTCAGAAGGGCCTGGAAAAATGGCCCAGGTGCCTGCTAAGAAGGGAAAGGGGCGCGGGAAACCCAATCCTGAAACTCCCAAGGTCTGGGAGGAGGTTTACCCCATGGGGGGGGGGGGGGCGCCCCCAAGCCTACAGAGGAGGATGTTGCCACCCATGGGAAAATTCCTTGAGCTGAGGTGGACAAATGGCAGAAGGAAGGGGATCCCACCAGGGAGGAGTTCTGCAAGGCGCAGAGGGAATGTCCTACTCTTGTGGGCCTATGGTAGCAGGCCTAGGCAGCTGGTGACCCCTCTGGTGATCACCTGATCTACTAGGAGAATGGTCTCCTTTATAGTGAACCTACGGGTCCTGAGCCTGATGCAACCCGGGTGTTGGTAGTCCCCCAGTGCTACAGGACCTTCCTACAGGAGCTAGCTCACGATGTACCCCTGTTAGGTCATTTTGGGCAGAACAAAACCTTTGACAGGCTTTCCACCCACTTTTACTAGCCTCAAATGAGGAGGGTCTCAGATGCATTCTGCAGGTCCTGTCCTACCTGCCAGGCCAGTGGCAAGTCAGAAGAGACACGCACGCCTCCCCTGAAACCTTTTCCTGTTGTTGGCACCCCCTTTGAAATGATGGGCACCGACATCATTGGGCGTCTGGACCCAAGACAGCCATGGGTAACTGGTTCATCCTGGTATTGATGAACCATGCCACCCGATACCCGGAGGCTATCCCTCTGAGAACAGTGACTGCACCCACTGTGGCCAGAGCACTGATGAGGGTCTTTACTGTGTGGGCTTCCCCAAGGAGGTTGTGTACCAACTAAATGTCAGGGTACATGAAGGCCATGTGGAAGAAGGGTAGGGTGACCTATAAGTTCTCCACTCCTTACCACCCTCAAACTAATGGGCTTGATGAATGGTTCAATAGGACCGTAAAAGGCATGATAATGGGCCTGTCAGATCCCATGAGGCGGAAGTGGGACGTCCTCCTGCTATGCCTTTTATTTGCCTACAGAGAGGTACCACAGAAGGAGGTTCACTTAAGCCCCTATGAACTTCTGTACAGGAACCCTGTGAGAAGACCTCTCAGTCTGATGAAGGCTGGAAGCAAATTCCCAGGAAGGCTCCCCAGGACGTGGCCACTACATGCTGGCACTTTGTAACCAGATGAAGCACTGCTGGAAGCAAGAGCAGGAAAGCCTAGAAGCCAGACATGAAGACATGAAACTGTGATAGGGCCAGAATGCCACTCTGGTCGAGTTTCAGCCTGTGTGGGTTATGGAGCCCGTGGAGCCCAGGGCCCTACAAGACCGCTGGTCTAGGCCTTATGAGGTGAAAGTCGAAAAACAAGAACAAGGGAGACCCTACTCGCTAGGAACCAGGGTAATTAGGTATGTAACAGAGACAGCGGTTCCTGCAGGGCAATGAAAACTATCTTGATAATAATATGCACAATCGCAATGATAAAGGGTTACAATGACGTCAGAAAGAAAAGCTAGCAAGGACACAGATGACTGTATTCGCAATATTGTTTTTATATGTCAAACAATGTATCAATATGTACATAAAAGAAAAAACATAATAGTGCTAGGTGTCCCCAGTGAAGTTGGAACCAAACATAAAGCATAAAACTTTTAAATTAGTGACAAATGTGACTTGGTTTCCGTAAGAAAACGACCATAAGCAATTGTACAATAATCACAGCCACTGTGTACAGTAATCAGGGCTGATTGAATTGGTTCGTTTTGCTAGATTGTCGACGACGTTTCAACCCTTTTACACAATACAGGGTCTCTTCAGGACCTATGGGTGTAGGGACATCTATGATTAAAGAAAAAGAATGTCACTAAGGATACTGCAAGTGACTTTGTTACTGGTAGGGAATACACGAGGCCTTGTAGTACCTGAATTGCGGTTGCGCAGCTATGTGAAGAGTGTGACACACCGGTTTAGTGAAAAAGGAATGAAAGATACTCACAAGGGACCCAGCCGGGTACCCTTCGTGCGTATCGGAGTGAGGGGCTGGCAACCAATTGGATGTAGGGCGCGGTCGGTGCTGCAGGGTAAGGAAGAAGGTGTGCTCCGCCTGTGGTTTGAGCGGAGAGATCTCAGAAGAAGACTGCACCAGAATGTCATTGTACCCAGGTAGACAGATTGATCAGATCTACCGCTCTGCGATGCTGAGACACGCACCACAGATCTCTTCTATTCAACTTTAAGAAGATACCAGGACACGGAGTCACGATCCAGTACCCGTGTCAGCCAACCGTGCCAGTTATTCACAAGTCGCTACTGCACCACATGTGCAGTCTTCTTCTGAGATCTCTCCGCTCAAACCACAGGCGGAGCACACCTTCCTTACCCTGCAGCACCGACCGCGCCCTACATCCAATTGGTTGCCAGCCCCTCACTCCGATACGCACGAAGGGTACCCGGCTGGGTCCCTTGTGAGAATCTTTCATTCCTTTTTCACTAAACCGGTGTGTCACACTCTTCACATAGCTGCGCAACCGCAATTCAGGTACTACAAGGCCTCGTGTATTCCCTACCAGTAACGAAGTCACTTGCAGTATCCTTAGTGACATCTTTTCTTTTAATCATAGATGTCCCTACACCCATAGGTCCTGAAGAGACCCTGTATTGTGTAAAAGGGTTGAAACGTCGTCGACAATCTAGCAAAACGAACCAATTCAATCAGCCCTGATTACTGTACACAGTGGCTGTGATTATTGTACAATTGCTTATGGTCGTTTTCTTACGGAAACCAAGTCACATTTGTCACTAATTTAAAAGTTTTATGCTTTATGTTTGGTTCCAACTTCACTGGGGACACCTAGCACTATTATGTTTTTTCTTTTATGTAAATATTGATACATTGTTTGACATATAAAAACAATATTGCGAATACAGTCATCTGTGTCCTTGCTAGCTTTTCTTTCTGACGTCATTGTAACCCTTTATCATTGCTATTGTGCATATTATTATCAAGATAGTTTTCATTGCCCCGCAGGAATTGCTGTCTCTGTTATGAGGTGAAAGAGCACAAGAGTGATGTGACCGACCTGGTAGGCCTCAAGACTCCCAGGAAATCTTTGAAGGGTCTTGCATGGCAATCGCCTCAAGCCCCATTTTGAAAGGTCTGAATTAACCCTGCTCCTAGTCAAGGACGATGGGGTGAAAGAGGACAGCAAACCTCTCACCAACTTCCTTGCTTCCAAGGAGCAGGATGGGTCAGTGGAGGGTGTCAGCCTCTCCCCTATCCTGACCCTAAAACAACAGAGAGACTGCCCCCAGTTGTTGGGGAAGTTTGCCTCACTCTTCTCTCTTACCCCAGGACTCACTACATGGTGTACCTATGATATTGATTCTGGGGACAGCATGCCTGTGAAGAGTAAAATCTACAGGCTGTCTGGTAAGGTGAGAGCCAGCATTAACGAGGAGGTCTCCAAGATGCTGGAGTTAGGGGTTATTGAGCCCTCAAACAGCCCTTGGTGTTGGTCCCCAAGGCTGCCCCTCCAGAACGTAGGTTCTGTGTGGATTACAGCGACTCAGTGCAGTCACTAAGAATGACACAAACCCCATTCCCAGAGCTGATGAGCTCACTGATCAGCTATGAGCTACCAAGGTCCTCAGCAGGTTTGACTTACAGATGTGTATTGGGAGATTGCCTTGACTGAGGGGGCCAACGAGAGGTGTGCATTCTCAATTCCAAAAGGGCACTTCCAGTTCCAGGTAATGCCCTTTGGGTTGAACAACGCCCCTGCCACAGGTTGGTCAACCAAGTCCTAGTTGGGTTAGAGACCTTCAGTGTCGCCTATCTGGACGACATTACATCTTCAGTTCTAGCTGTGCCACCTAAGAGAAGTGCTTCAGGCTCTGTAGAGAGCAGGCCAGACTTTCAAGGCTGGTAAGAGCCAGCTAGGGCAGGGTTCAATGATCGACTTGGGTCAGCAAGGTGCAGCCCCTATGGGTCAATATTGAAATCACCCTGGCTTGGGAACCCCCCCACACAGGCTCTGCAATGGCTTGAGGCAATCTTAATTGCTTTCATAGATTTGGTGGGGCTACCTTACTATGACCATGAGTTTCCACTCCCGAGTCAGTCAGGGTGATTGTGTTACTTATGTTAAAATTAAGTATGGTGTACTCCGGTGTGGAAATTGGTTTACAGAAGGGTAGCTTCATGACTGCTTGGGTCACAATCTAAATCCGTATTTGTAAAGCGCAAACTACTCACCCTTATGGGTCTCAAGGCGCTGGGGGCCGTCGTGGAAATTAAGTAAGCTTTTGCCCAGAGTCACATGGTGCTGAGCTGCCGCCGGGGATCGAACCGTGAATCCTATGCTCCGAAGGCAGCTGCCCTGGCCGCTGCACCACACCTCTCCACAATATATCAGCAGTTACTGTACCCTGTTTTAATGTTGAGATTAGTGGGGTTTGCATTTCCTCAACGCAGAAAGGATCAACCCCACCTCAGAAAGACATGGCTGGAAGCTACATGGGCTACTTCAGGGGGTAGTCACTTCTGTTGCTGTTCCAAGGTGGGAATATTTTAAATAATATGCTGTTATACTAACCTAAACCATTTAAAGATGACTATAAAATTACGAGATCTTTAAACAATCTGACAACGTGTCTTCCAACTCAATTGTGAACCTCTATTAAGTTCAAAAACTTTAGCGACAACTTCCGTATTGATCCCATTGTCTAGCATCCGCTCATGCAACAGAGTTTTACAATTCTAATTTATAGTCTCTACTGTAATAAACAACGGTAACAGTAATAATTAACTCCATTTCATTTCATCCTAAACCGTGTCATCCTTCAAAGCTATAACTGCAAAATATGTGTTATGGTTTTGGACTATTTAAACCCAAAATACATATGCAAACTACGTATAAAATTGCCAAAAAAATTCATATTGATTTCAACATATTATAAATAAAAAAACGTTTCTTCAAACGCTGTCCTTGACATACAGTTTTGGTCGTGGGTCCAGGCGTCCACATCTGTCAGCATTTATCCGACCAGCTCATTGTTTGCCCAAATTAACAAATTCCACACTAAACTATTATGCCCTGAATACGTTTGTTAGAACTTAACACGTTGGCTGTCTCGCTTTTTAAAGGGAATTCAATAAAGAAGATGTATTAATTGAACCACTTTTGGCATGCCTATATATTGGATTTAATGGACTTTTGTTTAAGTGCCACCTGGTTCAAATCGACTGTTCTCTCTGCCTCGGCAGCAGCATGTTTTGCAGCTGGTACTGGTGAGGGTGGGCAAAGTCTTGCTACTTGCGACGGATCTGGGCGTTTTTTACCTAAGCAGCTATGCTAAATTGTTTGGTACAATGAAAGGAGCGGCTTAAATGTCATTACTTTTGAGACTTTCTTTAAAAAAAATTCCTACCGACTGAATGCAACCCTTTTAAGTTAGGTCTAACTGTGCCTCTTGCTAGACTAGAGGGCGGGGTCAAAAATTAGGGACAGTAAACAAGAAGGCTAAATGGGCGTCGAAAAGATGGTTAAGCCCGTTAATATGAAAATCAATGATTAAGAACATGAAGAGGTGGACGGTCCAGTGCTGGGCGAGATGAAGTGCAAGTCGGTGCGGTGCATTAAGACAGTTTAAAGTAAAAGTGAGATCTGTGCTGGCCGTGTTTCGGGAATAAACGTTATAGGTACTGTGTACAATATAAACAGCCAAGGGAAGATTGTTGAGGTAGGTCACAGCAGCCAAGGTGGCTTACTCTCAGTCTCACAGAAGTGCTCCACAAAAGAGCAGGATCATCACGGAATAAGCACAGTATCACAAGGTCAGAAGCGAGGGAAGCACACAAGTGACGTGATAATCGAACTACTGGAGTTGTAGTGCGAAGGGTTTAGGGTAATCAAACTATCCGGGGTCACTTGGGCAGGGTACTCACAGCGGCAGTGGCCTTCTTGGCTGCAGGCACGATGGCGGGGAGCGGAGTGGACATGCTATTGCCACACATGCACCGGACGAGGAGTACGCGGGTCAGGTTCTGGGCGAAGGTCCCGCTCCGGCAGAGCAAGACTCGAGCAATGACAGCGGCTCCTGCAGCTGCAGCACCCACTTCAGGGTCACACTGGCTATCAGCACGTCACGCCCACAGCGCGCAGTCTCATGGCATGGCCAGTCCTTCGTCTATGTCCGTACCGCAGCCCTAGAAGAAATCGGTAACTCACAGAGCGACCCCCACCCCGCACTTGCTAGTAGCCCGCCCCGTTACCCGACTTGCTCACGCGCTTGTTACTGATTGTGATTGGCTTGTTCTGATCCTCTTCCTCTGTGGATTGGCTAGTGCTTGCTGTATCGTCACGGGCTGGTTTATGATCTCTCGCTTGTGGTTGGCTAACTCATGGCCCTACCGGTTCTTTCCCCAGTGGCTGTGTGGTGTTGTCAGTGACAGATTTCAGTTCCTCTTCACAGGGTTGACAGATGGAGTAGCAGCTCAAATATGGGTTGTCATGGAGTCTGCTGGCACACCACACGAGCGATCGAGCACTGAAGTCTACTTCCCATGCAGGAGAAGAGAAACACTTGCTCAAAATGGTGCACTTGCAAGCGTCAGCTGGAACCGGCTTTGGATATTTTTCATTAGAATTTGTGACACAAGCATAGATGTGGTGTCATTAGAGTACATGCCATCCTCTTGAATACAGAATACGGGTGAAGTCAGGCGTTTAAGAGGATATTCCCATTAGGTAAACGGGGAATTTACTAAAAAATAAGCGGGTGCCATCTTCCAAATGCGGGTGAATTAATCAGTATGCATGGTAAACTGGTTTATAAGTATGACATCCTGTCAACGACACCAGTTCTTACAAACAACACTAATTTGCACGATTCCTGAAATGTTTCCTACTAGCATTTTTTACGTTTTAAGGCCGGAGAAGTCAACAAATTTCTAGGAAATGTTAAATATTCCACAGACTCGGGTGCCCAAGTTTGAAGAGAAAAAGTGTTAACATCATTGATGGCATTACATCTGTAGTGCAGGGATGGGAGACGAGTGTTGGTAGTGGTCAGTTCTGTTACTGTTGAATTTTGATTCTGTGTGTGAGGACTTAAGCATGTGTTCCACACCGGGCGCAGCAACATGTGTGTGTAACTTATTCTTCTGGTTGTTAGCAGAGGAGTGTGAGGATAGGTTGCGTTGCAAGCAACTTAATATGCAAACCAGTCAACGTTTGTGGCACAGATTTAGTAGCTAAATACAGAGGAGGGCCGGAGAAAATTTAGAGAGGAATTATAGTGTTGGGAGTCCTCATCCGTTCTTTTCACATTAGAACATTCTTTCAAGCACGTACACACTTGGTATATCATAATTGGATATTATACGGACTCAGGCATACTGACCACACACATGATAACTGATGCCTATGATAAGCCATTAGTCAATTTTTAGCCTGAGGGTTAGAATAATAAATTGTGTTTTAAAGTCTTGTTCCACTCTCTTCTTTAACCCTGGAACAAGTTTTGTGAGTCTGGAGGCGTCTGCACTCCCCTACTCTAGAGATTCAAATCAGCGCAATTGGGGTTATTAATGCCTGAATGAGTGTTTAGAGCACATTGAGTCTTCCTTTTTTCTCCCCTTTACACGTTTGTCTTTTGTCCTTCCACTTGATGTAGGACACAATGACTCCTTGAGCACCACACCAGGGTAAAAGTAGAGGCATGATGCCTGACGTTAGCGCGTAAGCTATTGCCTCTGTTAAAAAAAATGCACTGTCATTTGAAGGTATTGAGATGAAGATGTCACGTTTTCATATGAGTGGGTATTTGGCATACAATGCAGAGCGGTTATGGGTCCTATGTCACCTATAATCGTTATACCCCTTAGAGGGTTCAGAGAAAAAATATATATATACGTATGATCTAGTAATGTCATGGACTCTGACCAGTGGTTTGAATGAAGACACTATGAATATTGTCTTTCAGGTAAAAACACCAATGAATCCTCAATTATGTGAACTGCCACAAAGACCACTGGTTTTTTATTTTCTTATTTTTCATTTTGTTTGATTTACGAGGAATTTACCATGCAGAAACGTCAATAACAGGTCCTGAAGAAAGCCGCTACACCTCTGTTGAGAGTATTAGACTGGAACATGTCGACCTACCATTGATATTACATCCTGAAGCAGGTTGAATTCCCTGCTGTTCTAGCTTGGTTTTCAATCCTGGCCCAGGGACGCACCAGCAAAGAATTTTGCAGACTCTTGGAGCTTGTTTTAGGTGTCACTTTTCATTTACGTTTGCTCTGCTTCCTCAACCATACTCTAGCTTGTCTGAGGTAATTAGTACACCTCCCTTAAACATCCCTGAGCTCCTCCCTCTCAGAGAGGGAGTTGTAGCCCGCACCATGACTAGGTCTTCACGGTGCGAAGAGGCTACCCTATGATGAATCATGCCACCCTTGGGTGGCTGAGGAAAACCGTCCTATAAAAGGGACTTTCCACCATTAAACTAGATCTTGTTTTACTATGGACCCAGGGGTTCCTTTTTTGTGGTGATTACAGATTTAGTAGGTTCAGCATTTGGGAAAAGCCATGTTTTTTTTCACTTCTGAATTCAAAATTTGCGAACATACGTGACAAGAATTTTCAATTCTATTAAGGACACGGAGGCGAGGATTATGCTTCTCTTTTCTTTACTGAAAACACAGCAGCCAATAAGAAAAGTAAAAACAAAACTACAATACCCATGAACACAAGAGGGTATCACATGACAACCATAGAGTAACACCTATATAAGGAGCCTAAGAGAATACCATATCCTCTTTCTTTGACAAAATAAATAAGCAGTTAAGTCCATAAAATAAAACAAAATCCCAAACAGTCTGGAGACAAAAGAATCCTGGAAACGAGAGGAACCGAAGGCAAACAGCCGTAGATGAGAGACTTGACTCTGGAATCAACAAGACGTCTGGAACAACAGGAAAAACTGAAGAGACGCCAAGGAGAAGGACCAACGAAGTTTATTTAAGGTCAGATCCTGAAAGGAAAAAGAGAGAGGTCGTAATATTCCACCTCTACAAATAAAGAAAGTGATAAGATAAAGGGAAGGGAAAAAAGACACAAAATATGCATACTGTATAAGACAAATACATTATATCAGCAATGCAATGTAAAATGCAATACAGAACATATTGGGTGGGATAATCCTCGCCTCCGTGTCCTTAATAGATTTGAAAATTCTTGTCACGTATGTTCGCAAATTTTGAATTCTATGTCAGGACCGGAGGCTCCGATTATGCTTGTTTAAAGCTGCGCCACCACTGCAGATGCAACATTTACAATAGGTTTATAATAGAAAGACTTAAACATGGAATCAGATGACCAGTCAGCTGCTTTCATAATGTCAGACAAACTAGCACCCAGAGTGAAGGCCTTAGAGGCCATAGCGCCTCTAGCTGAATGCGCCCCAAATTTTGAAAAATCAATACCAGCTTCGCCCATGAGCCATCTGACCCATCTTGATAAAGTAGCTGGAGTCACAGGGCGAAAAGGCTTTTGTAAAGCAATTAATAATTGACCAGTCATATCCTGACGAAACTCAGCAGTACTTACCTCATAATCCTTGATACATTGGACCACACATAGCTTAGGATTATTAGGAAAAACCGGATAAGTAATAATAGTGGTATTGCATTTAGTACGTCTGGTAATAAGAAAAGTAACACCTTCTGGTGAAAAACTGCGACCCGCGAGATCTAAAGCGCGAACATCTGAAACCCGTTTACAGGAGACCAGACAAAGCAAAATTGTTAACTTTGCAGAAAGTTGTTTGCGAGTTAAATATTTGTTGGAAGGCCAAACCTCCAAGAATCTCAAGACAACAGAAACGTCCCACAACACAGAATATTTAGGACAAGGAGGCCTTACCAGCCTGATGCCCCTGAGTAACTTGCATACTAAAGGATGCTCACCAGCAGGTTGACCATCCAATGGAATGTGGCCTGCAGAGATGGCAGAACGGAAATTATTAACCGTCCTATAGGCCAGACCGGAAGAAGCCATGGTTGCAAGAAAATTAACAATCAAGGAGACATCCGCTGAAACGGGATCCATCTCCCGTTGAGAGCACCAACTACACCATCTTTTCCAGGCTGTAGAATAACGTTTGTGTGTGTTGGTAGACCAAGCGTCGTTGATAAATCTGGTAGCCTCGCTCGAAAGGCCAGGGAGTTGCCAGCGTTCCCTGAAACCCGCCAAGCCACTAAATGAAGCTGGCCGGACTGTATCAATGGATGTGGAAGCTGTAGAGGATCTAACAACAGGTTCCATCGCTGAGGAAGAAGGAGCGGTACCGCACAAAGCATTTCCAGAAGGACTGGGAACCAAGCCTGAGCCCTCCAGAGAGGGGTGATCAGAACCAATTCCGACCGATAAGATTTGGCGCGAGCCAGTACCCTGGGAATCATTACAAATGGTGGAAAAGCATAACACAGAACAGGAGGCCACACCTGCAGAAACGCATCCGTGGCCAGGGCTTCCGGATCTGGGCGCCAGCTGAAGAACGCGGGAAGTTGCCTGTTGAGGCGAGAGGCGAAAAGATCGATCTGACATGGACCCCAAATGTGAATCAATGACCTGAATACTCGAGGATGCAGCCTCCAATCGCTGAAGTCCTGGAGATGACGGGAGTTCCAGTCGGCAATGTGATTCTGGCAACCCGGAAGATACTCCGCGATCACGGAAATGTTCCTCTGAACACAAAAGTGCCAGAAATCCTTGGCGATTTCTGCAAGAATTTTGGACCGAGTCCCCCTTAGTTTGTTCACATAACGGACTGCGGACACATTGTCCATGCGTAGAAGAATGCAACAATTCGTTTTGCGAGGGGATAGACACCGTATCGCGAAAGAACCCGCCAGAAGTTCCAGGCAATTGATGTGGAGATTCAACTCCTCCTGGGACCAACGACCCCCCGTAGTCAGCTGACCGCAACTGGCTCCCCAGCCCCATTGACTGGCATCGGACTCGATCACTATCTCCGGAGAGGTTCCGAAGAGTGCCCGACCATTCCAAGACTCCATGTGCTCTAACCACCATCGCATCTCGCACCTCGCATCCTCCGAAAGAGGAATCTGATCGGAATACCGGAGGCCTTTCTGGAGATGCCGGATCTTCAACCGCTGGAGAGCACGATAATGAAGGGGACCTGGAAAGATAGCCTGAATAGAAGAGGTTAACAGACCTACGATCCGGGCTACAGATCTCAATGAAACAATCTGCTTGTGCAAAATCAATCTCTACTCTCTCTTGACAGAGCGGATCTTGTGATTTGGTAAGAGGAGTTGACAAGTGAGAGAGTTGATCATGAAACCCAAGAACTCCATCGATTGAGAAGGAACTAGAAGGGACTTGTGCGGATTCACCAGAAAGCCGAGGGACTGCAAAAGATCTATCGTCCATTCTAGATGAGTTACTACTAGACAGGGACAATGCGCCATGATGAGAATGTCGTCGAGATAAATTATCAGGCGAACACCCCGGGCTCTGAGATTTTCCACAACAGGCCGCAGAAGTTTCGTGAAGCACCAGGGTGCTGATGAGAGGCCGAAGGGTAGGGCTTTGTACTCGTACCAAACTTTCTGCCAGTGAAACTGGAGGAACCGACGATGAGGAGCGAAGATGGGAACGGAGAGATATGCATCCTTCAGATCTAGACGGACCATCCAGTCCGCTTCCTGAAGAAGATCTCGAAGAAGATGGATGCCCTCCATCTTGAAGTGCCGATAAACGAGCCAACCATTGAACTCCTTTAGATTCAGAACAAGTCTGGAACCACCCCCTTTTTTCTGCACCAAAAAGATGGTGCTGGAGAAACCCTGAGGATGCGGAGATGTCACGACAATGGCCCCTTTTTGAAGAAGAGAAATTATTTCCTGGGAAATGACTGGCTGCTCTTGAAGGGAGAAACTCAGAGGTAGAGGAGGGACAGGCTGAAAAGGAGAACTGAGAAACTCCAGCTTGAAACCCTTCACAGTCTCTAGAATCCATGCATCGTTGGAGATCAGCTGCCAATTGGGAAGAAAAAACTGAATTCTGCCCCCTAACACAACCTCGGTAAAAGAAATCAAGCTCACCTGAAGCGGAGGAATCCTGTTGTCCTCCCTGGTTACCGTTATAACGGCCTCTCCGGAACTTGTTCCGTGCTCTGCGGGTGGGGTAGAAGTTGGAGGTATTATTGTAGCCAGAGTCCTGAAAACCTCCCCGCTGGGACTGAGAACCCCTTTGGGCGCCTTGATGGTAACTTCGGCCGAACGACCGCCCACGATATCGTCCAGCCCGGCCGAAAACCGGCCGAAAGGCTCGTTTAAGAGAACTCTGCGCTTTATCAAGACCACTGAAGGTGGCTACAAATTTAGTTAGCTCTTTGAGGAAGGGCTGACCAAACAGAAGGCCCTGAGCTAATGGGCCGGATTCTGAAGAAGACAATTCGGCCAGCTTAGGGTCCAATTTTAAAAGAATGGACCTACAGCGCTCACATGACATTGCGCAATTGGCGTTCCCCAGTTGACATATGGCCCGTTGAGCCCACTCAATCAAATCATCAGGATTAATAGTTGAAGAGGACTCCTTAGCCCGGAAACCGAGCTCCAAACTTTTTGTGAGCGGACCGATGAGATCCAACAATTTGTCCTGACACGACCGCCAAGCTCTATCAATCCCCTTTTTGGGATCTTTGGAATACTTCCTGAGATAAGTTAACATGGAGGGATCGACTTCAGGCGTGTCCGCCACCTTGTCAGCTAAATCAGGTCGAGGACACTCAGAACGTAGACGCGTACGCACCTCCTTGTCCAAGGCCTGGCGGATATGCGATTGCACATAATCTGCAACCTCCGCAGAGGGAAGCCAAGAAGAAGAATTTGGATGGACAATTTCTGTAGGGTCGAAGGTAAGAAGTTTAGGATGGGAAGGTGCGTCAACATAATGCTCCTTACGAGGTTTCTTAGCAGGAGGAGGAGCGACATCCCCGTCAGATGCAGCTCCCGAAGAGGTATCATCACCCTCATCTTGAGGGGAAATAGAAGCATGACCTCCACCGGAAGATGGACCATAAGAATGGTCAGTAGCCAAAGCCTTAGCCAATCTCGCAAAGTCAGACTTATGAGGATTAGGAGCACTCTTCCCAGTGGTCGCCGAACGACCTGACGAACCGGGCAGCCAGCCTTGCTGCAGTGCATAGGAACACAGATGCCGCTTTAAGGGTTCAATAGCCCGAACTAAAGCTTTATTAACGGAGTGTTGAACTCCTACATCAAGGGCCTCCACCAACTCCTGTTCCAATGAACCAGAGGGGTCCTCCTCATAATATTCCTCCTCATAGAAATATTCTGCCATGGTACACAATAAAGTGTAATGAATAATGCCCACTGGAGGAGAATGAACAACAAAGTGTAGTCGTGCAACACATTAACCTAGAAACAGTGCAGACTGAATAAGGGGGAGTGGTAACCCCAGGCAAGCCAACCACAAAGATACAAAGTTGCAAAGTGGAATACAAATAGTTAAGTGTGGAGGGAGGGCTTGCCAATACCACTCTAGGCAAAGCCTATGCGCTATTATCCAGCCCAAAAGTGTAGATATTGCTTCTGGACGTGATGGGGGCAGTTTACAGGCAAGTGGGCACTGAGCGTTAAAAGCGCCGCTCCCGCGCTCGAAAAGAATGCCGAATCATCAAAGTACCGGCACAAGTAAGAAAAAACATGGCCGCCGCGCATGTTAACAGCCTTTAAACAAAGAGAGGAGGACTGCGCGATACTAGACCGCGCGTCCTCGAGCCCCGTACTCCCGCTCCACAGATGATCAGAGGCACGGGCACAAAAGCGCCCGACCGGGGAGGTCGATAAACGCTCCCAAGACAGACAGAAAACCGGGAAAGAAAACGAACTCGTGTCTGCATGAAGGGAATGAAAATGACGAAACAAACGCTCGGCAGCGTAGAGCACAGCGCGTAGAGCACAGCGCGCCCAAGCAGACAAAGCCAAAGCAACGTACAGCAAATACAAGAGCAATGAATGAAAATAAGGCAAGTAGCACTTAACTGGCTGCGGAGCAGCAAAGAAAGAGGATATGGTATTCTCTTAGGCTCCTTATATAGGGGTTACTCTATGGTTGTCATGTGATACCCTCTTGTGTTCATGGGTATTGTAGTTTTGTTTTTACTTTTCTTATTGGCTGCTGTGTTTTCAGTAAAGAAAAGAGAAGCATAATCGGAGCCTCCGGTCCTGACATAGAATTTCGATGATCCTTATTTATCTTTGAGAGTGCGTTCTATGGCTTGCATGCATTTACTGCGAAGGAACTTCTACCTATCCGTTTTTTATGAGAGCTAATGATGCATGCATGCTAATTGACCCAATTCAAGTGGGAGACTTCTGATTTTTAAAGCCTAAAATGGCTTTATTTTAGTTGTCACCTGCCTAAAATTGCCTTTGTGTCAATATAAGCCTATGGGGAAAATGCATTCCCTCGATTTTGTTTTTCAAAATCTCCCACTTGACAGTTTGAACATGCTGGCATGGATAAGGAGGTATATAGACTTGCCAAATCACACGGTGCCACTGTGTCACACGATCTCAACTCCCTTCACTCGGTCACCCAGTGAGGAGCAGATATCACACCGTGGCAGGAAAAACAAGCTGGAAACCACTGCATAGAGTGGATTTCCAGCCCATGTTTTTGTTTCTGGGGGCTTTTAAAGCCTGACGTCCATTATGGGGTATGAAAACACCCTAGAACATCTGCACCAGCCTCAGCAGGCTTGGTTTTAAGAGGAGGTGTTTGGTGGGGGAGGGCACAGAAGTTCCTCCTAAGGAGTTTTTGGGTGCAAGGCCCGCCCCCTCCTCACATTGTGAATGTTTTCCTAAGGTTGGCAAGTCTGCGTATATGGCCCAGTGCTGGCTTTAGGGCGGTATGATTGATGCCACTGCACTGAGTGCCAAGCTTGGGGGGGAGGGGGCTCATTTGCATTCTGACTGAAATGAGTGCCGTTGTCTATCTTTCATTTCCACAACGTAGGTCGTCATGGAAATTAAAGACTGACAACGCCCCTCACTTTGTCGTGGATAGCGATAAGTGTTACCTGATTGTGCTATACCTACAGTGGGTGATCATTTCTCCCCAGCTTGTGCTGCTCCAGGGGCTGCCAGTCTCCGAGTCCCAGGGCTTCCTGTGTCAAGTTCGTGAGTGCTGGGTATGTGTGTAGCTCCTCCTACCCCTGCCTTGTCATCAGTGCTGCGAGGTAATGTATTGTGTAAAGCTGAGCTGCCTCGCCTACCTGCACTTACTCACACAGAACTGGCACTGTGCAGGGCACAAGCACTTCCTGCCCTTGCTGAGGATGATGCCTGCTGTATTTACTGGCTCTGATGCCCCCCTCACCAATGACAGACACAGGGATTATACAGTGGGTAGACCAGAGCAGCAACTGGCCTTTCAACTTTAATGACATTGTGAAGCAGGGATGTGTGAAAATCTGCAGCTGGAAGCTGGGGATGAGTAAAAAAAAATTCTGGCTAACGTGATAATAATTTTCAATTCTATTAAGGACACAGAGGCAAGGATTATGCTTTTTTTTCTTGTCACTGCATAAATTAACAGCAGCCAATATCAACAATATAAAAGAAAAAACTGCATATCCCATGAACCTCTAGTCCATTAGTAGTCACATGCTCCAATCACTGACAACCCAGCCCTTTAAGTACTGGCACCTCCATTTTGTAATCCTCTTTCTTTGCAAATGGAACTGAAATTGTAAGGACCAGAATATCATCATGTTAGGAACGGGGCTTCTGGTTGGCTAGGGTATGCACCTAAGCCAGGCAGAACCCACCACTCTAATCAGGGCAAGGGAGTTACACATAAGATAATCCCTGCTCACCCCCTTGGTAGCTTGGCAGAGCAGTCAGGCTTATCCCAGAGGCAATGTGTAAAGCGTTTGCGCAACACACTCACACAACAGTGACACACTTGGCACACCACAAAAGAGATTCCACACAAGTTTATATAAAATATCCTTTGTATTATTCATCAAAACCCATTAGATCACCATCACATATATTACTGTGCCACTAGGCACTTGTCATGACTTCACAGGGATTAGACAAATCACTTTGCCAATTGGGCAATTGTCATAAACATCACAGTTAGGATAACCAGTAACTATTGGTAGGATTGCACCTAGCATAAAGCATTATGCATAAACATCATCAGCAATGCACTATAGTAGCCACTTGTGAAGTGCATATATCAGAAATCCATCAACATGTAATGAGGGAAACTCTTAATCATCCGACATTGTACATACGGTGCAACCCTGACAATGTCACACAAGAGTCATCATCACGTCAGGGCTAGTAGATGAGGTAATTTGAGTTAGTCCTGAGCACTTTACCACACCAAGATGGCACCCGAAACATATTAGGGCATGAAATGTAATGACCATGTCACATCCGGGAATCACTGACCGTAGATACACAATGTATGTCCATGACCGCGCTTCTGTGCTTCTATTAGGCACTCCACAGTAATCTCTGGCTGTCCCCGTGCACCCCTGGGCAACAGACCTATCTACGCCGAGAAATGCGAGAATCACTTCGGGGCTAGAGAATCACAGCCCCTCGGGACCTTGAGAAGCAGTGTAGCCGGCGTGGGGGGAAGACAAATGTATGACTGCCCTGGCCCCTCAGGACCGCGTGAAGACTTTCAATCAAACTGGGCCGTGTTTCGCCCTTG
This sequence comes from Calotriton arnoldi, assembly GCA_963921515.1. Classification (NCBI taxonomy): domain Eukaryota; kingdom Metazoa; phylum Chordata; class Amphibia; order Caudata; family Salamandridae; genus Calotriton; species Calotriton arnoldi. Next base: position 328,160 of record CAWUFW010011406.1, read on the forward strand.
CCTCCAGGCTGCAATAGTGCACTTACCACCAGCCGTGTGGTGGTTGCTCTTGGAGCAGGTGCCTTTGCGTCCCCTAGCGGGATGCACAAGAGGTTTTCCCGCACTGCGGGTCGGCGGTGAAGCTCCTGACTGCCGGAGCATGTCCTAGCTGCTCTGTGGCTCGCCGCGGCGTCCTGCTGGGTGGTGCTACGGCGAGCTGCAGCCTTCTTCTTCCCAAGCGGTTCTTGCAGGTTGCTAGGCAACGCCTAGTGCCCCAGCAGCATTTGGAGCAGCCACACGGCAACTTCTTGGCTTCTCCTCACGCTAAGCCACGTTGAAGTTATAGAGCCGCCCTCCTTCCGACACAATAACGTGGGGTAGGCTCCCTCTCAGGACTTCCTCTCCTACCAGATTTGGCAGCTTCCGAATTCACTGCACACACACCCGCTATGCAGGAGAGGGAGAGCGCTTCCTCTGTTAGCAGCTCTCCCCTCCCATTACTCCAAAACACGAGGAAAGGGCAAAGAGCACTCCTCCCCCAGTTTCAGCACAGAGTGAGCCCACTTCTTGGGCCACTGAGTTGTAAGCGCTTACCACGCGCTATTAGAAGACAGGCAGGCCAGCACGCAGGGCTTCTTAGCAGAGGGCAGTCCCTTCAACCACCCAGCAGGCAGTAGGTTAGTCCCAAATGGCGGTTCCTCCTGGCACACAGCAGTTCACACAGTGCCTTCTCAACATCATGGGGTCACAGCTCTTGTACTTATAGTGCCAATGTCTTTGTTCTGGGGGCACTTCAAACACTATATTGAAGGGCACAACACCCCCATTCACATTGTACACCCAGGCCCCAGACACCACAGAGGGGTGGTGCCAGCATTGTGGAAGGCAGGCATAGCCCTATTCAGGTGAAGGTGCAACTCCTCCCACCACTCCAAATGCAGACCAGGCCTATTCAGGTGTAAGGGAAACTTCTCCCGCTACTCTAAATTCAGCCAAAGTCTATTCAGCCTAGCGCTGGGTCACCCAGGAAAGGCAGGACACACCTCAACCCCCCTTGTGACTGGCTGGAGTGAATGCACATCCCCTCTCCCCTGTCAGTCAGAACCAGACGGTCAATACACATCCAGGCAGGGCACAAAGACACATAAACACACAGAAATGCCCACTTCTAAAAGCAGTATTTCTAAAATAGTAACAATTAATCTGCTTTTAACAATAAGCAGGATTTATCACTACTATTTCAAACATACCAAACATGGTCACGCTACCCCTCTCAGATCAGAAATTAGCACTAAAGCACATATCAGGGAATCCCCAATGCATCCCTATGAGAGGGCAGCCTCACATCAGTGAGAAACCAAATAGGCTGTTTGTCACTACCAGGACATGCCAAACAGTTAAGTCACATGTCTTACCTTTTACCTACACCGCACCCTGCCCACAGGGCTTGCTAGGGCCTACCTTAGGGGTGACTTATATGTATTAAAAGGCACTTGCCATGCCACGTCACTGCAGCAGTAAACTGCGCGCACATGCCTTGCAGCGGCAGGGGCCTGAGACAGGTTTGAAAGGCTACTTCGGTGGGTGGCGCAAGCAGTGCTGCAAGCCCACCACTTGCATTTAATTTACAGGCCCTGGGTATATGGGATACCACGATACAAGGGACTTACAGGTAAATTAAGTATGCCAAACAGGTGTAGACCAATCTTATCAAGTTTACCAGAGAGAGCACATGCACTTTATCGCTGATCAGAAGTGATAAAGTGCCCAGAGTCATAAAACCACCAAAAACAGGTCAGAAAAATACAGGAGTAAGGCAAAAAGTTCTGGGTTGACCCTGTAAAAAGGGCCAAGTCCAGCACATCATGAAACCAAATTGATGTCCAAACAAAGAGGAAGTATTCTCCAACCTTCTCAACCGGAGAGGTTGAAAACCTAGGGCCCGATTCACAGAACTAACTTACGTCAAAATCATAAAGTTAGTACTTTTCGGTATTCACAGAATGCACTTCCACAACTAACTTTATGTCCGCACTAGGGCCAGAGATTCCGGCCCAGTGGCGGAGATTCCGACCCGGAAGCGGAATTTCCGCCTCTGGGCCGGAATCTCCGACTCCGGGCCGGAAACTCATTTATTGGGCCGGAATACCCGCATTTTGGCCGTTCCATGGCACTTGAAATGCTTAAACGGCCTAAATGCGGGTATTCTGGCCCAATAACGGAGTTTCCGGCCCGGAGTCGGAGATTCCGGCCCAGAGGTGGAAATTCCGCTTCCGGGTCGGAATCTCCGCCACTGGCCCGGAATCTCCGGCCCGAGTGCGGACATAAAGTTAGTTGTGGTAAGTGCATTCTGTGAATACCGAAAAGTACTAACTTTACGATTTTGCCGATATACATCTCTTAGTAACCATTCCATTCCAATTGTGTTTTTAATCGTTTCCTGTGAAATCAGGAAAATTAAGCCATACAATCCTTACAATGGAATATTACAATCATAGAAATAGCACATACAAGTCGGGGAACCCAAATATAATCACACATGTATAACCCAAGAAGCACATTAGAAATGTACTTATACCTTACATATAAGCTTAGTACACAAGAAATCAGGGTGGGATAATTCTCGCCGCCGTGTCCTTAATAGAATTGAAAATTCATATTGCGTTAGCTAGAAAAACTTTGATTCTATGTCAGGACCGGAGGCTCCGATTATGCTTGTTTAAAGCTGTGACACCACCACTGACGCTATATCAACAATTGTCTTATAATAGAAAGACTTAAAGGTTGACTTCGAGGACCAATTCGCTGCTATCTCCTAACCTTCAAACCTAATGCGAATAACTTAGTCAGCTCCTTGGGCTGAATGCGCACCTAAAATGAAAATGTCAATACCAGCCTCATATAAAAGCCAACATATCCATTTTGCCAAAGTAGTGACTGCCATGAGTTTGAAAGGTTTTTGCTAGGCAATGAGCACTTGCCCACTGGGGTTCATCCGAAATTCACTGATGGCAGCTTCGTAATCCTTAAGGCATTCAACTACACACAACTTAGCGTTATTGGGAAATTCCAGGTATACCATCCTGGTATTCGATTTAGTCCTCATGGAAATAGAAAAGGAAACCCCATCTGGGGAGAAAACCCTGCCAGAGAGATCAAGAGCTCGAACATCAGACACTCTCTTCCAAGATATCAAACACAGCAATAGAGTAAGTTTGGGTGACAGCTCTTTACGTGAAAGGTACTTATTCTCTGGCCATCTGTCCAAGAAATTCAGGACAACATTAATATCCCATAGCAAAGAATATCTGAGGGTGCTTACACATGCGTATACCCCTCCTGAGCTCGCAACTACGGGGTGTTCTCTGACAGACTTTCCCTCAATGGGGAGAAGGCCCGTGGAAATGGCAGACCTATACTTATTAATGGACCTATAAGCCATGCCTGAAGCCCCTAAGGAAGAAAGGAAGCTAATCACCAGGCTGACATCCGTCCCAGCAGGATCGGTGCCATTCGTCACACCAATGAACCCATCATCTCCATGCCAAATCGTATTGTTTGTGGGTACCTGAAGCCCATGCCTGACTGATATAGAAGGAAGCTTGCTGAGAAATGCCTGGCACCTGCCATCTACCCTGAAAACTTTACAGGCTACCAACTTGAATTGCTCCATGAGAATCAACAGATGGGGAAGCTCTACTGGGTCTAGCAACAGGTTCCGGCGATACAGAATCAAGAGAGGCATGTCGCAAGACAATGCCAGAGTCAAACATGGCTGCACTCTCCAGAGTGGGGTCACAGGAAATAATCTTCGCTTTCCAATGACGCACCTGAGACAGGACTCTGGGGATCATACTGAACAGAGGAAATGCATATCCTACACGAGGAGCCCAGTCCTGCAAGAAAGCATCCTTTGCTGTTGCCTCTAGATCTGGGCGCCAACTGAAAAACAGAGGAACCTGCCAATTGAGGAGATCGGTGAACAGACTTGAGGCAGGAGGCAAATGCAGTCACCTCCGTCTGCTTCCACACTCTCTGCATGCTCCAAAAAATCTTCAAATGGCTCCCCATTGGCATGAGAAAAACAGTCATACAAGCCCTAATCACCAGCTGGCTACGGCAACCCACTGTACACAGGAACCACCACAGGGCTCATGAGAAGACTCCAGACTATACAGAACTCAGAGGCCAGACTCATCCTCAACCTGACCAAACAGACCCACATCACCCCACACCGTAGGAACCTCCACTGGCTGCCTGTCCAGAAGAGATTCCTATTCAAGATATTGATACACGCCTACAAAGCCCTCCATGACCAAGGACCAGCATCCATAAACTACCACCTGAACTTCCAGCAATAATCCAGAGACCTTTGCTCCTCCTTCCTCGCCCTCGCACAGACACCATGCATCCGCCAAAGCCACAGCAGAGGCCGTTCCTTCTCCTACCTTGCTGCCAAGTCCTGGAATAGACTTCCCGTCCACCTACAAACTTCACCATCACTGGCGGACTTCAGGGCGAGACTCGACCTGGCTTTTCGACGGAGCCCAACAACTTAGCACCTGTGTACCCTCATGGGTGATGAGCTGTGCTTTATAGAAAATACTGATTGATGGATCTACTGAACATGATCCCCATCTGCGATTGAGGCCGAAGAAGATCTTTGGGTGAAGTCTTCAATTACTGAAGTCTCGGAGATAACTGGAGTGGCAATCTGCCTCTGAGCTCTTCTCCCCAGGAAGATATTCCGCTATGACCGGTATCTGATGTAGAAGGCAGAAGTGCCAAAAGTCTTTGGCAATCTCCATCAGCCTCCGTGATCTCGTACCACCCAGCTTGTTGACATAACGAACTGCTGAGATGTTGTCCAACCTCAGCAATATGCAACAATCTGTCTACGAGGGGGAAGAACTTTTGATTGCAAAGGAACTCACGATGAGTTCCAGACAGTTTATATGGAGCTGAAGCTCGATCTCCGACCACCGACCCCCATGGAAAGAGACCCACAGCTGGCTCCCCAGCTCCATCTGCTGGCATTCGATTCCAAAATAATATCTGAGGAGCTGACAGAGATCGCTTTGCCATTCCAGGCATGCATGTACTCGAGCCACCATGTCATCTCCTTCTTGGCCTCTGAGAGGTGAACTCGGTCCGAAAAAGACATGCACTTCTGCAGATGTTGTATTTTGAGTGTCTGGAGAACCCTGTAATGAAGGGGTCAAGAAAATTGGCTTGGATTGAAGAAGTTAGGTGCCATAGGTCTCAACAAGATTGTCGGGCTGCATAATGCAGACTTCAACTCCTTCCTGATGTTTTTTTAATTTTCTGGACAGGAAGAATCAATTGGAAAAACACTGAATCTATCTGGAATGCCAAGAATTCCATGCATTGGGAGGGGATCAGGCAAGACTTTGGTTGATTTATGACAAACCCCAGATCCTGGAGGAGTTGAATTGTCCAGGACAAGTGGAGAGATACCGTCTGAGGATCCTGGGCCAAGAGGATCAGATCGTTGAGGTAGATAATTAATCTCACACCTTTGGCTCGAAGGGCTTTCACTATTGGTCTCATCAGCTTGGTAAAGCACTAAGGAGCTGAGGAGAGGCAAAAGGGAAGGACTACGAACTCGAAGGAATAACCTAGCCAAGTGAATTGGAGGAAAAAATAGGAATCTTCAAGTACGCGTCCTTCAGGTCCAGATGGACCATCCAGTCACCCTCTTGTAGAATGTCTCAGAGAAAATGAATACCCTCCATTTTGAAATGCTTGTACACTATCCAGGCATTGAAATCCCTCAGGTTTAAGATTAAGTGGGAACCGCCTCCTCTTTTGTCGGCCAAGAAAATGGTGCAGATGAAACCCCTCAATGAGAGGAAAAAGGGCAAATTGTGCCTTTGCAAGAGCGCTTGAATTTCCGCCGAGATGACCTCTTGCTCTTGTAGCGAAAAATACAGCTAGCTCCTGAGGAGGGCACAGCTGGGAGGGGGTGCTGTAAAACTCCAGTTTGTAACTCTGGACAGCTTTGAGCCAAGGGTCCTGGGTCAGAAGTTGCCAATTGTGCAAGAAAAATCTTGTGTTGCCCCCCCCCCCCAAATTTCCTCGTAAAGAGAAATAATTCCTGTTAGAAATGGGATTTCTGGTTGGCTAGGGCATCCGCCTAAGCCAGGCAGAAACCACCACTCTAGTCAGGGCAAGGGAGTTACACACCGAAGATAAACCCTGCTCACCCCCTTGGTAGCTTGGCAGAGCAGTCAGGCTTATCCCAGAGGCAATGTGTAAACCGTTTGCGCAACACACTCACACAGCAGCGACACACTAGGTACACCACAAAAGAAACTCCACACAAGGTTATGTAAAAATAGCCTTTGTATTATCCATAAAAACACATTAGAACATATCACATATATACACTGTGCCACCTGCACTTGGTATGACTTTACAGGGATTATACACACTACAGGGCAATCGAGCCCCTGTCATAACCATCATATATGTCACCATTAGTGAAGACAACCAGAAACTACTAGTAACATTGCACTTAGCATAAACACATCATGCATTAGTATCAGCACAGTACACCCTCGTACCCAGTTTCAGAGGGCGCACATTAGGCAATAGCTCAGCACAGTATGGCCTAAATACCAACACCACGTGAGGAGGGAAAACACCTAACTCACTTAGCCCCTCGACGATAGTCACCAACACACTTTACAAGGGGACGATCAGTCATTATAAAACGTAGAGCACAGCGCTTCTGTGCGTCTACTACCGAGCGCCCAATTGACCTTAGGCGGCCTGGGAACTGGGGGCCTCCGTTGAGGTTCCACCCAGCTTTGTGAGCCAAGAAATGCCCTTTCCATAGTCAGGGCGTTCAGACCCAACGTCGGACAACCCCCCTTTTGCGGGAGATCCTCCGTGTCCCACTTTCCTGGCGATCGCTAGTTGGGGCCTTCTGTCCTGGCCTCGTGAACCACGGCTGCCCGCAACCACGTGGTGCAGCCGCTGCAGCTCGGGAATGCAACAACAGAAACAGAACTGCTGGCAGGGCGCGGAGCCACGCCTCAGTCGGCTCCATAGTCGTTGGCCCCGTCTCCGACCAGGCTTAGCAACACGCGGGGCTCCCCTCTTCCTTACAGGAGCCCCGCTCACAGCCAGGCGTCCTTCGCCTGACTTCCTGTGTTCTCCCTCGGGGTTACAGAAGCCCGGGAGGCTCCGACTCCGTCAATCCTGCCGGCCCCGCCCACAACCAGGCTACAGCCTCTGCCTGGCTTCCGGCCTCTCCACAGCTTACAGGTAACAGCTTAGCAACGAGCGGCCGCTCTCAAACGGCAGCTCCTCACGGCGCAAACACACACTGCGCCCGGCACATCTTGGAAGGGTGAGCCCACTTCTCGGGCTCCTAGAAATAGAATTTGCCAGCGCCCTCCACATTGTTGGGACAACCAAGTAAGAAAACGGTCCCTGTGGCGATTGAGTGCACAGCGCTCACCACGCTCTGCTAGTAAGGGGACAGCAGAGCACTCCAAGTGCACTGATGGCTTGTGCCAGGGACAATTAAGTGCCCACAACACGCTAAGTCCCAAAATTACCCAGGGCAGGGCTGGGCACAGGCAGGCCAGCACACAGGGCCACCCAGCTGAGGGCAGCCCCTCCAGCCCCCCTCAGTCAGCAGATGGGTCCCACAGCGGTTCCTCCTGGCGCCTGGCAGTCCTCAAGTAAGCACCAGTTCAGCAAGCACACCCTTCATGGAGTCACAGTCCAAATACTTATACTACTTCCAGTCTTTGTTCTGCCCAGGCACAGGGCACTGGACCTAGTCCAAACCAGTTCTGGGGGGCACTTAACAAGTGCACAAAAGTCCCCATTGTCAGTACAGGCTCTGGCCCCAGACACACCACAGGGGGGCGGAGCCAGCATTGTGGAAGGCAGGCACAGTCCTATTCAGGGTCAGGTGCTACTCCTCCCACTACTCCAAATGCAGAGCGGCCTATTCAGCCCAGCGCTGACTCACCCTGCCCCTCTGGAGCCACTGCACCTCCCCAGCCCCTGTCATCCAGAGCCAGACATGCAATACACAACAGGCAGGCACAAAGACACATAGCACACAGAAATCCCACTTCTAAAAGTGGCATTTCTAAAATAGTGATAATAAATCTGCGAACACCATTACGCAGCATTTATCACCACTATTCCAAACATACTAAACTTGATCACGCCACCCCTCTCATATCAGGAATTTCCACTGAAACACATATCAGGGAATCCCCAATGCATTCCTATGAGAGGGCAGCCTCACAGTAGTGAGAAACCAAATAGGCTGTTTGTCACTACCAGGACATGCCACACAGTTAAGGCACATGTCCTACCTTTTACCTACATTGCACCCTCCCCATAGGGCTAGCTAGGGCCTACCTAAGGGGTGACTGATATGTAGTAAAAGGGGAGTCACAGACGTGGCAACCACTTTATGTACCTCGTCGAAGCGGCAGTAAACTGCACGCGCAGGCCCTGCAATGGCAGAGGCCTGAGACAGGTTTGAAAGGCTACTTTAATGGGTGGTGCAAGCAGCGCTGCAAGCCCACCAGTAGCATTTAATTTACTGGCCACAGGTATATGAGATACCACTTTACAAGGGACTGATAGGTAAATTAAATACGCCAAACAGGTGTAGACCAATCTTACCAAGCTTACCAGAGAGAGCACATGCACTTTAACACTGGACAGCAGTGATAAAGTGCCCAGAGTCGTAAGACCACCAACACCAGGTCAGAAAAAATACCAGGAGGAAGGCAAAAACTTCAGGGATGACACTGCAAAAAGGGCCAAGTTCCACAATTCCCATCTGTTTAGCCGGGAATGTGGGTGGCACCCTGGTGTCCTCTGTTGTATCCCTTGCAGAAACACTGGTGTCCCCCACGTGACCCGGTGGGGTAGAAGGTATTGCCTGAGGGCTGATCTTGTCAGTTACCACAGGCGCGATAGGATAAGTCTTGTTGGGTACCTTGTTTATAACCACAGCCTGACAATCGGCCCCTAACTCGTCTGGCCCTGCCAAAAAGGGTACTGCAAAATGCTTGTCTGGGGTATTGTACGTTGAGGAGCCATGGAGCCCCTGACCCCGCCTCCAAAGAGGCTAAAATAATTTAATTTTGGAGCTATGCGCATGAGAATGGAGCGCCGCCTCTCAGTGGATATGGACAAGTTGGCATTTCCCAACTGGCAGATCGTACATTGTGCCCACCCCACCAGGATATCCAGATCTATGGGCACATTGAAATCTTTGGCCTGAAAAGCCAGCTCCAGGATCTTCGTAAGGGGCCTGGAAATGTTTAGGAGTTTGTCCTGGCAGTTACGACAGGCCCTGTTGAGGCTCTTCTTAGGGTCCTTAGCCCACTTTTTCATAAAATTGACCATTGTGGGGCCACCTCAGGAGTTTCAGTGACTTTACCAGTGAGGTCATGCCTAGGGCACTCCGCACGTAGCCTAGCGTGGACCTCTTTGTCAAAGCTCTGTCTAATATGATCTTGTACATAATTTGCTGCTTCCTGGGAGGGGTCCAATTAGAAGACCGTGGGTGGACGATATCGCCTGGGTTAATGGTCAACACCTTAGGGGCCTTTGAACGGGAAACAGCCTGACGGCCAGAGCGCTACATTTTACTGGGCCCTAGCTCATCCTCCTGCTCACTGGGCGTGGTGGAGGTAGAGTCTGAATCCGTATGGCCGGCAGGTTTAGATGAATCATCAGAATTAGGGGTGTGAGGAGCGGTGCAACCATAGTCATCCATGAATGTCGCAGAATGTTTCTCGAAGGACTTGGGATGTGCCTCTTAGCCTTAGATTTCTCTTTTCCGGGGTTCTAAGTAGGGGCCGGTGAACCATCAGAAGGGTTGAGGGGTGAAGCCAACCTTGCTGACGTGCGAAACCCTTACATTGATGAGTGAGGGAGCCTAGAACCCTAGCCAGGGCCTTGTTTACTAATAACTGGACGCTATTATCCACGGCGTCAACCAGATGTTCTTCCAAGGGGGTCTGCGTGTCCTCATGATAATATCCCAAATCATCTTCAAATGGGTCCTATTGGGCCATTTAGGAAGGCTGCTTCAGGAAACAGTGTCCTACATGCTAACATTCACCACTCACATAGACGTAACTGGAGCATTCCATTTGGTGAGATTTTGAGAGCCAAGAGTAATTGCAGCACACAATAGTCGTTTGAAGAAGAAGAAAAGAGGATGACCAGTAGGTTCAGAGCCAGGGATTATACCGTAAAGGTTCTTAGAACAGTGAGTGCTAAAGAAGCCAACCTCCCTAGGGAAAGCCTTCTGATCCAGAAACAGAGGGATAAAGGTGAATGGAAGGAAGTGTGAATGATCACCACTTTTAACAATGAGTCTCCCACCATCAGACACATGCTCAATAAGCATTGGTACCTGATAAATAATGACCTGGTTATAGGAGGTCAGATGACCCCTCATCCCCAGGAGACTTATAGCAAGTCAAGATCCTGGAGTGACATGCTGCTGAAAAGCTACATGGGCAAACACAAACAAGGAGGGTGGCTACAGGAACAGCAGGGCTTTTACAAATGTGAACGCTGCAAAACTAGCAACAATGTGAAAACAATATGCAATACCCATGGGGAAAACTGGTCACATTCGTAAATTCCTCACATGTAATAGTGATCTCTGTGTATATGTCCTGGTATGTCCCTGTGGTCGCCGGTACGTTGGCAGCACCATTTTACCGATGAAAATGAGGATCTTCGAGCATCTGAGGGCTATTAAGAATGGTGACCCTAACTTTCCTTTTGCTAGGCATTGATGTACTGACCATGAGAAAAATCTTGACACTGTGTCTTTCTATGGTATTTACAGGATTGCACTGACCCCCAAGGGGGCGGGCAACAGGAAGAAGTAGCTGAGGATCCTTGCGTCGGAGTTTATTCTCCTCGACAGCAAATCTCAGAGAAGTTTGAATGAGGAAGAAGAACTGTTTGTGCATATTGGATGAGTACGAGTTTAAAACTTGTTGTCTTACTCTTTAATTCCAACTCCATTTTTAAACTTTGCGATTATACCTGTTTTTTAACCGATCTTACTATTTTCTGGGTGGGAATTCCCTCTTCCGGTCACAGTATCTCCAGTTAAAATTTTCATGGAAAGTTATAGGACACTTTAGTTTCCCTACAATGACCCCACTCACTAGCAGTTACCTTTGCACAGCCTCCTCCATTTTTAGAATCTCCCCCCTCTCACACATGCACGGTGTTCCAGTTCTTGATTATGCTTTTTATTTCATCACATTTGTTTCTTAGGGACAAGTATGTTCTGTGCACTCTGATAATGACATGTCTTTGGCAGACATTTATTGGGTTATCTGTATGCTGCAAATACATGATTTCGATATTGATCTCAGCAAGAAGATGGGTTGATTTGACAATTTGATTGGATTGTATTTATGATATGGTATTTGAACTTGTGAATCTGTCACTTGACATGTTATGTTTCTAATACTGATATGCTATCATGCTAAGATTCACTTGGCGTACGAGAACGTATTTACACAGTCACTTGACTTCATTATTCCCTTGTCGCGAATCACCATGTCTCATATATGGTCACTAGACCTTTATTTGTACAGTACTATGCAAATGAATCAGTTTTCCTATATGCATTATGGATCGATAGTTACTTGCCTGGACCATCCCCCCATCTTTTGGGATCTATTGATTTGGATATATTTTGCACAGTATGATTTGTGTTACCAGTTCCATTGTACATTCTACTATATTTTATTGAGTCTCATTTTCAGGACTTGCATAAGTAGTACAAGTGGCAATGCTCGATTTGTGACACGTTGTTAAAGTATTATCTTGAATTTACTTTAAATGCAATAACACAGTCTTTTGACGAACTCTGTCTTCTAAAATGTCATTGGGAGTCTGTTATCCCTGTCTATATGTGCACGGACATGAAATGTGCTTTCTTTATGTTTATTTACTTTGTTTTGCACTTAAAGGTAGTAATGCACATGAGAAACTCATGCTGTGATAAAGGGTCGAAACGCGTTGCCCGTAAAAAAATTATTTTGGACAAGCGTTATCCTGGAGTGCGAGCAGTTTGTATCCAGGACCCAAGATGCAACTCTTCTTTATATATATATATATTTATCACAGATTGATAAAGCCTGCTGCGCAGGCGAAACGCGTCTCTCTTCCAATGTGGGGTCGTGGAAGACCTGACTTTCAATAAATGAGCCCTATTCCTACATACCTGATGTACGAGCCTCTTCTTTGTTGGAGCAGGATTCTTTTGTATATATATATATATATATATATATATATATATATATATATATATATATATATATATATATATATATATATATAGAGTAGGTAGTTAGAGTTAGGACCTTATTTCCATAGGAAAAGCGTTTTTTGTTTTGCCAATAACTTTGGCGCCATGTGACAAAACGAAATTTACAAGCCTAATACAACGCTCAATTCAGCTGTTGCCTTGAAAGTTTTGTGGTGATCAGTCAACCAGGAGCCGAGAAAAAGGGGGGGGTCCCAAAACACGTTTTCCCCATGTTAATTCCCATAGGGATTTTAGACACAGCTACAGCCCTAACCGCTGAACGGAATGACACCAAATTTGGCAGAAAGTTGGATATCAGTCCAGAGAAGTACCTTTTTCTTATTTGGTGTAAATCCATTCAGTAGTTACAGAGTTATTAAAAGAAATTCAAATATGTATATATAGGAATTCGAAGGCTCCATGAACCCTCCCGATCTCGCGCTGAGATCTGATTGGCTGCCAACACTTCAAACCAGGATGTGTTGGCAGCCATCTTGGGACCCGGCTTGAACTGAGTTCCACAAAAAACATTAAAAAAAGAGAAGGGGCAGGGTAGGAATACCCTGACCCCCAAGCCTCTAGGGGGGTCCCAGAGGCAGCTCGCCAGGGCAAATTCTTTTTTTTTTAAATTTCAGCAGGAGCCGCACTGGACCCACGACTCCCGCTGAAAAATGTAAAAAAAGAAGCATGGGCTGCTGCGCGTCTCTATTTTTTAACCCCCGATTGGGCCAGGTCCAGCGGGCATTCGGCCATAAATGAAATGTAAGGAAGGGGCGCACATGCCCCCCTTTCCTTGTGCCCTGGGGACTGCCACCTCCCCAGGGCTATGTGGAAAGAAATGGGAGGGCCTTGTAGACCCCCCTGTGCTCTGGGGTAGGCCCTACTGAATCAAAGGAGGGGGGCCGCGCGGCCCCACTCCTGGAGACAAAGATGGCCCTAGGGACCACCACCCCTCAAGTCCGGCTCCTGCTATGTCCCGGGGTGCCCACCAATAGGTGTTTGCTGTGGCTTGGCAAGAGCGTTAACCGCTCCAGCCAAGCCACAGCATACACTCCGCTTTCAGCAAGCAAGAGCAGTGTCAAGCGAGCAGGGAAACAGGCGAGTTGCTTTCAAACACAGGGAGCTGAATGTTTAGCAGCTCTCTGTGTGTAAAAAGAATACCGTCTCCCACAGGAGGCAGGGAGCTGGCTGAGACTGCGGAGGCCTTGAGGCTTCTGCCGTGATCCTGGTAAAGAGCAGAAAGAGGCTAAATAAAGCTGAGAAATTAGCAGAACGAGGCAGAATAAAGGTAAAAAAAAGACAAGATAAAGGAGAGAAATGAGCAGAAAAAGACAGAATAAAGGTCAGAAACGAGCAGCAAGAGGCATAATAAGGGTGAGAAATGAACAGAGCGAGGCAGAATAAAGTTGAGAAACTAACAGAAGCAGGGAGAATAAATGTCAGCAACGAGCAGAAAGAGGCTAAATAAAGGTGAGAAACAAGCAGCAAGAGGAAGAATAGAGGTCAGAAACAAACAGAAAGAGGTAAAATAGGGGTCAGAAATGAGCAGCAAGAGGCAAACTAAAGGTCAGAAATGAGCAGAAAGAGGGAAAGTAATAGACAGAAATGACCAGCAAGAGGCACGGTCAGAAACAAGGAGAAAAAGGCAGAATAAAGGTCAGAAATAAGCAGAAAGAGGCAAAATAGAGGTCAGAAACGAGCAGCAAGAGGCAGAATAAAGGTCAGAAACGAGCAGAAAGATGCAAAATAAAGGTCAGAAACAAGCTTGCTGAGAATTGCTGAAACCTCGTCGAAGGCCTGCCTCCTTTCTCAACTGCTCTGCGCAGTGGCCTCCTGGTGTACCACTGATTGGGTGATGAACTCCCCTTGGCTGCTGAGGGTAGTTGGGGGCCAAGAACCCCTATTGTTGTGAAAGTAAATCCCCCACAGCCTGATTCCTGAGTCCTTGTCAGAGGCCTGCCCCCTTTCTCAACCACTCTGCAAAGGGGCCTTCTGGCTCACTACTGGTTGGGGATGAACTCCCCTTGGCTGCTGAGGGTCGTTGGGAGGCCAAGAAGCCCAATTGTTGCAATAAGTAAGTCCCCCACAACCGGATTGTTGAGACTGCATCTCAGGCCCGCCCCCTTTCTCAACAACTCTGCACAGGGGCCTTCTAGCGTACTACTAGTTCGGGGATAAACTTCCCTTGGCTGCTGAGGGTCGTTGGGGGCCACAAACCCCTATTGTTACAAAAACTATGTCCCCCCCAGCTGGATTGCTGAGACATTATTGGAGGCCTGCCCTCTTTCTCAATCTTTTTTGCACAGGGGCCTGCTGGCATACTACTGGTTGTGGGATGAACTTCCCTTGGCTGCTGAGGGTTGTTGGGGGCCAAGAACCACGATTGTTGCGACAAGTAAGTCCCCCACAGCCGGATTGCTTAGACGTCATTGGAGGCCCCGCCCACTTCTGAACCACTCTGCACAGGGGCCTCCTGCCGTACTACTGGTTGGGGGATGAACTCCCCTGGGCTGCTGATTGTCGTTGAAACCAAGAATCCCTATTTTTGTGAAAGTAAGTCCCCCACAGCTGGATTGCTGAGACCTTGTCGGAGTTCCCACCCCCTTTCTCAACCACTCTGCAAAGGGGCCTACTGGCCCACTATTGGTTGTGGGACGAACTCCTGCTGAGGGTTGCCCGGCTGCTGGCGAGCGCCCGTCAAAACTCATCACGCTCCTCGCATGCGCAAAATGACATGACAAGCCCGCCAATTGAAAAAGAAAATATGCTCTGTTGTGGAGTGCGGATTTTATTGGGAACTCTGCATTCTCCGCAGAACACAGAGTTGCCGAATTCCGCAAACTCCGTGAGCGGAGCGGAATTTTACGGCCAGGACTAGAAAAAACCAAAGGTTACAGGGACATTATAAATAGGAAATAGAATTTAAAAAACCTTAAAAATTAATTGGAAAAAACCATAGGTTACAGGGATGTTATAGTTAGGAAATAGAATAAAAAAAGCCTTGGAAATTCACTCAGAAAAACAAAGGTTACAGAGACGTTATAGTTAGGCTCACATTTTACTCGTGCAAAGCCAGTGAAATTCAGCAGTTATAGTCACCTGAGCTAACTATAATTTATGCCCCCACAATGCACGGCTTATTGCCTCACATATTTCATCACTCATGACCTGGTCAGTGGCATCACTGATGACATCTCAAATGACATCACTGATGACATCACTGATGGCATTATCCAGTGAGTGTGTGTGTTTTCTCAAAGTTTATGAGTGATAAACATATATACCAAGGAACTGCATAAGATAAAATAGTATACTTTCTATACTACTAATAAGTGATACTATTTCTAGTGGGATTGCTGAGATGTGGTCGCAGGCCACGCCCCCTTTCTCCACCACTCTGCAAACGCGCCTCCTAGTGTGCTCTTGGTTGGGGGATGAAGTCCCCTTGCCTCTTGAGGATCCCTGGGGGCCAACTAGCCCTACTGTTACCTCTAGTAAACCCCACACAGCTGGATTGCTGACAGATGGTCAGAGGCCATGCCCCCTTTCTCCACTACTCTGCATAAGCGCCTCCTGGTGCGCTGCTGCTTGGGGGATGAAGTCTACTTTACTCCTGAGGTCCTCAGGAGGCAAGAGGACCTCATCACCCAATCCTTTTTTTGGCCCGGGGGTCCCTGTGGGACCCACTAAGCAGGCCTAGGGGGTCAGGGTGTTTCTACCCACACCCCTTTTCTTAATTTTTAATGTTTTTTAACCTTTTGTTCTTGTGACTCGGTTCAACCGAGTCACAAGATGGCTGCCAACATTTCCTGGTTTGTTGGGAGACAATCAGATTGCAGGCTCAAGATCGGGAGGGTTTGTGAATCCTCAGTGGCCATATTTGTATATCTGAGAAATCTTTAAATTTCTCAGGAATTACTGAACGGATTTACACCATTTAACAAAAAGATTGCACTCTGGACCAAGGGCTACCTTTCTGCCAAATTTGGTGTAATTCTGTTCAGCAGTTCGGGCTGTAGCTGCGTCAACAGTTTCCTATAGAAATTAAATGTAAAAAAAAGCGTTATGGGACCCCTGGGGACACCCTTTTCTTGATATATTTAATATGGCCGGCCCGGCCGTGAAGCTGCACCACCGTGAAAAGTACAGCGGATTCATGGTATGTGTATCTGAACAGCGATTGCGGAACCAGGTTGCTATGGAATTTGAACTGACTTTGTTTGACTCACACTGGCAGTAAGAAATGTATTTTTTATTTTGGCAGCTGTTTTGGTTACAAACCCACAAGGGTAATATTTGGACTCCCAATCCCACAATGGATTGGAACTAATTATGTGCTCACCTGAGACTGATATAGAATCATGGGGATATATTAGGAGTGAAGTTGCAGTATTTCACGTGCCGCCTTCGAGAAAGGACGTCAAGTCTGGAACGCGTCGGGCATGGGACTGCCTTATGGTGTGCATCGATTGGAGCTGGTTTTGCCAATAATAGCCTTTCAACCTGTTTGAGTGCACTTTGCCTAGGGGCACTCTTTTCTTGATATATTTAATACGGCCAGCCCGGCCGTGAAGCTGCACCACCGCGAAAAGTACAGCGGATCCGTGGTATGTTTATCTGAACAGCGATTGCGTAACCAGGTTGCTATGGAATTTGAACTGACTTTGTTTGACTCACACTGGCAGTAAGAAATGTATTTTTTATTTTGGTAGGTGTTTTGGCTGCAAACCCACAAGGGTAATATTTGGACTCCGAATCCCACAAAGCATTGGAACGAATTATGTGCTCACCTGAGACTGATATAGAATCATGGGGATATATTGGGAGTGAAGTTGCAGTATTTCACGTGCCGCCTTCGAGAAAGGACGTCAAGTCCGAAACGCGTCAGGCATGGGACTGCCTTGTGGTGTGTATCGATCGGAGCTGGTTTTGCCAATAAAAGCCTTTCAACCAGTGGTGGCTCCTCCATAGGGGCGTGGGTGCATCGCCCCACTGCTTTCTCGCAGTTCGAGAAGCAGAAACATAAAATGGTAAAACTACCATTTTATGTTTCTGCTTCTCGCACTGCGAGAAAGCAGAAGTGCCTGGTTGTGGGCGGGTGGGTGGGCGGTCCTGCTCGAGGGCAGGGGGGGAGTGGCTTGCCCACTGTTGTGGGCCCTGACTGCTTTGGTCGGCCTGGGGCCGACCAAAGCAGTCATGCGCACTCTCCCTTTTCTCTATGTAGGCTGCATGAAGCATACATAGAGAAAAGGGCCTCCCATTAGGCACCCGGCTGGGGCGCTGTGCGCCTGCACCGCACCAATCACAATGCTGCCATCACAGCATTGTGATTGGCGGAGGGGAGGGAGGCTTCCTGTAGGCAGCTTTCCTGAGGAGAGCAGCAGGAAAATGCGGGACTGCGGGAGTCGGACCGGCCAGGAGCTGAGGCGGCGCGGTGAGTTTTATTTTATTTTGGTCCCTGATGTGTGTGACATTTCACTGCCTGACTCCCACTTGCTATGGGCGCTTGCAATCACTGTCTTCTGCTGTAGTGGGAGTGTCAGACACCCTGGTGTTCTTTTGTGTGTGGGAGGCATCAAGAGCCGTGCCTGCTGACGTGCACACCTATACTGTCATGCAGATACTTTTAGGAGCCTAAGTCAACCCCATACAAGTGAGGTGTTTAAACAAAGTGTTAGGGGACACAGACCCTTGAAAAAGAAAAAAAACGAATGGACACTCTGCTTCAGTACACACCTTGGGAGGGCTCTTTTGCGAGGGCCTGGCCCACCCGGCCCTCCCACAAGAACCGGGCCTGCTTGATACTAACCAACTGATGTTTTCTGAAAGGTTGCGCCACTTTTTGGGGGTACCCCGAGCCTATTTTTGGCCCCAATCCGACCCTGCCTGGATGGCCAGTCTGGCCCTGCGAAATATCTTCAAATATTTTAGGCATGGAAGTTTAGGACTTCGTCTCTAAAAAAATGTACCTAAATTCTGCTGAAACCTATTCTGCCATCCAGGGTCTTTTTGCATATTCTGGCTTCACAAAGGCAGTTTTGCGCCAGGAACCGTACGCGTGGGTTACACTGTTCCAGTGGGAGATACTATCAGGGTATTTCAAACCCAGAATAGGGAACGAGGGCCTTTCATCTTCAAACATATAAAAAATTCACCTTCGCAGAAATCGATCAAAAGTGCCGTAAAAAAGCGGAGGGAAAAGCTCAAACT
Source organism: Calotriton arnoldi (assembly GCA_963921515.1). Classification (NCBI taxonomy): domain Eukaryota; kingdom Metazoa; phylum Chordata; class Amphibia; order Caudata; family Salamandridae; genus Calotriton; species Calotriton arnoldi. The sequence continues at coordinate 346,707 of CAWUFW010011406.1, forward strand.
GTGAGAGAGAGACGCCATCTTCAGCTGCTGGCACTGCCAGGCATATAAACGGGGAGGCTGCTGCGCCCCCAATTACCGTCCTTCATAAAACTAATCAACGTGCAGCCGAAGCGAGGGCTGGAAGGAGCGCTGGCTACAAATGAGCCCGGCCGCTGCCGGCGGGAAGCGCTGAGGCGCTTCAAGTCTCCATGCAGAGGTTGTTGAAAAGGCGCTTTGTAGCGCTGCGGGTTGGTGGCTGCAGCTGTTCGCGGGCGCAGAGGCGCGAGGAACAGGATTAAAGGCCCAGGAACTACAGCAGAGATGTATCAGTGCGAGAACAGGCAGGAGGCTGATCTGCACGCCAGCCACTGGCAGTCCCTGCATGCATGGTTAATTTGAGCCGGTGGTAGCCGGTGGGCCCACTGGTACTCTTTGTGCGGTGCCAGAATTTATTTTTACTCATCAGGCTTTGACCCAGTAAAAGAGAGAGAAAGGAGCAAAAGGGGGAAGAAAGAGGAAGAGAAATATGGAAAACCTGTGAAAAAATAGGGATGAAAAGAAACCTATCTGACTGAGGGAGATATAGGGACAGCGGAGTGCATTGATGGATCAAAGCGGCATGAGGTGAAATAAAGACAAGACAGCTCTGGTATTTAGCAGCTCTGACATTCAGCATAGACACCCGCCTGCTTCTGAGAAAAACTTGGGGCACACACCTTTATTCTTTTACAATGGGAGCACTGCCTGCATTAAAGTCGTGTATCATGTACAAAAGGACACTGTTCCTTTAATAAATCCAGAATGATGCACGTGTCCTGAGTGTTGTCCAAAGTGTTGAGTTTCTGTCCTGGTAGGGGGTATGAAACAGTGACTTTTCTGTTACGATGTTGGTTTAGTCTCGAGCAGGCGAGAGTTTGTCGAGCAGCCACAGAGGTTTTGGCTTTGGCAAGTAATTCTGTAAAGGTTTTGCTGGTCGGAGGGAGTGGGTTGGGCGGTGGGATCTTGTTATGCAAGAGGACACACTGACTATGCTTTCACGCCATGGCACTAGAGAAGGCACACCCTCACTTACACATTGAGTTCTCAGACATACGTTTTTTTCTTTGCCTATAATGCATGCAGAGGCAAGTCTCCCGGCATTCAAGGGAGTCTCTGAATTTTGCAGCATTGTCTGGCTACTCCCAGAGATGTGTTCGCCAAGCCACCTTACTAAAATTTGCTTGAAAATGCACCATTTGCCTACTCTTTTTTCAAAGTTTTCTTGGGGGAGAACCCCCCCTGAACCCTCCGTAGGTGGTTCGGGCTAGCTCGCTGCGCTCACTCGCCGCAGTGCAGTATTTACGCATCACCACTTTCAAATGTCACCAGCCGCCACTGCTTTCAACCAGTGTGAGTGCACTTCGCCTGGGGGCACCCTTTTCTTGATATATATGTATGTATGTATGTATATGTATATATATGTATATATCCTACTGACGGTTGCCAGTAGGTAGTTATAGTTAGGACTTGATTTCTGAGAAAAAGATGTTTTTCAGTTGCTTATATCTTTGGCGCCGATTGACAAATCTTCATGAAATTTTCCCAGAAAATTCAACACTCACTTCGGCTTGTGTCTGGAAAGTTTTGGGGTGGCCCATCAATTGGGGGCCGAAAAAAAGGGGGCTCCCAAAATGCATTTTCCCCATGTTAATTCCCATAGGACCTTTTAACACACCTACAGCTCGAACTGCTGGCCGGAATTACACCACATTTAACAGAAAGATAGATTTTTTTCCACAGATCATGCTTTTTGTGATTTTGTGTCAATCCATTCAGTAGTTTTAGAGACATTAACCAGAAAATTAATTTGTATATATAGGGATGCGGATCCTCCTGGATCCACCCGCTGGGGATCCGCGGAGCCACGCGCCACAGTCCCGATTGGCTGACTGTACCTTTACTGAAAAGTTTCAGCCACCATCTTGTTTGTCAGGGAAACACTTCCCAGGCTGAAAATCTGTTTGCAAATTGAATGAAGGGATCAGGTGAGAGGTTTCCTGCCCCTTGTACATGTAATAAAAGAGGGCTGAGCATGTGTCCTGGGGTCAAAAATGTGTAAAATTAATTTTTTTATTTTTAGGCCACTCGAGAGATCTGCGGATCCGGGCTCAGCTCGGCCCCCATTTAACTCTGCGGGGGATCCGTGGATTTAGCGCAGCTGGAAAAAATAAATACATATATTTTTATACTCTCTCTTCCTCTCACAGCTACTTACATACCCATACAGATACTGCTACACCCACTCACATACCCATACAGACATTCTCACATCCACTCTTACACCCATACAGATACTGTCACACCCATTCACAAACCCATACAGAGACTCTCACATGTATTCACAAACCCATACAGTCTCGTACACTTACAATTACACCTATATAGAAACTTTTACACCCATTCACATATCATCCAGACACTGTCACACTCATTTAGATATCCTACACACTGTTATACCCATTCACAAACCCATACAAAGACTTTCACATCCATACTTACATCCCTGCAGAGACTTTCACACCCACTCACATACCCATACAGACCCCCTCATACCCACCCCTACACCTGTGCAGAGACTTACACCCATTAACAAACCGATACAGAGAGTCTCACACCCACACTTACACCTAAATAGACAGGTTTACATCCATTCACATACCCATACAGACACTGTTCCACCCATTCACTTACATCCACACAGGCTTTCACATCCATTCACATACTCATACAGACCCTCTCACACCCACTCTTAAACATATGCAGACCCTGCTACATCCATTCACAAGCCCATACAGAGACTCTCACACCCACACTTACATCCATACAGAGACATTCACACCCACTCATATACCCATACAGACCCTCTCACACCCACTTTTACACCCATGCAGACTCTGTCATACCTGTTCACAAACCCATACAGAGACTCTCACACCCACACTTATACCTATATAGACACTTTTACACCCACTCACATACCTATACAGTGTCACTCAGTGTCATTCAGATATCCTACATACACTGTTACACCCATTCAGAAACTCATAGAGACATTCTTATACCCAAACGTATGCCTAGACAGTTTCATAGCCACTCAGGTACTGATATAGAGAGTTACAACCACTAAGATATGCATTGATACACTTATGCACCTAAAATGATACCTATTTAGACTTTGTTATACCCACTGTGTGATCCATTCAGATCCCTTTACTGGAAATAATAAATGTGCTCTTTTGCATTGAGTGTGTGCTTTTGGATTGTGGATCCGCAATGGATCCACGGATTCGATACATTAAAAAAAAAAAAAAAGGATTTACAGTTAAAACTAACAACTGTTTGGGACATAGGGTGGCTCTTAGAAGACCCGCTGTGTTCATTGTGCATATATGATGACTACATATATGAATAGATGCAGAATTTCAAGTTGCTCAGAAATACTCTGTTGCCTCCGTCTGTGAAGTGAGCACAGGAAATATAAAAAAAATAATTTAACTTACCTCCTCGCTGTTCCTCCTCATCATGTCTCTCCTCGTCCCTCCGGCCGGAATACGGAACAGGAAGCACCCAGGCTCCCCTCAGCCAATCACAGTGCTGCAATGCAGCGTTGTGATTGGTCTGCTGTGCTGTAGGTCGGTGCTCAGATGGGGACTGAGAGCCTGGGCATGTTCTCCACCCAGGCTGAACATGCTAAGTGCACATAAATGTTTGGCCGGCTGGAGACGACCGGCCAAACATTCATGCGCACTTATGTTTTGTGAAAACCACTCCTCCCCTCCCCTGCTCTTTCAGCAGAGCAGCCCCGCCCCACCCCGCCTGGAAAAGCTGCCATGCCCGTAATGGAAAAAATAAAGTGATAATAACATTGAGTTATTATCATTTTATTTTTCCTTACACTGCTGAAAAGCAGTGGGGCGACACTCATCTGCCTTAGCGGAGGAGCTACCACTGAAAATGAAGTCAGTTAAAAGAGACCCTAGCAAGTTAAATTTAAAAGACTATATTTGATTGGATGCTGTAATTATGGCATTGTTTAAAACTAGGTTGTGGTATTAATTTAAAGTATATACGTATTTGGCTATGTGGGATATGTTTTTAATTGCAAACAGTCAATCACAACTGCTGTCTTGGGTTTAGGAGTTGCTGTAGAGACAGTTGTGAATGTGTGACCTACTGCTAGCAGAGAATGTTGCAATTTTGGTTACCATGGAAACAGAGGTACAGGAGTATGGGGGAAAGGGAACAAAAAAAGCCTAAAATGTCAATGTGAGGAGACATTGTTCATGAAAGAAATATTGAATAAAGATTGTTTGGGTCTAAATTTAGGGATTTGTAGGAAGTGGTGTGTAAGTGGTAGTGTTTAAGAATAGTTCTAAAAAAAGATTTTGGTTTGCCATGTGGATCCGTGGATCCACCGCGAGGTTACACGCTGGGCACAGCGGATCAGTTCATGAATCCATGGATCTCGTCCAAAACTGCTACCAAATTTGGCTCTTTTTAGAGGAGCTAAACAAAGGGCTAAGAAATGTGATCATTCAGAAGAGCTGTATAATTAGTAAGAAAATGAAATTAAATGAAAGCAGTGTTTTAATTTTTTTGCAGCTTCTGTAACCTTTATTTTTTTTTTAGGCCCTATGGGCCTTGCTTAGCCAGACCAGTTCAATGGAATCTAAATATGTCTGCAGCTCAGGATGAGGAGCACTTTGCGTGGCAGTGTATAGTGAGGGGTAGAAATTAGTAAGACGTGAATGCGTGGCTTGTTGACCTATGAGGGGAGTCGAGTCCTCGTCCAATAGTTCAGTTATGTATGTCGAGGACGTATGTTGTTTGAGTGTGTTCGGTAGAGCTTTCCCCGGCCTATCGCCCTCACCGTAACTGCGGGCTTTAGCATTTTTCCTTAGGAAGCGGGCCTCTCTGTCTGCCTCTTCTCCGAACTCCGAAATTTTCTCTCTCAAAGTTGCGAGATGTATGGGTGCACCTGATTGGTAGAATAAAAGTTCAGTGGCGCGGATGTCTTGTTCCAGCCTCGACAGTGTTGTTCTTATAGATTTTATAACCCCAGATTGCTTGGCCATGGATGCACCTCTTATGACTGCCTTAAAGTCTTCCCACAGAGTGGAGAGAGATTCCACCGAGCCTTCATTGATAGAGAAGAACTGGGTGAGTTCACTTCAGATCTCCTCTCTAAATGCTGCATCTAGTAGAGCGTGTGGCAGGAGTCGCCAGCTGAATGCCTGAGGTAGAGTTTGTGGTATGTTCCAGTGTAATACTACCGGGGCATGATCAGAAAGTGTAAGTTCACAGTGTCCGTGGTCCAGGAAGCTATGTCACCCGTGACCAGCCAGTAGTCTAATCTGGACCAGGCATTGTGTGTGATGTTATGCATGTACCCTCCCTATCATCCGGATGTCTGCTGCGCCAAATATCTATGAGTCCATGATCTTGTAAAATGGAGGTCATTTGCTGAGTAGCTCTGGGCTGTGGTCTGCGGGTTGCGCCCACCCTGTCTGCTTCATCTTGTAAGGTGGTATTGAAGTCCCCACCCCAGATCACTGTGTCACTTCCCATTGACATCACCTTTGCTCAGACGGTGAGAAAAAAACTGGGATCGTCCACATTAGGACCGTATATGGCCACCAGGGTTACCTGAGTAGACATTAGTGTACCACCTAATATAACGTAATGCCCCTCTGGATCAATTTGCATGTGAGATGTTATCCAGCCCAACCCACGCCTTATCAGCACCGACACTCCTCTTGCATAGTTGGAGTACGGAGCTGAGTGTACCTCACCCCAGTATCTGTTATGCAGCTCTGGGTCAGTTCCGCCTCTTAGGTGAGTCTCCTGTAAGAAGCATACGTCGATGTGATGCCTAATTAGATATGTGTGCATTAGCCTCGCTTTCCTGAAGTCATTGTGCCCTCTGATGTTCCAGGTTAGAAATTTAGTCTCGGTCATATAGTTGCTATGGTGTTGTATAGTGTGTTACGCATTGGATAGTAATGCGCAATAAGATAAATGATAGAAAACTGGAATCTGCTAACGTCACCTGGTAAGTGCTTACCTGAAGCTGAAGTAACATCTAAGGAGAACAACTTGCGGTCTACTGTAAACACATGCTTTATAGTTAACCCCTTCCTGTCTGAAAGCTCTATATCCTCCCGTTCCCACCTCCCACCCACACCAACCCCCCAAATAGGTTGTGTTGAATTTCCCTCCCCTCTAACCCCCTTTTCCCGTGTTAACCCAAACAAAGAAATGCATGGGAGATCTCCCAGTGGGGCCTGGGTCGCCGGCGTAATCCCCACCTAATGGCAGGGTGGCTGGGCTGAATTAGAGTACATGGAATTCACTTAATGTAGATTTAGACAGATCCGCTGCGAAAGAAAACCAGCTACCGCTAGTCACATTTGGTACAGCAGCAAGAGATGTTATATAGAACAAAGTTTCAGTCAGAGCATGATAAACTTTCCATGAGGCTTAGAGTGATACAATCAGTCATTGTCGCTCAGGTTTCGTTCCGATTCAGTTTGTTGTGAGGAGCGGGGGACGTTTTTGTGGTGCTATGTTTAGTAAACTTTAAGGCTGCTTTAGCGTCCGTGAAGAAGTGTGGTTGCCCTTCATGCATGATCTTTAATTTGGGCGGGTAGAGCATAGCGTATGGTATGGAGGCACTTTGGAGGATGCGTTTTGCCGGTGCGAACTCCCTGCGAGCGGCCTGCACCAACGGAGTGTAGTCTGGAAAGAAGGGAATTGCCCTGATGATTTATTGGACTTTGGTCTCTGGCGGCTTTCAGGATAGCATCTCTGTCTCTGTAGTTCAAAAGATGCGCTATTATGGTCCGTGGCGCAGTGCCCACCGGTGGTCTAGGTCCCAGTGAGCGTTGGGCTTGTTCGACTATCAAGACTGGCAAAAGCACCGGGCCAAACAGTTCGCGTAGTAGGTTTTCTATGTGTGGTTCCATTGGGATTCAGGCAGGCCAAGAATACTTAGATTGTTGCGCCGGGAGCGCACTTCCAAGTCCTCGTTCTTTGCTTTAATTACCGCCAGGACTTTTTTCATTTGGAGTAGCTGTTCCCTCGTTTCAGCTTGAAAGTCTTGGGTATCCGAAATCCTGTTCTTCAAGGTGTCTAAGCGAGTCTCATGAGTGTCCACATGTTTTTTTAACCTTTTCAAGACTGGAGGTGAGTACATCAATCTTATTATCTATGGTCTTTATGCTGGAGTGCACGTCCAGCAAGATAGTGCGCAGATCATCCTCCCGTTTCTCACCAGAATCTTTGGCGCTGGGGTCTACGTCTGGCTCAGAACAGGCATCGGCTGTGCAGGTCTGTTATTTACTGTCAAAGGGGAGTTTAGATTGCTTTGGGTCAGTCTTCCCCATTGTGCCAGGCAGTATATAGACAGCGTAGGATGTTGTGGGAGTTAACAGGTAAAACCACTCCGGTGGCGCACAATAGGTCGTGGCACTGTGGTGTAGCTTGACTGTGCCCGTGATGTTGCTGGGCGTCGCAGGGTCTTTCTGAGTGCACTAAAATAAGGCCAAGTAGCTGTCCCTGGTGCAACTTGCTTCAGCCTGATCTTTCAGACACACTGCACCAGTGACCACAGCGGTGATAAAGGGAGGGAAGTGCACCCGCTAACAGGCCCTAGCGCCGGAACAGCTTAAGCGGTCGCATAACCTCCACCAACCCCTCCCGCGCAGTAAATGCACACAGGGGGAGGGGGGAGCCGGCCAACCGCTCCACTGTCCACGCAGAACCAGCAGCGTTTAGCACCCCCCCGTCCAGAGCAATACCATAGGGCCACACGGACCGCGGCCGCAGCCAGCCAAGCCCCGAACCCGCACCCAACCCCCGCGGCCCCTGGAGTACCAAGCGGGGTGCGGGCGCAGCCGGCGGAAAGCACACAGGGCCGCACGTCCACCAGGGTGACCGTCAGTACTCACTGTGCTCACCAGCCGTCTGGGTCGTTTCCTCCTGAGGCATGCAGCTGGCTTCCTCACAGCCGGTGATCGGAGGTGCCACCAAAATCTCCGCTACTGCTGCCCTCCTACAGCAAGGGGGCCACTGCTGGAGCAACGAGGTCCCGCTCAGTCGCAACGGCAGCCTCCAGTTCCGGGCGACCACGCGGGCCAGATCGCACCGCAGGCCGCAGCCCGAACTCCGCACAGGTCCAAGGGGCAGCAAGCGACGGTGAACCAACCTCCGCGACCACTCCACAGGGCCGCAGCAGTAGGAGACGGACAGGGGGGAGCACAGGTGAGCCAAGCACGCTCAGTCGTGTCGGGTCTCTGCGGCGGCCATTTATGCAAAGCGTGCTAGGCCGTTACATGTCGGGTCTGCATGAGGGTCCGGCGTCGCATCTATCTCCGCCAAACTTTCACGGCAGGTCTGTCAGCATGCCAGGGTTAAAGCCGCTGCGTTTCAGCAGCATATTCCAGCTGAAGGATGTCGATGTTGTAGGATAATTAAGCCCGGCCTGCAGAGCCCCTCTAGAAGGCGGCCATACTGCAGCTCGGAGAAGCCACGCCCCCTCAGCCTCTGTAACCTTGAAAGCAAAGTTGAATAGGGTGCCATTAATGGTTGCCTTGTATTGAATAGGGTGTCATTAATGGTTTCCTTGCATGAGACTGGTCTACCATTCTTTTGCTCTGTTTTTGTGTGCTTTCTTCAGACAAGTTTGACTACCTGATACTGAGAAAGAAAAATACTCAAAAAAATCACATTTAACATGTATGTGAATTAAGCTGTAGAATAAAAAATGTTTATACAGTAGGACTGAGTGTGAGTAAGGTGGATGTAAGTGAGCCGGATGTTTGAGAAACAAAATGGAAATGTTGAAAGTGAGTAGAAGATGAAAATAAAGTAAAGTGTACTGATGAGGAACTCTGAATAAAAAAGTGGTGAAGTAAAACAAAACAGAGCTAAACACGAATGTAGAGAATGACACAAGGAGTGAAATGCTAATGTGTGCAGTGAGATAGTAAGGCATTTTATTATGTATACAATTATGCAATGACATATACACAGATATATAGATTAAGATGAGCTAATTCACACTGATGCTTTTGCTAAGAGTGCAAGGTATAGTTAAATATATTTACTTTTCACACATAAGATATAGCATTAAGAAACAAAAAATTTGACACTGTAGATATTCTCAGATGCCCACTAGCCCCTATATGTGAAAAAACTGCGCCCAAATGGTCGGGTAGAAAAATAGGGGGCAACACCACCAAAGACCTGCTGGTCTCTTCTTCTACAGTAAGCATCCTTCCATCCTCAACTCGTCAGAGGAAGCAGGCGGCTCAAGTCAAGTTAACTCCCTCTCTTAGATCTTTTTTTAAAGTGCAGGCTAAGGTTCAGCCTACTGGGCTAGCAAACCCTGAAGTTGGTAATCTGCACAGAGATAAAAAGAAGTCTGCTGTAAACATGGAGACTAACAAACAAGATGCAGAAGTACCTCACTTGAGTATTGTTACCTCCAACAGGTTTCAGGTTTTAGGTTACTGTGAACCCCTAACCTCCCTGCTGAGATTAACCAGGTTTCTGATTCTTTAGTCGCCACCAACCTTCTTAGTGCAAACGAAGGCAGTCTGAAGCAGCGGGGATTGGCTGAAATGTTAGAGGCCTTATCTTCAGAAATTAGAAATAAGTTTGTCATCTCGGAAAGAAATCAATCTAAAAGCCAAGACTCTTGCGAGACTTTGGAAACCAAAATGTCAGCTATCACAGAAAGAATTTGCGCGATGGAAGCCTCAGTAGAAGCCCTTAATAGGGAAGTGGAGACTAATCGAAGCAAAATCGAAGCAAAATCGAAGCACTAAAAAACAGCGAGAAAGGTCTGCTGCATAAGATAGAGTCCTTGAAAAACAACACCAGGCGCAACAATATCAAGATACTCAACATTCCTGAAGGTCTGGAGGGGGATAATATCAAGGGTTTTATCTTAAGTCTGTTGAACAAATTCATCCCCTCCATTGACTCCCGAGACCTGGTGGTAGATATACAAAGGATACATAAAGATCCCTTTTCAAAAAATCTGAATAGGAAATCCTCAAGGAGAATCCTGATTAACTTCAAAACTTACACTCTAAAGGTACGAGTTTTGTCTGAGGCCTTAAAAGCTGGCAGTTTTACTAAAGGGGAATGGTCGTTTCAAATTCGATCAGATGTCTCCAGGATAAAACAGGACAGACAGTGGGAGTTGGGGAAGTTCATTCCCGATTTAAGGTCTTTAGGTGCTACAACCCAATTGAGATTCCCAGCGCTGCTTAAAGTCATGTGGAAGAACAAAATGTATAACTTTCGGGACCCTAGAGAGGTAGGAACTTTCATTGAGCACATAAGCGCCCAGGCTTGATCTATTTAATACTTACAGGCCGGAGGAAAACATACCCAGTTTTCTTTTTGGGAGGGTTACCCTGGTTGGGGTCACAAGTTGAGTTGTTCAGTTTAGTCATTAACTGGGTGGGGAGCATACAGAGAAAAAAGGGAAAAAAAATCCTCGATCCTTTGTTTTGGAAATATGAGATCAGAAGTGAGAGGGAGGGGAGTTACGGCCAAACTGGAGGCAATTTCATGGAGGCGAAAAAATGTAATGCCCGATTGTAGAGAACATACCCCAGTAAAAATTCTAACATGGAACGTTAATGGGCTCAGAGTAGTGAGTAGAAGAAGGAGAATTTTCCAATACTTGAGCCAAGCTGAATACGATATCATAATTTTACAAGAGACGCATTTAACACAAGACGAGTGGAGGCCACCCGATCTAAGCAGAAGTGGATTGAAGTATCTGTCCACAAGAACTCAATCGTGTTGCACTAAGGTAGAGGCCTTACTCATTAAAAAATCTGCTAAGACTACGTTAGGGGCCTTTAAAGTTGATGCCAAGGGGCGATGGATTATTGCTAATGTTAAAATTCAGAATGAATGGTATACTTTAGTAGGTTACTACGGGCCTAAAATTGATGATGATCCTCCTTTGAACTCCCTTTACAACCATCTACTGGAGGTCAAAGCCCCTATTGTTTTGGGAGGCGATTTTAATATACTTCTGAATATCAATCTTGATAAATCAACTAAAGGGGTTGGTGCAGGTTCCACAAAAATGAGACCCTCTATCAAGGTATTGATGGAAGATTTAGGTCTTACAGATATTTGGAGAGTTAAAACTAAGGGGCAAAGTGGCCCTCAAAACTTTACCTTCCACAACAAAAAACATGGGCATGCCTCTAGAACTAATTTTTTTCTGGTAGATTCCAGGCTGGTCAATAGTATTAAAAAGTTGACACATATCTCCGAGCATCTCTCAGACCACTCCGCTGTTCTCTTAGAGTTACAAATAGAAAGAGGGCCCACTAATGGAAGATGGACCTTCAATAGATCCTTATGATCCGACTCATTTATAATAGCGCAGCTGAAGAGGGATACCCTGGCCTTCTTTGAAATTAACGACTCTTCAGCCCCATTGCATGTAATATGGGACACTTACAAAGCATTTATAAGAGGTAAAGTTATTAGTCTTGCTGCAAAAATAGTATAAGGAAACAAGATATATGATAAAAATGTTGGAAAATGACATCTCCTGGGCTTTGAGTGAGAGAACCTTACATCTAGATGGTCAGGGGCAGGTTAAGATCGACAACGAAATAATAACAAAAATGCAGGCTCTAGCAGACTACTTAGACGGTATTTTAAGTTTAAAGTGGAGGCTAGTAAACTAGCCAATTACGAATATAGAGAAGGGTGTGGGAAGCTTCTTGCTTGGAAATCTCGCATTAATGAAACAAGAAATACAATTAAAGAAATATTTGTGTCGGGGAAGGTTTGTAAAGAGAATCTTAAGATAGAACAAGCATTTGAGGTTTTTTTCCAAGATCTGTATACTGAGGATCTGCTAGTCTCCGAGTCCCAGGTTAAATGTTATGTTAATAGCATAGCGTTGCCCTCACTTGCTGGTGACCCAGCCCAACGACTGAACCAAAACATCACTTCAGAAGAAGTTAAGGCAGTAGTGAAGAAATTAAAGAGAGGCAGCGCCGTGGGGCTGGACGGTATTCCCAATGAGTTTTATATATCCCTCACTGAGGAAATTGTTCCGGTCTTGGCAAAGTTAATCAACAGTATATTTTCTGATGAGCTGTCAAGCCCAAGTCCTAGGATGAAGCGGCCGTTAGCTTAATTTTGAAACCCAATAAAGATCCTAAAAGCTGTGAGTCATACAGACCGATCTCCCTGCTGAACTGTGATTATAAAATCTATGCACAAATCTTAGCTAGGAGATTAGAGCCTGTGATGGGCTCAATGGTCCAGGCCGATCTGAAGGGCTTTATCAAAGGTCGTCAACTACATGACTTAACACACAAACTGATAGGCGCAATTGATATAGCCTCTGCGAATAATCTACCTCTCACCGTTTTTACATTCGACGCTGCCAAAGCCTTTGACAGAGTAAGCTGGCCTTTTTTACAACATATGATCCATTCCTTTGGCCTAGGTGGAAGGTTCGCTAAGGCTATTAGCTCTGTATATAAGAACCCTTCAGCGAGGATTGTGGTCAACGGGAATCTCACTAATCCAATTAAGTTAGAGCGAGGGAGCGAGGGACAAGACAAGGGTGCCCCCTATCCCCCTTACTCTTTGACCTATATATTGAGCCCATAGCATGTAACATCAGGGCCAGTCAAAATCTTGCACCGTTCGAATGGAATGGGTGGGCGAAAAAAGTAGCGTATGATCTAATGATCTTCGCAAAGGGGGGTACTAAGATCTTACCCGTGCTAGAGCTACTCTTGGTGGATTTTGGGAAGGTCTGTGGTTATCAAATTAATCAACAAAAAAACGAAATCATGTCCTGGAATATTCAATCAAACAACTCTCTGATTAAACAAAAAATTAGATATCTAGGAGTGCAGGTTACTCAAGATATTACCAAGTTAGCTCAGGTAAACTTTGAGCTAAAAATGAATGAATCAAGAACACTGTTAAGATCGTGGTGAAGTCTCCCTCTTTCTATTTCAGGCCGCTCTAACTTAGTGAAAATGTCAATTTTGCCAAAATTTACATTTATTTTCGATGCGATCCCTTTACCCTTTAATTCTAAAGCAATAAAAACACTGCAAGGAGAAATATCTAGTTTTGTATGGTACTGTAAGGGAGTGAGGATCGCGTGGAAGAAATTGCAAAGTTAGAAGGCGGTATCGCAAGCCCCGATTTCCGCTTTTATTGTTGGGCCTTCCAGTTAAAAAATGCAAGATCTCTTCTATTTAATTCAGCTTGCTTTCCTCTCTTCAAGCTATGACAAAAAATCTACCTTCTGGCAGCCATGGCTTTCTTTTTAAGTTTGGTCATCCTAAATTTTTTAAGAAAGTCAAATTAAAGGTGTTAAGAGCTGCCAGTGCCCTCTGGTACCAGATCAGAAGAATTTTAAAGATTCCATATCCATATTCCATATTACAGCTCTAGTGCCCCCATCTGGAATTCCCCAGGCACTCCAATCTGCCTAAAAGATAATTTGACTGGCCCATTGATGGAAGAAGGGATTGACAAATGGGGAAAACTCGTGCTGAATAACAAGTTACTTTCTTGGGAACTTTTAAATAACATTACGAACCAGAGGTTTGCTAGGTTTAAATTTTATCAATTGTCAAGTTGGGCCTCTAGTCTAGGCAAAGATGGGGAAGGAAATGAAGATTGTGAAAATAATCTTCTTGGGTCCCTCTACCAACATAAATAAGTCCCCAAAATTAGTACATGCGACCAGGCTTTCAGATTTATTTTGTTAACTTGGAAATACGTGTTACTGAGAAAACAGAAACTTTACGTAGCATTTGTCGACCTAAGAGCTGCGTTCAATTTAGTACTGTGCGAAAAGTTATGGAGAATAATGCTTGATCTCGGGACCCCGATAGATTTGGTGATCCTGTTAGCTAGACTCCATGAGGGTACTTCCATGAGGGTACCTATGCCCAGGTTAGATGGGGAAAAAATGGTGAACTAACTGATAGAATACCAATACAGCGCGGGGTACGACAGGGGTGCGTCCTTGCTCCCACGCTATTTTCCCTGTTCATCAATGATGCGGCTAATCAATTATTGGATTGTAGGAACGACTCTCCGGTTATGAATGGCACAAAAGTCCCAATCCTGCTCTTTGAGGATGATTCTTTACTTATTTCCACAACACCAATGGGCCTACAATTGTTAGTGGAGAAGTTTTTAGACTTCTGCAAGGACAGGAGTTTGGAGCTTCAACATCGCCAAAACCAAATTTATGGTGTTTGGGAAAGCAAAAGGGAAATCACGTGAGGTTAGAATTGCATGTGAACCACTGGAAAAGGTGAAAAACTTTGACTACCTTAGGATAAGATTGAGTGACACACTCGGTTGGGAACAACAACTAGATAAAAGTCATCTTACCCTTTGTCACAGGTCAAAACCAATATTGAGATACCACAGGCAGTTTTATAGCCGATCGCTGACTCCAGCACTAGAAGTATATCGAGCAAAAGCCCAGAGTGGAGAATTATATGGAGCAGAGTTATGGGGGTATACCAACACAATTAAACTGACGACATCTGAAAACATCTTCGTTAGATCCCTCATCTCTGTACCTATCACTACCCCTCTGATCCCATTGTATTTTGACCTAGGGTTAAAAAGAATAGGTAATATGGCCTCACTGAAACCCCCATTGGCTATGCTTGTGAACAACACCCCAGCTTGCTTTCTGATTATTGCAATTCCCTGAGGGAGGTTTTGACGATCAGTGGTTCTAAAAGATTGCCCTGGTTCAAGCATGTTGCAAGTTGGTATAAAACACTTGGCATGACAGAACTGTGGGAACATCCAGAGAGGGCTATCAGAGGAGACCTCATGACGCTTAAGACTAGGTATTGGGTGGTTGTGAGAAAGCACTATGTCACTAGACTAGCAAATGGACAACTAACAACCCAATTTTTAAGTGCCAAGTCATGCCCCAGTTTCAAACTTTTTATGGATCAAATCACACCTCCGCTTGCCAAAAGCTTATATGTCAGATTTAGAAATGGCAACCTTTTATTAAGGTTCCCTAGCAATCAGGCCGCTGGGTTATTACTTTAATTATGCCCTGCCTGTGCTAGAGCAAAAGAGACAGAAGATCACATACTCGTTTTCTGTACAAAATACCAACTAATTCGCAGGAGGTGGATACGACCGATCTGCCTAAACATTGGAGCCAGGCAACATCAGGTTACCTTTAGGATCCTAAAAACAGACACCTCCGGCCCAATTGTTTTTGCAGTTAGTCGTTTTTATACTCCTTTTGGATTCGCCGACAGAAGTTCCTACCCTAGGCTGTGTTGGCTGCTACTACCAGAATCAAACTCTGCAATCATGAAATGCTGTTTACTGGAGCAAAATGAATTGTGTATTGTAAACAAGACTTCTCTCCAATAACTTTCAAGCGGTGTGTTTCTTAATTGTAAAGCTGTTACCTGGGCGCCCACTTGTTTTAAGGTTTTTAACATTTTTATTCTTGCTGTTTTTGTTGAATATATTATATACAATTCATGAAACAGTCTAATCTAGACAATTGATGCACAAGTATTTATGGTGTAGGTGTTGAGTTTAAATTACTATAATTTATGTATGTAGTCATGTTTCGACTGTTATCTGTCTTGAGATAATATTTTAATTCAATTTTTAGCCAAATGTTATGTATGAATCTCACCCTCAGGCATGGCGGACCATCCCAGGTTTTTGTCTTTGGTAGTGTATTTGTGCTAATTTTGTGCAATTGGATTTTGAGGTGTATTAATGTAAATCAATGTATGCTCACTGTATTGTCCTAAAACAATGTATTGTATATCTTTTGAAAATTGTTTTATGCAACTTTGATGGCCTATGGCCGAATAAAGTATATATATATATATATATATATATATCATTTCCTGCATGGTCCCATTGTTTGACCATTTGGTTGCATCTACGGTGGTGCGTTTGAGTACAGCTGGACCAAGCCGTTACCATTTGCCAAACACTTTCCCCAAAGGAAATCCTCTCCGCACTCACAGTTCCATAACTCTCATAAAATAATAATCATGCCAATGCCTCCAAAGCGGTTCCACGGTGCTTTTATTTAATCATAAAAAGGTCAGCACACCCCTACGCGTTTCGATCTCAGCCGAGATCTTGTTCACGGGGATTCAAAAAACACGGAACCAATCATCATTTCTACCATATATACCCATGTGACATCATTGTCCGTAAACAGCCCAAGTGCATTCTGGTATTAATAGTTCTAATCCTTTAAACATCCCGTATTTTTACAAAACCACTCCTTATAAACAATTAAAAAGAAGAATTTTCGCAATGCCTATGTTTATCATACCCACTCATAACATTGAATTAAATCTCATTTGTCATCAAAACCAATTCCAATGGTCTTTTACCACCATTTACTCGAGATAGACATCCATTTAAACTTATAACTTGCCATTCACATTATACAACAAAGTGAAACACCACCCTCAAAGAATATATATATATAACAAAATTATATCCATACTGAAGAGAAAGTTAAATATTATAACACACAAAAAAATATATAATAATAATAATGTACAACTTTAAATTTGAATTTCACCCGGCCAACCCCAGGATCGAACCCTTGTATCCAACAATACTCTGGGTTGCCTCGCTAACCGTGAGCTATTATAGATCTACCAATTAGATGCCTCATTTAGTTGTATCTGCAATTAATTCCTTTTAAATCCTTTTAGGTTGTACCATTATACATCCCCACAGTGAGCCCACTGAGCTACTGTAACCGATTTCTTCACTTATCTCATTTTATGACAAGTGTGTTACATTCCTGCTTTCCCATTTTCACGTTTTATATGTCCCTCCAGTGGGGCTACTCCTCTATGTATATACCAAATACATTAATGCATGAATGATGTTGTTTATGCTTTTCGAGCCTGAAAGACCTATCATTTATTATATAGGCATTGCTGCCTGTCTCTACTCAATGCATGTCTAAGCAAAATTACTAAACCAACAACAAACAAGGAATTAGTTAAATGTCATCCTTATAAGAAGTACCATTGCGATCATATAACAATTAAAAAAAATTTAAAATTAAAAACATAAAGAAGGGAGGCCTCCTGTTCAGAAATTCTCATGAGAACATCACAAGACACAAAGTACAAAATACAAGAAAAGTCCAAGTGTGTTTTTCTAGAAAGGGAATCCATTGTTCATAGATGTGAATGTAACTCTTCGTCCTGGTTTAACCCCCACGGGGTCAGAGTTCGGAAATTCAAAATGTGTCGGGACTCTTTTTGGCGTAGAATCGTTCCCGATCACCGCCTCTTATCTGCAATACCACTTGTTCCAATGCAAAGAAAGTCATTAGTTTCCAATTTCCATTATGTTCCTTCTCCATATGTCTGGCTATGGCATTGCTTCTATCCAGGTTTACTGTGGCCCTCACATGTTCAAGTATTCTTTTCTTTAAATCACAAATCGTGCTCCCCACGTATCTCAAATGGCACGGACACTCCACCATATAGATCACATATTGGCTTTTACAGTTTATAAATTGCTTGATTTCCCAGGTTTTTTGTTTGCCATCTCAACTTGTTTTGTATTTTTAGCTATTGCACATACTTTGCATTGTGTACATTTGAAAAATCCAGTCACCTTTAACCATGTAGTTTGTTTAGATTTGTTTCTGAAGTGACTATGTACAAGATGGTCCTTTAAATTGGTGGCTCTACGGAACGTTACCTCCGGGCCATCACCTACAATTTTAGCCACTGATGGATCGGATTTCAATATGTTCCAATTCTTGCGAAGAATATATTGAATTTGTTTATTTTCTGTTGAATAAGTAGTAACCAGCCGAATTTTTTGAGAGTCATTCTCCACATTCGTGGGTAGTTGTTTTTCTGCAATTAATTCTGTGCGTGTTAGATTTGATGTTTTTGCTTACATGATAGGACCAATTTTTTGTTGTAATTTCTTCTTTTGAATCTTTCTGCAATTTGCTCACTGTTCCTCTGCCATTCAGAATCTTCAGAGCAAATCCTTCGTGCCCTGAGAAATTCGCCATATGGGATGTTATTAATCCAACTTGGATTATGAAAACTCTCTGCCTGTAACACAGAGTTGGTGGCAGTTGCCTTCCGGTGTAGTGTTGTATGGACTTCATTATTACTGATATAAATCTCAGTATCAAGAAACACCACCCTGTTGTTACTGATGGTGTAAGTAAATTTTAAATCAGTGGGAGTATTGTTCAGGATGTTAAAATAATCAGCAAATTCCTGTTTCGAGCCATCCCAAATTATAATCAGATCATCAATATAACGTAGCCATTTGACAATCTTATTAACATGTTGGTCATTATTAGTGTTCCATGCCATATTGCGCTCCCACCACCCCATTGTGAGGCAGGCATAGCTAGGGCTAAACGAAAAACCCATAGCCGTCCCTTTTACCTGACGGTAGATCTCTTCACCAAACATAAAAATATTTTCGTTTAGGCAGATCCGTATCATCTCCAACAGCATCTTATTATGATTAGAAAACTGAATGTTTCGCTCTTGAAGAAAGGATTCGATAGCTACTAAACCGATCTCATTGCGAATATTAGAATACAATGATATAACATCCATTGTAACTAAATGATATGATGTGACCCATGGGGTTTCTTGTAGATGTCGCAAAAGGTCCCCAGTATCTTGAAGATAAGATGTTAATTTGGTCACATATGGCAAGAGAAAGGTATCCAAAAAATTTGCTACCGGTTCCAATAATGCACCCTTTGACGAGATAATCGGTCTGCCTGGTGGTCTAGTGGGGTGTTTGTGTATTTTTGGCAGGAAATAGATGGTTGCCGTTCTGGGATGGTCCGTTGTCAAGTATTTGATTTCATCATCATCCAGAAGATTGTCATTTTTCCACATTAGCAGTTTCTTATCCAATTCCAGTTTCAATTTCTTTGTTGGATTTTCCTTCAATCTCTCATAGTATTCTTTATTCCTTAATTGAGAGTGGGCTTCCACTATATAGAAATCTTTGTCCATAACAATGATGTTTCCCCTTATCTGCCAATTTTATTTCAATTTCTTCACATTGTTTCAAATTGCTCAATGCTTCCTGTTCCTGTTTTGTTAGATTATAGGTTTTTTTAACCATTTGAGTTGATACAAATCTTTTATCACTAATTCGTGAAATAGATCTATTTTATTTCCTTGAGGAAGTTGTGGGTAATATTTCGAATTTGCCTTCTTTCTACTCAACCCGGCTCCTAGTTGTGTACAGTGTGCCCCTATTTCTGAAGTTGGAACATCAGAGTCTTGACTCAATTCCATTAATGTCACAAAGTTTGTAGAATCCCTCGCTGTTAATTGCATGGTCGGAACAGGTATACTTTTTTTGTATTGTGCCATTTTCTCATTTTCAGTAAAAACTTTTGCCAACTTAATCTTACGAACATATTTATATATGTCAATCCTGACCTGAGCCAAATCCGTTGTGTTAGTTGGACAAAAATTCAAGCCTCGTGTCAGTAGTTTTATTTCAGACTCCGTTAAGTTTTTCTTGGAAAGATTAATTACTTCGAGTTCCTGTATTTCCATTGGGGGATTTAGGTCCATCTTTGTCGCATACTTCTCGTTGTAGCCCCCGCTCTTCTTTTTTCTGTGGAGCCGCTTGCCTCTTCTTGTTGGTTTTGTTTTGCGCGGCCCCGCTCTCTGCCTCTTCCACGATTTCCGGACGCTTGAACCCCCATGGATTTTTCCCATTGTTTTTGCTGAAGGGCCAACCTCATATCCCCTAAAAGAGTTTGTGGGGCGTGCTGCTGTTGTCAATTCCTGTTCCCCCTCACTGGCATCTGTAGACGTTAACGAAGACAGGCTTTCAGTGGATGTAATAACTGGCTGCAATTTTTCATGTGATTGAAATCTATCATATTTTTTGCATATGTAAAAATTCGTCCCTCAGAATAGTCCTCTTTGTCTCGTTGGAATTTCGTCTTTTTCCTCTGTTGAACAATTTCCTCATGTTTTTCGATATATCCCTCCAATTCCTCTTTAAACTTCACTTGATCCGGTGTTAATTCAATTGCTGCAAGTTCTTTTTCAAGCTCTCTCAGCTGTGCAGTCGTTTTTTCCAAGGCCAACTCAATATGTTTAATTAAAATTTCCATTAATCCTAAGGAGGATTTCAAAATGTATTCTCCCCATTCATTTAGCAAATCATTGCTCGTTTCCTGGTGGTTTGGCATTAGATGTATCCTCAGGCCTCGGGGGACTCTTTGTACCTCTAGATATTTCTTAAGGGATGTAATCTCCCACCATTTATTAATTTCCTTTTTCGACAATTTTTCCCACTGGCGCAGTTTATTTTTGGTGTCCATTAGCCTTGTATTAGGAGTTGTATCACCTCCCATTGCTTTTATTGTGTCTTGTTCAAAAAATATACTTAATATTGCTGATCTCTTGGCCTCCCTTTTATCCATTGTGCTGACTGAAAATATTTTTCTCCTTTTGCAATCTGTGATTGAGACACTGGTTATTTCACTCTCCCCTTTATCGGCGTTCTCTATGATACTTGTAGTTTATGTGACGGAACTGTCTCGGGAAAGCTCTCACTTTGGGTTTTCAGTAAAAGACACAGTTCCCAGGGTCAATCTACCCCTATTTACAATGTTACCCATCCGAGAGCTTATACCCCGAGTCCAACTGGTGATTCACTTATTCATATAGTTCTTTGCACACATGTATAAAAGCGTCGCTCACTCACCTACTTCAAGGGTACTTGATGAAAGGTTCAGCCCTCCGGTTGTTCCTTGCACTTTTCACCTTGTTTCTGTGTTTTCCGTGAGTCCGAGATAATTATTCAGTCGTTTTCGCCAGCGTTCGCCCGGTCAAAAAGTCAAATCATTTCCTGCATGGTCCCATTGTTTGACCATTTGGGCGCATCTACGGTGGTGCGTTTTGAGTACAGCTGGACCAAGCCGTTACCATTTGCCAAACACTTTCCCCAAAGGAAATCCTCTCCGCACTCACAGTTCCATAACTCTCATAAAATAATAATCATGCCAATGCCTCCAAAGCGGTTCCACAGTGCTTTTACTTAATCATAAAAAGGTCAGCACACCCCTACGCGTTTCGATCTCAGCCGAGATCTTGTTCACGGGGATTCAAAAAACACGGAACCAATCATCATTTCTACCATATATACCCATGTGACATCATTGTCCGTAAACAGCCCAAGTGCATTCTGGTATTAATAGTTCTAATCCTTTAAACATCCCGTATTTTTTACAAAACCACTCCTTATAAACAAATTTACACAATGCAAAGTATGTGCAATAGCTAAAAATACAAAACAAGTTGAGATGGCAAACAAAAAAACCTGGGAAATCAAGCAATTTATAAACTGTAAAAGCCAATATGTGATCTATATGGTGGAGTGTCCGTGCCATTTGAGATACGTGGGGAGCACGATTTGTGATTTAAAGAAAAGAATACTTGAACATGTGAGGGCCACAGTAAACCTGGATAGAAGCAATGCCATAGCCAGACATATGGAGAAGGAACATAATGGAAATTGGAAACTAATGACTTTCTTTGCATTGGAACAAGTGGTATTGCAGATAAGAGGCGGTGATCGGGAACGAATTCTACGCCAAAAGAGTCCCGACACATTTTGAATTTCCGAACTCTGACCCCGTGGGGTTAAACCAGGACGAAGAGTTAAATTCACATCTATGAACAATGGATTCCCTTTCTAGAAAAACACACTTGGACTTTTCTTGTATTTTGTACTTTGTGTCTTGTGATGTTCTCATGAGAATTTCTGAACAGGAGGCCTCCCTTCTTTATGTTTTTAATTTTAATTTTTTTTTAATTGTTATATGATCGCAATGGTACTTCTTATAAGGATGACATTTAACTAATTCCTTGTTTGTTGTTGGTTTAGTAATTTTGCTTAGACATGCATTGAGTAGAGACAGGCAGCAATGCCTATATAATAAATGATAGGTCTTTCAGGCTCGAAAAGCATAAACAACATCATTCATGCATTAATGTATTTGGTATATACATAGAGGAGTAGCCCCACTGGAGGGACATATAAAACGTGAAAATGGGAAAGCAGGAATGTAACACACTTGTCATAAAATGAGATAAGTGAAGAAATCGGTTACAGTAGCTCAGTGGGCTCACTGTGGGGATGTATAATGGTACAACCTAAAAGGATTTAAAAGGAATTAATTGCAGATACAACTAAATGAGGCATCTAATTGGTAGATCTATAATAGCTCACGGTTAGCGAGGCAACCCAGAGTATTGTTGGATACAAGGGTTCGATCCTGGGGTTGGCCGGGTGAAATTCAAATTTAAAGTTGTACATTATTATATATTTTTTTGTGTGTTATAATATTTAACTTTCTCTTCAGTATGGATATAATTTTGTTATATATATATATTCTTTGAGGGTGGTGTTTCACTTTGTTGTATAATGTGAATGGCAAGTTATAAGTTTAAATGGATGTCTATCTCGAGTAAATGGTGGTAAAAGACCATTGGAATTGGTTTTGATGACAAATGAGATTTAATTCAATGTTATGAGTGGGTATGATAAACATAGGCATTGCGAAAATTCTTCTTTTTTAATTGTTTATAAGGAGTGGTTTTGTAAAAAATACGGGATGTTTAAAGGATTAGAACTATTAATACCAGAATGCACTTGGGCTGTTTACGGACAATGATGTCACATGGGTATATATGGTAGAAATGATGATTGGTTCCGTGTTTTTTGAATCCCTGTGAACAAGATCTCGGCTGAGATCGAAACGCGTAGGGGTGTGCTGACCTTTTTATGATTAAATAAAAGCACCGTGGAACCGCTTTGGAGGCATTGGCATGATTATTATTTTATGAGAGTTATGGAACTGTGAGTGCGGAGAGGATTTCCTTTGGGGAAAGTGTTTGG
Organism: Calotriton arnoldi; assembly: GCA_963921515.1. Taxonomy (NCBI): domain Eukaryota; kingdom Metazoa; phylum Chordata; class Amphibia; order Caudata; family Salamandridae; genus Calotriton; species Calotriton arnoldi. The sequence goes on from CAWUFW010011406.1 coordinate 369,720, forward strand.
CATATATATATATATATATATATATATATATATATATATATATATATATATATATGTCTCCAAATGGTACTGGGTGCTGGTAAAAGGGGACCCTCTGCCAACATCTATGTAGAAGTCCTGGAAGAGAGACATGCCAACAGCAGCTGATACAACATTTTTATGGCAAGTATCGATTCGCACTTTATGGTCTGTTGTTAAAGCTGCTCCACTCAGAAAGAATCATCTGTTTACACTTCACAGAGCATAGTGGACCCCTAAAAGGCTATCAAAATTGGGAGGCATAGGTGTTAAAGCTTGCATAAAGTGTGCTTCCGTACATGCAGATTATTTACATATGTTCCAGCAGTGTCCTCAGATCCAGGACTTCTGGCAAGACGTTGGTAAGACTATCTTAGAGATTCTGGGGAAAGAAATTGAGGTAAGCTCTGCTTTAACTGTTTTTGGGATTCTCCCAGGGGAGGTTGTTAACTGTAAATTTACAAAACTGCAAGTACATTTATTATTTATCTTAATTCTTTTGGCAAGAAGAGACATTTGTTTGAAATGGGTATCGCCTCTGTCCCCAGTTTTTCTGGACTGGGTTAGCTCCGTTAAAAGAGTCAACAGGCTTGATCATGGATGTCTCTAAAAAAAGGGACGAGATTCTGGGGGGCTTGGGAGGAATGTCCTCATTCTATTCAATATAAATACCTTCCTCTTCAGAACAAAGGCTTTCTCAACAACACTCTCAATGTGTTCCTTTTGCATAAGTGCAGCACCTGTCCTCTTATACTTCTTCATCCTTTTTAGCAAATTTTGTATTTCTCAAGTCTGAAACATTTTAGCTCTTAACTCCTTAAACTGTTTCCATCTCCATAACAAACTCCCTGATTTCTTAGAGCATTTCCCCAGTATACAAATGGAGCTGTTGAACTGTGTGCAGTATTCGTCAGGAGCCAATTAATTTATTGAAAAATGTTATACGTGACTTTCTGTCCAGAAGTCTCAAACAGAAAATTGCAATTTTGCAAGGATTATATCCATGCAGACTGAGAAAATATAGTCATTTACAGGGACATTCATTGGCATGTCTTTCAAGACAAGTTTGCAGACGGACCCTTCAACATTTCAGGATGTTAGCTGTTTACCACTCCAAAATACGAACTTTGGCTAGAAGACTTTACTATTTAAAAACTCCTGCCTTATGTTTAGGAGAGATGAATAGAGTTTTATTGTATGGTGCACTAGCAGAGGTAGAAAAGGTTTGTGAAGATATTCAGTTTCAGTTGTTTGGTCCAGAAGAGGAGTCTCGGGAAAATGTAGAGTTGGTTACTGGAAGTGTAGAAGAACAGGAAACTTTGCACAACAGATTGCAAAGTTTAATACAGTTTGTTCAGAGAAACCAAACTGTGTTTGTATTTGTTGTCGACGCACTCACTATAAAACGCAAACTCGCAATGTAGTTGTGTACTCTAAAGCTGAAAAAGAGAACAATGATAAGTAGCAAGAATTTAGTGCATATTTATTTGTTGAGGAAAGATTTGATTTGTCCACACAGCATATTCCATCTTCTGTTTGAGAGCAACTTGTCTGGACTTTCATATGCTGTGAATCATATACTGAAAACAGGTGTTAATCTTCAAAATCTTGCTACAAGGGAATTTGTTGATAAAATTCAAGAAAAAGATGAAAACTTAGAATACAACTTAATTAATTTGATGATGTGCCAATGTGGCACCAACGTGTATTGGTATCATCATTATGGAGAACTAAAATGCATGCTGAGAAACCTGGGTGGCCCAACTTGGTTTATTACACTTAGTTGTGCTTAATATGTGTGGGATGACCTGCTTGGTGAACTCAGACACTGAGGACATCAACATAAAGACAATAGGAGAACTTTGCTCTTTAGATCCTGCTAATGTTTGCTGATATTTTAACCACAGATTCCAAGCGATGCTATCTTTTATCTGCAGCTAAACAAATCCTCTCTTGGCAAAGTAACTGATTTCTTTTGCCGTAAAGAGTACCACGTAAGAGGTGCTCCTCATATTCACATGCTGTTACAGATAAAAGATGCTGCAAAATTTGGAACAGACGGTAATGACTGTGTGCTGTCTTTCATAGACCAGTATGTGAAATCTGCCGTCCCAAAAGATACTATTGACTAAGGCCTGAGAGAACAAGTCTGCATTTCCAAACACATTGGGGCCGATTCCGATCTCGGCCGGTAGTGCTCCGAATCGGATTCGGCTTTACCGGATCCGATTCGGAGCCCTGTTTCCCGACCAAACCGTACGCGGGTCCGGCCGAGCGAGTACGATGCGAAATCGCCGACCGACTCGTCCGGGCGTCCCGACCGCTCCGACCGACTCGCTCCCGGCTCGAACCGCTCCGACCGACTCGCTCGGACTCGACTCGCACCGCGCAATGGAGACGTTTCCCGGCCGGGTGAGTACGATGCGCGCCGCGAGCAGTCCGACCGAGCCGCGCACTCCGGCTCGTAAGAGCTGTCGGAGCCGTACTTTGGGGTCCGTGTCGGACCCCCTGTACGCAGTAGCTGCGCGAAGTCGCACACAGGGGGACCCATGGGTCCCCCCTACCTGTGCGTCTACGGCGCGAATCGCTTCGCCGCGTACCCGCTGTAGGGGGCGCCCTTGTCCGACTCGCACCCATTGAGTCAATGGGAGCCCGCGTACGCGTTGTACGACCGGCTCCCATTGACTTCAATGGGAGTCCGACCGACTCGAGTCCGATAACATACGGGCGCATCGTACTCGTTCGGTCGGACTGCACGGGTCCGATTCGGTCGGAAATCTCTCCGGGTCCGGCTCGGTCGGTGAAATTTCCAGCCCGAATCGGAATCGACCCCATAGATGTGGAAAGTACTGTCATTGAAAATACAGAAGCAAAGGAAGATTTTGCACAAGATGTCGTTTTTGGCTTTCCACGACCATTTATTTCACAAGGAATAGTCACCAGCTTTTTGTCTGCAGTGAGACATAGAGTAACACGGAAATCATGTGGAATGCAAATATGGGCATTCAATTTGTTGCAGACAGCTCCATTACTGTTGTTTGTTATGTGACTTCCTACATTACAAAATCAGAGAACACTGAAATAAAGAGATGTGGGAGGAGATTTCTGTAGAAAAGAGTTTATCAAAAAAGTTGTACAGGTTTAATTTAAAAATGCTATCGCATAGGGAGATGGGTTCTTATGAATGTGGTGACAGGTTGAGCTCATCCAGTTTATTCTCGAAGTCTAGGGGAATTGTTTGGGTAAGCACATGAAATAGAGTGTTAAAGTCTTTCGCAGAAATTCTAGAGGAGTTTGAATTTCTAGCGGAGTTCAACCTGAATAGTACTGATATTTGTAAAATCCAACAAGTTGGATATATATTACCCAAGAAGAAGTATATATCTAGAAAATATGTGCTTATATGAAGTTCTTCAACACTATTGCTACAAAAGCAATGTAATGGAAAACATAGAAGAAGTCAATTTTGCAGTACTTGGATGTCATGGTTGTTTAGTGGGACATACAAAAGGAAATTTAATAAACCACTAAAAACATGGTTGCCAAACGTCACAGAAAAATAAATTTTTCTATTTGGTACTTCTTTAACTGTTCAAGCCTTTGCGTGCTGAATCGAAATTACTTGGAGGCTATTACAGCTATGAAGATTCATTTAATGCTGTGAAAAAGTGTTTAGCCTTCCAAAATCATATGCAAATGTTAATTGTTGAGATTCAACAAGAAGAAGCAATTGCTGCAGAGGTAGCTGAGGACAGTTCAAAAAGCAGTCAAAGTTCTGCACCACTCAGTCAAGATCCTCTTGGACCATCTATTATTGAAAATGAAGCTGCAATAGCTATGAATGAGGTGGAAAGTGCAATGGAACAAGCTAGACAAGAAACTGTACATCTGGAGAAGTTAGTTGCACAACTCAACAATGAAAAGAATGAATTTATATGGAAGTAAAAAAGAAAATAGAACATGGATTTCTCCACTAGAAGAAAGAATGCAATTGTTCATCCCTTAGACCAATTTGATTGTATATCAGTGGTCAAGCTGGCACGGGGGAAAGCTTTTTATTTAAATTCTTACTGCTTACCTACAGAGAACTGCACAATCAAATTTGTCATGTGTAGTAACAGCACCAACTGGATTCGCTGCGCACAATTTGAAAGGAATTACTCTACATCAACTATTAATGCTACCTGTAGAACATGATAATATACTTGAATACCAGAAGTTATCTGGTGAAGCATGTTATGAGGTGGCAAGAGTTTTGAAGAAAATGAAGCTTTTAATCATCGATGAGGTAAGCATGGCTTACAATGTAATGCTTGCCTTTGTTCACTTAAGAATGCAACAGATTGTAAGAGCAGAGTATGATGTTCCCTTCAGAGGAAAGCATTTAATTGTGTTTGGTGACTTACTGCAGCTAACCCCTGTGAAAGGAGAGCCTGTTTTCAAGACACTTCTGCATGAACAAACTCGTAATTCATTAGGGAGTATTGGAAATGTAAACATTTGGCTGAATTTCCAATACAAGGAACTACTGAAGAATAAGCCTCAAGCGTCTGATGAGATATATGGTAATATTCTGAAGGATATTAGAGTTGGACTTCTTAAAAAGGAAGGTAAGAGTACCTTAGAAACTCGATCTAAGAAAACAGCAGCACAACTAATGTTCAATTTGATTGAAGAAGGAAAATCAATAGTATGTTTAATGCTTACACTGCAAGAGTGCGCCAATTTTAATGGAGAATTGCTGAAACTGGAGAAGAAGGAAATTTTGGAAGTTACAGCTATTGAGAAAATAGAACACCAGGGAGAAACAATAAGGCTAAATGGAAAACTTCAAGGAAAAATGGTTTCATTAGAGAAATCTGTATCTAAGACTGCTGAATTAGAGAAGTGTTTACATGTGTATAAAAACTGTAGAGTAATTTTGCAGAGTAATTTAAATGTTGAGGAAGGCTTAGTAAAAGATGCGATGGGTAAAGTTATTGATTTGATAATTTTCTAAATAGGAACGAGGTTCAATAGTTGGCCATAAAATTTGATCAGATTAATGTTATCAAATAGAATGGTTGATGCGTTGTACGTTTTTTGCTAGTGAAAGACTTATATGTGCATTGCCAGCAGTTCCCACATGCATTAACTGAATTTCACTCACTCACTCATACACACAGTGACACACTCTATAGCTCACTAATTCATACACTGACACACCCATTGACACTCTGATGTATTAACTGACATACTGACTCACTCAGTTCTATACACTTGGATACGCCCTAGGTCTCACTAATGCATACACTAGCACTCCCATGGACACACTGATGCATTCTCTGGCAAGATCACTGACTCACTCATATACACACTGAGACACCCTGGTACTAACTGATACATACACTGACATGCCCATGGACACACCAATCCATTTACTAACACATTCAAACAGTTACTCATGCACACCCTGACACACTCTAGGACTAGCTAATACATACACTGACACCCCTATGGAGTCCCTAATGGTTTCACTTACACACTTACTTCTACACACCCTGAGTGTCTCCGTAACTCTCATGGTCTGATTACGATGGAGGTCATAAGCACCTCTGTGGTCCCATCGGTGGTGAAAAAACACGATTTCGTCACGCCGGATGCGGTCATCCTGACTTCCATATTAAAATGGGAAGAGTTAAACATATTTCCGTCCGATGTGGTGTTTCCGGATCTGACAGGAAATTCATACCCCGCCGGTGTCGGAGGGAGCCAATGGAGACAAACAGGCGGGCGGAAGAGTGCTCTGACTCCCCACCCCATTATGATGCGCCTATCAGGCCATCCGCCGCGGCGGTAAAACCTGCTCATCAGAGATGGCGGAAACAGAACCACAGAGAGAAGAAACTCTACATTCATGCACCTCCCCATGTTCCTGGATGTCATGGATCCTGCCCTACAAGTCCTGCCGCTGCTCTACCTGGTCCACTACAACCAAATGCCACGCCATCGCTGACCCCACCAGAAGTAAGTCAAACACCTATCACCCCATGCATCTGCCTGACACCAACATGACCAAATATCCGCTCTGGGACAACTTACCTGTCAACCTCGGACACCTTGCTGGACACAGGAACCTATAGGCATGTCACACACTTCTGCCATGCACGAAGGGCCGTTGTCACCTCTGCAGTGGGGGTCCAATTTGCATACAGAATGCAACCATCCAGGCTAGCCGTGGCTGTCACGTAATAGCAGCAGCGCAGCAGTATGCAAAGATGCCTATTTTCATGCAGATGGGCCTCAGACCAGTTACAAAGTGTTGCCAGATCTTCAGAGCATTCCCTAGCCCACAGCCAACCAAAAAGTAGCCCAATATTGCTACTTTAAGGAAGAAGGGGCAGGGACAGCGTCAAGCAGGCAGTAAATGAAGATATCTGGCCGGACCATCTTACAGAAGTGGTCTGTGCAGAATGTATGCACTTGCTAAGTCTTAAAAGAGCAAGAGAGGCAGGATAGTTGAGATGCGTCTGTTGAAATGCTTCTGACAAAACTGCACTTTTCAAGTGGTTCAGTCACACTTCCAATAGGGCATCTCTGAGCTCACAGTCAGCGCAGGCATATTGTAATTGTATAAATAGCACTTACTAGCCCTAAAGAAGCATTAAAGCGCTTTTCACGAGTAGCACGCTACTCTGTAACCCAAAAAGGATTAGTGGTGAATTAGTCTAGGGAAATATGAGATAATTTGAGCGGTGGACATGTGAGTCTGTTAATGGGATTGAAAAGAATAGTGGAGGGATAGAAGAGGGAAAGGTCTAGAAAGTGTTCATTGGGAGATCATAGTAGTAAGATGTGGTTTGGGATGAGCAATAGGAAAGATGGAGGAGGGAAGAGTCACTAGAAAGGGATTGGAGAGATCATAGTAGTAAAATGAGGTTTGGGGTGATCCAAGGGGGACAGAGGAGGGGATGAGTCAGAGAGTAGAGGTAGATGACATATTAAGAGAGGTACCATGCCATACAATCACAGGCCATATCATACTATAACCATGCAATGACAGGCCATACCATTCAGACCCCAGAATATTGCTGTGTTGATCTGTAAACTTCAAGGCACCAACAATGGACATTTCGGTTCATTTGTTTTTTTGCAGCACTTCATTGTTCCATGTGTGTTTGTGGTGTCCCACAAAAACACTGACTATCCAGCTAATCCACTTAACTCCTCTAACCCAGCACTTCCCATTTACAAATGTAGCAGAAAGCACAAAAGCAGACTTGAATGCTGATATGTGATGAAGAGGCCAGTAAGAAAGCGGTGATGCTTGACATAAGCACTATTGCAAACCTCCTCATTGTCACCCCTGCCTTTCCCTTTTGTGAATAAGCTTGCACACTTGCATAATGAATAAGTGGCTGCTCAGATTCCAGACCTTTCACTGGTTAGTCTGCATGTCAGCTCCATAAGCCTCTCTCTGCAAGTTTTTTATTCAGTTGCCTCTGCCTCGTCTCCAAAGTTAAATTCATCAACACTGTTTCAGAACAAGTATACTGTTCAAAAGTGGACCAAGTACTGCAAGAAATGCCTGTTGAAATGAGTGTTAGCATATGCCTGTTATGAAAGAGTTTTACATTTGAGATAACACCAAGGACGTCTACTGACATTTATGTGGCACAGAGGTGGAAATAGAAGGACAGATATCATCAGTGCAGTGGCACCGGGGTCCAGCAATGCAAGGAACCCATTGAACTCAAATGATTGCTCATTTTCAATAGCCATCCAGGGATCTGTGCTCTATTTGTCCTCACTATTCTTTCATGTGTATGCCACTGCCACACTTCTCATGCCTCTCTGTGCCCTTCCCTATTTAGAATACTTCAAATATATATTTTCCCTTACCCCTCACTTACCCATCCATCTACTTTCCTGCTCTACACTCTGCTCAATCTCTGATACATGTGCCGCACTACTCTCATGATGTCCCTGCTCCAGAATGCCTCAGACTGATGGGTACACCGAATTCGGTGAGCCCAGGTCAATCATGCTAAATGTAATCTTGTACTCAAGGCCATTGCTAAAGATTTTTATCCTACCGCATTAAAATATTTTCTCAAACTGTGGGTATGCGTAGTGAGAGAGGGGACAGGCCAAAATGGCTCCCAGGAACAGATCCAAGGTTTTCAGTTGTCTAGCCGCACAGATCGCACAAACTGCACAAACCAATATTTCGCACAACCGTATATTCCAATTGTGCGTGATCTAGCCCCAATCTTGCACCACTGCCTCAGACACTCCACTGGTCACAAAGCAGACATGGTGTCATTCCCCCTCCCATGCATTAGCTACCATAATCCTGACAGCAGATTGGTCACAGATAGGGGGCCAGAGCACAACTGGGCACACTCACAGAGCAAATGAACAAGATTTCACATTGCCTGATTTGCCATGCCCAAAAGAAACACAATTTACAAAAGCAACACTCATCTCAATGCACTCAATTACACACACCCCTTACACACGCACACACTCTCCTGTAATGACAACAGAACACACGCATGCACTGGTCTGTGGAAAGGTACAATACACAAAAAATAAAACCCTTCATCCCACTCAAAACCATTACCTATTCACATCACATTGCATCCCATAGCAACCATAGCTGGACATGAGGGGGCCTCACACCTATCAAGGGCCATGGTTCTGCCACTGACAGCACTGCATGCGCACAAAGCAGTGTGCTAACACCACTACAACCAGGGACACCCATAAATGACATCAGGAACAACAACATCACAATTCACAGCACACAGATCACTCTCCATTATCCATGAGTCACTCCTAAAAGGCCCCTCATTGCACTCTCACACCCCAACCTCCACATGCATTCCAATGAAACTCCACAGGTACAGCACATCTGCTGCTAGGAGGAACACTCCCATCACCACACTGTACACTTATAACAGAGCAGACCACAAAGTGAGGACCTGTACATGTCAGGGTGCCAATAACACGCATACTGACTGAGCTTCCACACACACTCCACATCACCACACTAAAGGCTATGATGTCCAGAGATAGCATACAGTAAACATCTAAGAAGGTGGACATAAAACATATAACACCCCGCCCCTAGAGCATCAAGACAGTGGGAAAGGTCTTGACTTCCACATCCATGCCCCAAAGAAATCTACAGTGAGCCTGTATCCAACATCCCAAACACCAGACTCCCACTTATATGTAAGTTGGTCATTCTATGTATAAACAAATCACTATGGACATGCCAACACAAACCAATCAAACATATGTGCCCAGCTCACAAGCCCTTTCTGTACAGTCTGCATGCAACAGTCCTTACTTACAGCACACCCTCACAAATGACAGAGCCTGCATTTCATGGCATAACCTCAAATGCAACTTCACATACGTCACATACTCATGTACAACAAATATCAGGATGGGTGGCATTGGCTCAGCAAACACCTCTACACTGCTGATGCCACCTACTGCTCCTGAACTCCAGCAACCACATGTGCAAGGGATAAGCGTAGGGATAGTTTTGCAAAGTGAAGTGTACTACACTGGATTAGCCTTCACTGGAATGTAGTCGGGTAGAATGGCATACAGTGGAGTGCCAAACACTGGTGAGGTGTACAATGGATTAGCGCAGAATGGAGTGTGCCACAGTAGAGTGGCACACATTGGAGTGGTGTGTAGTGGAGTGTTAAACACTGGAATGGCATTCAGTGGAATGGCATAGAGTGGAGTAGTGTAGATATGAGTTTTGTACAGGGGATTGTTGTACAATGCGATAGGACATAGTGGAGAATTGCACATTGGAGTGGCGTATAATGGAGTTTTGTAGACTGTAGTGTCATACAGTGTTTACAGGTACAGTGTAACAGCATACAGTGGAGTGGCGTACACTGTACTGATATATGAAGTGTAATAGCATATAGTAGAGTGGATACAGTGTTATGGGACATTAATGTATGAGATATGGCAGCAATGAAAAATATGTTGTGCAGAGTTAGTCAGCACAGTGAATTCACATGTACAAAGGAAAGGCTGAAAAAGTTGATATTCACAACCCATTGACTCACACATTGGAGCAACACACTCTCCTTACTCCCAGCTGATGTGGCCCACAAGTATCTGGATCCTAGTACGGCAAGGTCACAAGGACACACTGCACATAGCAACTGCAGCAGCGTCCCCACGTTCATACAACCTGTTGCATATCATTGAGCTTGACACAAACAATGCCCTCACCAACTGGCATGTACATGTGTGACATTTTGAAGCCCAAGTCCACATTATATATTCCTGCAGCTGCATTTCCCATTGCAATAATTATGCATAGGTTGTAAAGTTCACACATGGAAATGTACACGTGCTTGTGAAGCCATACAAATCAAAGACACCTGTACACCTACCCAGGTGTGCACACATCAACTGTAATCATTCACATATGAGGCACCCTGTCCACCCCACAAGTCACACAGTAAAGCAAAATTGCTGGTGTTGATGTAGAGAAAGCAAAGATGCCATGCGCACCAAAGCAGAGCCCAGGCAAGGCAATGTATAGTCCAAGAGTAGCCCATCACAGATATGCATCATTTCCCCATTTACCGTCTGATTCAATAAGCACCATACCTGCTCAAAGCTCTTGGGACACCTGCAACTGCAAATGAATTACATGCCACAGTGACAGTGGTACTACTATACTGGAACAGGTAATCATATACACATACATTGTTCAGCATCATTAGCAAGGCCAGCGACAAAGGTCATAGCCAAAAAATAGCTTTAATCAATGATATGAACTCTTAGAGAAAGTGCAAACCAACAAGGCCAATGGCCGATCCAAAGATACACCAGCACTTGTGTGCTGCAAACTTGCCACACAGTTCACTGCCCTGGAAACATCCCTAGGAATGGGGCATCAAATGGGCACTCCAGGCACTGCTCAGGGGTGATATGGGTGGGTAGTGGGAGACTGGGTCAATCCTTTCGAGGACTGGACCTGGGAGGGGAGGGCTGGCTGGGGCAGTGGGAGGACTGGACCTGGGAGGGGGAGGGATGGCTGTGGCAGTAGGAGGACTGGACCTAGGAGGGGGAGGGCTGGCTGGGGCAGTGAGAGGACTGGTCCTGGGAGGGGGAGGGCTGGTTTGGGGAGGGAGAGGGCTGGGTTCTGTATGAGGAGGGCTGGGCTTCACCAGTTTTGGTATACAATAACCCCGAAGGTGACTCTGTGGAATGGAAATTGAGGTGGCTATATCAGCCACCTTATTCTCAGAACGTGGGGGTTCTTTTTTTTCATTTTGCAGATTTAGGTGTGGGGTTGGGCGGGTGGATATTCCCCCTTCCTCCCCTATTGGGAAGGGACTTCCTCTGCATGTTTGCTGGGCCCACCCTTCTCAGTGAGGTGGCTAGAAGTGGAAGGTGGAGGCATTTTGGGCAAGCCAGCCCTCTTGACTCTGGGAGGGGGGGCAGCAGTGGCAGGCCAGAGGTCCAGGGCACACAGGGTAAGGGTCTTCAAAGATGTGGGGGGAGGTGTGGTGATGGGCGGGGTTTGGAGGGAGAGGAATCTGAGGTTTGAGATGTGGATGCATGATAACAATGTGTATGTCTCTGAGTGTCCTGGGATGGTGTTGTTGGTGTTGTGTCTTGTGTGCTTGTAGTGTGTGTTGTGCATGATTTGGTGGGTGTGGTGTGTTTGTGTTTCTTGGTGTTGCATTGATTTGTGCTGCGTGTGTATGTCTGGGTGCCTGTGTGCTCGGGTATGTGTGTACTCTGGTCAGGTGGGGGCATTGTGAGGGTGGAGGGGGAAGGGACAGGAGCTGGGATGGGAGGCTGGTAGGTCTGGATGGCTGCAGTCAGTGTGGAGGCCAGAGACTGGGCAGATCTCTCCAGGCCAGCCATGTCCAAATTATTGTCCTCCAGGAACGCAACAACTTAGGAAAACTTGTTGCCATGATTCTGGAGGGCATTCAGGACTGCAGTCTGACTCACAGAGATCTGCAGCAGGACGTCTATGGCCTCCACACTGAGGGCAGCAGGGGAGGAAGGGGCAGGGGCTGCGGTGCCTGGGGGTAAGGAGACTCTACCCTTCTTAGGGGAGCGGGCCCAGATAGTAGGTTTGAGAACAGTAGGGAGGGTGGACACAGGACGTGGTTTGGCGGACAGAGATGCAGATGTTCAGCTTCCTTGGTCTGCCAACACCATGGAGTCGCCGCTGGAGTGTGACGTCGTGGAGGTTGGTGTTTCACCTCTTACCTCCTCCAGGGCACTCCTGTCCCCCTCCGAGGCACTGGTCCCCTCCGTGTCGCTCAACCCTCGGGGGACCACTCAGGCCAGCTGCTTCCCTAATGGTGTCCGGCCCCTCTCCTTCCCTGGCCTCGGTTGATGCTGTAACAGGAGACATAGGTTCAATACAATGGCCTTGGCACAAATATGAAAGCAAATACATAACCAACTCTTTACACATCAGAAAGGGAAATTACTTGTACTGGCTGCATCAGCATGACCTTTGGCATGATAACAGGATGTATTGACACATAACGTGTACATTCATGCTACATGATGTGTTGACAATGCCAAATCCTATTGCATTTGCCAACATATACATCTCACATCCTATAGTGTGGAGTAACACCTACATGCTTCCTCTCAAATGAGCTACACATCCAATGGTGAAGTGTCCCTCCAACGTTATGAGGAAAGGCCATAACCACCACACATACAAACTGAGACATGCAAATAGGTAAATGACCTTACATGCATACACTAATATCTCTTAGTACTGCAGGACACCTACTTGGGATCAGTGGCTTCACAATCCAAATGCGTCATTGACATGGAAGTGGACACCACAACTAAATTACACCCCCAATCATCAGGCTCACTGCTGTCCACTGCCAGATGATGCAATTGAGACATACACATCAGCGGACTTGCTATGTGTCACAGGTAGTATGGATAAATGTAACGAAGCACCATGTACTAGTGTTAACAAGGAAAAAGGCACATTAGCCTGTCTTGGGCAATATCAGTCAAGGGCCTTGCATTTGAGCAGAAATTATACACCAAACATATGTCAGGACAACCTTTGAAGGACAGAAGTCATCAGAATGAGCCCATCCGTGAAGATGAAAGTGGCCTACACAAGGACAGGAAATGTGTGGTCAAAGCCATTGTCTGGTGTCTGTCATCCCTATGTTGTGCTGACTGCTGACACACAGGGCACAGCAATGTCTGAAGAGCTCACTGCCTGATGCAAGTCAGTAGCCACAACTTGACTGAGCACTGATGCACATTTACACCCCTCCTCAAAGCACACACAGTAAGCTCTGCCACTCAGGTTAACGTTGGCTGACTTGCTTGCAATGTACAGTGCAATACCTTTGAAACATACCACAATTTCATCTACACTGATCCCACCCAACCATTCACCCAATACCCACACACTGCTGCATTGCATAAACCTCACACTGTCTGCCCATCACAAAGACATATTGCCATGTACACAATGTTCAATTTGACATCAGCTAATGCATGACTGTTTTCATTACCATCTACACCATCAGCGCATGTGTGCATCTGCTATGATTGTGCCAGGAAAACAACTATTGTGATGCCATGCTGCAGGTAGGCAACTGAAGGTTGAGCTGTGATGCTGTCATCTGTGTCACTTGGGTACACAACACATAGGACAAGTGTATCCTCTGCTAACTCATTGCACCCTGAGTGCTCAATTGGCCATAACTCAAGCCACTGCTACACCATCACATGAGTCACAATGGTCTGGCAGCCACACTGCAAACACAAGGATGACAAGTGTACTGTGCTAGACAATTCACACCGTTCTTTTCATGTGTCTGAATGGGTCAGTTCAGACATCATTCTCCAGATGGGCTCTGCAAACATTGTAAGATCTGTTTGGGTGACACTGCCCATTTAAATGATAAATAAAGTTGAAACAGTTGTATACACCTGGAACCTCCTGCCATTCCTAGACAATCAACTTTCTACACATTGCATCACACATGAGACATCTCTACGCTTCCTGGGTTGATGATGGCTGGGATAAAGGTAGTCAGTCATGCACAAAGTCACACTCAGCCCAATACTCACCCCCAACGTGCTGCTGTTGGGCCCTCAAATGTCCATACAGCTCAAGCTGGGTCACCACCAGAATGCGGGCCATTAGGGGGGTCAAGTTCCGGTGCGCCAACCTGCCACTTCGGGGGGGCCAGCCCCAGCTGCATCTTGGCAACGTTCTTGCTGAATTGGCAGATGTCGTCCCACCTCTTGTGGCGGTGGGTGCTCAACCGGTTGGAGACGCCCAGGCTCCTCACCTTCGAGACTATGCCCTTCCATATGGCCTTTCGCTGATGGACTTTGAGCTGTAGGCATGGGAGGCATGTACAAAACATTTTGTCAACAATGTGTAGTGGACATTTCTGTGCCAGTTTAGACGAAAATGTACACATAGCACACACATTGATCCTTGGACTGCAAAGTCATAGAGACCATGTCACATTCTACGCTCTGATCAAGCTTAGTAAGTACAATGGGAACATCTGTGAGGATGGACCTGCTACCTGGTTATGACATACACATGCTGAGGCTGGCCATGTAGATGAGGGTGGGTAAGAATATCCTTTGTGGTGCGTAATGTGAGTGACCATGACAGACATGACACTGTAATTTAAACCTAGTGGGAATACTCACTGTGTCTTACACTGGAAACTCCTTTACGTCCAGGCCCATTGCATAGCATCACATGGTACAGAGGGAACAGTAAGGTACATGACACAACATTCACTCACTAAGGTGACAAGGTTAAGGGCTGTCATGTGTACAAATGATAGCCATATCTGTTGTGTCCAAATAGGAGGGTGCACCACTCAGATGACTAACCAAGTCAGTTGTAAGATGTGGACTTTAACCATTGTGCATTCACAGGACAGCCCTTTTGCCAATTGTTACACTGAGACTGGGATGCCATCACAATACTCACCTGCATGTGGAATGTGAATGGTGGCCCAGTACATACACATGTGATCCTCACCACAATGTGATACCAATAGTCGGATTACATCTCCACTGTACATGTCTCAGATGTGTAAGAGGTGAGTTCAGATAAATCTAGACAGATACAGATACAGGCCTTGTTTTAAACACCACACAGGAACAGGTGCAAAAAGTGAAAATTGGCCCATTTATCAGTGTAACTGTACAATTGGAAAACCTCATTCTGTCTAACTTCTCATTGCATGCAGTCAGAGATCATGGGGAAGAAGCCTCTACACACCCTTGCACCTTAACCGTGAAGTCATTATGCAAGTCAAACTAGCAAACATGATTCAGAAATATTAGAGGTAAAAGTGTCAAAGAGAGCGACATTGCTTACAATGGCGCCATCCTCTACACAGACTTAATTGCAACATATGAAATGTCATGTATGGGCCATGTAGTGGTCCTACAATAAAGGCATCTACATTGGCTTGCACTCTTTGGCACATACTGCTGTACAATTACATAAGCTAAGCATTCACAGGAATCAAAATTATGCACACATTCACTTTCCAGTACCTCTGGTGCACCATGTAGCCGCCCGTACTGGCCAAGGACCTCGTCCACCAGGAGCTCCAGCTCCTCTGGGGTGAAGGGACGGGCCCTTACCTTCTCAGTACGAGCCATGAGTGCTTCCAGAGATGACAAACAGCAGCAGGTGATGGGGAGGTATGTAGCAGTGTCTGTAGGCAAGTGACAAGTATGCCCATTTGCCACCTATAAATAGGTCACTAGGGTGGTTTCAGTGGTAGCCCAGCATTGCCATTGGTCCGCCTCAGTCACAAAACACTATTGTGTCCAATGCCTACCGTGATTTTCAAATCCTCGAATGCCGGCCACGACTACATGTCCCATTGGCTGCGATGTTATCCGCATTAGCGGTCTCATACCACGGGGGTCAGAATCTCTCCACCGCATCGCTGCCATTTAACAATTGTGTCCAATGGCAGTGACTTCAGTGGCTGAGCATGTCCACCGCAATGTTCAAATCCTCGAATGCTGGCCTGCGACGACATGTCCCATTGGCTGTCATGTTATTCGGATAGGTGGTGTCACACCGCGGGGGTCAGAATCTCTCCATCACATCGCTGGCATTTAACAATTGTGTCCAATGGCAGTGACCGCAGTGCCTGAGCACTCCCACCACGATGTTCAAATCCTTAAATGCCGGCTGCGACGACATGTCCAATTGGCTGCCATGTTATTCGCATATGCGGTGTCACACCGTGGGGGTCAGAATCTCTCAATCGCATCGCTGGCATTTAACAATTGTGTCCAATGGCAGTGACTGCTGTGGTTGGCACCTACTGCGCAGCTCACACCATCTAGCATCTGCAGTTCTTAACTAACAAATTGCAGAATTGTGTTCCACAAAATCATACATCAGGGGAACCTTGTGAGGGGACTCGATAGTGTGACATCAATTCTTCGAATCTTACACATGAGCTAGCTGTGCCCAGAGGTTTTCCAGCATTGCTTTGCCATTCCTCACAAGTCACTGTAATCCATGTATGCATGGACACACATTACCAGTCTAGTTGTGTTTCATTGTAGTGAATGTGGCAAAGTGTGTAATGCAGACTACACAGACAGGCAGAGTGGACTCTTCTCAAAAAATTTGCATATATGATGTACACAGTGCTGTAAAATACTAATGTATTGTCCTGTTTGGAGTAAATGGCAGACCATGCGGATGCAGTTGTGCATCACTTACATCATGGTGTGTCATGTTAAGAGACAACAGTTATAGCCATCTCAGGCCTAATGAATGTGCCACCTGTGATGTGTTCACTATCCACATGGCTGAGTATCTATAAATATGCAATGGACCATATGTCTGTCACCTATGCCACTATGCCCATTCTGGGAGTTTGTCTGTACCTCTTGTCAGCCTCATTATTTACATGATGACAATGTATGTCTACAGGTCACACGCACATGAGACTGATTCCACATGACTGTTCATCTTGTGCTGGTATGAATCATTGTGTATGCTGTAACCAACATCTCATCTTTTCCTGTTTCCACACGTGCAGCCTGCCAGAGAGAGAATGAGACACGCGCCTGTCTATTAGCCTTTTCCAGACCTGTTGACCATGGAGGAGTGAGACATCATAAAGAAGTTCTGACTCAAGCGCTGTCGTGTAGTTCCTATAAGACCTATATAGGATCTGCGCATTTCGACAACATACACTGCGGGACTGGTGTCCAGACTGATTCCAAACACCCCCACGGGGTATGTTGGCCTGTGTGCCAGCTAGCTCGCAATGCCACTATAACCTCCTCTTACCAAGGAGAGAATAGTTCTTGGCAACTTTCGAACATGACAACCCTGATCCCTCAGGACCGTGGAAACAGTAACCTACTTTTCGCTCAGTCACTCGTGCTCACTTGCTCACTTGTTCTCAGAGAGATACACAGAATAAACGGTTGGGACGTTTTCAATTTTTATTGAACAGTCGTTATTCTAGCGTAAAATAAGTGCACTGAAATCACCAGTAGACAGTAGCATATATAAATGAGTAGCAGCACTAAGAAAGTAAACAAATGGTAGGTTTCCACCATTTTGCTAAAACCATAAATATAGGTGAGTATATAAAATACATGGCAATAAAATGCGTACTCCTACGATGCACCCTAACTAGATGTACCTAAGTGTACCCAGCATGTGAGTAGGTGTAAAGCCAAGAATCCCTCTAGGATAAAGCCAACTCCATTACCTGATGTTAGCCTGCGGGACCTCGTTCTAGTCTCGAGCTGAACACCCCGCGAGGGATGTCAGACCACTGCGAGCTGGAGTATCTGCATGCAGGGACCTCAGCGTCTCGCGTCAGTGTGTCGGCACGGAAGTCATGATCTCCTCTCCCTATCTCAGCAAGATGTGGTGTTTATATACCCTAAGGTATCCCCAGGGGTTCTACCTTGCTGTGTCAGTGTCGGACTTAGGATGACGTCGGGAATGAACTTTATACACAGTTATTATGCAGGAGATGATGGTCCTGCTGTGATTCCAAGAAACTAAGAATCCTCATGCATAATTTATGAGGCCAGTGTCCAGGGTAAAACCCTACGTATTTGTGTGTAGTATTGTAACTGGGTAAACGGTCAGTCCTTGAAATCCGTTATGTATGTAGTATAGGAGAGAATGTAGGTGAAGGGTTATGATGTTACCTAGACCTATATCGGGGTACCTATATGAAATATAACACCCACTCATCATCCGACTGGATGACATTACTAAGATCTAGCGTACTACCAAGGCGTCGAGAGGTTTGTACGCAACAAATAATAAAAATATTCTTTAAGAGAAGTTAAAAAGCGTTAAAATAAACCTTTAAAAGTGTTTTATTTTAAAAAATCATTCAAGTAGTGACTCTAAGGTGTCCATTTATATAGTCCGAACAACTACAAGCATTTGAAAGCCATGCAGGTCAAAAGGTTTCAATTTGGAATTTCAAAAAATGTAAAAGCCAAATCTTCCCCGCGTGCGACATGCCAAATGTTTATGTGTCCTTGCTGGTAGATGCACATTGCTGCTGTCTGCATACGCAGCTGGCAATCCCTGTAACACCTCACAAAGAATCTCAATTGAGCACAGATGATATTCCGTACTGCTTGCAGCAGGTGCCGGGGCAGCCTGTGCCACATCCAAGGCCTGAGTGTTGGAGGATCCGATGTCCATACCAACAGTAGCAGAAACTACCTGTGATGGCTCTAAGAATGCTGCCAACAACATGGGAATACGCTAAGGACACTGCAGAACATGGGCCGTTATCGGGTCCAGTAAAGCATCAACATCCGGTGGTGCAGCAGATGGAAGTGTCAGAAAGAGGTCCAACACCCATTCTTCTCCGCAGAAGAGGCATCGGAGAACAGGTAGGACACAGTCCATCCAGACTGGTGTCTTGTGGTTTGTGGCCTCCTGGCCTGCCTTGCTACGTTGTCTTAGGCCTGGCTGCCATAATGCTTTTCTTTGCACACGTTACTCTGAGCCGTTGTTCTATCGACCTCTGCTCTTGCCAAGATTTGCCAAGTTATTTTAGCACTGTCTGCATTTTCTATCTTTCACCTTTTCTCCTGTTCACTTTGGGCTCAGTCTGCACAACATGTACAAGGTCGAATAACAACGTTTCCTTGTTCTTGCTGATTTGGCCAGTCCCTCGCACCTAGACATAACACTATGTACAGCTGCCATGGAGAAATTTGTGTGCTTTTAATATTGCGGTTTTCCCGCTCTACAGACACTTGGAGAAAACCTTTCCAGGGAGAAGAGCTGTGATTGTCTGCTGATGTAGTTTTGCATCTAGAGACTGAGGTATGGGGGTTCGCTAGTCAAAGCCCAGAGGTCTTCTATTTTTATAATAAACTAGCTTCCAGCACGGGGAGGGTGGTAAGGTCATTTAGCCCTATATCCACTGCTTTATGAGATGCTTTCCCCGTTTGTATTCTATGGAGTTGTAACTATGCTGATTATATTATTCTTATGCATTATGCTTATAGTACTGACACGTGTACTGTATCTTAGAGCACGTAAGTTGAAATAAACATTTTAACCTATACTGTGTCTCTTCTTACGCACGTTGTGGACAGGTACGAGTGAGAGACGAAAGAGTGTTCTTGCTTCTGCGAGTCCTGAGAAAGAGATACCGTGTTCTGGGTTGTCTAATCATTGGCATATTGTTGCTGATGGGACGCTAAGGCTAGTTGGGTTGGGGTTTTAGGTGCTAAGGTTTATGTTTGGCTCACCACTATATTCCGAGGTCCTATTATCCTGTGCATAGCTCTGTGTGTGCAGAATCCCTATAACATGGCACGACCAACGAGTGGGCTTATCTGCGAGACGCTTGAGTAGTACTTGTGCTTGTCCACTACCCCCTCACATACGCTTCCGGAAGCGTGTGTGACGGTGATACCTCCTATGTTGACGTTTTTGTAGGTTCTTTCAAGCTTGAAGTTGTTAAAAGGTTTTTGACTAAAACCCTATATTGTGCTGCCTTCTGTTAGGTTGTCGAACATCCCCAATCGTAATGGCGGGTGTAAACATAGCGGCACATAGCCGCACAGCGCTCCGGGATCACTTAAGGGTGTATGGAGTGCCAGACACGGGGGTCGAACTGATCTTTGTGGTGCAAGCCGATCCGGCTTTCCACTTTGAAGTGTTCTACTCTTGGGTCACCTTTCCAGCGGTGGATGCGAACGATAATCTGTTCCATGAATATGAACCCACCGTTGTTCCTGCTGCCTATAGACCTTATACTAATCTTGAAGTACCGCTCACGGCTTGGCAGCACCGTGTTTGGTTTGATGGCGCCCTCCCACAACCGGTAACCACGGTTCGTTTAGGCCCCTTATCTATTGATGGGGCCACTTGGCCTGTTTTGGCCGGGTACACCCCACATCCGCGATATATGACAAATACCAGTCGCGGACCTGCGCAATATGTATTCGGCTTTGGTGCGAGTGCATCGCGCCTTAGTGCAATATGTTACAGGCAACATCCAGGGAGCCCCACCTGGAGTTGCGGGCCATCCAGCTGCTGCGGCCGGAGTGACCATAAGTCCTGTCATGGTGAACTCAGTGATGGGCAAACGTCCACAAAATAAGGATGATTTTCCGTATTGACTTGCAGAAAAATTTGACCAGTTGGAGGCGGTTTTTCCAAACACAACACCGGTGGATAAACATAGAATTCTTACGATTAGTTTGCCAAAAGACTTAATTCCCGAGTTAACAGCATGCGACAACTGGGGTAGGGTATTCGCAGCAGTATATTTGAAGTGTTTCGGCACTCCTTCCATGACGGTTCTCCCCTCTGTAATTAAAAAAGTAGAGGATGAACATGGCCCTGAGGCGGCTGTGGAATTAGGGATGAGACTGGTGGGAGTGTTTGAAGTAGTAGCTGAGTTGATCCTTGCGAATGTCAAGGGCGATGCAGTGAACTTTCAAGTAGCTAATGCTTTGGCTTTGGTCCCAGAATTGGACAAGCCTCGCGAATTACCGAAAATTATTACCCAGGCTTACAAAACTATTGCCAGAAATAGCCTGGGCAATAAGCCTTTTGCAAAACAGCAAACACAATCGCAACAACCACAACAACAATCCAAACCTCAATCTGAAAAAGATGAGAGACCAGTCTTCACTAAAAAGAGCTGGAGGCTGAAAAAACAGGGTAAGCAACAAAAGAAACCGGGGTCGAGAGGCGCATCCCCGGTTTCAGTCTCTTCTGAACGCACTTATGATTTACGCGATAGGGCGAGAATTAAATCACCGGACAGGTTTCAGGTCCCTGATACGCGTTCTCCTCGTTCTTCACAGGCACAGACAACTTCGCAGGCCGGTGGAGGAGAGCGCCAGGATAGAGGAAGGGGTCGAGAGGCTCCACAGGGACGAGACCAACCTCGACAACAGGTCAGAGGGAAAGCAGAAGACTTTCAGCGTTCTCGCCCACAATTTCAGAAGAAGAAAGTTGCCGCTGTAACAGCGAGATATGCCACAGACGGTGAGAACGAGACTCCTGAATTGGACGTGGGCAGTGACCCTCCTAGACAGCGCCGCGGAAGTTACCATAGTGCGGGAGGCGCTACGTCCTCATATGGAGGCGACAGCAACTGAAACATTCATTACTGTCGAGACAGCTGACACCAGAGTGGCACCCCCTGACAGACTTTTTAATATTGTCATTCAAATCGAAGGTGATATACAGCGTGTAATTAAAGGGATTTTTTGGGAGAATCTGACCTCTTCATACGACATTTTGTTAGCGGAGGTGGATTGGCCACCCCATTCGTTCTTGCTGCGCGTAAAGGGGAGGAGGTAATCCTTCCGAGCTTTTCTCGACATGTCCCAAAGGACAAAGCGGAGGCTCTTGCAGCTGAGTGGGCTGTGTCCCTGGCTCCTGCGTTATACCGCAACCACGTGGGTTGGGATGAAGACTCTCCCCCCCATGAAATACCTTTGCGGTCCCTACCACAGCCGCAACCCCAATATCCCATTAAACGGGACGCCAAAGGTCCTGTTTCTGAAATTCTGACTCAGTTGGAATATCAGGGAGTAATTGAAAGATGCGTATCACCTATGAACAATCCCCTTTTCGCGGTTTCTAAACCCGATGGATCGTACCGCTTAGTTTTGGATTACGGGCATTTGAACTCTCATTGTCGGACCTTTGCGGTGCAAAATACCCACAGTTCTGCGCTTGTAGACAGTCTTGTTCGTAAAAAATATAAAACGACACTTGACCTTTCAAATGGATTCTACACGCACAACTTAGCCCCGGAGAGCAGCCAATGGAGCGCTTTTACTTCCGGCGGTAAATTATTCAAATTCAGGCGTTTACCTATGGGCTATAAGAACAGTCCCGGCGTATTCGCCGCCCGTGTTGTCTCTTTGTTAGACGGCATTGACCAAGATGCATGTTCGTACGTCAATGACATTTATCTGATGGACGACGAATTGTTCCCGCATCTCTCCCGAGTAGACCGCATTATTCTAGAATTTGCGGTTCAAGGTTACAAATTTAATTTTGCCAAATCTCATATTGCTGAATTTTCGTTTTGTTCTTGGGCTACGAGCTCAACAATGAAGGTAAGGGCTTAGCCCCCCACTTCCTAGAAAAATGTGCACTCTTGTGCCCTCCTACAAATCTGAAAAAACTTCAGTCTCTGCTGGGTTTCCTGAACTTCGGGCGTACTTACATTCCCGAATACGCTCAGCGTATCAAGCCACTGTATGCCTTGATACAACCTAACTTTTCGAAGTCTTGCTGGCTTCCGGAGCATTCCTCCATTCTGCAGTCATTGCAGACAGACCTTCTAGAGTCTAAATACCTGTTGACGCGTGATAACCACACAAACCTGGTGATTAGAATAATTCCGGGGGCAGTGGGTTTCACGTACTTAACCTTTAACGAAGGTGACACAGTACCCATCGCATACAAGTCACATCTGTACACTTCCGCAGAAATGCGCTTTTCGTCTGTGGAGAAAGTTCTAACAGCAGTGCAAATGGCGATTCTAAAGGAACGCGCACTGGCACAGGGAAAGCGCATTCTGGTGGTAACACCCTATCCTGCCCTAGAGGCAGTGACAAAGGCAAGTGTTCCGAACTCCAAAGCTTTGCACCCCCGTTGGATTCAATGGGCAACATCTTTGACGTCTCCTGATGTCACTTTCATTTTCGATTCTTCTCTTCAGACTCAGGAGTTTTTACAGTATGAATTAGTTCATCCTCCTCCTCTGTCTTTGCTTCCGCTTGAGGATTACGACTGTGTGATCTATACCGATGGTTCGGCTCAACCGTCCACGGGGTGCAAGCATGCTTATTCAGCCGCATGTGCTATTGTTGCAGGTACCTTTGTGAACGGAAAGTTCAAATCCACTGTAGTGCACACTCAGGCACTCGGGGACAATTGGCCGAGCTGCGCGCATTGGTGCTTGCGCTTGAGTTTGTTAATCCTGATGTGACCACTCTCATTGTATGCGATTCTTATTACTGTGTTCAATCTTACAATGACAATCTGTTCTTTTGGTCGCAAAACGACTATAGAGACGCAAAAGGTAGCACAATTAAGCATAAAATGATTTGGGTTCGGGTGGCAGAATTGAGACAACGTCTGCCACTCACACAGGTGGTTCACACCCTAGGCCATCAGCGGGTGGGCGCACACGCTATTGGTAACGGTCTGGCAGATGAAGCTGCCAGATCAGCAGTAGTCACCTGTTCAGTAGCAGCAGTTACTAGATCCATGTCTAAAATTGACACCGATATTTTGGCAGCTATTGCTGCGACAAAGGAAGGTGCTAATTACCCTCTGGGTTTTCCTTCCAAATATTCTTATCAGTTTGGTCCCGAACAGGCTCCTTATGTAACAATACCCGACGTTGGTGATCGGCTGATCCCCAACGCAGACCGCAGACTTTCCTTGATAACGGCAGCACACGAAGGCATGGCTTCGGCTCATGCTGGAGTGTCTGCGACCGTTTCCATCTTGCAGCAGTGTTACTGGTGGCGTGGTTTATATAAAGACACCCGTACTTATGTGCTTTCCTGTGACGTTTGTCAACAGATTAAGCCTTCCACGGTTACACGACCACCACAGACCTCGCTCTGCATTTCTAACAGACCCTTTGGGTGTGTTTACCTGGATCACTGCGGTCCATTTTCTTCAGACACTGCCTATAAATATATCTTAGTGGCAGTGGACTCGTGCACACGTTTCATCTGGGTCTGGCCACAACGGAGTGCTGACGCTCGAAATGTCATCAGGGATTTGCGTGTCTTTGTGGGAATTTTCGCTTGCGGCACCTTCCATTCTGACCAAGGTCCAGCGTTTGCCTCTAAGGCTTACAAGGACGCAATGGGTTCACTGGGGGTGCGGGTGAAATTTTCGTCTCCGTATAGGCCTGAGGGCAACTCAATCGTTGAACGAATGAACCGTGACTTAAAGCAATCCTTGACAGCTAGAATCTTAGGTACTGGCAGGAACTGGCTGGCCTACTTGTATACCGTACAACGTGCACTTAATAATCTCCCTAGAAGACCTCTGGGTGGGCGGACCCCATACAAAATGCTCTTTGGCATCAGAATGTTTGTGCCTGACTTGATGGTCTAGACATGGCGGCGCAATCCGCCAAGTTTGATGTAGATAACCATTCTACTATGTTACAGGACTTACAAGAAGCCCGAGACAACCTTGCAATCGCACATTTACCTTCAGCCACAGATCCTGCCCTGCAGATCCCTGTTGCCGGCTGGCTTCGGAAGATTGGCGACCTGGTTCGAGAGAAGGTGGAGAACAAAAAAGAATTCGGCCCCTCTTATCGTGCACCGGTTCCAGTCCTGGGCTTGAAGGGAACACGTACAGTCATCTTACCACCGCTTCCTGGTCGCAAGGAGAACAGATACATCTCAGTGGAAAATGTCAAGCTACAACATCTGGCCGATCCTGAATAGTGTTACACCAGCGGTCTCTTATCCTGCCATTTACCGGACTTGTGTTCGTGGCCCTCCTGCCCGAACGGTCACTGATGTTATACTTGAGATGGTTGATTTGCCTGAAAGTATACTCGAACCCCCTATCTCACCCTGCATCGCCGAGAACGAGTATACCTATCCCGAAACAGAATCGGTGGCACACCTACCAACAACGCCACTGAGCCCAACACGTTATTCCTTTGACTCGGATTCCACCTCATCAATTGTCCCGTCCAAGTTCAGTATTTTTGTATCCTGGTTTAGAGACAATTTTTTGATTCCCCGCTGGACATACATCTGGTTGGTGCTTTTCTTCATTTTTTTGTTCATGTCCATTGGCTTTGTCACAGTGTTTTTTCTACTCATCAATGGTCACTATTTACCTGAACGCTCTGCTGTGAACAGTGTCGCTGGAACTTTGGCTCCACATTCCTCATCTCACATCATGAAGCGTGACCACACATTCGTGAACATTTCAGCTTTTCCAGTTGCTGATGGCATCGTATGGGATGCGGTAAATTTTCAAATTCATGGACCGACAGAAATTATTAATGTACCTAATGTCCTTCGAGTTTCGATGGGTGATGTAGTAAAAAGTAATATTCATTCTGACGATTGGGATGTGCATGCAGTTGAAGCATTGTTTGCTGATTTAAAATATTATGCTTCCTTTAATGCTGAAGATTTGTATATGAATTCTGCGAATTATGCCGATTTGTATTGCTACCAGCATTGGGGCAACCATTTTGTTCATAAACCAAGTACACTACGTGGTTCTTTCGCCTACACCCAATGGGAACATTGCCCAAACCCTTTACCGGGTAGCTCCCAGACTCTTAGAAATAAATTTACCTATTTCACTGATTTTAATAGATCGAACCCTGGGTCCTATTATTTTAAATTAAACGCCCCATCCACTCAGAAAATCATGTTGACCCACACCAAATTGCTTTATTCGGGCTCCTTTTTGAGCGCCTTAGCTATGGGTGGTTATGAATACTGGAAGGACACTGTGGATTTGAAATCGATCTGGGGCTCAAAGCCTTGGCAGGTGCAAGGCACCGAGGCCTTGCACCGTGCCTGCCTTATCCCGGCCCAAATTGTGTTTCTGAATGCTTCCATCTATCAGACTACGTGTTGGGGTTTGGCTACCACCAAACAATTAAACGCACCATCAATTCCATCCCCGTCTTCCACCACAAACAACATCTTGCATTTTAATATGTCCCTTGCGGCCTTGCAGGTTTTGTTTCAGAACAATTCGTTTAATGTTTCTACGCTTGTTCAGTCACCCTGGTTGGCTTGGCCCATATCATCTAATGCGTGCCAACTGCATTTTCACGACTCAGTTCCTGGCTATAAACAGGACAGGCCCGACCCGAGGTTTTCTGACTCCCGTACTGTCACCACATATTCTGTTGGTAAATTATGTAAACAATGGATGCAGCATTCTTCCCTAGACTCTGTTAAACAACATTTGTCCCTCCTTTCAGGCACTATTGATCTGTCCGACTTTATATTGGGGCCTCGTGGTCCACGACCGAAGAGATTCATTTATGAAGCTTATAATGAACTCTGGAAGCTGTCGCAAATGGAAGCTGCTTCCCGTTTACGGGAAATAGACCAATCAAATTTGGAAAAAGTGCTTGCTGTTGTTGACAATAGTATTAATACCCTGTCTTCCCGCATCTACACGTTAGAGAATATTGTGTCCTCTGTTGTTGATATTGTACAAGATAATGTTTCTGTGTTGTATCATGGTCAGAATCAGTTACGTTCAGTTATGCAGTTTGCGTGGACTTTGCAAACACTTAAGTTAGGTAAAGTTCCTTGGCATTTTTTGAACACCACTGCCTTATTTCTGCCTTTTAATTTAACTGACAAACAACAGTTCATGTCCATGAAAGATGCGGATTACACTCTGTTACATATCGAGAAAGTGGAGCCCTTACCGTTCTCTGTGGCGGAATTAGATTCTGCTGTGTGGCTAGTTCATGGGGTTATCGCTTTGCCTTTTTCCTTGTTTGAATTTAGCTCGTGCATGAAACATTATCCTGTGGGCCGTTTCCAGCCCTTGGGTAGTGCCTTCCTGCATGAACTTTGGTCCCTGCCTTTCATGTACAAATGCCTTAGAGACGGGAAGGAAGTTTTTCTTACGGGGGAGTCATGCGATTCAACTGTGGGTCATTCCCTTATTTGTAAACATATTAAACTGCACGGAGCTTGTAACGTTTCCGCTCCGAATCTTGCTTGTGTGTTGAAGGGTATTCCCGCTCCTGCTATTTCTCCTTCTTTTACTTTGCTTACAAATGGTAGCTATCTGCTTTTGAATAACGAAAACTGCTGTGGCATGCAGGCCGGCATACCCTATATTGTTACGGTTTCGCACAGGGTTGTCTGCTGCAAGAATGTGCTTTTTCCTCCCCCTCACGACATCCTAGATAATTCTATTTGGCCTTCCATTCCTACCATGAAGGCAGATTTCAATAAGCTGAGCAGAATAAAGGCGCTATTATTGAACCAGGAGGTTATGCTCACATCCGCCAGGGAGACATTCATTCTCCAGGTGGCAAGTACCCACAGTGAAATACAGGCCCTTTTGAAAACCAAACTCCCACAGCATTTCGGGGAATTAATTCACCGTATTTTTAACGCATCTAACACTGAAGGTCTGGTGCACTTTTTTAAAGTTGTGGGGTCCGGCCTTGTATCCACTTTCCAAACTATTTTTGGTGTGATACCGGCATTTATTCATTCAATTTTTTCCAGCGTCTTTGGTGGCTTCCCATTGATCCTCGCCTTGGCGGCTGGTGTCCTGCTGTTGGTCTGTTTTCTGCGCAATGGCTGCTCCCCGATGGGCCCTTCTCGACCCCGAACGCCTCCAGCTGCTCCGTGAGCGCATCCTGGCAGGTTTCAGCGTTTTGCCTTTGGCTACACTGAGTGTGTCCTATACCCTTTCTTTTCGCTTTGCGTATTTCACTTGCGTGCAACCTGTGATGTCTTGCATCTGCTGTCCTTTCACCTGGACCATGGATTATTGCCTCTCCAATACGTCGTTGTCTGTTCCGGATTTTGTTCAGTTGGTGGGTCCCTTAGAGGCCCATGAACGGGACTGTTCCGTTGCAGGCTGCATGACGCGTGCGGCTGCACTGGGGATTTTGGCGCAATGGGATATCTGGGCGGCTGCTCAGAGTCTCCTACAACAAAGTTATATTGAATATCACGCAAGCTGTCCCGCATTGCTTTTGGATGCTCCATCCTCTGAGGAACATTCCTGCAGCTTTGATCTGTTGGACTGGATGGCGTCTATGTTTTCTGACGATTCCAATGATGTCCTCTTGGATGCTATAGCGTTTTTCTGCACTTACACGCTGTTGGACTGACGTGAACTACCTCGCTGGCTCTCTTTTTTTTTTCTCATCGGATATTTTTTTTCTCTCTCCCATTCGTTGTCCTTCACGGGGACTGCGTCCACTACAGACGTTTCTGTTCTGCTCGGTCCATTTGAACTCTGTCTTCGTCCTTTGTCTTGGCCGATGGACTGTCCAGGGGAGGGTGTCTTGTGGTTTGTGGCCTCCTGGCCTGCCTTGCTACGTTGTCTTATGCCTGGCTGCCATAATGCTTTTCTTTGCACACGTTACTCTGAGCCGTTGTTCTATCGACCTCTCCTCTTGCCAAGTTATTTGCCAAGTTATTTTAGCACTGTCTGCATGTTCTATCTTTCACCTTTTCTCCTGTTCACTTTGGGCTCAGTCTGCACAACATGTACAACGTCGAATAACAACGTTTCCTTGTTCTTGCTGATTTGGCCAGTCCCTCGCACCTAGACATAACACTATGTACAGCTGCCATGGAGAAATTTGTGTGCTTTTAATATTGCGGTTTTCCCGCTCTACAGACACTTGGAGAAAACCTTTCCAGGGAGAAGAGCTGTGATTGTCTGCTGATGTAGTTTTGCATCTAGAGACTGAGGTATGGGGGTTCGCTAGTCAAAGCCCAGAGGTCTTCTATTTTTATAATAAACTAGCTTCCAGCACGGGGAGGGTGGTAAGGTCATTTTGCCCTATATCCACTGCTTTATGAGATGCTTTCCCCGTTTGTATTCTATGGAGTTGTAACTATGCTGATTATATTATTCTTATGCATTATGCTTATAGTACTGACACGTGTACTGTATCTTAGAGCACGTAAGTTGAAATAAACATTTTAACCTATACTGTGTCTCTTCTTACGCACGTTGTGGACAGGTACGAGTGAGTGACGAAAGAGTGTTCTTGCTTCTGCGAGTCCTGGGAAAGAGATACCGTGTTCTGGGTTGTCTAATCATTGGTACATTGTTGCTAATCAATCAATCAATCAATCATGTCACTTATAAAGCGCACTACATACCCGCGAGGGTCTCAAGGCGCTGGGGGAAGAGGGGGGTCTAATGGGACGCTAAGGCTAGTTGGGTTGGGGTTTTAGGTGCTAAGGTTTATGTTTGGCTCACCACTATATTCCGAGGTCCTATTATCCTGTGCATAGCTCTGTGTGTGCAGAATCCCTATAACGTGTCAGTACTATAAGCATAATGCATAAGCCGAGGACCTTGTGATCTGGAGATCAAAAGTCTCCCGGGCGGAGGTTAAGGGCACGGTTCGTTGTAAAAGCATGGCTTTCATTCTGCTCAGAGTATCAAACCGTATAAAGGAAACATTTAGCGAAGGCCATAACGTCGCCTCCTTGACTGTATGTGTTGGCGGAAACAATACTTGCATACAGCAAGTAACCCTGGAGCTCACGGTGACTAGATATGCGATGCCCGGAAGCAGACAATTCAGGAGCTTTGTCGGCAGTTGGTGCCTCAGTTAAGGGCTCACAGAATCTATCCCACAGCTCTGACCCAAACAGTGAAGGTGATAGCCACCCTGCATTTCTTTGCAACTAGTTCTTTTCAGTACACGGTGACTACATCAGGTGGGATGTCATAACCGATGTTCAGTATGATGTTGCGTGATGTCTTGTCTGCATTGATGATACACATGGACAGTTATATACATTTCCCAAGGAGAGAAGAATTGACAACTGTGAAGGAAGACTTCTTTTACCTAGGTCGCATCCCACATGTCATAGGAGACATTGATGGCACACACATTGGCCTTGTGCCACCTCAGCCACGTGAGCAAATCTATAGGAACCGGAAACATCATCATTCTATCAAAGTGCAAGTGACATGCCTTGCAGATTTGAACATTTCACATGCCTGTACCAAATTCCCAGGATCTGCCCATGACTCCTATGTCATGCGGGACAGCAACATACCCCTACAACCGGAGAGGGCCTAGCTTGTTGGTGAGTGAGATGTGTCCATCTTTTGTGTGTGTGTGTGTGATACATGCTGTCATCCTCAGCAAGTTCCAGATTCCTGATTGCACATCTGTGTGTCTCACTACTAGGTGACTCAGCGTATCCACACCGGCATTGGTTGCTGTCCCCGCTGAGAAATCCAACAACGCCATGGGAAGTCCGCTTCAATGAGGCCCATGAGAGGACACGTTGAGTAGTGGAGCGGGCTTTTGGGCTCCTGAAGGCCAGATTCCGCTGTTTGGACAAGACCGGTAGAGCCCTCCTCTACTCACCCAAGAAGGTTTATTAGATCACAGTCGCCTTATCCACAATGTTGCATTGCACAAGGACATCCATCTGATTTTGGCTGATGGGGACCAGCAGGAGCCCCCGGGTGAGAATCCTGACATGGACAGTGAAGATTATAGTGGCGAAGAGGAAGGTCTTGACCTGCGTCAATAGCTCATCAACAACTACTTCCCTTGAGTGTAAGTATGCAGTAAGATGGCATGACCTTGACAGTTGCATTTGCTGTTGTGGTGAAGCAGTGAGGAAGTGGTGGGCTGCTGACTGTTTGGTGTACGAAACTGGGCTACTTTGTGGAGAGCTGTCATTGGATGAGCTCTTAAATGATGTATATGTTTAAGGTGTAGGTATGTGATGTCTGATCTGATCCATGTACTGTGTACTCCAGGAGTGGAGTGTTGTTGCTGTGACATCATTGAAATGCTCCCTGAAATTTCCTTGTTGTGTCCTTTGTAGGTCCCTTCACCCTGTCATTTTCAATATGACCTGTCAGTTTATTGACATCATCTGCAGTATGATGCTGTTCTGCCAGGAAAAATGGACATGAGGTGTCCCTGGGAATGTCTGACCTTGACTTTGTGAGCACAACTCAGGTTTGCAAGCAACTTGCAGAGCGATAGGATGGATGTTTCAGGTACACCTTGGTATTTCTATTGTGTTGTGTGTTGGTGCATAGCCTATGAGTTTCATTGTGTTCTTCGTTACATTGTGTCTGTGGCCCAATACATGTTTGTCAACGTTCACCTAGAATGATACCTCTCTGTGGGCGAACTGGATGTAGATGTGTGTCATAATTGTATGCCACAGAGCTCATGTGACAACATGTACACATGTCCTAAGGACATCCAGAAGATGCAGCCACACCTGTTTGGAGTGTACCAGTGCTGATTTGCATGTTGGACCTGTTGCTGTTACTTTTTGGCTGTGTGAAGTCTCTTGTGGCCTACTTGACATGTCTGCGGCCACACTAATGATACATCAGTGTGATTACTCTGGCATTGGACAAAGCCTGATGTTTCCTCAACATACTTGTATCTGAGATGTTGATATGTGTAAACTGTAGTACTGCATGTTCCACCAGTGTCAGATGTGTAATGTCACTGTGTGGATGCGCTTCTCCTCCTAAGCACCTACAGGTGTGACACTGTAATAAAGATATATGTGTACTTTAGACTTCAATGTCTGTTTATGTTGACATGTTTGATATACTCATCTGCAATGTTAGCTGCACCTAGTGACTGCCTAAATTGTTTTGCACATAATGTCATCTGGCGGTACATTCGCAGTCAAGTTCATATAGTACTTAATCTAAAAAACTTAGACAAAGGGATGTGTGATAGGTGTATTTATTTTGGTGCACATGGTGAGTCCAACAAAGTGAATAACAGTGGGAAGGTGAACACAGAGGGGCGAAGTTGTCAGTGATGGTAGAAGAACACATTAGAGTTGTTACGACATTTTAATGAGTCCACAGTCCAACAGACTCCTGCCATCAGGATGGAAATGTGTGACAGGACAATTGGTGCCATCAGGGGTGGCTCTGCTTCCTGGCTTGGGTTGGTGCATGCCACTTGAATCTCCTGTTGGGCTTCTCGGACTTCCCTGCTTACGTTGGGGGGGGAGGGAGGGTTCCACTGTTGCAGTCTCTGAGGTGTCTGAGGACACAGCGTGTGACAGGTCCTCCCTCCCTGTGGCAGCCGCAGAGGTTGATGGTGTAGCTGTGGGCTGGCCACCTGATGAAGATGTTGTGGGGGAAGCGTGACTTGAGCTGCACTGATGTCCCTCAGCATCCCAACGAGCTGGCCCATGATCTCAATAAGTTATCCAAACCGGTTGTCCACGGACCACTGCAGCAGCTTGATCTCCCGGAGTTCCTCAATGACCTGGCCCATCTCTCCTTGGTTGTTTTCATAGACAGCAAGGACTCTGACGATGGTGGCCGGGGCTTCAGTGTCAACAGTGGTCTCACGTACTTGGCCTCTAGTGGGCCTCCCACCAGCCCTGCCCCTGCACCTGTGCCCTTGGCTGAGCCTGTGCCCGCACACTGTCCCCTGCATCCTCGGTGAGCGTGATGTTGGTGCTCACCTCCGGGACGGGTACTGTGGTGCAGGCAGCGGTGGTGGTGGTTGTGTTGGTTGGTCCACAGGTAGTTTGGGCAGTGCTCAGCGTTGTTGTGGCTGCTGTGGTGGGAGTTGTGATGGTGGGGCTAGTGAGACCCACTGATTGTGTCTGCCCTGGCTGGCCAGAAGGGCCAGGTTGGTCCTCCACGTCCGATTGGTGGGGAGATTCGGCATCCGAGAGTTCATGATCCAGGGGTGGAGACTGGCTTTGCTCATTGTTTTGAGTCTCATCTGCTGTTGATTGAGATCCGCCTGTTGGAGAAATGTTACATTGTCAGGATGTTGAATGCATTCCACAAAATGTTCGACAATGAGTAATGGGTTGAAGGAGACAAAAGGCTTGGGGCCAGATGCACGACAATTGTATTTTGCGACTCACAAATTGCGTTGCTTTGCGATTCGCAATTTGAGAGTAGCAAAATTCAATGTACAACAGTGTCTCAGACACTGTTTGCGATTCCCAATGGGGTCGCAAATTGCATGCCTCATCAATATTCATGAGGCAAGCGCAATTTGCGACCCCATTGGGAATGGCTAGCACTCTCAGGGATGGCGGCCTGCTGGAGTCAGCAGACCACCATGTCTGGGACTGCTTTTTAAATAAAGCAGGTCTTTTTTTTAAAATGCAGCTCGTTTTCCTTAAAGGAAAACGGGATGCATTTAAAAAACAAAAATGAAACTTTTCAGTTTCATTTTTTAAGGGCAGGCAGTGGTCCCTGGGACCATTGCCTGCTGTTAAAAAATATTTACGCACACACTAACAAAGGGGAAGGGGTCCCCTGGGGACCCCTTCCCATGTGCGAGTGGTTTACCACCTACTTGAAGTAGGTGGTAAACTGCACGTGTTTTGCGACCACAAATGCGGTTGCAAAACAACAGTACATGGCATGGTGACTTGCTATTAGGAAGGGACGCCCCTTCCTAATAGCGAGAGTCGCAAACGCTATTTTGCGAGTCAGTGACTCGCAAAATAGCGTTTGTGCATGCCTGGAACCTTTTT
The DNA here is from genome assembly GCA_963921515.1 of Calotriton arnoldi. Classification (NCBI taxonomy): domain Eukaryota; kingdom Metazoa; phylum Chordata; class Amphibia; order Caudata; family Salamandridae; genus Calotriton; species Calotriton arnoldi. The sequence continues at coordinate 403,521 of CAWUFW010011406.1, forward strand.
TGCGGTCGCAAACAGGCCGATCTTCCGTTTGCGGGCGCAAAAAAGGGTTGTACATCTGGACCTTGGTCTTGGACATAAAGGACATTATCCATGTTCTTCACCTGTATGACATGAAATAGAGGTACATCCATTACTTTTTTCTGAACTGACATGGACATAATGATTATTGTACATCTTGATATTGCCTGTTTAAATCAACATGTCATTACCTACCAACTTTATGCTCAGCCACTGTAGTTTTGGCATGTGTATTGTTCAGTTTGCAATACCATGTGTTTAATATGCAGGCATATTCCAATTTGTGTTGTCCATTTTGCAGTGCTCACCATATGTGTTGTATTCTTTGAATGAGTGTCCATGCATGTATTGTGGCCACCTTCATGCTTTTCATCATTTGTGTTTACACATATATTGTGATATGTCTTGACATTCCTTTCCTGGAGCCTTGGTGATTGACAGTATGATTAGTCAGACATGTACGTGAGCATAGCTATGTATGCAGTTGATGTGACATATGGAGCAGTGTAGACATGGCTGACAAGTGCGGATGGTGTGAGAGCAGTGTTACATGCTGTTCAGGGGTGAGGCAAGAGAGCATAAAATAGCTACCTACCTGTAAGGAAAGGCAGAGGAGTGAAATGGCTGCCACATTGCTCTGGGGTGGGAGGGGTGTTCCATCCTGTTCAGGGGTGAGGCAAGAGGGCCTGGTGGGAGTTGTAGTGGTGGCTGGCTGTCCCCACACACCCCACTAGTAAGATGGCTACCTACTTGTAAGGTGGAACAGAGGAGTAAAATGGCTGCCACATGGCTCTGGGGTGGAGGGGTGTTCCATCCTGTTCAGGGGTGAGACAAGAGGGCCTGGTGGGAGTTGTAGTAGTGGCTGACTGTCCCCACATCCCCCCTAGTAAGATGGCTACCTACCTACCTACCTCTAAGGTGAGGCAGAGGAATGAAATGGCTACCACATAGCTCTGGGGTGGGACAGGTGTTCTATCTTGTCCATCCATTTTAAGTCACAATTCTGAAAATGCCACTTTGGGAAAGTTGACATTTCCTTGACCTAACCAGTTGTGCCTTCTGCCTGTGCCCTGGGTCACATGACTGTGAATGGCTCTGCTGTTGGGGTTTGTGTATTCCTTCCAGACATTGCAACAAAAGGTGACCAGGTGTGGGCAGGATGGGCCATCCTGCCAGAATGGCTAGGGCGGAGCTGTGCCCTGCCCACTTATACTTCGATGGACTTGCCTCCAACATACAGAAAGGAACCGGACAAAAGCCTTTTGTCATCTCAGACTTCTTGGAACCCTTACAGGGGAAGGGAAAAACTTTCCAGAAGCTGATGTGGGGGTAGAACAGGGTGCTCCCCACCCAACACAAAGGCTGGTATCAGGTATAAATATTGGCCTGCTCTTCGCGCTGACCACCCACAGTGCTCTCTTCTCTCCTCATGGCATCCTGCTCCACTGCAAACGGCACTCTTTGCGCAAAACTTTGAAAAGGTAACATTTTAGTCTCTGTATGTGGGCCACGCTCCATCGCGGTCAGCTTGAACTTGTGACTTTTGCCCCGTCTAACACGACAAAATGATCGCGAGTACTGCTTTGTACTTTTAGGCCCTATATTAACCTTAAACTTTCAAACTGCATATCTGTGGTTTTACTGATTGAATTGTTGGTGTTCTAGTCTCATTTTATTTATTAAAATATAATCTATGTTTCTCAATTGTTTGGGATTTTTATTGTGTTGTGTTTTCACTGTATTACTGTTTGTGTGCTGCATAAATACTTTACACTTTGCCTCTAAGTTAAGCCTTGCTGCTTTTGTTCCAAGCTACCAAAGTGTTAAGGACAGGTTAATTTAGTGACTTTTGTGGTCCAACCGGACAAGGATTGTGGTTGTTGCCTGAGCAGGGTTTCCACCCACCTCAACTAAAAACCCATTATTGTAGAACTTGTAAAACACCTAATACCTGACTGCGTCTTATGACGCTGGTATTACATGCCCTACCTAGCCAAATAAACTAGTGTTTAGCTTTTTCCTGAAGACTGAGATTAAGGGCAACAGCATGACATCAATCTGCAATGTAACTCAAGCTAGAAGTAGGAGCATCCGTCACAAGAGATAAGGCAGCATAGGAATAGATGAGGAGGCTTTATCTTTAGTCTCTAGGCTCTTCCTTGGACAGTGTGGCTTTACTCTTGTGGTAAGAGATGGTGGAGCCCAGATAGTTGAGGCATGTAAAGGAAAGGCAGCCTGTTTTAAACTGAATATCACTGAATGCCACAAGAAACCTGTTTAGTAACAGCTTGGCTAACGGTATGTGACCGCTTTCCGCTTTTTCCGATTTACAGGCATGCAGAGCCCCATGCCAGACACTGTTGCACCGATATAATGAATTTCTCTATATTCTATCAATAATTTAGTCATTTTGTGGCTTATATATTCCGGGTTCTTCCGGGTTCCGGGTATCGGATTTATGACAACCATCCCTAGGTGGATGGTAGGAATGGGGAAGCACATACAAGCCCATGACATTCATTTATTAAGCTTCCAAGTCTATAATTCTACCATTAATTGTGGAGATTCCTCTTCCGATTCAGGCAGGGCAACTTTTTTTTTTAATTGATTTTCATTGTATTAAGCAGTGTTCACAAACGGTATCAAGTCTGCACAATCCATCTCGCTAAACAATTATTAATTGTACATAGCACCACAATATTTAACAATCAGCATATCAGCATATCAGTATCTTATCCAAGCACCAACACAGAAGAATAGTAATCACCTTGTCCCCACCTCATCTTTAAGAAGATGTGGATGTTCTCGGAGGTAGACAGTAAGAGGCTCCCAGAAATTAGAGGGTTTAGCAGCTGTGGGCAATTCTTCTGCATATAACAAAAAATTATCCTTACAGTATATAGAGTCCAGTATCCAGTGATGTACGGTGGGCGCTTTCCTGCTGTCCCAATGCATTGCTACCCTCCTCTTTGCCAACAGTAGCTCTATGGCCGCCACTTTCTTTTTGGCAGACTTCAAATGCGTTAGATGCCCCAATAGACATAATTGCGGTGTACAGTCCAGTTTAAGATTCAAAATTTCACCCAGCATAGATATAACCTGTACCCAGTATAATTTTACCTTGTTACAGTGCCACGCCAGGTGTCCAAAGTCAGCCGAGTCAGCTCCACAGCGTTTACATCTCGCGTCTGTTCTCAGGCCATGTCTGTGTAAGTGAAACGGGGTGTGATAGGTCTGGTGTAAGTATTTGTAATGAATAATACGCAAATTACCATTAGGAGTGAGTAGTTCGGTGAGTGCACAACAGGATTGCCATTCGTCCCCAGTCAATGGTACATCAAGTATGAGATTCCATTTGTCAAGGGACTTTTGGGTGTTAGCTCCAGTTTCCCTCTGTAAAGATCTGTAGAGTCGGGCTACTAAGTTGGTATTATCCGGGGCGGTTATTAGTAATTGTAATGTTTCTAATGTGGGTGGTTCATTTGGGTATGTAGGGTAGAGTACCTTGACAGATGCACGTAGCTTATGGTACGCAAATCGGAACAGCAGTGTTTGATTACTCACATATGTTAAATCAGTCAGATCTATGAACGTACCATCTGGGTATAAATCACCCATCATTGTAATGCCCACCTGCTTGAATAAATCCATAGCTCCCTTTTCTTGCGTTACAGACAGCGCAGGGTGTTGAGCCAGAGGCATGTTCGGGGCGTAGAGTGGAGTTTTGTCCGTGAGGTGACTAATACGTTTCCATGCTAGGGATGTGGTGCGTATGGTGTTAATTTCATGTTTTGTCAAGTGAGGTCGGTGATGTGTTAATATATGTGCCAGTTCGATGGGATGGGCATCCCCATCTTCTACCGCAAGGTGTGGCATATAGCGGATCGGATGGAACCAATAGTACGCGTATTGCGCTTGAGCGCACAAATAATATAGGTATAGATCAGGAACTGTAAACCCTCCTGAGGCGTATGGCAATATCATCGTGTGGAGACTTATTCTGGCTTGTTTCCCCGCCCATATTAATTTAGCAAAGTTTGTACGGAGGCGTTTAAATATAGGTGCTGGTGGTGTGATAGGTATGTTAGTAAAAAGGTAGAGCAGCTTAGGAAGGACTACCATTTTCACAAGAGATATTCTATCCGCCAAAGACAGCAGGAGTGTGATCCAGCGGGCTATTTGTGTTTCTATTTTGTCAATTGCAGTGCCATAGTTTGTTCAGAGTACTATTTCAGAATCACGGTGAATCCAAATTCCAAGGTATTTGATGGGCTCATCCTGCCAGACTAGGGGGAAGTCCATGTGTATCTCTTTTGTATTTTCAGTGAGTGGTATGACTGCTGACTTGGACCAATTTATTTGAAGACCAGATTGTCTACTAAATTTTATATATTCCCTAAGTACCGGTGAGAGATTGGTGTCAGGGTCTCTGACATACAATACCATATTGTCCGCATAGAGCGAAATGGCAATGGGACGTAATTTGAATTTTAAGGCCGTGTGCGCATATTTCTGTCGTATTTTACAGGCTAACGGTTCCAGGGCAATAGAGAATAATAGTGGGGAGAGTGGGCAACCCTGCCGCGTTCCACGTTGTATTGAGATTGGATCTGATATATGTCTATTAACTTTTATACGTGCAGTGGGTTTAGTGTAAAGGAGTTTAATCCAATTCAGCAGCATAGGGGGTAGTCCAATACGTTGCAGTATAGTGAATAAATAGGTCCATTCAATCGAATCAAAAGCCTTGGCTGCATCGAATAGTACAGCCACTGCCTCCATCTCGGGATTAAGCTGATGTAAGAGTGCGAATATGGTGCGAAGATTATGTGCTGTAGACCTAGACGGTATGAAACCAGATTGGTCAGGTAAAACAATAGCTGTCATAAGCGGTTGTAGTCTAGTCGCAATCATTTTGGCCAGTATCTTAGTGTCCGTGTTTATTAAGGATAATGGCCGATATGAGTCCGCTGTTTTTATCAGGTTTTAATAATGCCACTATTAATGCTTCACGTAAAGTTGGGGGGAGCATCTGACTATGATATGCCTCGTCATACATTTCTAGTAAATACGGACTGAGTAAATCGGAAAATGCTTTGTAGAACTCACCCGTATATCCATCAGGCCCTGGTGTTTTGCCATTTGGAAGTGTTTTTATAGCAGCTTGTACTTCCTCAATAGTGATTGGCTGTGCAAGGAACTCACGCTGTCCGTCTGACAGCCATGCCAATGCGATATCCTCAACATAGTCTAGTATCTCCTGCATGTGGGCCGTATTGCGCATTTTATATAATTCTCCATAGTTGCTCATAAATGTGCGGAGAATGCAGCCAGTGTCATAATGCGTTATATTATCACCATCTGTCATTTGTAGAACGGTGTGTTGTTTGTGTTCCAGGCGTATATTATGTGCAAGTATGTGGCCCGGTCTGCCCCCCTCACCTATCTTACGTGCTGTTTGGCGTTTCGTGATATATTTCAATTCATCGTCCGCTAATTCGTTATATGTATCTACTTCGTTTCGAATGTTTCCTAATATATCTGCACTTCGAGTGCTGTCAAATGCTGTTTCCAGCTTACGGATACGCGCCTCACATTGCTGCAGCTGCGTGCGAATATCTTTAAGGATCCCTGCAGTTGTGCTAATGCAGATACCGCCTAGGGTCGCCTTAAAGGCTTCCCAAAGAGTACCCGCACTATCTACCGATTGTTTGTTTATAGTGAAAAAGTCCTCTATCGCTGTATGAATTGTTTCAGCATATAGGGGGTCCAAGAGAGAGGTGGCATTGAATCGCCATATAAATGGTGGTGGGATGTGTGTCGGGACTTGTAGGGTTAATAGGACAGGGTTGTGGTCCGATAACGTTTTAGGGAGGTGTCTGATGTCCTGGGCCCATGTGCATGCTTGGTCCGTGAGTAACCAATAGTCTATCCTGGACCAACTATGATGTACAGAAGAGGAATGGGTACTTTCGTATGTGTGTGGATTGCGCATGCGCCATATGTCATGCATACGAAATTCTGCCAGCGCGCTCAATATCACAGCTGCAGCTCGTGGATGAGTCTCAGCCGTGGCGGTTGATCTATCACAAGTACTATCAAGTGCCACATTCATATCTCCACCCCATAACAACTCCATAGGAGGGAGCTCTCGTAACTTGGTGCATACAGTCGCAAAGAAGTCAGGATCATCTATGTTTGGCCCGTATGTATTAATGAGGCCCACTTTTGTACCTCGTAATATATCGGTAATTATGACGTATCGTCCCTGTGCGTCTGTTAATGTTTGCTCCAGCGAGAATTGCATGCCTTTTCTGATCAGGGTCGTCACACCTCGGGCATATGCAGAATAAGAGGAGGATACTACCAATTCAGCCCATCGCTTGCCAAAACCCTCCGCTCTGCCCTTGATCAAATGCATTTCTTGTAACAGGGCTATGTCTACGTGGTGTCTGTCTAGGTATGTAAAGACTTGTCTGATTTTTCTAGGATTATTGAGAACCCGTACGTTCTAGGTGACAAATTTCAAGGGTATAGGGTTAGCGTTAATGTGCATCAATGTATTTCCAATTAACATGTTTTGGATATGTTAGTGTGGTACTTGGGTCGCCTATATGTGGTTCTATATTGAATATAATTATACATTTCAGATGTACTTGTGCAGCAATAACAACAGTTGAAATCCGTACAGCAGTGTGGTACAGTAAATTAAAGAACTGTCGAGCCCTCCCAACTAACCCCACCACCCACCCCTCCCACTACGTCATCCCAATTACAACGAAGACAAACCCAAAAAACCAGGAAAATACCCTACCCCCCCTCACCCTTCCCCTGAGAAAATTTGAAACTGGTTGTGGGATACACAGGGTGGTGGGAGCCGCCAGCCGGGAACCCCGGTGACGAGAGTCACTCAGGGGGCGCCCAACAACAGAGTGAATCACTCCGTGCGTCGAAGCCCGCTATTTATGCAGGATCTGGCTTACCACTAATACTAATGTGGTAGTATAATTGTGGCTATAGATGACTTAAACAGCGATAAAATACAATATAAAGAGTCATATCCTACAATTTTCTATGAGCGTGGAGGGGTAATAGTCCTATTAAGCACTTATCTGTAATGCTAAGGTGTCTCTGCCATTGAGTTCATTTGTGCCTCTCAGTGGCCAGGCGGTAGGTTCGTACATAATGATCTGCTACTCAATGTCCGATGCACCAGTTTGTTCCTCGTGTTCTCCCCTCGGCGATTTCCGGCGTGGAAGTTGAGATCCTCTTCGTTGCAGGAATTTGAGCACATCCTTCGGCTCGTTGTAGATCATGGTCTTTCCCCCATCCGACACTCTCAACCTGGCTGGGTAGATCATTGCATATGGGATGTTCTGCTCTCGTAATTTCTTTTTAACAGACACAAACCGTTTCCGGGCCTCCTGAACAAGTGGTGTAAAGTCAGGATATATTGATACATCCATACCTTGATGCTTTAATTGTCCCAGTTCACGAGCTCTGCGGAGTGCCGCATCCCGGTCCCGATAGTTTAGTATCTTTGCAATTATCGGACGTGGCCTGGCTCCCGGAGGCGGTGGCGGAGCAAGGGATCTATGAGCTCTCTCGACAATGACGATGTCAGAAAAAGTGTCTTTTCCTAATAGAGTTATTAGTAGTTGTTCTATATATTGCTCCATGGGCCCCGTGTTGGTCATCTCGGCAATTCCCATAAGGCGTATGTTACTCCGGCGGGAGCGCGCCTCTAGATCTTCAGTCTTTGCCAACAGCATTTCAAGGTGCTTGCTCATTGTCCCTTGTTTAGCATCCATTTGCTGTTGGGCATCCTCTGCTTCCGATATTCGGTGCTCCGCCATATCTAGTCTTTCAGTATGTTTGTCCAGGCGCTCGGACATTCGATCCACCCGGGTAGTAAGAGAGTCAATTTTCCCATCAATGGTAGAAAGGGCAGCTTTTATCGAGGAAAACATGGCCTGCACATCCTCAGTAGCGATCCCACCAGCCGTCGATGTCCCTTGCTGCGCAGCGGTGTGGTCATCCGGGTCAGTCTCAACCGCCTTTTTTGGGTGTTCAAAGCTAATTTTAGGCTAGTTTCTGTCTGGCTTGCCCATGATGAAACAATGCAGGAGGTTGCAGCCGGCACAGTGTGCGAGCCAGGTAGCAGCGTGGGTCAAGGAGAGCGCAGCTTGATAGTACCACTCAGGCCGGCGGCCCCCACACGCAACACGTTATGAATCAGCCCTCCAGGGCACAGGGAGGAGGCGATGGGTCAGCGGCCCTCCAAATACACAGGTCCCAAGCCGACAGCCCCGCACCTCACGCCGCGGCACGGTATTCGCAGACCAGCGCCGCGGCTACAGGACACCTTGATTCGAAGGATGATGGCCTCTGCCAGTATGTGCACCGTGAATGCTCTTCAGTTCGTGCGGCCTAGTATTCCCTCCACCCGGGTACCAGCAAGCAGACACCGAGCCGCGCGCACACTAGCAGCGATGTCTTGTTGTAGGGGGGCCAAAGTGATTTATAGCCTCCAGAGAGGTGCAGCACTGTTCCGTGGGGGGGTGCGGCGCCCACAGCAGAGTCACCAACAGTAGCGGGCAGGCCAACCCAGTATGTGTCGCATGTGCAGCATTTGGTGCAGCGCTATTTGTAGTAGTGCTGGGGGAGGGGGAGGGCCCGGAGGCAGCGAATCGGGCGTGGAGCAGGGGAGCCAGCTGTCATCCGCACTTGCCGCCACCGAACCACCCAGGCCGTCAGTGCGATGACGCCGCACAGAGAGCGCAGCCGGCGGCGCCAGCCACCATAGTACTCACAGAGGTCGCGGATCACATCGCCCTCACCTCCGGCCACCACGGGCAAGGATCGTCAGCAGGCAAGTGGCTCCAGTCCTCACAGCGGGTAGCAGCGAGCACAGTCGTCCACCCGCAGGACACCCTCCGCGGGACGGAGGTCCAGTCGGAACTGTCAGCGCAGCCCCGCGAGGCTCACACTCTCTGCATTCCTGCCCACCGCAGAGTAGGGTTCCGCACGCACACGTGGTATAGGCCACACTGCCGCCGATTTCTTCCAGGCTTATTTCTGCATGTTTTGGATGATCAGCCGCTGTAAAAGTCAGAGCATCGGATCGGGGTGATATTCCGATACCGCTTTCTTGTATTTCTGCCACAGCAGCGGAATTACGACGCAGGATATTTGCAGGATAGTTGAGCGCCCGAAGAAGCTCGCTTAATCAGCGGCCATCTTCAGGCATGGCTAGCTCCGCCCCATCCAGGCAGGGCAACCTTGGTTTAGTGAAATAGTGTGAGTGCGAGAGGAAATTTGCAAGGCAGGTCCATGCAGTGAAAGCTCAGGGCTGAGGAGCTAACTAGGTGGGGGTGATGTGGTGGAGAAGCACCCCACACTGGGGGTGCCACTCCCCTGCAGCTCTTTCCCTGCTCATGTGAGCCCTTGTTCACAGCTCTCTTCCGCATTGATTTTGTGCATGCCATGAACCCCAGCACTCTTAGTGCCTTGCACCTTCGTTAAAAAATAAGTAGAGGCCACTGCTCAGGTTCCAAACAAACAGGGTCAGCCACTGTTTTAAGGCAGTTGTCAGTGCCAATGATCAACATGACTATGGGTACGATGCCAGTATTGTGACAGTTTTATGGCACTGCTTTAGACCCAGGCTATTGATTCCAATAGGGTCCACATCAGGCCAGTAACAATCAACAGAGAACAAGAAATGGGTGAGAATGAGAGAGGATACCCCTGCAGAGATCATACCTTACTGATCCCCAGCAGAGTGCTGAATGGACATGTACATACAAGGCTGTGGAAACAGAACTGCTAACGGATTTTAGCCATCGCTTTATGGCTAATCATAACAATATAATAAAATTCAAGTTTGCACTTGGATGGCTTGCTTTATACAGCTTGGCATTGTGAGAGATTGCACCAATTGTGAGCAAGGGCACATGCCAGATCCAGCCAGAGCCTACCACTGCCAGAGCCTACCTGCCAACAGGGCCATCAGTTTGGGTCTGCAGTGATGAAACTGTAGGCAGGAACCTTCCTGCTTTCTTTTGCCCTCGAACAATGAGTGAACCTGGTAGATGAAACCAGGCAGAGTAGGGGCAGTTTTGCAAACATACCAGTTGCTGGGGCCATGTTTTTTTTCCAGCGCTGTACTTCTCCACCAAACCACACATCATATGATGGTGGGAGCTGGAGCTGGAACTCCAGGTGTCGGGCTGAAGCCACAGTATACAGCTTTGCATAGCGGCTTTTGACCCTCTTCCCTCCCCATATACACTGGCCCTTCCTGAGGCGAGGGTGGTCAATCGCCTGAGTACATACTGGCCACCACCACCTATGATGAAGGAGAGGCAAATCGCATCCCTTTAAGTAAGTGGCAAATGTGGGTGAGTGGGCCTCGGGTGGGTGGGCCCCGGGTGGTTGGGCCCCCAGGTTGGTGGGCCCTCTCATCAGAGTCAGCAAGCCTAATTAGAATCAACAAGGCTATGGGCAGTCTTGGTGCCCAGAATAAACCACTGATAAGATACAATTCTGAAGCTAGATTGACAGTGGTAGAAAACAGTCTTTCCTTATGTCTACACGCCTGGTCCCAGTGGACTGGTCAGTTCCCTCCCTTCTCAAAAAACCGCCCCAATCCATTTGAGTACTGCAATTTCCACTCCATTCTATGCCTTTCTTTCACAGTAGAAATTCTGTTAAGGGCAGCACTTCACCAGTTTCAATACAACTTAGATCTTCACAGCCTCCACCAGCCTCACCAATATGGGTTTCTCCTCCACTGTAGGACACCGACTGCCAATATGCAGGTAGTAGATGATATTCTATCAACCACTGCAATGGTGAAAAATGTCTCTTAGAGCTGCTTGACCTATCAATGTTTGTTGCTTCGATCGAACACCAGGTCCTACTTGAGACCCCTGCATTCACATGGACATCATTAACATGGTCTTAAATTGGTTTATCTCACATCTCTCTGGAAGACAACAATTTCTACAGGTGCACCACTTTCTGTGTCCTGTGGAGTTCCACAGGGATCTACTCTCACTCCCAACTGTTCAGACAATATAAGGTGCCAATGGGAGTGCTACTCAGCCAACAAGACATTGCTACCAACTAGTATGTTGACAACACCCTATTCTTTAAAGTGTTGCTGGTTAACTAGATCTTTAAATTCAGGTCCTGCCCAAACATATTTGGAACCTGGATGTCTGCAGAAACTCTACCCAACAAATTCTGAGCATTTACTTATAAATGGGGGGATATTCAAGCCCTTAATCCAGGAGTAGCTTAGTAATATAAATTTGGATTGCTTCTCATCCATCATTCATCCTCGGCTAAACCCTTGGTCTTAGGGCATTGACTTTTCTCTGTCCTTGAAGGCTCACATCAAGAACAAGGTAGAAATAGCATGGTTCCAGATCGTATTACTGTACAGATTCAAGTTCTTCCTCTCTTGCATGAATTTCCATTTCAGAGTCCAAAGTTTTGTCATAGCACACATAGACAGAGGGAACACACAACTCAATCGGCTTCTATGGAATCCTAATGAAACCAATCAATATTGTTCATCACACAGCAGAATGAGAAATCGTCATCCAACAAAAGTTCAGACACATCTCCCATACCTTGAAAGAGCTGTTTCGCTCCTCCCCCCTGCAAGAATACACTCTAGACTATGTCCTGTGACCAGTGACCTAGCAAAACTTGAGGGGACACTCATGCAAAGTACATAGAGGGGGTCCCACCACGCTCTGGACCGAGTCAGGAGCTATCAGGCCAGGGGCCTGCTGCTCGTGCACAGTGGCAGAGGCCCCCCACACCGCAGGGGGGGGCTCCTAGGGCTATTGTTACACCACTGCCCGTGACATATAAGGTAGTCCCCTTGAGTAATCTTGAATACCTTGGTTCTAAACTCAACATTTCTGGAGGCTGGACCACACCTCTGGCCTGGTTGGAAATCCAAAAGACCCACAAGGAATGCATATGCCAGCAGGCTTTCTGTGTATATGGACAAGACTCTAGAATGACCTTTCTTTGCAACTCAGACTTGCTACTAAATTGGAGCAATATACGAATGATCTCAAAATTCATCTCCTTGGAAACTTACTATCGCTATAAATTGTATTATTTTGCTCCCACGCCTCAACGCACTCAAATGTTTGTTTCTGAGCTCTTCTGTTTATATATGCATTCATTGCCCTTAAGCTCTCATTATAAATGTAACTGCATGTCACTGTATCCTCATGTTAGCTACACATCCTGTTGCTATGTGCAGCATTCACTGCCCTCTGGGGCTCAATGCAAACTAAGTCCAATAAAATGAAGAATCCCAGAGTCCATGCAGCCCGCCAGATATCACCCCATGCGATGGGCTCAGGTCCCTGCTATATAGCTCATGCAAGCTCAGCGTCCAAAAGGCTGTCCTTGTATTTAGTTCGGAAAAGGGGTTGGACTATCACGGTTTAGCGGTTTAATAGTGCCGTGTATTGTTACTGAGAGGTCTATGACCTCCATATTGTGCTACGGAGTCCATTTGCCTGTGATCTGCCACAAAAGCAGGAGTGACTGTATGATATTTGCGCAGGACAGAGAGGGCCCTAGTGTTCCTTGGGTGACGTGGGGACTGTCTTGGTGTGGTTGTGTTGTGTCCGCCTAGTAAAGATTTCCTGTGGTGTTTGTGTCCAATATTTCCCTCTTTCTATGTCATATTCCAACGTGGTAGCCAGCCTTATGACAATAAGAGGATTATTTTTAGGACATTCTTGTTTTGCACTAACCAAACTGGAGGCACTGACATTATTTTTGCTTCACAGGGCAGTCCTGGAGACTAAGCAGATACCCAGTGCCTATGAGGGAAAAGCTCAGAATGTACTTACAACACAGGCACTGCTAACCTAACCACAGTAAGCACATTGTGCCCTCTCCTCTTCAAAAGATGTGCTCTCTTTTATTTCTAACTTCGTGGAAACGGAATAACGCCTGTGCCAGATATGGCCATGGGAACAAGGAGTGCCAATGGCTGCATTTCGTTGGTGGTGTTAATTTTGCAATATTAAGATAGCGGATGTCTGCTACTCTGCTCCCAGTGTTTTGGGACAGTCTCTGTTTTTGTGGCAAGCGTACTGTAGCCTGGTACCACCTACCACCATTGGTGCAGTGGTGCTCTGACGATGCACTGCTTTCAACACTGGTGGCTGGCAAAATACTGAATATGATTTTGCATTTCCCTTATTGTAGTCTGAACTTATTTATGATCTTATAAATCCTCAGTTTGCACCACCCTCTTTCTGGCTCGAGCTAATTTTTAGTCTTTCATCCTGCCATTTTGCACAACACTCTATCTACTTATTGCCCATAGTGCAGTCATGGGGCACATCAACCTGCTGCCATACACATGCCAAGCCCACACTAAATGCTGGCAAAAGAACCTCAAATAGTTCCTGGTTCGTATTTCCTATAAGAAAACAAATGTCAGTAGTGCTGATCTCCCAACAAATCTAGGAGCATATTTACTAAGAAGTGTCGGAGTGCGACGTTAGCCTTTCTGGCTTAACGCCACACTCCGCCACTTCTGAAACAAAGGGCTGTACCATATTTACAACAATATGGTGCAGCTCTGCATTTCCCCCTATGCTGGCGCTAAATTTAGCAGCATAGCGCCAACGCAGATACCCTTGCACCATAGTGCAAGTGTGTCTGCGTTGAGGGGAAGATTGTTTATGTGCCGGAAGGTGTCCCTTCCTGCACATAAACAATCTTTAAATGGCGTTTTGTAACTTCTATGTGTGCTGCTTAATGCAGCACACATAGAAATTGCAAAATGTCATTTTTAAAAATGATTATTTATGTGCAGGAAGGGACACCTTCCTGCACATAAACAATCAATTGCCTTTTGCTGTTTCTATGTGTGCTGCACAACGCAATACACATGGAAACAGCAAAAACGAGGAGAAATTAAACCTTTCTCTTCGTTTCGCAAGGTTAAGACCAGGTTTTTCCTGGTCTTAATTTTGGTGCTGCCCCATATTTACGTCACCCTTGTAAATATGGGGCAGGGTCAAAATCAATGGGTGTTGTGGTGGAGCGCCCACCGCAATTGCCGTCCCCTTTCACGCTAAGTAAAGCGTGAAAGGGTGCCTCATTTACAAGGCAGCGTTAAACCACGTTAAGTGGCTTAACGCTGCCTTGTAAATATGATGAAGCCCCTATCGCCACTACAACGTCCTGAGAAGTGACATTGTGGTGGCGATAGGGGCTTGTAAATATGCCCCTTAGTGTGTTTTACAGACTAACCGAAAAACTTTTTATAAACTTGATTCATTATCAGCATATAATGCAGTATATACAGACAGTACATTTCCAGTTTTTCTATAATGATCAGTATCTCAAACCTCAACCTCCATAGCAGAGCCACGCCCCCCTCCACCTCCTCTGTTGGCTGCACCTCACCTTTATCCTCTGTCTTTCCTATTGTGGTATACTTCACCTCACCCTTACCCATTGAAAGTCCCTAAATCGCAGCAGCACCACTGCTATCATGACTATAATTCTGATTCCTTTGTTGCCTGTCCTTGCTTACCAAGAATGCAATATTCAATAAAGGGGGCACAGGGAATGATCAGATTTTCTCCCAAAAATATTCCTCTTCAAGGTAATGACATCTAGTAAGCTCAAATACCCAGCTTCCCTTTTTAAAGCCATTGGGGCAGATTTACAAGCCCCTTGCGCCACTTTTACGTCACTTTTAACATGGGAAAAGTGATGCAAAAGTGGCGCAAGGGGCTTGTAAATCTGCCCCATTGTTTCTACCCAAGGATATTGTGATGCAACGCTTCGCTATCAGTAAAGCCAGCCCAGCCAGACCACTATTACTCTTCGGTATCTCCTGCGTCACAACAGCCACCATAACTATCAAAGTTTTTAGGTATGGTCTTTCAGTCATAGCTTCAAAATGTCCACCCAGAAATATCTAACAAAGAAGCCAAGCCATATAAATTCATTTTCAGCAGCTCCACTCTTAGAACTAGCATTAGACCTATAAAAGCACATTCTCTGCAGGCATTTTAGAAGTAACATACACCTGATGTAAGTACTTAAAATGCAACAATGTATGTACTTTGTTGCAGGATATCAGTTAGTTTGCCTAAATAAGTATTGCCATTGGTCACAAGAAATGAGGGGTCTTGGACATTGACTGCCACTGTGCCCTACTTTTATCATTTGCATTATTTATAAATCCCAACAGCCTTTTGTATGATGATTTTCCTATCACGTTTCATCCCAGTAGCCCACTTTAAAATATCCAGAGTGCGAGGTTGTCTCCGAAATCAAAGCAAAGCCCCCAACTTGCTTTTCATTCTAAAATACAGAAAAACTCTATTATTCCTTGTCAACTCCTCTTCTTAAAAATTTCCAGTGTTAAGAATTGGTACCCTCAGGTTGGCGCTCAAAGATGGCGGATCCTCTGCACTGAACTCCCTGTTTAACCCTCGACATCCGATACAATCCTAGGATCCAAGGAATGGGTGCACCAACTGCTAGTGTGGGAGCAATGAAAAGGGGTCTCCCTTTGCCCATCTGACCCCGGAGACAGCTGTGTAAAGCGGATGACCAATTGGTGGCAAGTGGAGCCAGGATCAGCCCTGCGGCCTGGTACAAACTGAGCGGCCTGCAGGAGGAGTAGGGGAATTGTGGTGCCTTGTTGGGACAGTCATTGTTCTGCAGGGTGGAGGCACGGTTCGACTGCAGCCGCAAAGCTGTTGGTTTCTGGCCATGCAGGAGAGGTGCTGTGTCCTGGCCAGGCTGCACCGATGAATGTGGAGTTGATGGGGGAGGGGATGCGGCACGGCAGAGCTGCCCGGAGCTGCGCAGCAGTGGTCAGGGGAGCGGACATTATTGTGGGGCTCAGGCGAGAACAAGTGGACCACTTAATTAGTAAAGACCTCATCTGGCGTTACCTGGCACAGTTGAAGAGACCCAAGTGGGCTCTAGGAACGCCAGGGCCAGAGGATGGTGCTCCTGAACATTGTGGGCCTCCTTCCCCCTCCCTGTAGAGTAGGCCTATGGCTCTGTGGCAGCACGTCCCTCCCCCTTTTTTCAGTGCCTGTTTGCTGGGTTGTGCTGTTGTGGTTCGTTCGGGCAGAGACTGCGACTGCTTTGAGGACCCTTGGCAGGATGGAGGATGGCAAGTCTCAGTTTACTGAAAGAGCTATGAGCCGGACTGGGCCATTACATCCTCGACTACTGCAGCCTTGTGCTGTGAGGTGATGTTGCGGCTCTTCCATGCTCACGTAGGGCGCATGTGACATTGGGCAAAAATGCGACCCTCCCTTATGCTGTGGACAGTAATCTTGGAAGTATCTGCCTTGGGTTACCAGCTCAACTCTCTCCCCACTGGTGAAGACCGTAGAGTCTCAGTATGCTTTCTCAATGTGCTGACGATGGAGGGGACTACCCAATCGCTGCCTGCCCCAGAGACCTTTGGTGGTGATTCTCTATCTGTGGAGTACTGGGCTATGGGCTATCGTCAGTTCTGAAGCAAGAGGGAGAGACCAGACTCATCAACAAATCTCTGTGAGCGGATCCTTGTAGTGCTGGAGAGATAGTTGTGGGTGACCTTAATGATGGACAAGGACAAGCAGGGGCAGCAGCCCTCACAGAGGAGGAATGACAAATTCCCCAGGCCTCATTCAGTGCAGGGCAAACAGATGATGGGAGCACATCCCTGGAGGGTAAAGTCTGTTAATTAAGTGTCGACCTCTCTCTGCTTTGGCAGGACTTGAGAAGTGCGGTTGATCAGATTCCATTGAAATGGACGGCTATCTGACCTCCAAAGAATAGTCTGCCAACTTGACACACGTGTGGAAAATCCCTAAGGACAGTCGCAAAGAAATACCTTCAGAATTGCGGACATACCCAAGTGATCAGAGGATCAGTCACCCACTCACTTCATCACGATATGGCTGAAATCCTGGGTCCCAGTGGACGAGACCTCGAACTGCTTCCTAGTTGAGAGAGCACATAGATACCTGGCCCAGTGCCCTCCGTCTGGGGCACCTGCGTGGCAGATGGTTGCATGTATTTTCAACTTTGCACACAGAGATATCATTAGGAGAGCTGCTCGAAAATTGGATAAATTACACTGTGGTCCTGCTACGATGATGACATTCCCAGACCATACTCTTAAAGTTCAACAGCAGCGATGCTCGTCCTTGAGGTGAAACAGAAGCTGAGTGCAATGCAAGTAAAATATATGATCCACTTCCTGGCCAAATTGAAGGTTATTTCCATGGACAAGGCTATTTTCATTGACACACTAGAAAGCACACGACACTGGATCGAGGAGAGACCAAATCCCAATAACGCCCACCCTTCTGCTCCACCTTCCTCCTGGCAGGTTGGAGACGATCTGCCGTCCTGAAGTCAAAAGACATCTAAATTGATCAGAGGATACTACATCTCCCAGCCCAAAGCTGTCCTGCTCACCAAGACAACCGAAAACCACACCACCTACAAGGACGCCATGACGGACTACCACAACCAGATCAGAGCCACCAAAAGGAACTTCATCCACAACAAAATCCTGGCCAACTCCACCAACTCCAAGGAACTTTTCAGTGTCATTCAAGAATTCACCAACCCACGCAGCGAAGCCACAGACATCACCCCATCCCAAGACCTCTGCGACAAGCTTGGAACCTATTTCCACCTCAAGATCAAAAACCTCTATGACAACTTCATCGCCCATCCACAAGGCGCCACAGACGGCCCCCCCACCCCCCAGAAACACCAGCCAGCCCACCATGTCCAACTGGACACCGATCACGGCCGAAGACACCGCCTCGACCATGAAAAGCATCCACTCGGGGGCCCCCACCGACCCCGTCCCCCCTCACATCTACCACAGAGCTGTGGCCACCATCGCACCCAAACTACAACGCACCATCAACACCACCTTCAAAACAGGCACCTTTCCAGATGACTGGAAGCGCGCAGAAGTCAGACCCCTGCTCAAGAAGCCCACAGCTGACCCCACCGACCTCAAGAACTATCGGCCCATCTCGCTACTCCCCTTCGCAGCCAAAGTTGCAGAGAAAACAGTCAACAGGAAACTAACACGATTCATTGAAGAGAACGCCATCCTCGACCCGTCCTAATCCGGATTCCGAAGCAACCACAGCACAGAGACCGCCCTACTCGCTGCCACAGACGACATCCGCACCCTCCTGGACCAAGGCCACTCCGCAGCCCTCATCCTACTCAACCTATCAGCGGCCTTCGACACCGTCTCCCATCGCACACTATTTGTCAGACTACACGACGCAGGCATACAAGGAACAGCCCTGGACTGGATCCGATCATTCCTCACCGGAAGAAGCCAAAGGATCAGACTCCCACCCTTCCTCTCCGACCCCACGAAAATCACCTGCGGAGTCCCACAGGGTTCATCACTGAGCCCCACCCTCTTCAACATTTACATGGCCCCCCTCGCAGCCATCGTCCGACAACACGGCTTCAACATCGTATCCTACGCCGACGACACCCAGCTCATCCTCTCCCTCACCAAAGACCCCACCACTGCCAAACTCAACTTCCAGAAAGGAATGCAAGACGTCGCAGTCTGGATGACCAACAGCTGCCTGAAGCTCAATGCTGAGAAGACAGAAGTCCTCGTCCTCGGTACCACCCCTTCTGCATGGGACAGCACCTGGTGGACGACCGCCCTTGGAAACCCATCTACCCCCTCAGACCACGCCAAGAACCTTGGCATCGTACTCGACTCATCACTCTCCATGAACCGACAGGTCAACGCAGTCACCTCCAGCTGCTTCAACACCCTCCGCATCCTCCGCAAGACCTTCAAGTGGATCCCCCCTGAGTCAAGGAAGACAGTCACCCACGCACTCATCACCAGCAGACTGGACTATGGAAACGCACTCTACGCCGGCATCAACAAGTCCCTACTCCGCAAACTCCAGACAGTACAGAACACCGCCGCCAGACTCGTCCTCGGCATCCCCCGACACGAACACATCAGCCAACACCTACGAAGTCTCCACTGGCTCCCCGTGGAGAAAAGTCACTTTCAAAATCCTCACTCACGCCTACAAATGCCTACACAACAACGGACCCAAATACCTCAACGACAGAATCAACTTCCACGTACCCAAAAGAAACCTCCGATCTTCCAACCTCGCACTGGCCGAAACCCCGCGCATCCACAGAGCCAGAGCAGGCGGAAGATCCTTCTCTCACATTGCAGCCAAGACCTGGAACGAGCTACCGGCAGACATCAGACGCGCCCCCTCCCTGAACACCTTCAGGAAGACCCTGAAGACCTGGCTCTTCGGCTAAACAGATCTGCGGACCCCCCCCCTCAGCGCCTTGAGACTCTCACGGGTGAGTAGCGCGCTTACAATTCCCTGATTGATTGATTGACTAATGGACGGAGATGAGCCCACCACAGACCCTGTGCTGCAAAAGCTCCTTCCCCATGTTATGAAACTTTCACTTGGGTGTGCATTTACTTTATGCTTAAATGGAGATATATTTCAACGCTACTACCAGGTGCCACGTTAATTCAGATTCTTGGTTTGTTCAATATTATTAAGGGTGTTTTCATTTGTATCATTGATGGGCCGACAGATGCTTCTAGGCATGACTATAGGGTGGGTGGAAATAGGAGTTGGGTGTTACTTCTAGCAATATTATCACCAGCACTGCAGCTCCTTCTCACATTAACCCATTACAACTCATAGCAAAGTCAGAGAGTAGGATGACACATGCTAGTTATGCAATCATGTCTAGGAATGCAAATGACCGGAATACATGCAATTTCCAAACGCTGCTCTCCACATGTTTTACTCTTGCAGGCCACACACCTACTAGGGAACAATTGCACCTTCCTTGGCACATACGGTTATAGTAGGGTATACCACACTGGCTTTACCGCTAGCTCCTGGGGAGTGGCCATCCTCTTACATCATACATTTCCACTGGTGTTCCAGTAGATTGAAGCTGAGAAACTAGGCAGCTACATCCTTTTAAAAAGGCTAAATATGGACAGGGCTGGTCATTCCTTTCTGTATATATTCCTCTGAAACTACACCAGCATATTCTCCAGTGTCTGACAGCCCTTCTCCGTCAAAAGGTCGCAGGCAGATTTGTCATGTGAGGAGTCCTAAGTATGGCAATGAACCCCTTGCACCCACATAGGTCGCCCTCACAGTAACCACTTAACTTCCTGAATGGGCAGCCTCTCTGGGATTGGTCCACATATGCTGCACAAGAGGTTGATGTTCCTTTTACGTTCCTATTCAGCGCACATGGCTTATTCTCACGCATAGACCACTTTCTCCTTCCTACTACAAATGCACACGACATGGCAGAAATGACTATTGTACCTAGAAGGATATCTGATCATTCACTGTTGTTGCTATGCTTTTATGGTTGCAATTAGAGACTATTGGCTTCTGGAGACTTAATGCATAGCGGCTGCCAGATCATATTAACGCAGCCCTCAGACAGGACGTAGATGATGTTTTCATGCTACATGCTAACTTGGTCCACTCCTCGATCGCATTGTCGAGTGCTTTTAGAGCAGTGATCAGGGAAGGGGGATGGCACATGTCTGAGATTGGAAGAGACTTAAGGACGCTGCCATTACAGCGTTGGAGTCGATATTGCTCAGTTAGATCATGAGATCCATAACAGGGGGCAGACTGACACTTCTGACAGACTTAGAGTTAAAACGTACTCAATTACACAGTTTATCCATGGTCATGGCCAGGGTTCTATTGATGGTATTGAGGGGCTGAATATACAAATTAAGTGACAAAATGGGCAACGAGCTCCATTGGCTGGCCACTAGGGAACATTCCCCCACATTTATACCTCTTATACTTGACCCAATGGGCCATGAGGCAACGAAGGCAAAAGATGTTGCTGACGTCTTCTCAATCTACTATAAAACACTATATGCTCATCGCTCTACTCCCCAGATTGAGCAATTAACCCCTTTTACCTTCAGACCTCCCTTTACAGAAACTAAATTTGGAAGACTGAGAGAATCTAGAGATGCCGAGTTCTGAGGACAAGATCAGGGCTGCAATTGCAGCTACTCTGAGAAGACAGGCCCTATTGGGATCCCGGTAACATCTCTACAAACAATTTGCATTAGCAGTGGGTCCCCACCTGCTGTTGGTTTTCAACGAAACCCTCCAAAACTGTCACATACCCAAGGACCTTAGCAAAGCCACAGTGGTGTTACTCTTCAAACCTGGTTGACCCTCTGGACTCACACTCCTCTTAGAGGCTGATATCAATCAATCAATCAGGATTTATAAAGCTCACCTAATCAACCGATAGGGTATCCAGGCGCTTGCAGGTCCCGGAGGCTTATTCGAACAGCCGGGTCTTGAGGGCCATTCGGAATTCCAAAAGTGAGATGATGGTCCGTAGGTCATTGAGGAGGCTGTTCCAGGTCTTTGCTGCGATGTGGGAGAAGGAACGTCCCCCACTTCTGCTTTGGTAGATGGCGGGATGGGCAAGTGAATGGAAGGTGATGCGTAGTCTTCTTGACGGTTGGTGGAAGTTCAGGAGGTGGTTAATGTAGGCAAGTCCATGGTTGTGTAGAGCATTGTGTGCATGGGTCAGCAGCTTGAATTGGCATCACTTCTGTACGGGGAGCCAGTGGAGTTTCCTGAGGTGGGGTGTGATGTGGGTTCCTCGGGGAAGGCCGAGGATAAGCCTGGCTGTGGCGTTCTGTATGGTCTGAAGTCTCTGTAGGAGGTGTGCAACGATTCCTACGTAGAGGGCATTGTCGTAGTCTAGTCGGCTGGTGATGAGGGCTTGTGTCACGGTGCGTCTCATGTGTAGTGGTAGCCACTTGGAAATCTTACATATCTCTGCTCAGTACTGAGATCAAAACATTGGCGAAGGTCTTTGCAGGTAGACTCGCCCATTCCCTCATACACAAAGACCAAAATGGCTTCATGCGGGCTGGGGCATGCAACACCGAGTTAGTTGCCTTCAGCTAGCGCTAAACAACTGCCAGGTTGCCAAGAGTCCCCTAGCGCTTCTTCTCCTCGATTTTGAGCAGGTGTTCGACTCTATAGCCTGAGATTTCCTGTTATGAGTTCTACAAGATTAACTTTGGCCCCAGATACATATCCCATGTCAAGCTGTTATACTAGACTTGTTGGCCAGAGTGAGAGCAAATGGCGCTTTGTCTGGGCCTGTCCCCACCAAGAGGGGAACCCGACAGGTGTGCTCCCTCTCCCCTGTTCGCATTGGCAATCAAACCTGTAGCAGAGTGGGGCTCATTGGTGCGAGGTTTTAGGCAGGGAGGATAGGGCAGGAGATTGTATTTCACTATATGCTGATGATGTCCTACTTTTTCATGACCCATCAGCCACAAGAGACTGCTTTATGCAGATCTTTGACATCTTTGGCTCTGGTTCAGGCCTTTATTGTAAGTCCATTCTTGTTCCAGTAGATGGTGAAGTAGACCATAGGGGCAAGATCTTTCAGCTTCGCCTGAGCAGGGGTATATTCAAATCCCTGGGAATGTACTTACTGTTAGAAATTGGGTTGTTGGTTGACAGGGGTGTAAGCCATGGTCAAGCAGTAACCACAATCCTAGTCAGGGTAAGGCACAAGCAAACCCCAAATTAACCTGTGCTCACCCTCTGGTAGCTTGGCATAGAGCAGTCAGGCTTAAATTTTGAGGCAATGTGTAAAGTATTTGTGCAACACTTCAAACAGTAAAACAGTGAAAACATCATACAGAAAGATTCCACACCAGGTTAGAAAAGTAGAGAATATTTATATTAAAAAAAACAAGACCAAAACGACAAAATTCCAATAAGTAGAACTGGAGTTATGAATTTTTAAAGAATAAACTGTAAAATAGTGCTTAAAAGCATAAAGCTTAGAAACTCTATCAAATGTTCCTACTTCCAGGGCATAGTGGGGCCAATATACTTGGTGTATCTGACCTGAACACCATTGCGGTCTGCCTCAAATCGCGCCTATGTCCCTGTCTACTGTGATCATTGACTACCATTAGTGCTTTGCACTTTGTAGTGCAATTTTCACTTAAATCTTTCAAAATTAGAATCTCTGGTTTTCCTCATTGATTTTTTGTCATTTTGATGTATTTTTGCTTATGAAATGTTTCTCCATTTTTAGAATTTTGAGGGGAATTTTTATTGTGTTGTGTTTTCGACTTTTTACTATTTTGGTACTTGTAAATGCTTTACACATTTTCTCAAAGTTAAACCTGTCTGCTCTGTACCACAGCTACGATGGGTTGAGCTCAGGTTTGAATTACTGAAAGCTTTGACTGGATCTAACAAGATAGTGACTTTATTACTTGGGGTGGACACCAATTCACCCCAACTAATAATTCACTTTCTCACAATGAATTTTCCTAAAAGTGAACTTATTCTTGTTTTCTTAGCATTGTCCATCCCTTCCATAAAATCCCAGATGGGAAAATGGGTTTTTCCCAAAAACTGTCCTTCGAATCGAGGATGATATCAACAGCTTTATTGTGATTAAATCCCCTTAAAGTTTGACATAATTCATAACAACAGTTTAGCATCACCAATAAATAACTCTGCCTAAAATGTTTCCTTATTTTGTTACACTATCCTTTTGTGTTCTGACGTTCAAAATAGTCATTTACTCCAATTCATTGCAATAACATGTTCATGCTGCTCCATGTGAAAAATGTCAAAATCAATGTAGCACAATTACCCTTTATATAAACTTCCATATAATGTTTCTATGAAAAAACACAACTTGCACAACACACAAAATATGAAACTAATTTACGGCATCAGTCTTATCCAATCGGGTGGGTACTCCTCTGTAGACACTGCAACATTGACCAATGAGGGAGTAGTGCGGTGGGCCCTGCATCTAGCCCCGGTCACAGCTACCAGGGAGTGCACTGCGCCAGAAATACTACTCACTAAGAGTGTGAATGGTAAATTAAAGAATGTGAGAATTCTTTTTCCACAATAAAAGGAAAGAACAAGAATTGGAATGCCAATAGGTCTGTGTTTAAAGAAATGTTGTACGGTAACATGAAGCATTACAAGTGAATAGCATGTGAATAAATATGTATTTGAGTGGAAGCAAAGAAATGTATGATAATATCGGTGTAGGTTAAAACGTCAGGTGAAATTGCACTGTCAAGTCAGACCTAAAAATCCATGTAGGTCAACGACTTCCCTCCTCCCATTTATGTTTGTACTAGAGAAAAAAAGATATAAATTATCTAGTTATATAAGACACTTTAATAGCATTCCTATGTCATGTGTGTGGCCCTGAAAATGCAAGCTTAGGCAGCTGGATACATAAACAAAATGAACACAGCTGAGTGGAGGGCAAGACTTTTTTGGTGGAAGCACAAAACTTCTGACCAATCAACACATCTACTCCTGACTCCCAGTTTGTGGGCGTAGCAAAAGCCCATATCTATTGATGCTCACATAGGCACTTATTTATGAAGGGCTTGCACCGCCGTTGTCACTTTTTTGTGATGCTGCGGCGGCGTAAACGATGCGCCACACTGCCCTTTATTTACAAAGTGACGCATCTAGGCAGATGCGTCACTTTGCAAAGGCCTGTGCTACATTTTACCTGCATCAGGTAAAATGTATGCAGGGTAGGCGTTCCCCCGTGAAAAAGCCTCATAGAAGTGGTGCAGCGAAATCTATGAGATTTCACTGCGCCACTTCTATAACTTGACTGCGTCACAATCCTTATGCCTGCTTCAAGCAGTCTTAAGGAGTGATGCAGGGCTTTTCACATGGGACTTGCCCATGTGTAATGACACATTGCTAGAATTGCATCAGTTATCCAAAACATTCCAGCAACGCGTAATTTTTGTGCCGCCAGCTACGTCAGGATTCCTTACATATCTGCAAATCCTTGCGCCATGGACCGTAAATATGGCGTATCCATGGTGTCGTAAGGATCACGCTATGAAAAGTAATGCATTGCTGTTTTTGCCCAGCGATGCACCACTTTTTATAAATGAGGCCCTAAGTTGTCTGGCGACAGCTGCCCTGTCAAGCCAGACAATAAAAAACCCTTGTATCGCAAAAGGGAAGCGGGGGGACTACGAGCTGATAAAGGTCCAGAACCTGTGCTCCAAAAGACAATATAAGATTCCAAAATGCTTCATCATCGATGATGAACCATGACATCCCCATGGATGTGTGAGGGCAACAAGAAATACTATTGTTGACTGTCCTTCACAAACTGTTTCAGTACCTAGCAGTTCTTTCTCTCATTTTCTTGACACTCGTTGTGCCCTACCACTAGGATGACTAGATCTTGAGAACCAAAAACCGGGACATTTTGGGAAAATAGAAGGACTACAGTTTTTCATCCATGGAATGGCGCAGAATGGCAGCTCTCATCAACATAGGATCACAGAAGATGCATTAAGAAAATAAATAAAATGTAATTTCTACAACCAACATCATACCTATTAATTAAATTGCTTACTTACAACAGCTGCTAACTAGCACAGCTTTGGAACACCCAAAAAAGGGCCTCTCGCTGTTTTCAGTTGACCCCCTCTAAAAACCGGGACATGAGCCAAAATTAACAAAATTTGCCGGGGCTGCTGGTGAAAAACCGGGACTGTCGGGGCAAATCCGGGACGTCTGGTCACCCTACCTACCAGGAACAGTAACCCCCATTTTGGAAACAATAAAAAACCCTCGCCACGCCAGCCTGCGCACATCAAGGCGGCAGACACATTACTATTTCGACAACAGGATGTGGGAGCACACCGCTAACCTCTCAGGCAAGGTTCGCCCCTGGCATTCTGGGAAATGCAGTCTCTTGTAGCTCGCTCTGATATTTTCGAGTGTTTCGCCAAGGTTGGCGCAGATAGTGCTGATCTCTAGACACGTGTTTCTGGTTTATTAACCGTCATCAGTAGAGAATTCAGTCTTGTATTTTGGGGTTTGCTGAGTAGGCTGCCAAACATTATATCAGGTCCGGTACCTCTCACTGGCGTGCAGGTGCTTCATCCACGAGCTCGTCAGCTCAATGACTCACGAGAGTACTTTAAATAGACAACAGGATGTGGGAGCACACCGCTGACCTCTCAGGCAAGGTTCGCCCCTGGCATTCTGGGAAATGCAGTCTCTTGTAGCTCGCTCCGATATTTTCGAGTGTTTCGCCAAGGTTGGCGCAGATAGTGCTAGTCTCTGGACACGTGTTTCTGGTTTATTAACCGTCATCAGTAGAGAATACAGTCTTGTATTTTGGGGTTTGCTGAGTAGGCTGCCAAACATGATATCAGGTCCGGTACCTCTCACTGGCGCGCAGGTGCTTCATCCACGAGCTCGTCAGCTCAATGACTCACGAGAGTACTTTAAATAGACAACAGGATGTGGGAGCACACCACTGACCTCTCAGGCAAGGTTCGCCCCTGGCATTCTGGGAAATGCAGTCTCTTGTAGCTCGCTCCGATATTTTCGAGTGTTTCGCCAAGGTTGGCGCAGATAGTGCTGATCTCTAGGCACTTGCTTCTGGTTTATTAACCGTCATCAGTAGAGAATACAGTCTTGTATTTTGGGGTTTGCTGAGTAGGCTGCCAAACATTATATCAGGTCCTGTACCTCTCACTGGCGCACAGGTGCTTCATCCCCGAGCTCGTCAGCTCAATGACTCACAAGAGTACTTTAAATAGACAACAGGATGTGGGAGCACACCGCTGACCTCTCAGGCAAGGTTCGCCCCAGGCATTCTGGGAAATGCAGTCTCTTGTAGCTCGCTCCGATATTTTCGAGTGTTTCGCCAAGGTTGGCGCAGATAGTGCTGATCTCTAGACACGTGTTTCTGGTTTATTAACCGTCATCAGTAGAGAATACAGTCTTGTATTTTGGGGTTTGCTGAGTAGGCTGCCAAACATTATATCAGGTCCGGTACCTCTCACTGGCGCGCAGGTGCTTCATCCATGAGCTCGTCAGCTCAATGACTCACGAGAGTACTTTAAATAGACAACAGGATGTGGGAGCACACCGCTGACCTCTCAGGAAAGGTTCGCCCCTGGCATTCTGGGAAATGCAGTCTCTTGTAGCTCGCTCCGATATTTTCGAGTGTTTCGCCAAGGTTGGCGCAGATAGTGCTGATCTCTAGACACGTGTTTCTGGTTTATTAACCATCATCAGTAGAGAATACAGTCTTGTATTTTGGGGTTTGCTGAGTAGGCTGCCAAACATTATATCAGCAAACCCCAAAAATTTGAAGCCTGTAATCTCTACTGATGACGGTTAAAGAACCAGAAACACGTGTCTAGAGATCAGCACTATCTGCACCAACTCTGGCGAAACACTTGGAACACTCTAACAAAGCAAGCAACATGAGACTGCATTTACCAGAATGCCAGGGGCGAACCTTGCTGGGGGTTGAAGCGGTGTGCTCCCACCCCTGTTCCTGTTTAAAAGTACCCCCGTGAGTCATTGAGCTGACGAGCTCGTGGAAGAAGCACCCGCGCGCCAGTGAGAGGTACTTGACCTGAAGTAATGTTTGGCAGCCTACTCATCAAACCCCAAAAATTTGAAGCCTGTAATCTCTACTGATGACGGTTAAAGAGCCAGAAACACGTGTCTAGAGATCAGCACTATCTGCGCCAACTCTGGTGAAACACTTGGAACACTCTAACAAAGCAAGCAACATGAGACTGCATTTACCAGAATGCCAGGGGCGAACCTTGCTGGGGGTTGAAGCGGTGTGCTCCCACCCCTGTTCCTGTTTAAAAGTACTCCCGTGAGTCATTGAGCTGATGAGCTCGTGGAAGAAGCACCCGCGCTCCAGTGAGAGGTACTTGACCTGATGTAATGTTTGGCAGCCTACTCAGCAAACCCCAAAAATTTGAAGCCTGTAATCTCTACTGATGACGGTTAAAGAACCAGAAACACGTGTCTAGAGATCAGCACTATCTGCGCCAACTCTGGTGAAACACTTGGAACACTCTAACAAAGCAAGCAACATGAGACTGCATTTACCAGAATGCCAGGGGCGAACCTTGCTGGGGGCTGAAGCGGTGTGCTCCCACCCCTGTTCCTGTTTAAAAGTACTCCCGTGAGTCATTGAGCTGACAAGCTCTTGGAAGAAGCACCCGCGCGCCAGTGAGAGGTACTTGACCTGATGTAATGTTTGGCAGCCTACTCAGCAAACCCCAAAAATTTGAAGCCTGTAATCTCTACTGATGACGGTTAAAGAACCAGAAACACGTGTCTAGAGATCAGCACTATCTGCGCCAACTCTGGCGAAACACTTGGAACACTCTAACAAAGCAAGCAACATGAGACTGCATTTACCAGAATGCCAGGGGCGAACCTTGCTGGGGGTTGAAGCGGTGTGCTCCCACCCCTGTTCCTGTTTAAAAGTACCCCCGTGAGTCATTGAGCTGACGAGCTCGTGGAAGAAGCACCCGCGCGCCAGTGAGAGGTACTTGACCTGATGTAATGTTTGGCAGCCTACTCAGCAAACCCCAAAAATTTGAAGCCTGAAATCTCTACTGATGACGGTTAAAGAACCAGAAACACGTGTCTAGAGATCAGCACTATCTGCGCCATCTCTGGCGAAACACTTGGAACACTCTAACAAAGCAAGCAACATGAGACTGCATTTACCAGAATGCCAGGGGTGAACCTTGCTGGGGGTTGAAGCGGTGTGCTCCCATCCCTGTACCTGTTTAAAAGTACTCCCGTGAGTCATTGAGCTGACGAGCTCGTGTAAGAAGCACCCGCGCGCCAGTGAGAGGTACTTGACCTGATGTAATGTTTGGCAGCCTACTCAGCAAACCCCAAAAATTTGAAGCCTGTAATCTCTACTGATGACGGTTAAAGAACCAGAAACACGTGTCTAGAGATCAGCACTATCTGCGCCAACTCTGGCAAAACACTTGGAACACTCTAAGAAAGCAAGCAACATGAGACTGCATTTACCAGAATGCCATGGGCGAACCTTGCTGGGGGGTGAAGCGGTGTGCTCCCACCCCTGTTCCTGTTTAAAAGTACTCCTGTGAGTCATTGAGCTGACGAGCTAGTGGAAGAAGCACCCACGCGCCAGTGAGAGGTACTTGACCTGACGTAATGTTTGGCAGCCCACTCAGCAAACCCCAAATTTGAAGTCTGTAATCTCTACTGATGACGGTTAAAGAACCAGAAACACGTGTCTAGAGATCAGCACTATCTGCGCCAACTCTGGCGAAGCACTTGGAACACTCTAACAAAGCAAGCAAGATGAGACTGCATTTACCAGAATGCCAGGGGCGAACCTTGCTGGGGGTTGAAGCGGTGTGCTCCCACCCCTGTTCCTGTTTAAAAGTACTCCCGTGAGTCATTGAGCTGACGAGCTCGTGGAAAAAGCACCCGTGCGCCAGTGAGAGGTACTTGACCTGATGTTATGTTTGGCAGCCTACTCAGCAAACCCCAAAAATTTGAAGCCTTTAATCTCTACTGATGACGGTTAAAGAACCAGAAACACATGTCTAGAGATCAGCACTATCTGAGCCAACTCTGGCGAAACACTTGGAACACTCTAACAAAGCAAGCAACATGAGACTGCATTTACCAGAATGCCAGGGGCGAACCTTGCTGGGGGTTGAAGCGGTGTGCTCCCACCCCTGTTCCTGTTTAAAAGTACTCCCGTGAGTCATTGAGCTGACGAGCTCGTGGAGGAAGCACCCGTGCGCCAGTGAGAGGTACTTGACTGATGCAATGTTTGGCAGCCTACTCAGCAAACCCCAAAAATTTGAAGCCTGTAATCTCTACTGATGACGGTTAAAGAACCAGAAACACGTGTCTAGAGATCAGCACTATCTGCGCCAACTCTGGCGAAACACTTGGAACACTCTAACAAAGCAAGCAACATGAGACTGCATTTACCAGAATGCCAGGGGCGAACCTTGCTGGGGCTTGAAGCGGTGTGCTCCCACCCATGTTCCACATTACTATTTCGCATGAGAGCTCTAACTCTTTAGTGCCCCTTTTTTGAGACTTTGGACACTGTGTTAAGCAGATAGTAAGTGTAGCATCTTAGAAGTCATCCGATTGCGGGCTAGTGCCAACATAACCACGAACATAATGAACTAGGGGAAGCGATAATGACTGAACAGTGTTTGATGCATGTCTGTCAATGTAGAATATTTCTTCTTATACACATCAAGAGGAATGATGGCGCCATCCAGTGGCCACTTTATGGCTAGTCGACTGACACCAGAGAAATAGCACTGGCGATAAAACGCCTCCCGAGTCGTTCGGAGTTGACGGAATAGCTAATGCTAATTCTTGCAGCGCGTGTGTTGAGGTTCTTAGGTGCAGATGGATTAACGCCCAGATAAATTGTTTCCTTTTCGTTATTTTTGTTTTCGCAAGTATCAGATGCATCTGCTTGTGAGTAATCAGCTCCAGAAACAACTATAACTGTTAGAGGAAACTTAAATGTGTAAAATGGTACAACTTAAATGTGTCAAATGGTACATCAAGACCTTGCACGTATTCTCAATGTAGGTAGAATGTCTTCTGCTTTGAGCATTAATATTTATTTTGGGACATTTCAATGCGTGGTAGCTGTTGAGATCATGGCCCAGGAAACGTTTTCTCATTAGTTGTCTTTGACTTGCGCATCTTTGTGTACAGCCCCCCGGCACTCTGCATTCTCCTGAGTGACTCCCTTAGATGACGGGGCTAGCTGTTAATCCTCAGGGCAACAGAGAGTGGCGCATCTGTAATGTAAACCAGCGAAAGCCACATTCATAACGTTAAACTATCATAATCCGCAGGGCACTTCCTACTAAGACTAAAGCACCCGAGCATCTGAGATAATCATGTTCTGGGTCTCTGCCAAGTCTCCAGCATTGCCCTGCAGCTCACATCATAGTAATACCAGATATGTGAGTACCCTTCACCTTTCAAGAAATTCACAGGTCACAACACAACTCCTACCATATCGTGAAAGTGTCAAGAAGGTTTGTTAGATATGACGTGTGCAAACTATTCATGCGGATGGACCCTCCCTGGCATGGGCGTCCGCAGGGGGGGGGGGGCAAGGAGGGGCGCTTGCCCCCCCTTGGATCACCCAGCCGGCCGCCTTTTGTCCGTAATTTTGGCCTTTGGGGAACATCACTGTTCCCCTGCGAGAAGCCTCAGCCCCCTGACGGGGCCGCCTCGCACTCCTCTGAGCGCAAGAGCAGCTCCACCCCGCCCATTGTCATTCTGTATGCAGCTGATTGCCACATACAGAATGACAATGGGCCAGTCTGGCTGGTAAAGCGTGTGGTGGGCCTCCTCCAGCCTCGGGCATCCTGTCAGAAGGAAGAAATGTACGAAAACGCCCATGCTGTTACGAGAGAATCCAGTTAATCAAAATAAGGCGGTAAAAGAAGTAAAAAAAAAAAGGGTTATAGGTCTTTCACAGTCTCATCATTTTAGAACTGAAGCATT
This sequence comes from Calotriton arnoldi, assembly GCA_963921515.1. Taxonomy (NCBI): domain Eukaryota; kingdom Metazoa; phylum Chordata; class Amphibia; order Caudata; family Salamandridae; genus Calotriton; species Calotriton arnoldi. Next base: position 435,041 of record CAWUFW010011406.1, read on the forward strand.
TTCAATATTATATTCAACGAATCCATGGTTGCTGCTTTTTTATTTTATGCAACTAACAACCATTGACAAAGCCTATAGTTCTGGCTTGTTGTAGGTGTAACATTACCTGCTGTATTATATATCTGAATGCAATGACAGAAGCAGCAAAATACCAGTCGGGTGGCACACTATGCTAAGCACAGAATTTTAGCTTAGGTGTTTCAAGCTACGCCCTTAATTAAATCGAGCAACCCCTTTGGAGAGACCCCCCCCCCACTTAAAGCCCTGGAAACAACACCATGCCACAGCCACCTCACGTCCTGGCACTGTGCATCATGCATGACTCATGACTTCCAAAGTTTCAGATTGACTGTGTGCAGGGGCGTCTTGAACCCCTCCCTTTGCTTTAGGAACTACATCGAGGGGTGAGTTCCTGATGGGTCTCTTCTGTCTGCAACTCTGCAGACGAAGGCTCAGCTCATACTTAATGTGAAAAGGTGGGTGAGAGAGTAATTGAAGGGATGGGTGGATGGCTGGATGGATTAGTGAAAGGGTGAATGGATGAATGAAAGGGTGAATGGATAATGAGAGGAAGGATGGGTGAATGGATGAGTGAAATGATGGATGGATTGATGAATCGATAAGTGAAAGGGTGAATGGATGGACAGATGAATGAAAGGGAGGATGTAAGGATGGATGAGTGAGTGAAAGGGAGGGTACATGGGAAAAAGGTTGGATAGATGAGTGAAGGAGTGAATGGGTGGCTGGATGAGAGAAAAGATGGATGGATGATTGAAAGGATGGATGAGTGATAGGGTCAATGGATGGATTCATGAGTAGATGGATGGTTGGGTGGATGGATGGCTAAGTGAAAGGGTCGATTGAGAGAGAAAGGGAGGATGGATGTGTGGATGACTGAAAGGGTGAATGTGTGGAAGGATGAGTGACTAGGTGGATGGATGAGTACGTGAAAGGGTGGCTGGATGAGTGAAAGGGTAAATGGCTGGATGGATGAGCAAGACAGAGTGGTCAAAAAGTTGCCAGATTGGTTTTATTCACACCCAAACACCTTAGCGCCAACAGACTTTCCCAGTGAAGGCAGCATTACTTTCATTTTTCTCGTCTTTGAATAGCATTTTTTTCCTCAGGTGAGGAAGTTCACCATTCCTGGAGGTACTGCGATATCTGGTTAATGCGTGGTGTAGAAAATGTTTCATGTGATCCTTATCAGCTGTTTTCCTTTTAGTAGTTTATGAAATGTGTAGTGTACTGCAGCTTTATGTTCATGAATGTGGTCTTTTAAAACCATACTCCTTATGTTTTGTAAGGATTTAAGCAATGGACATTGAAACGGGTCCCTTCCGGGCCCTGTAGTCATGTCCTTAGCTTTTCAGGCAAAAACACACATTGATTTCTGAATAACAAGTGCACAAGCATTAAGGTAAGCATGTTGTTCCATGCTTACATTTCACATACCTTACTTAGCCTTGCATTCCCTGTGAGTGTTTGCTTTTTCCAGGAGGTTGTTACTGTTTTTTCAGACAGAAGATTACTCTTGTCTAGTGCATAATTTGAATTGAGCTGCTTCCAGGCGTTTATAGCGGGACACAATTGGATTGCATCTAAAGGCAGTGCGAGTTTCTTTTAGTGGTAGAGTATGGTGTTCAGTGGGGGAGAAGATGTGGCACTATGGCCAGAGCTGCCGAATTTGGAACTGGGGTACAGAATCCTGCAGGCTGCTTTCTGTGCTTTGTGAAACTAAGTGAAGCTGTGGTTCAAATGGAACCTTCTATGGGATTTTTTGGGGTAAGCGTTGAGCTTTGGCTGTGATTTAGGTTCGTGCAACCACATTTTGTGTGTGTGCGCAATGCAGTCTAGCAGTTTCTGTCTCTAATATATAGAACGGAGTGTGTTAATGGTCATACCACAAAGACCTTAGTGTCAGTTACATATAGCATTCAAACTCCAGTGGGTCACCACTTGCATTCATCCTTTTGAGGATGATATGGCACACATCATGTCGGAGGATGGTGATGGCGTTAACATTTTGCCCCCCCCTGGAAAAATTTCTGCGGACGCCCATGCTCCCTGGCAGGTTTTGGCCAGGTAGGGTCTTGACCCCACGGCCTCCGCTCAGGCCTCTCCCCTCTACCCACGGTCGCTGACTATTTAGGAGGACACTGTCTTCAGATAAGAGTGCGCCAGTAAATGAACATACGAAACACCAGCACGAGCTCGTCGTGGCTGCAAAACTGGGGTGAGCCATCACGCCACTGTTCTCCTTTTGGGCTCAGGGGACGTTATCAGAACAGAAACGGTACCTGCCCCCCATGTGGGTTCATCGTTACTTCCCCTGCTCCCCTTTCTAGTACTTCTAGTAGACTTCATAGCTCCGCAGCGGTTGGTCACACGAATAAGGGACCTGCTCCGCAGGGGGAAAAATGTAAGGCCAGGTCACTCATCAAAAATAAAATAGAATTTGCAGAATTCACGATAGCACAGGACCGCATTGGGTGTTTAATCAACGAGACCTGGGCAAATGGATCATCTGGGCCTGATATGGTGGGTGCAATCCCTCCAGGTTACACTGTCCTGAGACATGACAGGATAGGCAGACCAGGGGAAGGCCTTGACCTAGTATCCAAAACTAGCATTATTGCCGCATGGAGATGATTCAGTGCCCCTTGTGTGGCTCTCCGTTTCTCAATAGAAATGTCAGCAACCAACTCGTTTGCAGTGTCGTACTATATAGACCCCCAGGGCACAGGTCTGCGTTTCTGTCTGACCTAGCACACATCATTGAACTGCACCTAGGAAAGAACAATATCGCTTTCTTGGGTGATTTCAACTTTTATTTGGAGGATGAGATGTGTAAAGACTCCAGGGCACTAAGAGACACAATGGCATGTTTTGGGCTCTCGCAGTTAGTTAAGGACCCTACACATGCAGCGGGACATACTGAGATGTCATCTCCTCGAATAACTCCAGGCTAAAGGTGCTCGAGGTGATTCCCCTTTGCGGGTCTGATCATCAGGCGGTTGAATTTTCACTTGCCCCGTCATACACTCAGAAATCAGGGCGGGCGGAGTTGGCTGAGTGGCACTACGAGGAATTCCGCGGAGTTGCCTAAAAACTCAGTGGAATTCTGTGGGGTTCCACTCCGCCCTATTTCAGCAGCAGACTGCCTCCAACTCTCACCGATTTACCACTCAGCTGGTCTAGGCGCTCCTCTTCTGCGCCGGGCATGGTGCTGTCACCCCTCCTGCTGCCATGGCGGTGATTCACGGTGTTTCTTCTCCTAGGCTGTAACTAATGAAACCCCTTCGCTGCAGGACTCGCGAGGAATGCGCATGCGTGCACATGGAGAGTGGATACCTGAACCCGATCTCCACTCTCTATGCGCGCACATGCACAGTCCTCCGAGTCCTGCAAGGAGGGGGTTTCATTAGTTACAGAAGAAAAAACACTGCGGATCACCACCACGGTTTCTTCGTGGCCCAGTGGCTGAGCTCACCTACATCCAGATGATGCCAGCAACTCATCGCCAAGATCCAGGTAAAGCGTAGGGGTGGGCAGCGGGGCCAAACTCTGCCTCGAGTTGGAATCAGAGTTTTTTTGCTGAACTCCTCGCTACCAGCAGAACGCAGAGTTGGCAAAACTCTGCAAACTCCTCTGGCGGAGCGGAGTTCGCCACCCACCCTTACTCAGAAGAAGGATATCTCTGATAATATACCATGTCATATAAAAGAAATTGGAAAGGCATATCTGAAGAATCCCTTTCCAGGGTCCTGAGAGACAGGCACCTTACCGACAATGAAGATGTGGATTTGACTGCGGCTGAGTTCTCAACCTGGCTGAGTGTGGCCTTGGATGAGGTCGCACCCATGGAGGAATCCTGAAATCAGAGGAACGCTGTCCACAGCTCCATGGTTCACGGAGATGCTTAGACTACTAAGGCAGACCTGCTGATGCCATGAATGCACCTGGCAGAAAAATTATGGTGAGCAGGAAAAAACCTCATACAAAGCAGTTATGAAAGAATTCTAAATAGCCATTAGGGAAGAAAAAGCATTGTTCTGCACCAAGGAAATTGAAGCCACCAACTCCTCAAGAGAACTTTTTAAAGTAACACATCTACTCTTGGCTCCCCTGTCCCCTTGGACCTTGAGGACTCCCAAGAATTTTGCAACAAACTGGCTGAATTCTTTCAATCTAAAATCCTCCATATTTAAACAGAAATGTAATAGTTAAAGAAGGAAGCCTATAATTCCTCAGAGCTGAATGCACAGATCTCTGCAGCGATCAACACTGATTTCCACCACACCCACATCAACAGCCTCTACAACATCGGCACACAACAATATGCCCTCAAGTGGCTCACCTCCTTCCTTACTAGACGCAGACAGAGCATTCGGCTGCCTCCCTTCACATCATATGCGGGAGACCCCAAGGACCATCCCTCAGCCGCACCCTGTTCAACACCTACATGACCCCTGTAGCAAAGTGCCCCTTTTGCCCTGGTCACCCCCACATTTTGCCTTATATATGATGTGATTTCGACTGAAAGTGTACTGGGTTCCTGCTAACCAGGTCCCCAGTGCCAGATCTCTTCCTGAAAAATGTGCAATTGTTTACCCAATTGGCGATACCTTTAGTGCCCTCTGTAAGTCCCTAGTAAATGGTACCCATGGTACCTAGGGCCTGAGGCCCTAAAGAGGGTCCCCAAGTGCAGCAGCCTGAATTGTGCCACCCTAAGGGACCCCTCACTAAGCTCATGCAAACTGCCACTGCAGGCTGCGTGCCTTGGGGCAGACAAAAGTGAAAACGCAACATTGCACACAGCCTGCGTACCATGCTTACTGACACTGCATGCACTATAAGTAAGTCAATCCTACAGTAGGCCTTACCGCCCTAAGGCAGGGTGCATTATAATATATGTGAGGGTCTAACTGCCTGAGCAGATATGCCCCATACTGGTCAGTTCCATTACTGTCAGTAGAAGTGATATGGGAAGCCATTTTAAAAGCGTGTGCTGGACATTGGTGAAAACGAGTTCCAACGCTACATGATGGCTTCACTAAAAAATAGAGGTGTTTGGTATAAAACACCTTATATGAAATAATCCACACTGATGCCAGTGTCAGATTTAGTAATACATGCACCAGAGGGCACCTTAGCGGTACCCCCTGAAAGCCTATCAGCCTCTACTGTGCTGACTGACTGGTTTTCGCCAGCCTGCCACTAGAGACGAGTTGCTAACCCCCAAGGGTGAGGGCATTTGCTTTCTAGGGACCATAAACCAAGCCTGCATGAATAGGGGGTGCTTTGAACCCTTAACCATAGCATGACCTGCGGGTTAGCATTTCAGGGTCGGGGAGCTTCAAAGAGGCCCACTGCCTTTGGTATGTGAATCTAGCTTCTCTCACAGGAGAGGAAACCAACCCCTTTGTCCAGAACCCTTTGGCACCTGGACAGGCAGGAAAATTAGCTGGGCAAGACAGGCATGTCCACCCTCAGGCGAGCACCACCCCTGAACTGGGCTACCTGAGGTGGATGCGACTTTTCAGGACTGACCACCTTGGTGATGGCAAATTTAGGATCTCTGGGTCAGGGTTTTTCCCTATTCCCCTAGAAAGTGGTCATATAGGGGGCCACTACCCTATACTACCTTAATGGCCCTAAATGCAATATTTACGGGAGCCCTGGCAGCAGGAAATCAGATCCTGCAGACCAAAAGAAGAAGAAGGGCCGAAGAGCAGCGAAAGCAAGAACTGCAGAAGAAGCAACTGACTTGGCACCAGCCCTGCCGGCCTGTTCCCCTATTTTCAAAAATTGTGCCAAAGTTGTCTCGTCCAGCAAGCTCCTGATCCTCCGAAGCCAGGGAGGACTGCCATCACTTCTTCAAAGACTCAGGGACTCCCGTGGAGCAGCAGAGGTGCTTCCCTGCATCCTGCAGGCACTCCAGAGAAGTCTGTGAGGCTATGGAACTGCAAACTCCCGACACTGCAAAGCACCAATGCACCCGCTCTTCCTATCCAGAGCTGAAGTGGGCCAATGGTGCCAGCGTGGCCCTCCAGAGATAAAGCCCGCCTTGGATTTGCCCACTGTGGACTTCCCGACGTCACCTGCAGCCTCTACGGTGAGTGCTTCCGGTGATGAAAACCCTACGCCTAAAGACACCTCTTCTCACGTTACATCTGGCACGTGGAAAAAAGGACAGCAGGTATCCCCACGTCCCCAAGCATCGTGAGGCCTGAGCCCCCTTGTTAGTTCAGACTGGACCCTCAGTCCGACCCTGCAACCTCTTTTCCGACAGACTGATCTCCATAAACTTGAATGGGGCACCCGACGCTGTAAGGCACCTTTGCACCCGGCCACCCCTGTGCTGCCCAAAGTGAACCGTTGGTGCTGCCTTGGACCTTGCCCCATACTCAACTTATGTCCATAAGACTGGTCCCATAATTTGCTTTTGAGTGCCAGAATGAAATACAGATTTTTCACATTACCACGAAGTGCTTAAATTACGATTTAAGGTATCAAAGTCACTCAACACTAAATAACACATCTTTGCACCTGGATGCCCCAGTGCCTCCCGAGGTGACCTGTTGGTGCTGCCTTGGACCTTGCCCCATACTCACCCTAAGACCTGGGGAAGGGTCCTGAAAGTCATTGTTAAGTGACCGTATGCAGCGTATGTTTTCTTCCTAAGTCAACTTTGCCGCGCAGTGCTTCAGTTCTGATTTAAAGTATCAAAAGCCTGTTTTCTTCAAACCCGCTATTTTAAAAAGTACTTACATGATTCCTGATTTTGATGATCTTGGTGCCTAAAGTTATATATAGATAAGTGTTATTTTTATAAATTGGTGTGGATCTCCTCATAGAGTTGTATGTATCATGTATTTGCTGTGTATGTGCAGTGAATATATAGTACTCCTCTCTGATATGCCTAAGGCTCCTCGACCACACTACCCACTAGAAGAGCACCTTGGGATTTGCTAGAACAAGCCCCTGTCCACTAGTAAGGGAATACCTTGACTCTTTGCACGGTATACCTCCCTCACAGACATTGTTAGATCCAACGGCCTCAACATGATTTCATATGCAGACACTCAACATATCCTCTCCTTTACCGAAGACCCCTCCACCGCCAGAACCAACTTCCACAATGCCATGACCAACGTAGCCAACTAGATGAGGGATAACTGCCTTAAAATCAACTCCACCAAGATAGAGGTACTGATCTTCGGGAAGAACACTTCCGTATGGGACCCCACCTGGTGGCCAGCAGATCTCGGAACAACACCCATGCCTACAGACCATGAACACAACCTAAGCATTTTTCTTGACAGTGAACAGACCATGAAGCGACAAGTCAATGCAATCACTTCCTCCTGCTACCACACCCTTCACATGCTGCCCAGAATCTTTTGATGTATCTGAGTCAACACCAGAAAGACCGTCACTCAGGCCCTCGTCACCATCCGACTCGATCAGAGCAATGCTCTTTACCTCGGCATCTACTCCCAGCTCCTCAGACATCTCCAGACCATGCAGAATACCGCAGCCAGCCTGGACCTTCCCAAATGGACCCACATCACCTCCACCTCAGAAACCTCCCCTGACTCGTCATCCAGAAGAGATGCCAGTTCAACATCCTCACACATTCCTGCAAAGCTCTACATGATCAAGGACCAGCCTACCTCAACCATCGACTGAATTTCCACCTACCCTCAAGACACTTGAGCTCCTCCTCACTAGCCCTTGCGCGCCCCCATTTCAGCAGGGCCGCTTCTTCTCCCACATCGCCGCCAGCACCTGGAAAAACCTGCCCCTCCATTTTCGAACAGCACCCTCCCTGGTGGACTTCAGAAGGAAACTCAAGACCTGGTTTTTCGACTCAGACGTCGCACCCACAGCACCCAGATACCCCCAGGGGTGACAGTGCTGCACTATACAAATGTTGATCGATTGATTGATTGATTAGTCCCAACTGAGCCTCTCAGAGACAACTGGGAGAAACACCCAGTGATGCTTTTCCGATTCCCACATATAACACATGAGCAATTGGAATCACATCTTCCTAGTATAAAATCGGGATCGCTCTTTCACTTGTGCCCCCCTAAAGTGCTACAACTGGCAGTTAGTACTATAGCTCCTATGCTAACATCCATCATGAACAAAGCCATCAACTCAGGATGTTACCCATGTTCGTGGAAAGAGGCTGCTGTCAAACCATTATTGAAAAGCCCAATATAGACCCCAATGACCTGAAAAATTACTGGCGATTTCCTTGCTTCCCACTCCAGCTGAGATTCTGGAAAAGCACCTCAAAAACCAGCTGATGGCCCACATAGAGGAACAAGGACTGCTGGAAGTGTTACAATTTAGCTTTAGAAGAAACCATGGAACTGAAACTGCCCTGGTATCAGGGACTGACAGTATTAGATGTCTGGTCGAAGTGGGGCAGGCTGAGACGCTGATCCTCTCGGATCTGTTCACAGTCTTCAATACCATCTCTCCAACCCTGCTCACTGAGCGACTATAGGAACAGGGACTAGAAGGTTCAACAATGAAACTGCTCACCTCCTTTCTGAAATACAGATCTCAGACAGTGATCGTGAATCATTTTAAATCTGATCCATTCACCTTGCCTTGTGGGGTTCCCTCATGGCTCGTCCCTGAACCCAACATTGTTTAAACTAAATGTCTCCCCTCTGGCCAAAGTATACGGTCCTTTGGTTGCCAGGCCGTGTCGTGTATGGACGACACACAAATAATTGTATCCATCTCAAAAGACATGGATGCCACTGCGGCTAACTTTAACAACTGCATAAAGGCAGCGGCTACCTAGATGGGCAAGAACTGTCGGAAACTTAACGGTGAAAAGATGGAGGTTCTGATCTTTGGAAGCAACCCAACCTTATGGGATTACAACTGGTGGCAGGAATTGCTGGGTACACTTCCCTCTCCCACTCAATCAGCAAAAAATCTTGGAGTAATCCTGGACAATGAACTGGTGCTGGACCTTCAGGTCAACAGCACAGTTGCGACCTGCTTCTGGATCATCAGAATGCTGCGGAAGGGTTTTCCTTTAATTTCTCTACTAGTGCTCAAACAAGTCACCCTGGTGCTGATCTCGTTGAGACTTGACTATTGAAACATGTTTTATCTCGATATCTATAAGACAGCACAGACGAAGCTGCAAATGGTACAGAATGCAATAGCAAGACTGACCTTAGACATCCCTAAACATCAGTCAGTCTCAGGTGGATTACTCACACTGCATTGGCTACTGGTGAAAAAGCGCATTATGTTTAAGGCACTATGCATTGATTGCAAAGTCTTATACAACTCAGGTCTGGAAGGAATTAGGACCATGTTTCTATGGTATGTTCCTATTGGGAAACTTTGCTCGGCTGACCTTAACTTGGTTGTGGTCCCCAAATTTCCATTAAACGAGATGGGGAGCCAGAGCCTTCTCAGTGGCGGCAGCCAAGCTCTGGAACTCTCTCCACCATCACCTGACATGCCTGCAGATACATACTCACTTCAGAAAGGCATTGAAAACCTGGCTCTTTACTCTACAATAAGACCCTATATTTTCTGTGGCACACCTAGTCAGTTACTCTGCTGAGTCTCCCTTTTAGGACTAAATACTAGCACCTTGACGCCCATGGGCATTTGCACGCTCTATAAAACCTTTTTCATTTCATTTCATTTCATTTTATGGCTCCACGTGCGAGCTCATCATGGCTTCATGAGCTCACCATGTGGCTGTAACAATCAGATTGCTTTACAGATCTCTGCCCAATATATTGACCCTCGCTCTTTGAGGTGCATGGCTCTTTGAATTGTGCACACAAAGGGGCAGTGTCATAGCATTGATGCAATTTGATTTGATTAAAACTTTCATAGACCACTAATACCTTAAGGGTATCCTGGCTCCGAGAGGGGGAATGGCAGGGCTGAAGAAACCATTTATTTGATGAACATATTTCAACTTCTTATGAAAAGAAAAATGATCTGTGATCGATCGCAGTTGGAATGAAAGAGTGTTTCACTCATTGGCTGGCATCACTGAGAAGGAATCTCCCTCCCATCTGTGACTGTATAGAGGAAAGGCCTGCCAGGAGGGTCCTAAAAGCCGATCACAGGGCCAAATGCACTAATGCATTTTCTTGTCGCAAACCCTGTGATTCAGTAAATTGCAGGGTTTTCCACAAGAAAATGTGGTTTTGAATGTACTAAACCCATTTAGTGATTCAGTAACTTGCTACCGAATCTCTAAATGGTTTAGGAAATCATAAGGAATCTTTGTTTGGAAGGGGCGGGCTTCGGGTGTCCCTTCCAAACAGTGATTTCTTATGGTATGTATTAATGTTTGGTCAAAAAACGGTTGCTAAATATTAATATATTACTGACACCTCAAAGTAGGTGGTAACCCATTTCCAAACAACAGGACCCCTTCCCCTTTGTGAATGATAAAAAAAGCATTTTTAGGAGTGGTCAGAGGTCCATGGGACTGCTGCCTTCTCTTAAAAAAATAGTTTTACAAATGTTCTCTTTATTTTGTAAACACATCCTGTTTTTCTTAAAGAAAACTGAATGAATTAAAAAAAAAAAAAAATCTTTATTTAAAAGGAGTCACAGACATGGTGGTCTGCTGACCCCAGCAGGCCACCCTCCCTGTGACAGCAGTGAATTGTAGTGGGTTGCAAGTTGCGACCTACCTCATTTAGATTCATGAGGGAAGTCGAATTGCAACACATGGCGATTCATTATTTTGTGAACCGACCTATTAGTACCTATGTATCAGTATGGGGTTTTTTGTATCGACAGGAATAATGGCGCTCAAGCTAATTCGCGCTGTGTTTATGTTATGCTTGGAGTATGTACGGTGCAAACCAGGTCAGGGGATATGCCCTAAAACCCCCGTGATGGTATGGATAGAAATCCACACAAGTGAAGTAGGTACGGTCCTGGGCACACGTAATGAGGATATAATACTAGTAGAAATGTCTCATACTGTTGAAATGTAGAAGGTCTACACCAGAATGATAATCATAGGTGTTTAATATAGTAACAAAGCAAAAGCAACCAGCCAAAGCAAAAGCAACCAGCCGACACGTGTTTCGTCACAAAGGGGTAGTAACCCGTGACTCTTCAGGGCTGGGGAGGATACAAAACATAAAATAAACTGGCAAGAAAACATACAGAGGATGTATAGGCCGAAACTGAGAATCATAAATAAAAGTGGAAACCTAGTTACAAAACTTAAACATAAAATGAAAATGAAAGATCATTGCAACAAGATCAAAAGGTCGAGCTGTGACTGTGTGGGGGAGAAAAAAGTGAATGGAATTGCAGACCAAGAAGCGAAACAATAAGTACATGGTGAATGAGATACAACAAGAGGTTTAAAGTAATAAAATTGAAAGAGCAGCCTGTAAAGGTAACAATCACGCACTATGCGGAACATATTGGAAATACATGCAGAAGAAGGCGCCCAGTGTTGAGAATGAGCAGGTTCTAAGGGCGGCTGTAATCGCAAAACAGTGTATGTAAAAGGTAATCAGGCGGAAGACAAACTAGGTGAACATGGGCTCCTGAATGGAGTATAGGTCACCCAGGGTTAAAAGGTGGACCTCTGAAACACGAATAGGTAAGACAAACCGCACAGTGAACGAAATGGTGATCACGAGCAAGCTCCATGGTGAGCTGGACGAGTGCGACTGAAAGACATGCAGGAAATGCGAAAAAAACGATAAAAACACAGCCTAGTATGTGGCTCTAGAAGAAGTGGTAGGCTGCCCTTGGTGAAGAATGTTTAATGTATACTACTAGTAGGTGATAGAGAAAAAAGGGGGTTGAGGCAAATACCTGAGTGGCGGTGCAAACAAGGTGGTTTCTATGGAGAGGAAAAGGGAAACAGGTAAGGAAATGGGGTGAGCTGAAAGAGGAAAATGGTGCGTGAAGGGAAAACTAAAGTGAACGCTTACCTAGTGACAGTTGAAAATTCCAAAACGGCAAGGAAGAGCAGTGCAGACCAAGGTAGGTGATCCACTGCCAAGTGAAAAGGAAAGGAAGACGGATATCGCAGGGCGGCGGATAAGCCAAGGTGGACTATTGACCTGAGAGAAGACGGAAAAGGGGAATGAGGTGAAGTGCCAAGGGTGGGTGGGGGGGGGAGGGGGAAAACAAAACAAGCTAGAGTATCGAGGTATTGAAGGCTTACCTTCAGTAATGCTGATGAAGTCTGTGGCGACGTGTATTAGCCAAGTGCTACGTAGCACAGGAGGAAAAATTAGAATGGGCGTACCAGGTCAGTAATCCAGGGTGACAACGGCGGATGCGCCGGAGTACAGGAAACTGAAGTATGAGAGAGGGGGAGAAAAAGGTGTAAGGAGATACACCAGGGATTGTGAGCTGACAAACAGTCGGCTTGTGTGGAAGAGACTGAGTCGCTTACCTGGGAGAAGTGGTGTTCAGGGAGGAAAATGGTTCAGGCGGATGACCGGAAGGGGAGGGGCGGAGGCGGGGTTATAAAGGTACGGTGGAGAAAGATTAGACCGCAAATGGAAAAAGCAGGGGTAGGCCGCACAGGACGCCATGTATAGAGTGTAAACGTGTAGGAAGTAGTACTGGAAAGAGGGATGTGAGCCCCAGGTGTGCTCTTTCAATTTTATTACTTTAAACCTCTTGTTGTATCTCATTCACCATGTACTTATTGTTTCGCTTCTTGGTCTGCAATTCCATTCACTTTTTTCTCCCCCACACAGTCACAGCTCGACCTTTTGATCTTGTTGCAATGATCTTTCATTTTCATTTTATGTTTAAGTTTTGTAACTAGGTTTCCACTTTTATTTATGATTCTCAGTTTCGGCCTATACATCCTCTGTATGTTTTCTTGCCAGTTTATTTTATGTTTTGTATCCTCGCCAGCCCTGAAGAGTCACGGGTTACTACCCCTTTGTGACGAAACACGTGTCGGCTGGTTGCTTTTGCTTTGGCTGGTTGCTTTTGCTTTGTTACTATATTAAACACCTATGATTATCATTCTGGTGTAGACCTTCTACATTTCAACAGTATGAGACATTTCTACTAGTATTATATCCTCATTACGTGTGCCCAGGACCGTACCTATTAGTACATAGGTCGGCTCACAAAATAACTTTCGATTTGCTAAAAGTCAGTGCCCAAATTGCAACCATTTTTCGCGAATCCAAAGGATGTGCATCTGTCCAACTGAGCTTTAATCAGGGTTTACCATACAAAGCTATCTCCTGGAAACATTGGACCTTCAGTAGCAAGGGGGCAAGGGCACAGTGACATATGCACTGTAACTTTCAGAAGAATTCAGCTACCTATGGGAAGGCACTGCAAATTCACAAAATAGCTGAATTATGATTAATCGTTATAAGACTGGGCAAGGGAAGATATAAAGAGTTGCCACGATTAAGTTAAGCATGGATTACCTCCTGCATCATTATTCTCTGATGCGCCTGTGCTACAAGAGGAATATTCTTTGACAGCGTTGCACAAAGGACAAAGAAGGCAGATGACACTAGCTTAATGTGGGGTAACAGTGAATGATCAAAATGTAACAGAACACCAGGGGGCAAATTTATCAACATTTCACACAGCGCAGTGAAGCAAGCCACCTTGCTGCACTACATGAAAGGGGAAGGGCAAGAATGCACCGTATTTAACATTATACTGTGCATTCCTGCCCTTTCCTTGCGCTGGCACACTATGTACTGCCTAGTGCCAATGCATGCACCCTTGTACCATAGTGCAAGGGTGCCTGTGTTGCAGACAGTATTGTTTTTTTGCAGGAAGGGGCACCTTCCAGCACAAAAACAATCTTCTGAGTCATTTCCCTCTATCGATGTTTGCTGGAGAATGCAACACATATAGAAAGAGGAAAAAACCAGTACAAATAAAGATATTTCTCATTGTTAGGCCTCATCTGGGAAGGCATAGCATTTTGAACCATTCCCAGGTCTACTAGTAATGGTAAATCTGGAAATGCGCCAAAATCCATGGGTAGATGTGTGAGAACGCCCACGCTCCACCCATGGAATGCCTCCCTGGAGTAGAGTAACTCAAAGCAGCATTGTTTTACTCTAGATTTATGAATCCATGCAGGGCCATGCAAGGTGGTATTGCGTGGCTTGATAAATCTGACATAGTAGTTGTGTTGCCCTTGCGCCCCCTTGCATGACACAAGGGCGATGCAACTCTTTGATAAATATGTCCAGATATCTGCAGTTAGTCACAGGGATAGAGATGTTGTCCCAGGTTGTAGTCCCCTGTGGCCTCTCCATATGGTAGGTATCCCCAGGATCATTACCTTGGTTAGTCTTCATTCAGCTTCAGTGAGTTATTTCAAGTCTAGCCAGCTGCTGGAATGAGATATGCATAAAAATACGTTTCTACTGTATACTTTTTTGGTGTTCAACCCCAAAATACAGAACATGTTGTCAGTGTAGCCAAGTGAATTAATCGTAGTGGCCAAAGAAGCCCCACAAAGATGTGGAACAAGGCAGCATTCAGGGCAGATCACCTGTGAACCTCTCTTGTCAAAGGGTGAAAGGCAGATGGAAAATGAAGCAGAGAGACAGCCTTTCATCTTCTTGTAGAAAATGGCATAAGTCTTTTTAATGATAGATCTCTTATAACAGCCTTTGGTAGTCTGGTGGCCAAGATGGTATGGTCCACCATATCAAAGGTGGCCGAGCGGTGCAGTGCAGTCAGCAACCAGTTATACGTGGAGATCATCCTGAACAGCCACAGGCAACAACTCGGTAGCATGGGCCAGTTGAAAACTGGACTGTCTTTGTCAAGAGTTTCAGAGTTTTCAATAAATTTGCCAGTCATTGATTGCCAGCCTTTTCATGAGGTTTAGCTCCTGCCAATAGTTTGTAAGCACTGCAGCAGTATAAGCTACTGGTTCCTCACTTAAGGGGTTGACTATTGGTTTCTTTAGGTCTAAAGGGACTTCAGCCTGGTCTAATGAAAGATTGAACAGAGAGGTAGCACAAAGTTGTTAACAACCTCCCTCAGATGGATCAAAAGCGGTAATGCTGAGGCCAGCCTGAGCCCAGTGACATCATGCTCTTAATGAGTTGATCACAAGTAAGATGTCAAAATGCAGACAACCCTTAGTCTCCTGCAGAGTGGTAGGGGTGAACATGATTGTGACAGAAAAAGTCCCATACTTCCCAGGAGCACAAGATGTCAGAGGCAATGCTAACCTAGTTTTGATACAATTAATGGCAGCTTTGTATGTTTTTAAAATCTGTCTATAAGAGAACTTTGCTTCTGCGTTGCTACTCCTGGCCCAGTCACATGATGCTGTGGGAAATCGAAGAGGATTTGGTCAAATGGGTACTTAAGACTAAACACCCCTATTTACAGAATTCGTATTCTAGAATTCCTGATGGTTCCTGACCGGTCAATGGACTGTAATGGAGCTGAAATAGAGTGTACAAGTCAAGTATATCATCAACTGACAATTTTCAGTCAATGACGAGAGTTTTGAGTAGTTTTAAAAGCTTTTATTTTCAAATTAAAGTTTAGGTTTTTCAGATTTTTTATTCATTAGTCAAATATCAATCAGGTTACAGAATTGATAATAGAAAAGTATAGTTAGTGCACATCATATTATAATGTGCATACAGCGTGTTCCATAAAGGAACCCATGAAAAGCTCACAATTGAAGGCGACAGTGAGATTAGTATGAAGCTAAAAATCAATAATTAATAATTGCAGAATTTCCCATGAAGAGAAAATAAAGCATAGAGCAAATAAGGCTTGGCAAAGCCAATTTAGTGAAAGCATAAAGCTTGGGTTTTAATAAATGTCAAAAGAACACAGTCTGTCGTTTCTGCTCTGAATCGCAGCTGATCTGCTGTGCTAAAGGAATCTAAATCTCAGTCTCAGTCTCTGCTGTGCTAAAGGAATCTTTTCAGCTAAAATCTGTCCAAATCTAAGTTTAAGTCTGAAGCTCCTAAACTAGGAACGCATTTATAAAGTTATAATTTAATGTTACAGACACATGTGGTATGTTCTTTTCTCCAGCCAATAGACATCCCGCAACTCTCCATGTCGTCCATCATGTGAGCTGGCTGTCTCCTTCGTGGCAAAACAAATAAATCTTTCCGACGGCATAGTTCGAATACTATTTTAAATTTCTTCATTTACTAACCTTCTGATAAAGCAACTGCTATTTTAGCTGAACACAAGGTCTGTAAGCTGCAAAGAAAACTTTATTTAATCAGGAAGTCATTAGAAACTAAATATGAAAATGCTTTTGAAATACATGTGTTTTCTGTTCTCTAAGGCAAATAAATGAAGCTTTCAGTCAGTTATGAATAAGGCTCTGTTTAAATAATAACATTCTATCAGCAACAAATATGATCTCATGAAGGTTCCGAGGTTACATGCTGTTGTAAATATATTGGGCATCTTTATTTCACGAAGACACATTCTGTTATCTGGAAGGTCAAGTTAAAACTCCTTGTGCAAGCTGCATTCCCACAAACCATTAATTCTAGTTAGCTGTCACTGTTTTCTGCACTTTTAAATGTTGTGTTAATTTAATACACATTAATTCTGCACACATGTTTAATAATTATTGTAAGTTAAAAAATACATTCTATAGTTAAGACAAAATCTAAACTAGTCACATTAACTCTAAATTATATTTGTGCATGTTTTAGCATTCTAAAGAACATGATTTATTAAAGGGAAAACATCTGGTTGAAGGCCTTTAAATCTCAAAGTCTCGTGTTTTCGTGTTTTCAGCACCAAATATCTGCATGTCATGTTTAAATCCCAAGGCAGATTGCCATTAGTAGTGATTAATTTTTAGGAAATGTTTTCTTTTCTACACTGCCTTGACCAAAATCCATTCTGCTAAAGGTCTAACCCCTAGACATTCAACTACAATTTTTCCCCATTGTGTTTCGTGTCATCCTAGTGGAGGAGATGAACAAGTATTTATGAACAAAACAGAAAACATGATTGGAGATTCCTCCATCGCACCTGTCTGGTGGACTGCCATACTTCAGGCCAGTAGAAGGACTGAGTGCCCCAACCAGAGGGTCTAGAACCTTCCTATAAACACTGTTAAAGTGCACACACTGTTTCCTTTCTGGTCTTGAATGAGTTCCTCCTGTTTTCTAAGAGTGCTAAACAGTTGCATATTTCAGCCTGGCTCTCTTATATGAACCTCTGAGCAGACAGACAATGCACAAAATCCTGTGGATTCACCCTCAACACTGACCTCACATTCAAAGAACACATTGCCAGGAAGAGTAGGACAGCATGGTGCCAACTCTCCTTCTTAAAGAATGTAATACCCTTTCTGACTTCAGAACAAAAGTGCAAACCCTAGTCCTTTCCCATCTATATGGAGGCAAAGCTCTGTGCAGTAGTCAACCAGACACCACCAGACACCACCCTAGTACCTCTGAAGGGCACTCTACACAAAATGGTATGTCTGAAGAAATGTGAAGAAATGTGACCATATCACCCCGATATTAAAGGAACTACATTGACTTCCCCTTCAGGCCTGTTTCATCTTCAAGATCAGCTGCATTGCCTACAAGGCCACCAGGAATAATACCCCAACATACCTGGCGAAGAAAGTATTCACTTCTGAAGGACATTAGCACAGGAGACCAAAAGATGTGAGAAGGAACAAAATGGAAGACAGAAATTTGTCATCCATGCACCAAGGATTTGGAACAGCATCCCCAATTACATCATAACAACCCTGATCCTACTACACTTCAGGAATACGCTGAAGACTAGTCTCTTCAAAGATTATTACCACCAACACAAACTCTTCCCTGGTACCCCCCCCTTATAAAAATGTATGACTCCTTTGACTCTTACCTGTGTCCAGCACTCCATTGTTTCCCAACTAAGTTTGTGTTATACCTACACATGTGTTCAATGTGCTCTGTGTTTGCCTCTTCACAATGAACATTTAGTGCAAGTTCAGACACTACTGTTCTGCAACACAGCCAGGAATGCAGACTTGGGACCACATGCATCAAACTTTGTAATTGCGATTCCTAAATTGCGAATTTTAAGAAATTGCAATTTAGGAATCGCAAATGCTTATGCATGTAGGAATCGCAAAAAAAATTGCGATTCCTACACATTCTTTATTTGCGACTCGCAAATTGGGATTCGCAAATAAGGAATTGCTTCCCATTCATTCCTATGGGCCTAGAGGCCCATAGGAATCAATGGGAATTGCATGCGCAATTTGCGAGTACCAAATAGGTACTCGCAAATTGCGCATGCAATTTCAAGGGTGCAAGGGTGCCAAAAGGACACCCTGATGCACCCCTGAAATTGCAATTTCAACACATGTTGCACACACACATGCCCCAAGGACATGTATGTGTGCAACATAGAACTTTGAAAAATGCACTTTTGTGCATTTTTCAAAGTTCTCACAAATTACCATCAACTTTGAATTGATGGTAATTTGTGTTTCTTAACCCCTTCGGTGCTCATGACGGAGCGGTTCCGTCATGAGCCACGGTGGGCGTGTGCTCATGACGGAACCGCTCCGTCATGGCACCCACCCATGGGGGAAGCGCTGGCGCTCCCCCCATGGGCAGCCCAACATCATGCCACAAAGGGGGATGGCAGTGGAAGAGCTTCCGCTGCCACCCCCAACCCCCCCTCGGCGATCTTGTGACGTCAGCGCGCACAGCGCGCGCCGACATCATCAGGAAGCGCTGGACGCCTGGAAACCATTTGTTTCCAGGCGTCCAGGCGAGGAGCAGGTACGTTTCTGTGCTCCGGTGGGGCAGGGGGGGCAGATCGGCAGGCATTGAGGCATCAGGGGAGAGGAAAGAGTGTTTCCTCTCCCCTGATGTCTCAATGCAGGGCATTCCTGCTGCACGATCGTGCACAGCATCGCGATCGTGCAGCAGGCATGCCCCTACTAGACACCAGGGATGTCTTTTTTCTTGAAAGGAAGCAACCCCTTGGGCAAGGGTCGCTTCCTATGGGGGATAATTATTTTAAAGACTTTTCTGCCCCCCCTGGGGACAGATCGCCTGCATTTGTTGGCGTTTCTGGCCCCAGGGGGGTCAGAAAAGCCCACTAGAGCCAGGGAGGTTTTAAAAATTAAAATGGAAGCGACCCCTTGGGCAAGGGTCTCTTCCAGGGGCCATATTTTTTTTAAAAGTATATTCTGCCCCCCCTGGGGGCAGATCGGTCTGGGGGGCAGAAAACCCCACTAGACACCAGGGAGTGTTTTAAATTTTAAATGGAAGCGACCCCTTGGGCAAGGGTCGCTTCCTTATGGGCCTAAATAATTTTTAAGACTTTTCTGCCCCCCCCCCCCCGGGGACAGATTGCCTGCATTCTTTTGATTTCTTGGCCCCGGGGGGGGGGGGGGGCAGAAAAGCCCACTAGAGCCAGGGATTTAGAAAATAAATAAATTGGAAGCGACCCCTTGGGCAAGGGTCGCTTACAGGGGACATATTTTTTTGTGTGTGTATTCTGCCCCCCCTGGGGGCCGATCGGCCTGTTTTTTTGGCCTTTTTGCACCCGGGGGGGGGGGGGTGGCAGATAATCCACTAGGCACCAGGGATTTTGTTTTGTGTGTAATGGAAGCGACATGGTTGCTTCCAAGGGGATAAAATTTGGTTAATGTTTTTCTGCCCCTCCTGGGGACAGATCTGCCCCTTTTTTGGCCTTTCTGCCCTAAGCGGGAGGGGGGAGGCAGAAAACCCTACTAGGCACCAGGGATTTATTTCTTTAGCAAGGGGGGCACATTTCTGTCTGCTGTTTTCTGCCCCACTTGGGGGACAGATCGGCCTGGCAGACAACCTCACCCGATCCCTTGGGCAAGATCACCCCCCATTTTTCTCAGCCCTATTTGAAGGCCCATCTGGCAGATTGACTATTTGGGTAGTGACATAGCGTGTTATAATGTTAATTGTTTTATTTCTTGTGAATTGCAATTGTAATGCTTTATTTCTCCCTTTTTGTTTTAGTTCAAGGCTTTTGCTCTTTAGACTGTTCCAGGTTGCGGTTTCGTTACTCGTGGTTCTGGTGTTTGTGTAGTTGCATGTGTTTGGTAAGAGCCTTTTTTTTGTACAATGTAAATGTTTTTCATTTCTCTGCATGAATGTGTTTTTTGAAAATGGTGTAATATTAGCAGTATGTTTGGCTTCTGTTTTTTGAGTGTCAAAAACTTTTTGCATTTGTGCTCAATGTGTATTTTGTTGTCTTGTGAGTAATTGGTTTTGTTTTTTTCTTTCTAGTGGGATATCGTTGGTTTTTTCTGTCTCTCTGCAGAGTAGGTGCTGGTGAGTGTAGCTGTCTCTTGCAAGTGAATCGTATAGTTTTTGAGTATATAGATCTTTGTGATAAAGGCACACATTTTTTTACTTACTTATTTTGCACAGTGTTGGTTGTTGTTGACTTGTTTGTGCAGTCTCCTTTTTTAGTAAGGATAATGGCTAGCCGCAGGATTACTGCTCAGCAGGTTGTTGGTATGCTTTTTGAGTCTTCCTCTGACCATGGTTCAGAGACTGACTCTGCATCTGAGGCAGAGGAGGGAGGGGAAGATTCAGGCAGTGAGTTTTCTCTCTACATGGAATCATCGGATGATGAAGCTACTCTCAGTGCGGATGAAGCTACTCTTAGTGCGGATGAAGTGCCTGTTTTAGAGGAGGACATTGATGTGCAGATAGTGCAGCAAGAGGCATCTGGGCTGCAGCCTGGGGCTGCAAGGCTTCCAGTTGGAAGTGATGACCTCTGGGTTGCCCCAGGCATGGTGCAGGCGGCATTGCCAGACTTTACTGGTGTTCCAGGGTGTAGAGTGAATACAGAAATGTTTTTGCCAATACATTTTTTTCAGTTGTTTATGGACGATGTGTTTTTGGCAGAGATTGTTGAGCAGACTAATTTGTATGCCGAACAGTTTTTGAGGGACAACTGTGCCAGCCTTAGGCTCCATTCTAGAGCTACCAGGTGGACTCCCACAAATCTGGAAGAGATGAAGAAGTTCTTGGGTTTAACTTTTTTGATGGGCTTGCTAAGGAAGCCATCAATGTCTTCATATTGGTCTACTAGTCCCTTGATGGCAACGGCTATATTTCCGGCAGTCATGAGTCGTGATAGGTATTTGCTTCTGCTTCGGATGCTGCATTTTGTCGATAATGGTTTAGCGTTGGCACGAGATCACCCTTATTGTGACCGTCTTTTTAAGATTCGGCCTGTCATTGATCACTTTGTTGATCGATTTTCTGAGATCTATGCTCCAGGGAAAGAAATAGCAGTGGATGAGTCTTTGGTCTTGTTCAAGGGCCGCTTGGTTTTTAGGCAATACATTCCTAGTAAGAGGGCACGCTATGGAATTAAGCTGTATATGCTGTGTGACAGTAGGACTGGATATGTCTCTAATTTCAGGGTGTACACCGGTAAGGAATCCAGGATTAACCCCCTGGTTGTCCGTCCACTTTTGGAGTGACTGAGAAAATTGTGTGGGAACTTGGTAGAGGACTTTTTAACAAAGGCCACCATTTATATGTAGATAACTTCTACACTGGTGTGCGGTTGTTCAGGGAATTGGCCAAAGTGGACACTGTTGCTTGTGGCACAATCCGCTCTAACCGTAAAGGTTTCCCAAAAGAACTTGTTTGTCAAAAGCTTGTGCGGGGACAGTGCAGTGCGTTGCGTTGCGAGGAACTTCTAGCTGTGAAGTTTTCAGACTGGAGAGATGTCTACATGCTGACTACCATCCATGATGAAAGCACTTCACCTGTGACTGTTTGGGGTCAGGTTGCTGAAGCGCGCAAACCTGTGTGCATTTTAGACTATAATAGACACATGGGTGGTGTTGATAGAGTAGATCAGAGGTTGGAACCTTACACTGCTCTTCGTAAGGCTTACATTTGGTATAAGAAGTTGGCTATCCATCTTTTCCACTTGGCAACCTTTAATGCTTTTGTTGTATTCAAGGATTCTTGTCCTGAGTCAAAGATGACTTTTGCTAAGTTTTAAGAGTCTGTAATAGGCAGCCTTGTTGTAGTGGAACAGGCAAGTGTTCCTAGAGTTGGAGTGGTGGAGGATGTGGCTAGCTTGAAAGATCGCCACTTTCCTGATCACATTCCTCCCACACCCTCAAAAGACTTTCCCAGTAGGAGATGTAGAGTCTGTGATTCCACGCAAAAATATGTGGAAAATGTGTTTTTTCCAGCTAAATTTGAGGTTTGTATGGCATTCTGGGTAGGAAAACGTTGGGGGATCCACGCAAGCCATACCTCATTGGACTCCCCCGGGTGTCCAGTTTTCAGAAATGTTTGGGTTTGGTACTTTCCCAAGATGGCCACCGAGCCCGGGGCCAAAACCCCAGGTGCCCCCCCCAAAACCAGGTAGTTTTGTTATAGGTAATTTTGAAGTCTCCAAAGTACGATTTGGGCCATTTCCTGTTGCAGCCACTATGCCTACCCACACAAGTGAGGTACCATTTTTATCGGGAGACCTGGGGGAACGCTGGGTAGGAGGAAATTTGTGGATCCACGCAGATTCCAGAACTTTCCCACACAGAAATTTGAGAAAAAAGTTATTTTTTCAGCAAAATTTGAGGTTTGCAGGGGATTCTGGGTAGGAGAATGTTGGGGGACCCACGCAAGCCATACCTCTCTGGACTCCCCTGGGTGTCTAGTTTCCAGAAATGTATGGGTTTGGTAGGTTTCCCTAGATGGCCGCCGAGCCCCGGGCCAAAATCTCATGGGACCCCCTTGCAAAACCAGGTTGGTTTGTGATAGGTAATTTTGATGTCGCCTCAATAGGTTTTGGGACCTTGCCTGTTGCGGGACCTTGACCCACCCACGCGAGTGAGATACCATTTTTATCGGGAGACCTGGGGGAACGCTGGGTGGGAGGAAATTTGTGGATCCACGCAGATTCCAGAACTTTCCCACACAGAAATTTGAGAAAAAAGTGATTTGTTCAGCGAAATTTGAGGTTTGAAGGGGATTCTGGGTAGGAGAATGTTGGGGGACCCACGCAAACCATACCTCGCTGGACTCCCCCGGTGTCTAGTTTCCAGAAATGTGTGGGTTTGGTAGGTTTCCCTAGATGGCCGCCGAGCACCGGGCCAAAAACTCATGGGACCCACCTTGCAAAACCAGGTTGGTTTGTGATAGGTAATTTTGATGTCGCCTCAATAGGTTTTGGGCCCTTCCCTGCTGCGGGTACTTGGCCCACCCATGCGAGTGAGGTACCATTTTTCTCGGAAGACTTTGGGGAATGCGGGGTGGGTGAAATTTTGTGGATCCACGCAGATTCCAGAACTTTCCACCACAGAAATGTGAGGAAAATGTGTTTTTTTTTACAATGTTTTAGGTTTGCAAGGGATTCTGGGTAACAGAACCTGGTGAGAGCCTGTCAAGTCACCCCATACTGGATTGCCCTTGGTGTCTACTTTTCAAAAATGTATAGGTTTGCTAGGTTTCCATGGGTGCCGGCAGAGCTATGGTTCAAAAACTACAGCTAGGCACTTTGCAAAAAAAGGGTAATTTTTCACTGTGAAGATGTGGTGTGTCCATGTTGCGTTTTGCGCCGTTTCCTATCGCGGGCACTAGGCCTACCCACACAAGTGAGGTACCATTTTTTTCGGAAGACTTTGGGGAACGCGGGGTGGGTGGAATTTTGTGGATCCACACAGATTCCAGAACTTTCCACCACAGAAATGTGAAGAAAATGTGTTTTTTTTGTCAATTTGTTAGGTTTGCAAGGGATTCTGGGTAACAGAACCTGGTGAGAGCCTGTCAAGTCACCCCATCCTGGATTGCCCTGGGTGTCTACTTTTCAAAAATGTATAGGTTTGCTAGGTTTCCATGGGTGCCGGCAGAGCTATGGTTCAAAAACTACAGCTAGGCACTTTGCAAAAAAAGGGTAATTTTTCACTGTGAAAATGTGGTGTGTCCACGTTGCGTTTTGTGCCGTTTCCTATCGCGGGCACAAGGCCTACCCACACAAGTGAGGTACCATTTTTCTTGGAAGACTTTGGGGAACGCGGGGTGGGTGGAATATTGTGGATCCACGCAGATTCCAGAACTTTCCACCACAGAAATGTGAAGAAAATGTGTTTTTTCCCTCAATTTATTAGGTTTGCAAGGGATTCTGGGTAACAGAACCTGGTGAGAGCCAGTCAAGTCACCCCATCCTGGATTTCCCTGGGTGTCTAGTTTTCAAAAATGTATAGGTTTGCTAGGTTTCCCTAGGTGCCGGCAGAGCTATGGTTCAAAAACTACAGCTAGGCACTTTGCAAAAAAAGGGTCATTTTTCACTGTGAAAATGTGGTGTGTCCATGTTGTGTTTTGCGCCGTTTCCTATTGCGGGCACTAGGCCTACCCACACAAGTAAGGTACCATTGTTCTCAGAAGACTTTGGGGAACGCGGGGTGGGTAGAATTTTGTGGATCCACGCAGGTTCCAGAACTTTCCACCACAGAAATGTGAAGAAAATGTGTTTTTTTGTCAATTTTTTACGTTTGCAAGGGATTCTGGGTAACAGAACCTGGTGAGAGACAGTCAAGTCACCCCATACTGGATTTCCCTGGGTGTCTACTTTTCAAAAATGTATAGGTTTGCTAGGTTTCCCTAGGTTCCGGCAGAGCTATGGTTCAAAAACTACAGCTAGGCACTTTGCAAAAAAAGGGTCATTTTTCACTGTGAAAATGTGGTGTGTCCACGTTGCGTTTTGTGCCGTTTCCTATCGCGGGAACTAGGCCTACCCACACAAGTGAGGTACCATTTTTCTCGGAAGACTTTGGGGAACGTGGGGTGGGTGGAAGTTTGTGGATCCACGCAGATTCCAGAACTTTCCACCACAGAAATGTGAAGAAAATTTGTTTTTTGTCAATTTTTAGGTTTGCAAGGGATTCTGGGTAACAGAACCTGGTGAGAGCCAGTCAAGTTACCCCATCCTAAATTTCCCTGGGTATCTACCTTTCAAAAATGTATAGGTTTGCTAGGTTTCCCTAGGTGCCGGCAGAGCTATGGTTCAAAAACTACAGCTAGGCACTTTGCAAAAAAAGGGTAATTTTTCACTGTGAAAATGTGGTGTGTCCACGTTGCGTTTTGTGCCGTTTCCTATCGCGGGCACTAGGCCTATCCACACAAGTGAGGTACCATTTTTCTCAGAAGACTTTGGGGAACGCGAGGTGGGTGGAATTTTGTGGATCCACACAGATTCCAGAACTTTCCACCACAGAAATGTGAAGAAAATGTGTTGTTTTTGTCAATTTTTTAAGTTTGCAAGGGATTCTGGGTAACAGAACCTGGTGGGAGCCAGTCAAGTCACCCCATCCTGGATTCCCCTGGTGTCTACTTTTCAAAAATGTATAGGTTTGCTAGGTTTCCCTAGGTGCCGGCAGAGCTATGGTTCAAAAACTACAGCTAGGCACTTTGCAAAAAAAGGGTCATTTTTCACTGTGAAAATGTGGTGTGTCCACGTTGCGTTTTGCACCGTTTCCTATCGCGGGCACTAGGCCTACCCACACAAGTGAGGTACCATTTTTCTCGGAAGACTTTGGGGAACGCGGGGTGGGTGGAATTTTGTGGATCCACGCAGATTCTAGAACTTTCCCCCACAGAAATGTGAAGAAAATGTGTTTCTTTTGTCAATTTTTTAAGTTTGCAAGGGATTCTGGGTAATAGAACCTGGTGAGAGCCAGTCAAGTCACCCCACCCTGGATTCCCCTGGGTGTCTACTTTTCAAAAATGTATAGGTTTGCTAGGTTTCCCTAGGTGTCGGCAGAGCTATGGTTCAAAAACTACAGCTAGGCACTTTGCAAAAAAAGGGTCATTTTTCACTGTGAAAATGTGGTGTGTCCACGTTGCGTTTTGCGCCGTTTCCTATCGCGGGCACTAGGCCTACCCACACAAGTGAGGTACCATTTTTCTCGGACGACTATGGGGAACGCGGGGTGGGTGGAATTTTGTGGATCCACGCAGATTCTAGAACTTTCCACCACAGAAATGTGAAGAAAATGTGTTTCTTTTGACAATTTTTTAAGTTTGCAAGGGATTCTGGGTAATAGAACCTGGTGAGAGCCAGTCAAGTCACCCCATCCTGGATTCCCCTGGGTGTCTACTTTTCAAAAATGTATAGGTTTGCTAGGTTTTCCTAGGTGCCGGCAGAGCTATGGTTAAAAAATACAGCTAGGCACTTAGCAAAAAAAGGGTCATTTTTCACTGTGAAAATGTGGTGTGTCCACGTTGTGTTTTGCGCCGTTTCCTATCGCGGACACTAGGCCTACCCACACAAGTGAGGTACCATTTTTCTCGGAAGACTTTGGGAAACGTGGGGTGGGTGGAATTTTGTGGATCCACGCAGATTCCAGAACTTTCCACCACAGAAATGTGAGGAAAATGTGTTTTTTTGGACAAATGTTTAGGTTTGCAAGGGATTCTGGGTAACAGAACCTGGTGAGAGCCAGTCAAGTCACCCCATCCTGGATTCCTCTGGGTGTCTAGTTTTCAAAAATGTATAGGTTTGCTAGGTTTCCCTAGGTGCCGGCAGAGCTAAGGTTAAAAAACTACAGCTAGGCACTTTGCAAAAAAAGGGTCATTTTTCATTTTGAAAATGTGGTGTGTCCACGTTGCGTTTTGAGCCGTTTCCTGTCGGGGGCACTAGGCCTACCCACACAAGTGAGGTACCATTTTTATTGGGAGACTCAGGGTAACACATAATTGTAGAGCAACTGTTATTACCTATTGACTTTCGATGCATTTCTGCCTTCCAAATGAAAGACAATGTGTAAAAAAGAAGTCATTTTGAAAAATGACCTATAATTCTCATGCTAGTATTGGTACTCCCAATTTCGGAAATGTGCAAATATCTACTGTTTCTAAACTCTATATTTTGTTCCCATTTCAGAAATACATAGGTGTCTTTCATACCGATTTTTCCATGTATACATTTTCCCAGAATAATTGCTATATACCCGGTACAAAATAAAAAACCATTGCAAGACGCTGCTCAGTTATTGGCTCTGGGTTCGTCGGGTTCTTGGTGAACCTACACGTCCTATATATCCCCACAACAAGAAAGGTCCAGCGGATGTAACGTTATATTGCTTTCAAACAGCTGTCATAATTAGAAGAAGTTACAGGTGAAAACGTTGACACAAATGGCTGTTTTTTCCAACTAATTTTCAATATTTCCTATATTTAACTGTTAGTTTCTATAAAGAAACCTTGAAGGATCTACACAAATGACCCCTTGCTGAATTCAGAATTTTGTCTACTTTTTTAAAATGTTTAGCTTTCCAGGATCCATTATTGCTTTTATACCCATTTCTACCATTAACTGGAAGGAGGTTGAAAGCCCAAAAAATAGCAAAAATAGGCTATGTCCAAGAAAAATGCCAAAACTGTTTAAAAATTTTGGGTTTTCTGACAAAAGTCTGCTTGTCCCTTAAAGCTGGGAAGATGGTGATTTCAGCACCACAACCCCTTTTTTAATACCATTTGCAGGGAAAAAACCAGACGCTTTCATCTGTAGCCCTTTTTTCCCATTTTTCAAAAAAATTTAGCTGTATTTTGGCTAATTTCTGGGTCCCCTCCAGGGTAATCCACAAACCCTGGGTACCTTTGAAATCCCCATGATGTTGGAAAAAAAGGACGCAAATTTGGCGTGGATACCTTATGTGGTCAAAAAGTTACAGGGGCCTAAGCGCGAACTACCCCAAATAGCCAAAAAAAGGCTTAGCACAGGGGGGGAAAAGGCCTAGCAGCGAAGGGGTTAATTGCGAAATCGCCATTTTTTTTTGGTTGTTGCATTGCATTTAGGGAATCGCAATTTGCAATTCCCTAAATGTAATCGCAATTTTAGCAATCACTTAAATAGCGATTTTTGCATTTGGGATGATGCATCCCAAATGCAAAAATTGCGGTTGAAAGGGGCAGATTCTGTGAATCTGCCCCTTTGCGACCGCAATTTACAATGATGCATGTGGCCCTAGAGTCTCCCACAGGTTGATCATGAGTTACCAGTAGCCCACATGCTGCCTGGTGGTAGCTTGCTTTTGAGTTCAGGAGAATGAAAGCTACCTATCTGCTAATGCTGAACTATAAATCCCTGCACTTCCAACTTTGTGGGGCAGCCCACTCTTTTTGTTAAATAACGAGTATTGCACCTCTAACTGCTAAGAAGTCTGATAATAAATAAATGTCTCAGATTAGAGCACATTTTAGCAAACCTTTACTGTAAAAAATATTGCCTCCATCAACTGAATAACCTTTTGATAATGATTCGAAATCAGAGGTTTTTTTAAAATAAAAGTCAATAGCTGTAAAATAGTTGGAGATTTATCAGACTACAAGCAAAGATGCCTGCTTGCCTTCCTTCCTGCCTTCCTGTCTTCCTTCCTTCTGTTTTCTTTCTCTCCTCTTCTTTCTCCCACCTCCTTTTTCACTCTCCTACTTCTGTCTCTTTCTTTCTCTCATGTTCTCTTCTCGCTTGTTTCTCCCCCTTTTCCTTCTCTCAGTTGTTCTTTTTTTGCTTTCCCTTTTTCTTTCTTTGCTTGTTTCTTTTTTATTTGCGCCTTCCTTTGTTCCCTTCTTTCTCTATTTCCTTCCTTTCTCAACTTCCATCCACCCTTCTTCTTTATTGCTTCATTCCTCTCCTTCTACCATTCATTCTTTCCTAAATCCCTTCCTTTTTCTTCTTTCCTTCCTTCAGTCCTTACTCCCTCATATATGTGTTTCTTTTATTCCTTCTTTCTCTCCTGTTTCTCTTTTTATTTCTTTATCTCCTTTCTTTCTTCTTCTCCTGGCTTTCTTTCTCTCCTTCCTTTCTCTATGAGTATTTAACTCCCTTAAACAATCTCTTTGTACATTAATTTGTGTACTTTATTTTGCCTCATTGGTATACATATGGGCATGGCTGCAGAAATATGCTTACTTGTGGAGTCCTGTGAAATCTACATGTAACGTTGTCTACCTATCCTAGTTAAGGGTGCAATGTACATGGTAAAAAATAACTTTCCTATTTAGGTATGTGTTTGTTTGTGCATTACCTACTTACTTATGCCTTTTACCCTCCTGGGGCATAGGCCTCAAACATGACTCTCCAGCCATCATCTATGTCCTGGGCTTTTCTTTCCATCTGACTCCAGGTGTAACCCATCTCCTTGCAGTCGGCCTCGAGGCCTCGGTGCCAGATGTTTCTTCCCTTCCTCTTCTGTTTTTCCCTTGAGGGTTCCAGGTCAGGGCTTGCCTGATGGTGTTTGATGGGGGCTTGCGGAGAGCGTGACCTATCCAGCCCCTAGAAAAAATAATGGGGCGACCCGGTGTCCCTCAGAACCTGGGTATATGTATAAAATAAAACAATTGGTTCTGTCGGGGTGTTCAATTACTTAGAAAACGTAAGTAGCAACAGCTTACTTGTAACATATACCAATAATTAAACCATAACACACACCAATATTAGTATTCAATACTGTATTTAGAAATGGATATCAAATAATCATGGCTGTCACAATTTACAAATTCAATTGTAATAAAGAATAAGTGACTGTTGGTGAAAAAGTGACATGTGGTGATGGGTGACGTTGAAAGTGCACTATATACAAGACAATTAAACATGCATTCAAGTGAGGGGAGAAGAATTTATGTTTGTCCTTTTTATTTTAGCACATATATCGCAGGATTCATTAGCAAATTAAACTGTGATCCTGAGCGTTGTGCGGACATATGTAGTCGTCGACGTTTCGACCCTGTTGGTAGCGCAAAAGTAAAAATGCGTCAAGGTGGGTCTTCTTCAGGACAGGAAGGGGAAGGACAGCCAAAATGCAGATTCTTTAGTCTGTCTGCAATGATCAAGTGCCTCTTATTCAAAGTGGGGCTAATAATTACACCCTCTCAGGACTCCACCAGCCGGTTGGAGCCTCAATGGAGTTCTTTTAAACGACTTCCACCCATCGGTTGGAGTCTTTTTAATTAGCCAGTCAGATGAATAGCGTGATCTGGCAAAAAACACGCCCGTCCGGCAGCTGCTTTGTTCTCAGAATAAGGTCAGACTGGGA
Organism: Calotriton arnoldi; assembly: GCA_963921515.1. Lineage (NCBI taxonomy): Eukaryota > Metazoa > Chordata > Amphibia > Caudata > Salamandridae > Calotriton > Calotriton arnoldi. The sequence continues at coordinate 465,105 of CAWUFW010011406.1, forward strand.
GGCAGGTTATAAATAACATTCACAGCGTGGGAGCCTATCAAACCCCTACAGCGCAACGGGAAGGTTGGAGACGGAGAAGTCTACGGTTACAACGTGACGACAATGTTCTAGGTATTAAAGGGTTGGTTATTGGTTAAACTTGCGCTGTAGGGGTTTGATAATGAAGATACATATACAGTAGTGATATGCATTTGAAATCGAGTTTTGGAGAATGGAAAGTCATTAAGGACAATGTATCGGTCTGATAATTGTAACAATACTTAAAATGTACACTAATGAACAATAATGTAATGGTAAACGTTTTATTGTTATTTGCAGTTACCCCTGAGGAAGGGTTCTGGTAGCCTGAAATGCATCGGGTTTTTAATAAACACTGCCTTGGACGAATTTGCACTACTTCGTGTTTTCATAAGAGGCCCGGAGGGCACAATGGAAATATGTGAAGCTTTGGAAATGGCACATTATTCCTGCGTGTGGTTTACATTACATAAAGTGGAAGTAGGAAACATGAGAAATATGGAGTACATGTGACAAAAAGGATTACGATGGCAGAAAGATACCAATGCGCGGATCAAGTGCTGTTTCAGCTGTGCGACTGGCAGTGGGGTGACATGCCACTCCACATTCAAGTTGATATGAGAGAAACATCACCATATTGATGGGGGACCTCAATGTCAAGATTGGAAGAGACAACACTGGGTACGAAGAAGTCATGAGCAACCATATCTTTGGCGACATAAACGAGAATGGTGAAAGGCTTTCAGATTTCTGTGCCCAGAACAGTCTGGTGATGGGTGGTAGTGTATTCCCACACAAAAGAATACACAAGGCAATGCAGGTGTCACCAGACCATTCAACAGATAAGCTGATTGACCATGTCTGCCTTGCCAAGAAATTCCGGAGGTCCCAGCAGGATGTGAAAGTGGACGTGGCGTTAGACCATCACCTTGTCGTGGCCAGGCTAAAGCTAAAGCTAAATCTGAAGAAAGCATGGATGGAACCGACAAACCAACACCAACGACATAACACCACCCTTCTTAAAGATGCACAGAAATGCAGGGAATACTCAGTCACCCTGAGTAACAAGATTCTGGGTCCAGAAAGAACTAGACCCAGTAGAAAGTCAGTGGGAGAATATCAAAGAAACAGTGACATCAACCTGCCAGGAGGTACTGGGTCCCAAGAAACACCAGCATAAAGAATGGATCTCCACTGAGACTCTCTGCAAAATCATAGAGAGAAAGGAAAACAATGCTATCATCATCACCAGCCAAACAACAGCAGAAAAAGTGAAAGCTCAAGGCGAATACACCAAAACCAACAAGGAAGCAAAGAGAAGCTTCAGAGCAGACAAGTGAAGATTCATCGATGGTCTTGCCACAGAAGCCCAGGAAGCAGAAAGCCATGGAAACTTGAAAGAACTCTACCACATAAAAAGGAAACTCTTCGGCAGATACGGAAAGCCAGAAAGACCTTGTTAGAGCAAGCTGAGAGGTAATTGTGTTTTTTCTTTGAAAGTAGCTAAAACTCTTGGGCTGGCCTTGCCAATAACTCTTGTAGCATTCCTGCCATCAGTAAACGTTACTTTGGACTTGAATTATTAAGGCAGGGTCAGGTCTGGACATCAACCAATGGACTTAAGGATAATTAGCAAGGCAATGGAAGTCTTTCAGGCCCTAGCTTTCACAATGGAAGAAGTGTCAGCTAATGTATTGCATGTTCCACACCGATCATGGAACACCTCCACTTCCAACTCCAAACCAATAGCAGAACCAAAATCAGCGGCAGCCTCACCTACAGACCCCCCAGGACCATGCCCCAGCATCTGTAACACCATCTTCAAATTCATCGCCCCACTAGCCATCAACTCCAAGCACTACATCTTCCTCAGTGACCTCAACTTCCACCTTGATGACCCCAAAGACGCAAACTCCACCAACCTCCTGGAAATCATGAGCAAAATCGGCTCACCTAACTGGTCACCAACCCCACACACAGCACAGGACACACGCTTGACCCGCTCTTCATGGCCAGCAACAGAGTCAATTATATTCAAGTCACCCAACTCACTTGAACTGACCATGCCATTGTTCGCTTCACCATCGCAGGATCCCCATCCACCACCAGCTCTTACCGCCACAACTGGAACAAAGTGACAGAAACCCAATGGACGGACACCCTCAACACCACCCAGCCCAACTCTGCAACCAACCTTGACCAGGCTTTCCAGAATTTCCCCTCCTGGATCACCAACTGCGTCGACAGAGTCACCCCCATGAAGCCAACCAAGACCAGCAGATCCACCAAACAGGCCAGCTGGTATTCACCAGAACTCTGGACAATGACACCTACCTGCAAATGGCTAGAAAGAAGATGGCGCACCAGCAGAGATCAAAGTATGCGAGTGACTCTTCACTCGATGACTGATTGCACAGCGTCAATAAAGTATCTCACGTTGTCAATAAGTAAACATACAATATACATAAGTTCAACAATAATGCATTTGTCTTTACACTGTTATTCAAGCCTTTATTTGGCTGATCATATTTGTGGAGTTTGACTATTTACAAAGAATTATTATCTGTACTCGATATCACAAAAATAAATAAATTTAACGAAAGAATCACATTGTCAATATCAAACTCAATTACAAGGCATCCAATATGATGGCATTGCCCAATGCATTTCGTGATCGTCAAATCCCTTCTTCAGGGGCCTTGAATGTCTAACCTTGTCTAACCAACAAAATATAGGAATGTCCTGAATTGGCAATCTCTCTGTACGTGGAAACAAGAAAATGGGCTGAAATGCATATAGTCGCTTGTTCTTAAAACCAAGTCCCTTAAAACTTGCTGCCAACCTCAGGGTGGTATAAAGACGGTCCCTCATGTGGCGTCTCCCACGTAGAATAGACGGTACAGCCCTCGTACCCCGTAGAGTTAACAGAAGCGTAAGCACCAAGACTGTCCCTAGCACGGGGAATTACTCACACCAACTACTCGGCGACCTTCAACTGACGTACTCGGGTCTGTGAACTAAGAGATCCCACAGACCGAGCAACCTTCAAGTCAGGCATCAACGCCTAACAGACATGAAAAAAGGTGCCCTTGCAGACCGCATCAAAGGAAGCTCCAACCACAGCAAGGAACTCTTCAGCATAGTCAGATAGTTCTCCTGCCCGTCAGCCACCGAGAACACGATTTCCCCTTCCCAGCAATGCTGCAACACCCTGAGGGACTATTTCCATAATAAGATATCCACCATCTACAGTAACTCCGAACCCCAACCCAACGACCTCTACAACCTCTTCACACCAATGGACGCCATCCGCTCACCGCATGGGAACAGCTTACCACACAGAGCATTACAGCCATCATGAACACCATCTACTCTGGAGCACCCACAGACCCTTGTCCTCACAACTTCTTTAACCTCTGGAGCAAGGAAATCTGCAGTGAACTCACTTCCTTTCTCAACACATCCATCACTACAGCCGCCTTCCCCGTCGGATGGAATCACCCGGAGGTCAGACCCCTCCTCAAGAAACCCTCTACTGACCCCAGCCAACTCAAGAGCTACCGCCCTGTCTCTCTGCTATCCTTCCCTGCCAAACTCCTCGAGAAGACCATCAACCGGCAACTCACCGAACACCTTGAGAAAAACAACCAGCTGGACACCCCCAATCCGGTGTCCATGCCAGCGGCTGCACCGAGACCACACTGATCGCTGCCACTGACGATATCAGAAACCTCCTCGATCAGGGGGAAACAGAGGCCGTGATCCTCCTCTACCTCTCAGTAGCATTCGGCACTGTATCCCACCACATACTCAACAAGAGACTCAACCATATCGGAATCCATGGAGACGCTCTCAAATGGATCGCATCCTTCCTCATAGGACGAACCCAGAGAATCCACCTACCAGCCTTCACTTCGGAACTCAAGAGCACCATCTGGGTGTCCCTCAAGGTTCATCTCGCAGCCCCACCCAACTAACACTTACATGATGCCCTTGACCGACACTGTCAGAACCCATGCCCTCAACTTCATATCCTACACAGACGACACCCAGCTCATCCTCCTGCTCTCAGAAGACCCCTCCACCACTAGAAGCAACTTCACAACTGCATATCAAATGTCGCCGACTGAATGTAGACCAACTGCCTGAAAGCTCAACACGGACAAACAAGTGCTGATTTTTGGGCAAAACACCTCCCAGTAGAACAGCACCTAGTGGACCTCTAAACTCAGACTGACACCAACAGACCACACCAGAAACCTTGGCATCTCCAGGTGATAGAGAACTCAGCTGCCAGATTCATCCTTGCCCTCTCCAAATGGACCCACATCACCCCCTGACCTCAGGAACCTCCACTGGGTACCCATACAGAAAAGATGCCAATTCAAGATGTTGACACACGCCTACAAGGTCTTCCAGAACCAAGGACCAGCATAGATTAACCACCACCTGAACTTCCACCAACCCTCCAGACACCTGTGCTCCACCTCCTTTGCCCTTGTATACACCCCCTGCATCTACCAAAGCTACAGTGGAGGATGACGCTTCTTCTTTCCTTGCCACCAAGTCCTGGAATGACCTTCCCTTTCACCTCCAAACATCAACCTCTCTCCCGGAATTCAGAAAGGAACTCAAGACCTGGCTTTTCGACGGAGCCCAGCAAGAACCTAGCGTCTAGAGACCCTTGCGGGTAATTAGCTGCACTTTACAAATCCAACTTGATTGATTGATTGATTGATGACAGAGTGACCACAATCCCTGCAGAGACATTTGTCTCTCAGTGGTAATTAATAAAGTAGAGTAAATGGACCAAAATAGTCTTTGGGGACACAGGCAAACCTTTCATGATACAGCTCTTGTGGCATTATTGATGTGCGCTCACTGCAGCAGGAATCTGTGATCTAGGGCCAGTTTTTAAGTTGCTTGGCATTTATGTTTCATATCCATATATTAGGCAGTAGGTCACATCAGTGTTTATTGATCAGAAATAGCTCTCCCTACTGAAATGGATGGAGACCCTTGCTCTATCCAGTGACTTTACAACGGCCTATACTGACCTTGCAGATACAGTGGGCTGGTAATGGATGCCCATCCATGTGGAATAGGCTCACACTGGTAGACCACACTGGAGTGAGACGCCCATTGAATACCAAGCCAAGCACTAACAAATATAGATCAGAGGCACGTCCATACAATATTTGTGATTCTGTAGAGATGCCAGCACATTCATCTTTATATATTGGCATTTTTTATGTGTTAGCAAAACGCAGCTTAATGTTACATTTGTTCTCTCTCTCTCTGTTTCTATTTCTCTCTTCCTCTCTCCATGCCTTTTACTGTTCAGTCTTTGCTTTGCCCTTTTGTTGATCCCACCCATGTCTGTCCCTTCTGATTGAATGCACAGATGACCGCCTGGTGCAGTACCGAATAACCTTTCCCCCTGCCCATCCAAAACTGCAATATTATGGCGAATTGGAGATGGGCATATTGCTATGCACAGATATAAATCTGCATTACTTGTAATCAAACCCATTGTAGCAACTAAGCGTGACATTTTCCACCTTCCTTGTGCCTATGTCTTCTCCACAGTCCAAGAAATTACATTCAATGGGATTTTTCTTCACAGCATTTTCCTTTAAATATTTTTAGTAAGCAAAGATAATTCTTGACACTGCATGCTGGCCTAGCCAGAAATGTAAATTTAAATCATTCTATTATATAAACCCTTCCTTATCTCTATTGTTATAGGAGACTAAGGGACTTATTTAGTTCCTGGAGGATGGTCCACCAGACCACCAGGGTGGTGAGGGTCATAGTCTCTGCCCCTAGCAGAGGACCTACGGTCCATTGTAGAGATCCCAATGGCCTGGCGGGGGATCCCTGTATTCTAAAGCGACCCATCACCTTGGGGGTCTTACTTTACAGCAACGGAGGTTTGCCGAGTAGCTCTTACATTTGAAGCGCCTGCTCAGCAAAAATTTTGTTTTCTCTGAACGAAAACAAATGGCCCAGAAGAGAGTTTTCTCCCTGTATGTTGGGGTGATTCTGCGTTTTCCCTGCCTGTGCCCCCATGCTGCGTATGGTAGACATGGGCAAGGAAAATAAGTGACGGTAGTCAGTGCTTACCTTCTGTCAGTGCCCAAATCTGGTTTAGAAGCCAGCGGACAGTTCTAGCAAATGGCAGGCAAGTCCAATACCAAGACTGCCTGGTCTTGATTCCACCCTATGCCTCTTTCTCCAACCACAGACCACAACCATACTCCTTTAGCTGACTCCTGCTGGTTCTTTGTCTGCTTTCTCTCTTTGTCACTATTGTCCATCTTTCTATACATCCTTCTTTACCTCTTCTTTTTACTTCTTCCTCTTGTTCTTGGTCAAACCCTGATGATGAAAACGAAATCCCGGTCCACAAAAATGTGTGCGGCTGGGTCCCCCTTGCAACCACAGGCTCAAATTAAGCACTGAGGAGTGGAATGGCCATCTCTGTGTACTGGCTGCACCTTGCCGGACGGGCTGCCAGCAGGGCCGGACTGGGAACCCAAACCAGCCCTGGCAATACAGTTGGACCGGCCTTGGGAACGGGTGCGAGGGTGCTAGTGAGAAGCACTGCTGTCTGCTTTAGCACTGCTTTGGTACAGGGAGCCAATGTTGCAGCACTACTGCAAAACCGGCCCCTAGTAACAAAACCAGCCCCCACCCTTCCGGCCCACCGGGAAAATGCTTGATGCCCACCACGGCCAGTTTGGCCCTGCTCGTCTGAATGTTTGTCGAAGCAGATCTGAAGGGATAATGCCTCTGTACAAGAGGGTGTATCAGCCCCTGCCCTCTAGAGAGGGGCCTGTTGAGCCTCCAAGGTGACCAAGGGCAAATAGAAGTGACAAACCAGCCTAAGATAAGGTCATTTTTTGAGGTTTGAGAAAACAAATTCCCAGGCTGTGTTTATTGAGGAAACTTTGTCAAACGAAGAAACAAGTCAATGACACGCATTTTTATGATAAAAAAATAAAGCTTTTGACGAGGAATTTACAAGAGATTTTGATCCCTATACAGACTTAGCTAGACATAGACATCATGACCATCCTTCATTCCCTGTTTTAAAGCTCATGGTCGTACTCCTCCCAAGCCTCCTGGCATCACTGGAACTGAAATGCAAATAGGAGCCCACCACCCAAAGTCTTTAATTTAATTATCTCCTCAAAGAATTAGGAGCAGGACCCATTGAGATGCAGGTCCACAAGAACCATGTTAAAGTCATTCTCTGTACGACACCCTCCCGCCATTTGGAGAGTTGTGACTGGGCAACTAGACCAAACTTGGCCTCCTGGTGCAGCCTGCATCTCTCCCATTCAAGAACTATAGAAACTGATCACCAAGCTCCCTACAGAACTAGGGCGGCTGCCTCTGCACTCACCCAAGACCTTGATCAGGAATTGTGGGGGTCAAAGTCTCCCGGGGTGCATAAATGTATGGTGAATTACATGCAATATGTTTTTTGTGAGATGCCAAGATGACCAGAAGTATGCCTAGTAGCCATGAGCCCATACCACCACATGCGGACTATGGTTCACAAGTGCATAAGGAAACATGGCGTTCACAAACATTTCACCCCCCTGTCGGATAGGCGCAAACCGTCGGCTTGAAACAAGCTATCGCCTCACACACACCCAAGTGAAATGGATTTTAAATACCCAGTATTGAGGAACTTCAATATTTTTCTATTGAGCCGCTAATCAGAATCATTACAAGCCTTAAGAGATAATACCTCACACCACTCTTTCCTAGGAATTATATGTGACCATGCTACTATAGCTTCGGGAAAATCTCTGAAGAACCATGCTAATTCTGTAATCAATAAATAATTTGGATCCCACTGGCCCTGTTGAGTCAAATAATCACCACTCAGATGCAGGATAACCAAGGAAGATTATGGAAGCTGCTGTGCTGAGCTTCTTCCAACCACCTGTCTTGCTCTTCCAATGCACAAGCGTCCAATGGCGATCAAGCTCAACCTAAGCATGGCCATGCGTGCCTGTGCATCAAAGCCACTCGCAACAATGACTTCACGGGGCCACGGAACACTGGAGTATCTACCATCAAGTCATCGAAGTGACACTTTGTACGTAATGGAAAACATATCCAGTCGCACATGCTCAGTACTGCGCAGGAGAGAATACAGGAGCTGAGCATCGACAGAATCCAAAGGTTTCATGGCAACCCAGGACACAGAGTGAGAAGGGAGGAAAAGTGTATGACATATGCTCCAGAATTAATGAGAAGCTTGCATGCTGAGCGAGTGAGGATAGTATCTCTGGTGGAGGCCCTTTAACAGAACCACCACCTACCACCATGGATGAGCTGATAGAGTCAGCACTTCAACTGAAAGCAATGAATGGAGTGAATACAATTGATACTTTCACATTTCCACCAATAGCCACATGTAAGTGGACACCCACATTAACAAATGTATATTACAACACAATAGGCCCACTGAACGAATATCATGTGTGGCTGTGGAGTGTAAGGACATCTGCCTGCTCACGATCAAAGAGCATCAAGTGCAATTCTGCAAAGGTGTAGACTGACTAATTGTATTGTGGTACTAGAAATAATCTCAATATCATGCGAAGTAGAAGGCAGCCATGATGTTCACACTTGTCCCAATCAAGGCTATATCTGCTAAGTCTGCCATGGTAATGAATGTAGAGCATTCCTCTTACTAGACAACATCTTTTAATCCAAAACTTGTATTACTCCTGACACTGAAACAAAAAGAGTAAGCAATGTCTTTTACTACAGATAGCCCATCCCTCTAGGAGGAAAAAGCATGGAAGAGAAAGAGCTTTACATGAATACTGCAGAAAGTGGCGAACCTCCAGCCAGGACCATCCAAACACCAAAACCTAGAGACACAGGATCAAGAGTTGTCCATTGCCACGTAATAGAATCTGCTGTCCCACCAGCAGCAGAACAACAGGCACAAGCAGTTGCGAGGGTAAGACAATTTAGAAAAAAAAATTCAGTAAGCACCATGCTACAATGGTCACAGTGGTAAGGTCACATCAATGTTTTTAGGTCGAGCTAGACAGTGCATGCACTGTCTCTTCGAGACCTGCTGTAATCAGTCTGTGTGCATAAAGTCCATCCCCCTTTTTTATATTGCTTTTCATTGGTCTATGTCAGTGTCCTTTAAAAATCCTTGCTTGCTAGTGGTCAGTCCTGCCTCTTTGTCCCTCCTTTTTCTTTTCTGTTCCTCCCACAGAGCAGGGACTTAGTACTGTCTCATTCCGCTATGGTTCTTCATCTGTTCTCTGGGGGACTATTTCTTTCTTGGTTTCCTGCTCTGTTACTGTTCTCCATGTTTAGCTTCAGCACCCTAGCTGCTTTCATTCAAACATAGCATTCCTCCTCCCACCTCCTCTCAATGCCACAGTTGTGTTACTGCTGCCTTTTCTACTGCTGCCTTCCACACCATGGCTTGTATTTTTTTTAAATAGGCTTTCTTTTTGCACTTTTCGATCTCCACCGTCAGTTGGGCTTTTTCTATTAGGATATTTGCTTGGTTTGGGCTTCCTTCTAAAGGGGATTGGGCTTGTTTTTAAGGTATGGCCTGCAAAGCGTTTACATCCTGCCTCCTCTCTTTCCTGGCTTTTCATTGGTTCCTGCGCGGGCCACTTACTTTTCCTTCAGTTCTATTTGCTGTAGCATATTTTCTTGCCTTGACCAATGCTTGTTGGTACAGCAGGTACAATGGTTTGGTCGTCTTCTCTTTTAAGATCCACTGAGCACTGGATAAGGCAATAAAGACATTTCGTGGCAAAGCGCAGTACAGTGATTATCATAAGCAAGACAGTTCCATAATAAGTTTTCTTTTACTTAAATCCCGTAAAGTGAGCACACATGCCCTACTTACACGGACAGTTTGCAAATTCAACCTAATGTCCATTGACAGTTATTTATCTTTAGAGAAACAGTATGTATTAGTCCGTGGTCTTAAATACTTCCAGGTCGCAAACAGCCATTCCCATGGTTAAACACATAATCTACGCGTATTGTTTTGGAGGGACTTGTGTAAAGTGATCCATGATTGGAGCACATGCAGTAATTCAATCTAGTGCGCTTCCCAACAATTCAATGCTTTATTGGCTGTGAGTCCACAAGTGCTCTGATGTATAGAAACATCGTGGGACCTTGCTCGAAGGTGATTGTCAATGGCCGTGATTTGTGCAGTTTGGAGCAGGCAGCTTTTTGTCTTGTGGAAGAATGACATAGTTTGGCCTGGTTTGGCCAGTAAAGGTCGAGCCTGGTCATGACAGCCGATGTTCTCCCGGCTTTTATTTATTCCTAGAAGTGTAACGGAAGCATAGAAATAGCGCAGCGCGACATCCCCTATGTTGTACCTCAGAGTCTTTCTATAGCTGCCTAAACTCGTCATGGAAGTAGAGGAGATCGAGGCTTTTAGACACTTTGTGCTACCACATATTTATTTGTGTTTTGCATTTTTCAGAAGCAACTCTGTGAAATAAAAAATATTGTACCAAACTATATTTTTGACTAGCTCGTGCCTTAAGCAGATTAATGCAATATAATCATTGGTGTATGGTTTACCTATTTAAATGAGACTTTTTCACCAGTGAAGCAACACCGGGTGGTACGTACATGACGTATTTATTAGGTTCAATAGAAAATTTTCCAGCATATGCAACAAGAATTTTAGATTCTATTAAGGACACGGAGGTGAGGATTATGCTTCTCAAATCTTTACTACTCAAAATAGCAGCCAATGAAGAAACAGTAAAACACATGTAAAACACTACAAGTCCCATGAGGCTTTGAACCACGCCTCCTTCATTAACCAATCCACAAGGTCCATAGTATACAAAATAGCGAGGCACCATCTTGACTGCCTCTTTCTTTGCATCAAGCAGTCATAAACGTTGAGGTAACAGAACAAAACACAGGATACAGTTCCGGCTCTCAACGGAGAGCAACTCCAATAACAGGTCCCAGATGAGACAACTTATCCACCAACAGCGAAGACTTCCTCGCAACGAGACATCCCAGGTTTAGCTCTGTTTGGAATCCATTCCTGAAACAGAAACAAGTTTGAAAAACCACAGAACCAACAGTCTGGTACATAAGGGTGGGAAAAAACATGTCTTATGCATCATATGACAACATGACAGTTGTAAATCATTCTTACCTGTCCCAACGGGTGGGATAATCCTCGCCTCCATGTCCTTAATAGAATCTAAAATTCTTGTTGCATACGCTGGAAAAGTTTGTATTCTATGGCAGGACCGGAGGCTCAGATTATGCTGGTTCAAAGCTGACCAACAACAACAGAAGAAACATGTGCAATGGGTTTATAATAAAATATTTTAAACATTGAGTCAGATGACCAATCTGCTGCATTCAAAATATCTTTTAATCTGGAACCCATAACAAAGGCTTTAGAAGCCATAGCACCCCTAGCGGAATGCGCTCCATACACAGAAACATCAATACCTGCTACAGCCCTTACCCTTCTAACCCAACGTGCCAAAGTGGCTGCCGTTACTGGGCGGAAGGGTTTCTGGATATACAGAAGTAGAGGTCCTAAAGGATCTGATCTGTGAGAAAGGGTATGTTCTTCATAGACTTTTAAACATTTCAAAACACATAACTTATCATTATGAGGACAAGAAGGATACTCAACCGAACGAGACATCGTTTTTGTCCTTCTAAAGATAATGAATGACAAACCCTGGGGAGAAAAAATTCTTTCTGCCAAATCTAGAGCATGTACATCAGAAACTCTACGACAGGAAATAAGACATAACAACACAGTGAGTTTTGCTGATAGCTGCTTCAGCGATAAATCTTTATTGTCCGGCCATGATTCTAACAGTGAAAGAACACTAGACACATCCCATAACGTAGTGTATCTGGGCCTCGGAGGAAGAGCAACCCTGATACTTTTCATTAACTTACATACCGTCGGATGGATCCCCACTGGTTTCCCATCAATGTGGTCGTGCCCAGCCAATAAAGCTGATCTGAAGTTATTTACTGACCTGTAGCACAGACCTGACTCTGCACAATCGGACAAAAAATTCAATATCTCCTTCAAATCAGATCCCACGGGCTCCACCTGTCGTTGAAGGCACCAACCCATCCATCGTTTCCATGATGCAGAATATCTCTTGCGGGTGGAAGGAGCCCAAGCTTGCTGTATAAACTCGGCAGCCGCTGATGAAAGGCCCTCAATTCGTTCATGTCTCCTGAGAGCGTCCAAACCATGAGAGGTAACTGCTTCTGAAGGATCAGAGGATGCAGGGAGCCCACTGGGTCCTGGAGTAGCATCGGAAAAACGGGCAGTTGAAATTGCAGATCCACTGACAACTCCAACAGAGTCGGAAACCATGATTGTGTCTTCCATAAAGGTGTGACTAATACTAAAGAGGTCGTCTGGCACCGAACCTGTGCAGCTACCCTCAGTAATAACGCGAAGGGGGAAAGGCATAATTCCTCTGACGGCCCCAGTGATGAAGAAACGCATCCATTCCCAAGGCCATCGGATCCGGTCTCCAGCTGTAGAAGTGGGGAAGTTGGGTGTTGAGGCGAGAGGCAAACAGATCTATCTGGCATAGGCCTTGTATACCCATGATCTCTTGAAACACGGAAGGGTGGAGCTTCCAGTCGCTGAAATCCCTCAGAAATCTGGAGTTCCAATACGCTATTTTGTTGTGCTTGCCGGGAATGTATTCCGCAACTATCCTGATCTTCTGTGCCAGGCAGAAGTGACAAAATTCTCTGGCAATGTTGGCCAACAGACGAGAGCTCGCCCTCCTAGGCGATTTATATATCTCACTGCTGACACATTGTCCACCCCGAGGAGGATGCAACAATTGCTCTTCAGGGGAGAGATCGACCGGATGGCAAACGAACCTGCTAACAACTCTAGACAATTGATGTGTAACTTTAACTCTTCTGCTGACCATCGGCCTCCTGTAGCAAAGTCTCCACATCTTTCCCCCCAGCCCCATCGACTGGAGTCTGATTCGATAACTACATCGGGAGTGGCTCCGAAAATGGCCTTGCCATTCCAGGCCTCCATATGAGTTAACTACCATTGTAGTTCTTCTTGAGCGTCTTGTGACAGAGCAATCAAGTGATTGTACGAGAACCTCTGTTGCAGATAATGGATTTTGAGACGTTGTAGCGCTCTGTAATGGAAAGGTCCGGGGAAAATTGCCTGAATCGAGGAAGCCAGAAGGCCTACAAGCCTCGCCAGAGACCTCAAAGAGACCGTCTGGCGTGACAAGAGTCGTTCGTATCTCCCTTTTGATGGATCTGATCTTGGTCGCCGGGAGAAGCAACTGGGCCTTGACATAGTCGATCTGAAAACCTAAGAAATCCACCTGTTGGGACGATGTTGTCATAGATTTCTTTAGGTTGATTACAAAACCCAACTCTTGCAATAGAGAGATTGTCCACTTTAGGTGGGTGCACAACTGTGTCTGATCTTGAGCTAACAGAAGCATGTCGTTGAGATAAACGATCATGCGGACTCCCATTTCTCGCAGACGATTGACAACTGGCTTCATCAGTTTTGTGAAAACCCAAGGGGCTGATGAGAGGCCGAATGGAAGGGACTGGTATTGAAACCACTGCCCCTTCCATTGAAATTGGAGATATTTCTGGTGAGAGGGGCATATTGGCACAGTTAGATAAGCATCTTCTAGGTCCAGCCGAACCATCAAATCCTTTTCTAATAATAGGTGTCTTAGAAGATGGATTCCCTCCATCTTGAAATGTCTGTAGACAACGAAGGGGTTGAACTCTCTGAGATTGAGCACTAATCTCTGCCCACCCCCCTTCTTTTGTACTAAGAAGACGTTGCTGCAAAAGCCTTCGGGAATGAAGGGTCCCGCAGCAATAGCCTGCTTTGTCAAGAGCTCTAGAAGTTCTGAATCTATAAAAGACTGTTCTTGTAGGGAAAAATAGAGAGGAACAGGAGGAGCCCATTGGACAGGAACACCGATTAACTCTATTGGATACCCTTGAACCATACTCATGATCCACGCATCTGAGGTTATCTTTGACCAATTGTATACAAAATGCATCAACCTGCCCCCCAGAGGAATCAAAGGAAGAAGAGGAATTGTTACCTGAGGATTGGGCATCATTATTCCTGAAGCCCCTGTTGATTCCTCTGTTATACCGACCACGGAAACCCCGGGATCTAGTGGGGTAGAATCCGGCCTGGTCCGGTTCCTGGGTGTAACCCCTACGTCTAGGGGCGAAGCCACACTGAGGACTTTGTTGACCGTATCGGCAGGTCGAGAGTCCTCTGCCACGACCGGCCCTGCCAGAGAGGGGATGGAATACTCTCTTGAGTGAGGATTGCGACTTGTCTAGGGATGTGACTGTGTTGACAAACTTCGCAATGTCTTTTACAAAACGCTCGCCAAAAAGCTGGCCCTCAGCCAGAGGACCTGGTTTGGCGGAAGCCAATTCCACAAATTGGGGGTCAATTCGTAGGAGGACCGATTTGCGTCTCTCCGAAGAAAGGGCACAGTGCGCATTTCCGCGGAGGCAGATAGCCCTCTGTGTCCATCCAGCCAGGACTTCTAGGTGGATAGCTGCACCCGTCTCTTGCCCTTGAAGCGCTAGCTCCAAAATCTTTGCCAATGGGCCAGAGACGTCCAGTAGCTTGTCCTGGCAAGCTCTTAGAGCTCTATCAATGCCCTTCTTGGGATCTTTTTTGTATTTCTTCTGGAAAGTCTGCATGGGCGTGTCGATTTCAGGGGTAAAGGCAGTTTTATTCGGAAGGTCGGGTCGAGGGCACTCTGATCTCAAGTGGGCTCGCTCCTCTTTATCAAAGCTCTTGCGCAGGTTGGTCTGCATATATTCCGCCACTGCTGGGGCGGGTGCCCAATCTGAAGAGTGAGTGTGGACAATGCTAGAAGGGTCAAAAGTGAAGGGGATGGAGTGACGGGGAAAAGGGAGTGCTTGCGCTTCCAGGCGCATTTGCGCGGGCGAGATTCGTGGGAAGAATCAGTATCGGTGTCAGTGTCAGTCATTGGGGGGGGATCGGAGGGGTTGGGCACCGGAGAGGTGGTCAGGAGGTCCACGTGGTAATCGTGGTCTTTGGCTTTGTGTAACTTGGAGTAAATGGTAACATGGGGCCAAGAGGGACCCTGGGGCTCTGAGGGCGGAAGGGTAAGGGAAGGGGTAGGGTTGCCAGGCGGGGTGCTAGGAGTGGCACCTACAAGTTGAACCAGGCGGAGGGAAATGGGCAGGAGGGCGGAGGACAGGGCCTTATATAACTTTTTATCCAAAGTTTTATCTATAAGGGCCTCCATATTCTCATCATAATAATAATCCTCATCCTCTGCAGGGCCATAAGCAGCAAGTTCCTCTTCATAGACCTCACAGTCCGACATCCTGATGAATATATCTATATTCCTCACAGAAATCCCCAAGGGAAGGTTAATTTTACAACCCAGCCCCTCTAATGGGACAGGGCGTCGAATGGGAACAAAAGCTGGAACAATGAGGCCACAAGGTACCAAAAAACCCCTGTAGGGTAGGTCTAATGCAGGGCAGATAGCCCTACCTGCCTAAATCAATCAGGGGAGTTTCCAAAAATTAGTTCTGCAAAGGATCTAGGAAAGGGTTAAATTACTTTTTAAACGCTGCAAAAAGTATTGAAAAGAAACAGTTCTTATCTGGCCCGGTACCGGCACAACACCGTTTTGCTGCTTCCCTCAATTTTACTAGCCCGGGGAGAGGCATCACCCAGCGTGCGTGTGGGAGTCTGCAGACGCTTGCACTGACGCGTGCATGCTCCCGAGGCGCACGCAGGCAGCCCGAGCGGGCTCCTCCACGCGACCTTGCTCCCAGAGGGGGGGCCAGACCCTGTCGATAGCGCGAGGAGCGCGCGTCAACACGGCAAGCCTTCGCTCGTAAACGCGAGCTAATCCCTATTTAAATAAAACAAAAAGGTGAAAATAATGGCTAAAATGAGCAGCACAACACGCGCTGAGGGAAAACATGAAAATTAAGCATATCGTGCGTGTGGATTGGTTAATGAAGGAGGCGTGGTTCAAAGCCTCATGGGACTTGTAGTGTTTTACATGTGTTTTACTGTTTTTTCATTGGCTGCTATTTTGAGTAGTAAAGATTTGAGAAGCATAATCCTCGGCTCCGGTCCTGCCATAGAGTCTGTGAATAACATGTAAAGGGCAACAGTGGCAGGATAGTTGCGAGTTTACCCAACGAAATACGCAGCATTCAGCAGGTCTCTGATTTGAATAAGGAATAGTATAATCAGCCTTCTATCTTCCCAATGTCGGCAAATTTAGTGCTGTTAAGTTAGATTTTTTTTTAAAGCATGTAGAAACTGCAGTAAGCTGTAAAAAGTGTTATTTTTTAACATTAAATTAGTATTGCGCATACCAAGGGTACAATGCAGAATTGCATTAAAATCGTGAGGAATTACTTAATTTCACAATTTATCGCATGTTACTCTCCAGTTCTCTTTGTTGCTACGATCTACCCTCCGATAATACATCAGTGGCTCCACGCAGCATGTACATATTGTTTTCTCAGGGAAGGATACATATTAAGAGGATGGAAAACCAGGCACTAATTATGGAAAGCTGGGCAGAACCCGGCCAGGGGCCAGGCTTCCCACTAAAAGGCAAAGCACGCACCAAGCCATGAGAATCCTCAAAATAAATGAAGCAGCGAAAAGCATGTGAAAGTACGAGAGGGACTTTTAGATTAAAAGTAAGATCATTGTTTCGCGTGTGTGTTTCACTTAGGTACGTAAAATTATGCGTAGCATTGATACGTAATTTATAAACAATCATTTCTCCACTTCCAGCACCATAACAGCACTGACTTGAGTGAACCAAGGATGTCAAGTGCACTGTATTGTCTATTTACATATATGTATGCACGTACAAGTTTGTTTTTGTTTTATAAGTATATGTAACTTAAAACAAAAGTCTATATTTAAGTACATTTCGTGTGTGTGTGTGTGTATATATATATATATATATATATAGATATATATATATATATATGCCACGAACCTCGCTTACAGCCTTCTTCTCGAAAACAAACGAGCGTAGACCCAGGTTTGGTGCTAGATGTTTAATTAGTTCAGCACACCATCAAGTTGCCATGACGCGTTTCGGCAGATCCCTGCCTTGATCACATGACAGCATTGAATTACGTGAGACCTCTTTTTAAAGTGCCAGTGTAATTGATTAATACTAAACAGAGAAATATATATATATATATATATATATACACACCCATATGTTTATGCCTTGCATGAAAATATAATTGTGTAACATTCATATATTTAGATACGTGTGTATGTTTGTATAAATTAATATATTCGTTTTTTTTAAAATTAAAAATAAGCAAAAATCTTTCCACCTCTGCCTTTTTCTCCACTCTTCTTCTCTGCAAACCTTTCTGATTTAACAATGGACTCCCAGACATGGTTTCCAAACTCATCTCTGTCTATGTAATTCATTCAACTAACGGACGCTCATGTTCGTCACTCCCAATAACATCTCACAACTTCCCTTTATCAACCCTCTTCAGTTAATCCTTCCCTATTCAAAATCGTGGAGTAAATACCTGAGATCTGAAGAGCTCAAACTTAACACAGCTAATCCTACCCAGAAGAACATATTACTAATTACTGCCTATTTACATCTAACCTTGGGTTTTGGCGTGCTACTCCCCTCAAAGAATTTCTACGCCTCGTCTGGGTAGTAACTGCTATGTAAATTAAATTGTACAAGTACGTAACTGAGCTTATTTTATACAGCACACATCCTGAACGGAATGTCTTGAAGGTAGTCTCACAAATGATGCTCAAATGAAATGAGACACAATGAAGTAAATGGATTTATATAGGCAAACATAATTTAGTCAAGGGAGGAAGCTGTGATTTGAACCCAGTTTTCCTAGTTGTACACTGTGCACTTCATCCAGTAGAGGGATATCTGTTACAAAGCAAAACTTCACGTCTGTAGAAGGTTCAAGGTCTTTAATGCAGCAGCACAGCAAAAGCCACCCTTTCGTAACAAGGGAGGCAGGAGAAATGCCATCCTGCATTCTACATTCCATAGGAACGGATAACTATTTCCATGGAATGCAGGTCACATTTCGTAGGAGAAGAATAACACGCTTTACTTTATGGGACATTTGATAGAGCATATGGTTGTGAAGTCCCCAACCTATTCCCTGTAACATATTATCCAATTTTTTTAAAATTAAAACCGTGCCTTACTTTACTGTCCAAACTTAGCCTGACAATTTGTACCTTTTAAAAAATGGTGCACCTGACATAGAAACCAAGGGGCAGATTTACAAGCCCCTTGCGCCACTTTTGCGTCACTTTTCCCATGTTAAAAGTGACGCAAAAGTGGCGCAAGGGGCTTGTAAATCTGCCCCCAAAGGTTTAATAGGTCCTTGCTACACTTAAATATTTCTAGAGCAGTTTCGAGATTCCGATTATGTCATTATCTTTCTGTTCCACTGTAAACTGGAACCAAGCATATGCAAATCACCCTTGATCCTCCCCAAAAGTGACTCTGCCCCTGCACTCCATGTTGCTCTCTGTTGCCTGACTGTTTCTGCCAGCCATCCTCCCTTTTGTGCTCGCCTGCGAACACCTCTGCATTGCCCACCCCCACCCGCTCCCATCATATTGCTTTCTCTCAAGCTTTGTGTTATTTTGCTCCGCCCCCTTTGCTTTGGAGTCTCCTTCAGCCACCCTTCTTGCTTTTGCTCACCCTCCGTGTTGCTTTGGGGTTCAACCCAACCTCCCTCATGTTGCTTCATTGCCACCCACCCAATTTAAAAAAAGAAAGAAAGAAAAAAGGCTTTTGCTTTTTTTTTTTTTTACTCACCAATCTAACTTGTTATATATGGGCTCAACACTGCAACGTTTACATGCCCTGCCTAATCAGTTCTTATGTGCTTTCTCTTCCTGGTTCCTTATTTAAATACACTTTTCTCACTTTTGTGTGCCCCCAGCCCTCTTTTATATGCTGTCGCTGCCCCCTTTGATCATTGATCCCTTTTTAATATATACTCCTAACTGTCAGGTTCATATACCACCCTGTCTCTTTTAATATGCTGTCCGTGGTTTCTTGAATATACTCCTAGTTGTGATGTATACAAGCTTCAGCTCTCTATTGATACACAGTCCCTTGTTCTTTCATGGTAGCCCCCTGCCTAGTCCACTCTGGTCCTCCTACTGGGCCTTCTGGCATACTCCCCCTCATTAAAATAAGTAATTCCCCCATTCCCAGGCCCGTCCAAGGGTGGGATGGGTGGTACCTTCATCTTCATGAGACTTGTTTACTTTGCTTCACACTCCATGTGCCTGCAATTTGGCATTCACTTTTTATTTTGTGTGCAGTTTATTATAATTTTTCTTTAATGGATGCAATTTGAGCTTGTTATAACCGTGCACATTTTCAGGAATTAAGCTATAATTGAACCACCCAGCATAAGGTGCTGCATGCCTACACAATTATAAGGTTCCAAAGGCGAGACCTATTGGCTATGCCAATGCTTGTTAATATATGTCAGTTACCCCTAAGGTAGGCCTCCTGAGCCCAGGAGGCAGGGTGCATTATATTAAAGGTGTGGACATGTAAGTGAAACTTATATGTCCCTATAGTAGCCGCTTTCCATTAAGGGCTACTATAAGTGTTCAGAGGGGCCATAAGCTAATATGGGCTGGCACCCGGGCACTCAGAGGTTGCCAGCTCCATTATGGTCCCACTGAAATATGTCATGCTTGGTGTCAAACAACTTGCCTCATCAAACCTGACCTTTTTCTAAAGTTTGATTTAATGTGACATGCACTAAGGTCACCTAACTCAGAGGTTGCCCACCTGGTTGCCCCAGCCTTTCCTGTGCCCTGCTGACAGCCTATAGCTTCTGCCACCAAGACAGGAAACTGGCCCCATGCCAGGAGGTGTGAACACTCCCAGGAGTCAGAAACAAAGGCCTGCCTGGGAAGGAGGTGACACCTCCCTCACTGACAGGATGTCTAGTGAAGTGGCACATCAAGGTGGTGAGCTTCAAAGCTTACATCACCTTTGATATGGCACCAGGCTGTCTTCTAGAGGAGGAAACAGCCAAACCCCTACCCTAAGGGACATTTGCTCCTGCCCAGGCAGGAAATTTAAGTAGTCAGGATGTCTACATCCCCAGAAGACTAGCCACACCCCTAGGGTGGGCTACCTGGACTGTACAGCCAAGGAAGGTTTTTGCAATTTTCAAAAGTGGCAGAAAAGAGGGTTGTGGGGAGAAAAGGTGGCACACACCCCAAGATGTGGTCACCTCAGGGACAGATTAGCCACTGGAGCTTGTAATCCATTGACTACTTGCACCCACACCCCTAATGCCCTTAAATCTAGGATTTAAGGGGCCCCCCTTGCACCAGATCCTCAGATATAAATCAACTTGCAACCAAGGACAAAAAAGAGACCTGAGTCTGCGACTTCAGGACCTGCACAAAGCAGAGGAGTGATACCCTGCACCAGTGGAAAAAACCCTGCAACTGCATGACTGCGTCTTGTCCCAGACCAGAGACCGGTTCCACATTAAAGAGAAACTCCTCTGAGAGCCAAAGGAACTCGGGAACTCCCTTGGACTAGAGTTAGTAGTCCCCTGCAGCCTGCAGGGACATCGTACTCCCGGTACCAAAGAATCACTGGCCATAGGGCCCACCGAGGGATAGTCCAAAAGTAAATGATCTAGTGCATTGTGGGAAATGTAGTCCTGACCTCCAGGAAGTTTGAGGTGGCTACCGTTTCCCCCTGGACTCCAGGATGTCTAAGTAACTCCAAGTTAAGCTTGCTGCTGCCAAGGCTTGTTGGTGGCCAGTCCTGCTACCACTCCCTTTGTTCGACGCTGTGCCTGGAGGGAACCTCGCAGCATCTTCAACGCACCGTGTCAGTGGCCCCTTTATCAAGTTTTTGTATCCTTTTTCTCCACAGTAACGTTTAAGCGGTAAACCCAGCCCCACCCAACCCTCCCCACCCACCCTGGGGCTCCAGCTTCAGCATCAGGGATAGCCAGGGCAACTCTGCACCCGAGCCCTGCGAGCCAGGTATAATTTCAACTGACTGTCGTGGCCTGGTCCTGGAACCTGCATCACCTTACCCCACAGTGGTTTCCACTGGACTCGACCTGCAAGTGACCGATTGTCAGTAGCGCTTTTCCCCATTGACCACAATGTTAATGTTTTGCAGTAGTGAATTGCACTGATTTATTTTTCCTTCTAAAATCCATAACTCCAGTTGTATTCATCCAATTGTCTTATTTTTGGGGTCTAAATTTATATAAAAATCTGCTTTATTGTTATAAATTGGTGTCAGATCTCTTCTGAGTCTGGTACTGTGAAATGCTTAACACATGTTCCTCTAGTAAAGGTTGACTGCTCTGTGCCACACTACCAGGACTGAGCTAGGGATTTATTAGTGTGAATCCAAAAGGTATTGTCAGGGTATTGCATAGTGAAGCCTAACTACCCACACTCCACTATCCTACAGTCACCCTTGAAGGAGGCTGTGGTTCTCCCCTAGAGGTCCTGCACTACCAGGCATCTGTTCAGTCTCAAGGTACAAACCCTGGGCTAAAAGGCCAGTCTCAGGATATCACCCCTGAAATGGAAGAAGTGAGAGCGAGAGGGTATCTGTCACCTGAGGATTCAGTTCCTCTAGGAAGGTGGAGTATTATGTGGTGATACTGGTTAGGCTTCACTATGCAGTACTCTCACAATACCCCAAAGATGGCCCTCGGTTTCGCAATCATAAATCCTTAGCTCAGTCCTGGTAGAGTGGCAAAGAGCTGTCAGGCTTTCCTAGAGGAACAAGTGTCCAGAGTACCAACATGGATGATAAGTAATTGACACAACTCAAAAGAAATCTGACACCAGTTTAGAAAAATAAAGCAGATTTTTGTATAAATTTAGACACCAAAATGAAGTAAATCAGATAAGTATTACCAAAGTTATGGATTTTAGAAGCAGTAAGAAGTCACTGCAAATCAATATTGCAAAACGTTAGCATTGTGGTCAATGAGAAAAAGCACAGGTGACAATCGGTCACTTGCAGGCCGAGTTGCGTGAAACTCCAGGAGGGTAAAGTTGACGTGGGTCCCAGGACCAAGCCACAATAGTGAGTTTGATTTTACCTGGCTTGAGAAGCCCAGGTGCAGAGTTATCCTGGCTGTCCCTGGTGCTGAAGCGGGAGCTGCTGATGAGCTGGTTTACCGCTCACACAGTGCTGGTGGGGAACCAGGTGCAAAATGTCGACAATGAAGCCACACCTGACGTCGGACGAAGGTTACGCGGTGTTCCCTCGAAGTGCAGCATTGAGTAAAGGTGGTAGTTGCCGGACTGGCCATTAACAAGTCTTGGCAGTGGTAAGCTCATCAGAAAGTTATTTCGATGTCTGGAGGTCCAAGGGAAAATGGTAGCTGCCTGAAACTTGCTGCAGATGAGGACTATACTTCCCACAATGTACTGGGCCATTTACTTTTGGGTGATCCCTTGGAGAGCTCGATGGCCAGTGATTCTTTGGTTCTGGTATGTTGTTTTGACCTGCTGTGTGCAGGGGACTAGTGCCACTCGTCCAGGGGAGTCTGGAGTTGCCTTTGGCTCTAAAAGGGGTCCCTCTGTCTCGGGGAACCGGTCTGTGGTCCGGACGAGTCTCAGTCGTACAGTTCCAGGACGATTCCCACAGGTGCAGAGTGTCATGTCTTTGCATTGTGCAGATCCTTTTGTCACAGACACAGGTCTCTTCTTTTTCCTTTGTTGAAAGTCAGATCAGAACTGAGGTTCTGGTGTCAGGAGTAGCCCTTAAATCCTAGATTTAGGGATGTTAGGGGTGTGGGTGCAAGTGGCCAAAGGGCTACTAGCCCCAGTGACTAATTCGCCTCTGAGGTGACCACATCCAGGGATGTGTGTCACCATTTCTACCCAGAACCCTCTATTCTGCCACTTTTAAAAATGGTAGAAACATTCCTTAACTGTATAGACCAGGTAGCCCACCGTAGAGGTGTAGATAGCCTTCTGGGGGTGAAACCCTTCTGAATACCCAATTCTCCTACCTGCCTGGGTACAAATGTGCCTGGAGGCAGGGGGAAGTCTGTTTCCTCCTTTGGGAGGCAGCCTGGTTGCATATCACAGACGGTGAAGGCTTTGAAGCTCACCACTTTGATGTGCCTCTTCACTAGACATCCTGTCAGGGTGGGAGGTGTGACCTCCTTCCCATTCAGGCCATTGTTTCTGACTCCTGGGAAAGTTCACATCTCGTGGTAGGGGGTCAGATTCCTGTCTTGGTGGCAGCAGATGCAGGCTGGCAGCCAGAGCACAAGAAAGGCTGGGGCACCGAGGTGGGCAACCTCTGAGGTAGCCACCTGGGTGCATTCCACATCGTCCTCGGCCTGAGATTTGTGACAGGGGTGATGAAGTACGTTGTAATGGAGCTGGTGGCCTCAAGTTTGCCCGGGTGTCAGCCTATGTTATCCTATGGAGCACTGATCACTTGTAGTAGCTTTTAATGGCATAGGCCACTATAGAGACATTTAAGCTTGCACTTACATTTCCGCACCTTTAATATAATGCACCCTGCCTCCAGTGCTGGCCATGGTGGTACTGTCTGATCACTGGGATGCCTCTGTGAGCAAGCTAAAGCCCTGAGCCTGACAGATGGGGTCTCCAGATTTGGAGCTGTGTTCCCATTGGGCCAATGCAGTGACTCGGGAGGTAGTGACAGAGGGGTACAGTTAGGCTCAGATGAGAATAGAACTAACAAGTGCCACTGCAGAAGAGGCAAATTGTCCACGTTCTATCATCTGATCATTGAAGCTCATCAAGGTATTAATTAGTCTACCCTAGCTTTTGTGTGTGTGTGGGGGGGTCATGTTGGAAATTTGCCCTTTCTACAGTGTCACCCCAAATTGTTGCCCTCTGTTGCTGAACCCGTTTTTTGTTGGCCACAGGACTCTGTTCACTTTAGCCATGCTAACCAGTGGTAAAGTGCTTGTGCTCTCCCTTTTAATCATGGTAAAACTGACATTCACATTAATCGGGCACCCCTAATGTACTTTTACATTTCCTAACATGTTGTACAACAGGTACCCAGGGCCTGTAAATTAAATGCTACAAGTGGGCTGCTGCACTCGTGCCACACACTGAAGTAACAGTGTAAAACATGTCTCATGCCTGCCATTGCAGCCTACGTGTGCAGTTTAATACTGCAGTTGAAACCTAGCAAAATATACCTTTTGGCAGACTTAAATCTTCCTTTTTAATACTTATACATCAACCCTAAGGTAGGCCTTAAAAGCCCGTGGGGCAGGGTGCATGGTATTTAAAAGCAGGACATGGACATTTAATGTTTTACATGTTCTGGCAGTGAAAAATCTCCAAAGTTGTTTTACATTGTGGCAGGGATGGCCTCCCATAGATTAACACTGATTTAGCCTATTACTTTTAATAAGGGCTAAATTTAGTTTCGGAGCAGCTAAAGAAATATTTCGAAGCCTCATATTTATAGTAATTTAAAACCCAACGTAATGGTAAAGTCAGATATTATATTGCTATTATGGAAATAACTCTTTTAGAAAGTTATCATTTTCCTGCCTAAACCTGAATGGCTTTACTGCCAATGTCCAGTGTCATATTTAGTAGTATGTGTATTTCACACAAACAGAGGACAAAGACCTTGTATGTGGGCATCTGCTGGCCTTCCCTTGACAGGATGGCCTGTGGGCAGTGCACCAGGACTAGCTGCATTCCAAAGGAGACCTCTCCTGTCAAAGACAGATGCAGCTAAAACCTAGGTCTGCCCCCTCTTTTGTCCAGCTATCCAGTCAGACTCCAATCACAGTGGGCTGCTTTTTGACATTTTAGTGAAAGGTCTGCTGGAGGTTTCCATATAGCACATGAGGCACACTTTAAAGAGATTAGGGCAGGATACCAATACAGCTCTTTTAAAAATTCATAACTCTGGTTCCTCTTAGAGGATTTTTGCTATTTTGTGTAATTTTGTTTATTAAATCGTACTCTATTTTTCTAAATCATTTGGGGATTTTTATTGTTTTGTATTTCGACTTTATTACTGTTTTAGTACTGTGGAAATACTTCACACATTGCCCTCAGTTAAGCCAGACTGATTTGTGTCATTCTACCAGAAGGTTAAGCACAGGTTTATTCAGTGACTTTTATGGTTTGCCCTGACAAGGATTGTGATTATTATTTGAGGTGGGCCCCCACCTCCCTCAACCAATACTCCAAGGGACTTATTTACAAGCCCCTTGCGCCGCCGGAGCATCACTTTGTTTGACGCACCGGCGGCACAGTGTGCTGCCCCATATTTACACAGCCACGCAAAGTCGCCCTGCGTGGCTTTTCATGGCCTTGTAAATAAGGCCCCTTTTCACGCATCACTTTGCGTGAAAGGGGCATGCCATGGGTGCTGCTGTGGGTGCTCCCATGCAACACCCATGGATTCTGCCACATTCCTAGATTTACATTTTGTAAACCTGGGAATGCATCAG
This sequence comes from Calotriton arnoldi, assembly GCA_963921515.1. Taxonomy (NCBI): domain Eukaryota; kingdom Metazoa; phylum Chordata; class Amphibia; order Caudata; family Salamandridae; genus Calotriton; species Calotriton arnoldi. Next base: position 490,722 of record CAWUFW010011406.1, read on the forward strand.
AATCCTACGCCTCTCCTCACTTTTTCCTCTTTCTATGCGAGCTGCATTCTGCAGCAAGTATAGAAAGAGGAAAAAGCCTCTGGTGATTGTTTTGTGCAGGAAGGTGTCCCTTCCTGCACATAAACAACCATCCCCACAACGGAGGCACCCTTGCACCATGGTCAAGGGTGCCTGCATTGGCACATGGCAGCCAATTGTGCGCCAGCACAGGGGGAAGCACGGGGATGCGTTATATTGTTGTATGCTTTTAAAATGACGCAACTCAATGCAGAAAAATTGCATTATTTTGTTGTAAATAAGGCCCTATGTGGGTCTGTCCCTAGCAAATGGTCCATTTTCTGTATGGGCTCCAGTATAACTGGCTGCTAACTCTGGACTTGCCATAAATCTTCTTCTCTTTCTCATGGCCGGACTGGGAACAGCAACCAGCCCTGGCAGATTGCTGCTCGACCGGCCCTGGGAGCGGTGGAGGGGAGGGTGCTAGCAAGAAGCACCGCTCCCGGTTTTGTTACAGGGGGCCGATCAGTAGTGGCTTGCATAGGGCGTGCTGCGGGGCGGTCGGGCGGGGTGGGGGGTAGTAAACTCGGACATCCGACGGAACGGAGGAAAGTAATTATTACGTTCCTCCGTTCCGTTGTACGTCTGAGTTTACTACCCCCCCCTTCCCCCACCCCGCCTCACCACCCCGCAGCATGCCCTATGCGAGCCGCCACTGGGGCCAATATTGCAGCACTGCTGCAAAACCAGCCACCATGGGAACAAAACCAGTCCCCACCCCTCCGGCCCACCGGGGAATTGCCCGGTGCCCGCTACGTCCAGTCCAGCACTGGCTGCCAGGTCAAAGGCTTGAACCAGCAGAGCAAGCAGGAGACTCCGCCTGCGTAAACCTGGCACCTCGAGATTGGTAGGGCGGGAGCCACGCAGAGGTAAAGTGGCGCTCACCTAAGTGAAACAACATCCTCAGAACAAAATGGATGAACATCAGTGCTGTGGCTTATATCAAAAAATATCTTTCCAAACTGAAAATCACTCAAAGTAATCAATGAAATGCGTATTGTGGCAACCTGAAAGAAGGGGAAGCTCCCACCAAAAATAATGTATGTTTAATCTAGCCACATTTCATCTCACTTTTACAGTTTTTACGAAAATATTTCTTTTATGAAAATATGTGCTTTATTGTGTTTCTTGAAACTCATGTAGAGTGCTATTAATGATCTTGTAAATCACAAATAGCAACAGGCAATTGTAATAATTGCAAACAAAAACAAATGCATGTACTAAAGGAACATAAATATCAGATGGTTTAATATCGCAGAAAAGATCCTACTTGTAAGCAGTGTTTTGACTGCAACTCTGTTGGTGGTACTACTTGCCCACCCTAACCCCTTGTAATGATAACCAAGTCCTACTGGAAGAGGTGTCTAAGGATCTCGAATGCGACTGACATATGTGCAAACTATTCCTTTGGGGATACTGCCACCAGGGATAGCTGAGATTACATCAGGACCTATATGGCGGTGTTGACCTGTGCTGGTTTTGTTTATGTTGGCTACTTAAATATTTCATGCAAAGTGCACCTTTACTGTGGTAATACATGGGCTCAACGTAGCAGTTGGTAAGTTCCTGATTTATGGACATCTGCCTCGCATACCTGATCTGAGGTGGCTCTCTGGTACATTGAAAGTGTCCATTATTGATGTGGCATTGTTCTCACGTGGGTACACTAGTCCTGGTTAGTAATGATATTTTATATGCTCACGTTCTTAAGTTGCCTTCTCTCCATAAACACATTGACATTTAACACACATTCATTTGTGTGCACACATTGGGGCATATTCTCAAGGACTGCTTGCCGAGTTAACGGCACTTTAGCGCAGCAAAAGTGGCGAAAGAATTATCGCCCCATTCACAAGCTGGTGCAAACTCCCCACATCGCCAGTATACCAGCGATAGCTGCCGCAAAAAACATCGCCACGGATGAGAGAGACAACTAACGCTAATGATATGCAGAGTAGGTGTTCCCGTGCAAAAACACATGAAAACTCCACTTCGCGATATTCACAACGACCAGCCAGATCTGCGATGCAATCCAAAAACAGGTGATAAGGGGCGTTAGCAGCAGGGATTTAACACCTGCCTTCTACTGGTGTTAAGCAGGATGACAAAGTGCAGTATAAAAGGGAGCCCAGCCCAGAGCCACATCGGCAGACCAACACATGTCATGGAGCTACTGATCATGCAGCTCGGAGCCCCAAGAGGCCCACAACACCCACCGCCACCCCCCCAGGCCCCCAGCCCCCAGGACCCACCCCCTGGACTACCACCGAGGCAGTGCAGAATGAGACAGCGGTCCTTCCGAAAACGCACCAGCCTTGGAGACTTAACGCCAGAGGAAGTCATTGCCCACTACAGGCTCAAAAGGACGACCATCCTCTGCATCCTGACCCACATTGCCCACAGGCGGACGGTACCAACACAGCGGACAACCAACATCCCTCCGCAGACAAAGCTGCTGGCTGTGCTGCACCTGTTGGCCTCTGGTACCTTCCAACCAACAACTGCCAGAGTCGGAGGAGTCTCACAGCCAGCCCTATCAAAGTTCCTCACACCTGTCTTGGATGCCATCATCAGCTTGGTACCCCAGTACCTTCACTTCCCCCACACTGCGCAGGAACAGCTGGAGACCAAGCAAGGCTTCTACACCATAGCTGGCTTCCCGCACATGTTGGGGGCAATTGACTGCACACATGTCCTACTTGTGCCCCCTGCCGACACTGCACACAATTACCGCAACAGGAGGCACACGCATTCCATCAATGTGCAGGCAATAGTGGACCACCGGGGATTGTTCACCAACGTCGTCGCCAACTACCCAGGCAGTGTGCATGATTCCTACATCTTCCGACAGTCCATCATCAACCAGCGCTTCGAGGATGGCACCTACGGAAATGCACTGCTCGTTGGTAAGTATCAACGGACCACACCACACACCTCTATTCCACAATCATGCAACTCGCTACTGTGGGAATGCACATGTTACAACATCACATACGACATGCCAAACAACATGCCCACCTACCAGACACGACAACACATGGAATTGTGGTAACAGGGGCCAGACATGTAGACAAGCCATCCACGTCATGGCACCTCTGCCTCACAATAGCAGGATGTGGTGAGAGGCGGGAACCAAGTATGTGCGAGGGAGGCAAGTGACCCATGAATCAGAATGTACACAATGCCAAGTGTGGCGGGGATGTGCTGGACAGACTTAAGTATGCAGAGCACAGACATGTCCATGTGGACATATACTGCTGGTGTTTGTAGTGTCGTAGACAGTGGGCGCAACCATGTTACCTCAGGCAGTGGGGTAGACCCTGGACATGTAGCGATGTCGTCCCACCCTTTAAGCGTAAGCAGAGTGGGCTGGGCCAGCGTAGGAGTGGGAATCAATAGCCCGGGGCTCAGGGCGTGGTTCACTTCCGGGATGGCCACCAAGGCAACTACTGCGCGTGTCTCTGTTTCCGCCATATCCTGACCATAGGCCTACACACATGTGGCCGACCACCTTCAACGGCCAATATCACAGTGTCATTGTCAGGCTTGTAGACATGCGTAGACAGTCATGACAATGGTGTGACCTAGGAGTGCAAGTGATGCAACCGTGCAGCGCACACAAGTAAATAGGCTCGGGGGAGTGAGGAGCAGCTGTGAGGCAACGTACTACACATGGATGCCGCTCATTTGCCACATGCAAGACATGTCAGACATGTATCCAAAAGTCCCACACATCACACACCAATATACTAATAAGCCTGCCAACACAGAATGCCGAACCACTGATTGACACATCTCTCTCCCTTGTCACAGGTGATCAAGGATATGCACTCCGCCCGTGGATGATGACACCCCTCTGAGCCCCGAACACCCAGGCCCAGAGGCAGTACAATGCGGCCCACATACGCACATGGGGCATTGTGGAGCACTCATTTGGCGTGTTGAAGTCACGTTTCAGGTGCCTGGACATCACAGGTGGAAGACTCCTGTACAGCCCGCAAATAGTGTGCAAGATGATAATTGCATGTTGTGTGTTGCACAACATATGTGTACGCACCAATGCCCCATGGATCCATGTGCCAGATGCACCGGACGATGATGATGAGGATGAGGCAGGTGGACCACACCCCAGTGCAGCAGCAGCTGGAATAGCCCGAAGGGACACTATCATTCACAATTTCTTTACATAAGCACGTCACATAGGGACTGTCCTTAGCAATCATGGGACAGGTCAAAATGACCACAGGCACATGTGCAAATGAATTAATTCCAAGACACATTCCCTGTGTGCATGTCACTCCTCTGCATTGGCACATCACTCTGACAAGTGTCTGTGCAACATTTAGTGCTGACAATTTCACCATTGGCAATTGGATGGTGGGAGTGTCACCTCCGTACTCGGGATCCTGTTTTCCTGCGGACTGCACAGCGTCTTCCTCTTCTTCTTCTCCTTGCCCTTCCCTGGCCCCGAGGTCCCAGGCTGGTCCTCCGTGGGGCTTGTGGGGTTCGGGTTGTCCTCTGTACTTGCTCCAGCTCCCTCCATTGTGCTTCGCAGTTGTTATGATTTTTTAAATTTATTTCTGGGTTTTTTGCTGCTTTTATGGTGATTTTTCCCGCCTGACGTGGGAATTGCAAGCCTGGCGCTGCTTGTCGCCAATTTTTCTATCGCGGTTGGGCCCATCGCAACTTTTTTCACGTTCGGGTTTCCTTTTTTATCGCCGTCGCGGTAGTTGTATCGCGGACATTTGACGCGTTCTCGGGAGACTATCGCATGTTACCGCCGTGTTCAGAATACGACGTTAACACTGAGTTATTTTCTCGCGATAGACGTCGATATGAAAACGTGCGTTAGCCTTTTTTGGCAATGATTAGCGCACGTTCTTGAGAATATCCCCCATAGGATAATATTCTTCGAACTCCATTTTGCTTCCACTACTACTTCGTAGGAGATCTATCAGAACACCTTGAACATTCTGTACAAAAGCTAAGTTCATCACACAAGATGTTGTTATTTGTTTTGGCCGCTCAGAGCTATCACAATAGAATAAACAATAGTGGCCTAACTGGGGCTTTGTCATGGTAATATGGAGGATGTTATTATATATACTACATCAAGCCTTTGTTGAGACAGAGGAGCATTTCGCTGGCATTGAGAGGTCGATCCATGCGGTAATTCCAGCTCAGCTGATTCCTGTTTACCTCATGCGAGGGATGTTGTCCAGCTCTACACCAAGACGGGCACCTCAATGACACTTACCCGCAGGTAATGGGGAGTTATATCACCCTACAAGGATTGGCAGATTCACTCACCCTAGACATGATAGATTAGGATGTGCTAAGTAGGAGCACAATATATTACAGTACTTGTATGCAAGCATATATTCTCTGTACAGCAAAATGGTTGAACTGTTTATCTTTTTCACCACTCTAATAATGCTAATCACATCATTCTGTTTCCTTCTATTGATTGTTGCAGCACAAATATTTTACTCAAGAATCACAATGCTTCAATAAATATTGAAACGCTTTACTGTGTATTTCATATGTATCTCTTTAGATTGGCATAAGTAACTAAGCGAAAGGGTTCTAGATCAGTTACCACGATTTCCTTGGGCAGTCAGGGTAGTCTAGTTCTAAGGTCACAGAACCCATTTGTTACCTTGCCTGGTTAGGGGTAGAGATGGTGCACTGTGAGCTGGCAGGACTATAGGCCAACATATCCAGATGGGTGCTCAGAATCAGTCTCGCACAGTTCCATCGTTTATGTTGTGCAACGAACGCACAGTTTTACTTGAGAAAGTATAAGCCGTTCAACAGTTTCTCTATTTAATTTGGGTGCTAGTGAAAGAACAACTCAAGAGCAATCCTCCCAGATAAGGAAAGGGGTTGAGTTGTGCCTCATCTTTCAAAGGTGTCCCTTAACACATAGTTTAAGCATGTGCAGTGTAATTACCTCCACCGCACTAACCTGACCACAGCCAGCCTGCTATCAATACATAGTAGAACACACATGGAAATGTGATCCTGATGCAGAGATAACAATACAGATGTGGTGTTGGAAATGGCCCTTTTTGCAGGGTTATCCCCAAACATTTAGCTTCTTCCTCCTATTTTCTTTCCTGACCTGTGTTTGTTGGCTATAGGGCTCTGGGCACTTTACCACTGCTGATCCGTGCTAAAGTGCATATGCTCCATGTGTAAATTGTTATTGTGATTGGTTATCCGTGATTGGCGTATTTGATTTACCAGTAGGTCCCTAGTAAAGTGCATTGAGTGTGCCAGGGCTGGTAAATCAAATGCTACTAGTAGGCCTGCACCACTGATTGTGCCACCCACATGAGTAGCCCTGAAAAGATGTCTCAGGCCTGCCACCGTGGTGCCTGTACGCAGTTTGTTAACTGCCATGTCGACTTGGCAAGTGCACCCACTTCACAGGCCCTACCCTTCCCTTCTCTTACACATTGGACATCCCTATGGTAGGCCCAAGGTACCCCCCTGGGCAGGGTGCAGTGTATGTGAAAGGTAGGACATGTACTGGTGTGTGAAATACAGCCAATTTCATTTTTCTCTATTGAAAGGCTATCTTGCCCCAAAGGACGGAATGGGAAATGCTTTGTAACATTTTACAAGCATATCTTCCCATAGGGATAAGATAGAAAAATGGAGTTTGGTATCCCTGAACTCAGGATTTAATAACACTTCTTTTAGTAAAGATGGGTTTTAAATTTTGTGTTTGAAAATACCACTTTTTAGACAGTGGCTATTTTCTTGTTCAACCATCCTGTGCACCTTTGCCTGTTTGTGGATTGACTGTCTGGCTTTGGAGTGACAGGGGCTGGGGAGGTGCAGTGGCTCCAGGAGTCTGGATGAGTCAGCACTAGGCTGAATAGGCCTGATCTGCAGTTTGAGTGGTGGGAGGAGTAGCACCTGTACCTGAATAGGGCTGTGCCTGCCTTCCACAATGCTGGCTCCGCCCCCCTGTGGTGTGTCTGGAGCCAAGGCTCACACTGACAATGGATGTTGTTGTGCACTCGCAGAGTGCCCCCCAGAACTGGTTTGAACTGGGCTCAGAGCCTCTTGCACATAGAGAACAAAGACATTTTGGTGTATAAGTATCAGACCCAAAACCCCAGACTTTTAGATCATTCCTGGAATTCAAGAGGAACCTTTGCCAAGGAGAAGAGCTGGAGAGACTGAGGAGAAGTACTGCCCTTGCTGTGTGTCTGGGGTTGGCCTGAAGTTGCTGTTTCTGCCAAGGAAAGGAGAAGGACTTTGCTGTGTGCTGTGTCCCCCTGCTTGAAAGAGATCTCCAAGGGCCTAAAGTGTGCTGGCCTCCTGTTCTGAAGTCTCAGGGACACAAAGACTTCACCCCCCAGCTCCCTGAACTCTGCTGCTGTGAGTTCTGACCTGCCAAGAAGTGCCTGTGCCAGTTTTGGGCCTCTGGAGGTTGTTGCTGCTGTTTGGGAGCTGGAAGAAAGAAACTCAAAGAACTACAGAAATCAACGCATCGCTCTTCTTGCAGCTGTTTTCCCAACGCATCTCCACGGCGCAAGAAGAATTTCCACACATCGCCGCGCCGCTGCGGAAACCGCTGCAGAGCCTGTCGCCGCTGCAAGAATCAACGCATTGAGGGATCGCAGCGGAAGAGGACCGACGCAGCGCCGCTCGACGCCGCCGCATCGATCGCCGACGCATCCCGGATTTCCACGCATCGTACCTGTGCGGCAAGTTCATCCGACGCATCACCTGCGGACCGGAACCGTCACAAAGAATCGACGCATCACTCCCCATACAGACCGGATTCGACGCAACCCTTCCTCTGCGTGCAGCGGGACTGTCGCATCGCCTCCCCAAGGTCTCAGGAGTCTCGCATCTCTTTGTTTTCTGACTCTGCGGCTGTCTGGCTTTTGGAACTTTGACGCATCTACAGGTACCTTGGTGAAAAGTCACGCATCCATAGTTTTCTATGGTACAAGTTCTTGAAACCAATTGAAAGTCGTATTGTGTATGTTTGATTTTTGTCGTTTTGGTCTTGTTTAGTTTAGATAAAGATATTTTATTTTTCTAAACTGGTGTGGTGTCCATTTGTGGTGTTTTCACTGTGTTACTGTGAGTGTTGGTACCAATACTTTATACATTGCCTTTGGGATAAGTCTGTCTGCTCATGCCAAGCTACCAAGGGGGTGAGCAGGGGTTATCTAAAGTGTGTATCCCCCTTACCCTGACTAGAAGCAAGGGTCCCTATTTGGACAAAGGTGCCTACCTCTGTCAACTAGAGACCGCCATTTCTAACATTGGTGGTCAGCGGTGAGGATTTGAACCTGTATTTGTACTTGACCCACAGTGATTGGTGTACATCACTGGTTTAGTGCAGACCACTACGCAACCACATACTGTGTTTTGTTTTTGGTTCTATTTTTGAGTAACCCTTAAAGTATCCACGCAGCATGTCTCAGAAGGGTAAACCAGCAAGTGATGTTGCAGAACTAGAGTTTGATATCGAAGTGTTAAGTAGTTACAAAGTAGGTCAACTCAAGTAGTTCTGCAGGAACTTTGGATATCCCATCAAGAGCAGCTCCAGGAAGGAGGAGCTACAGAAGGCCTTAAGGGCCCGGTGGGAGGCCAGAGAGGCTGGGGAGGCAGAGGATGCAGAGGTGGATGAGGATGCACGAGGGGATGTTTTTCAGATCACAGGATCTGCCTGTGGGAAGAGCAGCCTCTAGGGCTGGCAGCAATCATTCCTCTAGCAGTTTTTCCCCAGAGGAACTGGAGGAGAACCAAAGGGTCAGGGAGCAGGAGCTAGAAGTCCTGAGGATCAAAACAAAGCAGATGGAAATAGAAATCCAGGCCAAGGCAGAGGAGAGCAGGAGAGCTTATGCCTTGGAAGAAAATAAATTGATCTTGGCATATGAGCTGAGGATGAGAGAGCTCGATGAGGAGTTCGCGAGGCTTGAGGCCCTGAGTGTCTCAACCAAGCAAAAAGAAATGTGTGCAGCTCATGAAGTGAGCTTGGCTGGGTTGGAGGTGGAGTCCAGCTCAGATGGTGGCAGCAAAAATGTAGTGTCTAGTGCTGAGGGAGAAGTACACACACCCAGAGATGTGGCACCTGACTTGAAGGAGGGGGTTAACATACACCAGGGGGTTCAGGTTTATGAGGTAGCTCCAGTGGTGTGCAGTGTCCCTGAAGTGGATTGGGGAACTGACACCGGGGATCATATTCCTAGTGGTGGGAGGGACACTCTACTGACTCTAGATGAGAGGTGCAGGGAGAGGGGTTCCCCCATGGTAGGAGTCCTAGTGTGTGAGTGTGGAGACCTCCCAGAAGAGTGTGGGTTGAGTGACAGAGACAGTCAGACACTGTCTTGCTAATCTCAGGAGAGTGGTGTGGGGTACTTGTGTGAGGCACTGGATGGTGGGGCAAAGGGTAGGGTCTGTGTGATTCAATTGTTGGAGAGCATATTTTAAGTCCCTGTTTTCCAGAGCTACGCCAACACCCGATGGAGTGTGAGGTCTCTGATTCCAGAGAGCTTGCGCTGGAGGCAGACCTTTTGGTGGATTCCAGAGGGTCTGAAGAAGCTTTTGGGAGTGATCCTGAAGGGGGTGGCTCAGGTTTTCCCCAACCAAGTGAGGTAGGGGAGGTTTGTGGTAGCCCAGTTAGGTCCCAGTGTAATGGGAGAGGTGTAGGGTCCCACGTCCTGTCTCACAGGAGAATGAGTGGGAGTGGACTGTGTCCCAAGGTGCCCGAAACCCAGTCTCAGGACCTGGTTGGTTCCATAAGGGAACACCAGGAGGGGGGCCTAGCCTGTACCAAGAGGCCATTTCCTGAGGGGGATCCCAAAGTGTCAGGTGAACTGGGGAGGACTGCTGTAACCAGCATCCCACCAGTTCTGGTGTCTGGCAGCACTGCTCCAGTGGGGAGGGTGCATGAGTGCAGAGAAAGGGGTGAGGGGGGGGACGCAGTCCCCAGTGGAAGGACCAGTGGGTCAGGGGTTGCCAGCTCTGAGGTCAGAGCACTCCAGGACTGACCCTGGTGAGGCCACTTCTGGCCTGGGGGGGTCTTCATGCTCTGTCAAGTGAACAGGAGGCTGGAGACTTGCGCCAGGCAGACTCTCGTATAACTCATGAGGAGTGTGTTTCCCTTGGGGGGTTGGTGTACTCCCCCGGAAGTCCTGGGTTGCCAGGCACAGGTCCAGCCAAAGGGTACAGACCTTGGGTTGGTGGACCAGGTACAGGGTGTCCCCCTGACCTGGAGGAAGGGGCGTCTGCTAACAGTGTCCCTACCAAGTTGTCTTCTGGGGGTACTGCTCCAGGTGGGAGGGTGCAGAGCCCCAGGGCGAAATACAGGGTGTGGGAGAGCCCACCCCAGTCTCTTGTCCAGCCGCAGGGTACAGACCCTGGGCTGGTGGGCCAGTGTCAGGATGCCATACCTGACTTTGCAGGAGGGAGAGTGGAGAAAAGGTGCCAGGCACCTGGGGCTACCGCCCCCCACTTTCTGACACCACAGAGGTTAGAGAGGCCTGAAAGGCATGAGGCCTGGCTCTCATCACTGACAGCTGTCAGTGGCCACAGTGGCTGGTTGTCCTGGTGGAAAGAGTTGCCCCTGGGAGGGGGGCAGGAGTCACACCCCGGGGGTGGACTGGGCCACACCACTGTGTTGACGATGTGGGTCCTGTCTACCTGTTGGGACACCTCTGTGAGCAAAGTAGGTTTAGGCGCTGCACAGATGGGGTCCCCAGGTGAGGAGAATGGTCAACCATGGGCTAGCCTAGTGGGCCCTGAGAGTATGGATAGAGGGATCCAACTGGGTTCAGGAAGGCGTAGAACAGGAATAGACCCCTGCTGTTCGGGCCAGGTTCCATGTTCTGTCGCCCCAAGCCGGGAAGCCCATCAAGGTATTGATTGGTCTACCCTGGCTTTAGGCTGGAAGGGGGTTGTGTTGTGTTGGAAATGGCCTTCTTGCAGAGTTATCCCCAAACTACAGAACTACAGAAATCAACGCATCGCTCTTCTTGCGGCTAATTTCCCGACGCATCTCCACAGAGCGAGAAGAATTTCCACGCATCGCTGTGCCGCTGCGGAAACCGCTGCAGAACCTGTTGCCGCTGCAAGAATCGACGCATTGAGGGATCGCAGCTGAAGAGGACCGACGCAGTGCCGCTCAACGCCGCCGCATCGATCGCCGACGCATCCCGGATTTCCACGCATCGTACCTGTGCGGCAAGTTCCTCTGACGCATCACCTGCGGACCGGAACCGTCACAAAGAATCGACGCATCACTCCCCATACAGACCGGATTCGACGCAACCCTTCCTCTGCGTGCAGCGGGACTGTCACATCGCCTCCCTAAGGTCTCAGGAGTGTTGCATCTCTTTGTTTTCCAACTCTGCGGCTGTCTGGCTTTTGGAACTTTGACGCATCTACAGGTACCTTGGTGAAAAGTCACGCATCCATAGTTTTCTATGGTACAAGTTCTTGAAACCTTTTGAAAGTCGTATTTTTAACTGTGTATGTTGGTTTTTTGTTGTTTTGGTCTTGTTTAGTTTAGATAAAGATATTTTATTTTTCTAAACTGGTGTGGTGTCCATTTGTGGTGTTTTCACTGTGTTACTGTGAGTGTTGGTACCAATACTTTACACATTGCCTTTGGGATAAGCCTGTCTGCTCGTGCCAAGCTACCAAGGGGGTGAGCAGGGGTTATCTAAAGTGTGTATCCCACTTACCCTGACTAGAAGCAAGGGTCCCTATTTGGACAAAGATGCCTACCTCTGACAACTAGAGACCCCCAATTCTAACATGTGGCTTGCAAGGGCGTGGTCTGGCCACTAAGGAAGATGGCCACTTAATCTCGGAGCTCCACACTGAGACGGGGCTCTGGATGGTGGCAGCGCTGTCACACCTTAGCGAGGACCCAAAACTCTGCATCCCTGCACCGTTCGTGGACTGCCCAGCCCACCCCACCGTCTGCCCTTCTCCAGTGGCAAAAGCTTCTGCAGCTGTGTCAGAACCGCCGCAACTGCCCACAGTGACAGGGAGCAGCTGGGCCTAGAGGTGGGCAGCGAGCACCGGAATTGAGTGCGGTGACCCACGGCCCGCATAGTGGGCAGCCAAAACTCTGCATGTCGCAATGCTCGTGGACTGCTCAGCCCGCCGCCTGCCTTGTGGCGACACACAAAGCTCGCATCTCATCCCCCATCTTCCACCTCCCACCCCCCGGGGGGCTTCAAGCCAGATCGGGAGCTGGCTGCGGACCGCGAGGTTAGAGAAAGCCCTGTATCTTAAGAGTGCGGCAGAACAGATGAATGGCCGCCGGGCCCTGAGCCACAAGTGAAATCCTGGCCCACAGCACTGCGGAGCCTCTGCCCAGAGGGATCTCCTTGAGGAGCCCCCGTGAAGGCTGCTCCCCAATGCCGCACAGCTCCTGAGTGGGGATGGGACTCAGCTGCTGGAATCACAGACCTCTGCCGGTGACGCGCCTCCCACCCCCCCTGCACTACACTGGCCGGGATCCCCTCCAAGGAAGGCACCCTCACCTCAGCGATGCTGCTCCTCATTCCCGCAGGCCCTGCCAGATCCTGCCACAGAAAGGGATAGATCGCCACTCTTGACTCCATTGATGCACAGATAGGGTCCTTTGTGTGTGGCTCCTCGCGACCCCGCTTGGCTGCGGCCAAGCTCATGGCTCGACGTTCGTGTGGAGGCCTGGGCCTCCCTTCTGTGGAGCACTGCACCCTAGATCTTCATCTCTCGCAAATCGCATACCTGCTCCCTGGCATTCCAGACCCACTGCAGTTGACCCTGATGGAAAAATCGCTTCTATCCCACTGCGAAGGGCTTGACCGCCTCTATAGGGACCATACCCCGCGATCGCGCCCTACACATCCTGTACTGCTGGCCACACGGAAGGCCTGGCTGTGCACACACCGTCTCTTCGGAGTACACCCACACTTGAATGACAAGGCACTGTTGTGGGACTACGAGGGGCTACGCATAGACAGCCAGCCCCTACACTGGACCGCATGGATAGAGGCGGGCATTCACTCCCTGGATCAAAGCCTACTCGATGGAGGCCTAAAGCCCCTCGACTGACTGAGGGAGGAGTTCGGCCTCCAACCGCGGCAAGAGTGGTGCTATCTGCAGTTACAGCACTGTCTGCGGCATTGTCTGGGCCCACGACCCTGGTCCCTGCAACAGTCACCCATAATGACCTACCTTACAATGTGGGGACCCCACAAGGGTGTCATGTCAGCCTGTATGGCACGATCACGGGGCACCTCTTTTCCCAACCTCTCCTATGCAACCTCCGCGTCAAATGGCAAGCACGACTGCAGATCACCCTTGAGGAAGAGGACTGGCCTGACATCCTGGGCGCCCTAGGTAGGGGCACCCGGGAAGCCAGCATGTAATTTTGTCTCTTCAAAATGCTTTGCATTGGAAACCTACGAAACTGCACAGGGTGGGCCTCCTTCCCCAAGCAAACTGCTGGAGATGCGCGGATACCCATTGCAACATCACCCATATCCTCTGGGAGTGCCCCTCGATCCGCCCTTACTGGCTGCATGTGGGGGACACCCTGGAATCGTCCATGCCACTACAGCTCCATCCCTCCCCCGCCATCATCCTCCTACATGACACTGGGGTTTGTCCGGACCTTTGTAGCGTTGCTTTCTCTACACAGCCCTGGCCAAAGCCAAGCTATGTATCCTTCGACAACGGAGGGCAACTGCGCCACCATCCTCGGAGGATTGGACTGTGGCAATGATACAAATAGCGGCACACACATGGGTTATTTATAACCTACGAGAACAGGCGGAGTTATTTACACAGACATGGGCTTCCTTTCTAAGGGGAGTGTCACTACAACCCCCTCCCTCGTGGCACCCCCCCAGTGTCCTATGATCAATGTTCTCACACGATGCGCAGCGACCAACTCTTGATGTCCACCCTCCTCTCCAACCAGTTCGCGCCTTGCCGCCCCTTTGCCCCGTCCCCCTACCCTTCATCACCCACCCCTCCTCCTTCCTACGGCCCTCCCCCCACATGCCCTCCCAACCCTACCTCCTTTTATTTCGCCCCCTCCCCACTCCTGATCCTTCTCTGCCTCTGCCCCACCCTTTCCCCAAGTCATCATTATCTCCCCTCCCCATCCTTCTCTGCTTTCCTTTCTTCCCACCCCTCCCTCTCCCCCACCGATCACGCCGGTGAGTACTGCCCCCCAGGGGACACCATCACTGCATGCACCTCTTTCCTCGGTTCCAACGGGTGAAACAACATCCCCTCCCCCCTATCCCCTTCCCAGTGAATGGAGGACCCCCTAACCTGGCCTGAAGCAAAGGGACTTCCACCCCGTCCAGTGCCCTCCTCCGACCCTCCTTGATCACTCCGCTCAACCACTCCGACCGCACCCCTCCCCTCTCCGCTCCTACGTAGACTGAGCCCTCTGGTGCCCACAACCCCTCCCCCATCTCCCCTGCAGAGGCCTATGGCCAGCGACTCAACGGCCCTTGAGGGTCAGACTCCCTCGTACCTCCCCTCCGACTCCCTTCTTCCCTCCAGCCAATTGTTTGCACATTGTTTTGTATCTAATGGTGGCTTTGACCCTATGCACCACACTGTACAATTGTTCTATGAAATTTTTGCAATAGAAAATTACGACACAAACAATGCAGATGTGTTCAACAAAGTGTGGTCTTTGCTAAATTGTCATCTCTTTGGGAAGATGGTGGCAAATAACCTGTCCGTCCTTACAGGTAGGAAGAACCTGCTATGGTCAGAAGCGTGCTGGGCAGATTGACATGCCCAAAGGGTAGGCTGTTGATCCAGCGCGTGGCCAATGTCTAATCAGGGATCAATACTCAACAATATAGCAGAACAATGGCCCATACACATTCACCCAAATCCCTGATGCGCTGGGGTCAATTTGATAAAAGTTCAATTCCCTTCAGCCCTAAAATTCATATATGGCATTTCCAAAATACTTATTTAATTTATACATCACCTTTCCCACTACTTGGTCGATGAACCAATTAGTTGAATAGTTGATGGTAATGATACTCCTTATCTGATTAACCATTCGATCAACTAAATAAAACACAGACTCTCATTGAAGTTAATAAGTTTATCTCAAATCAAAGGATAAAATGCTCAAAGCATACGGTTACAAGTGCAAACAATGAACTCACAAAGGGAGAGAAACATCAGCAATTCAATAGAGACAAAATCATCAATAAAATAATGACATTGTGCATGAAGGAGTGGATAGATGACGAGACAAAAGTTTCAGAGATAAAATACATTCGCAGATAAAAATATGCAGGAATGAGTTAGAATATTACAAACCCGACGGATTTGTAGAAAACCACCCCTCAGGCCTAAGTGGTGGTGGGGATTCCCTGAAATAGAGTCAGGGGACAAAGATTTCAGGGACAGGAACAGGACAGGACAGTACCAGCTAGGCCTCTCTGCAAACCGACGAACAGAGACGCATCTCCCCTCTCTCAGCCTCTCCGCCTAACGTCTCTAACCACACCCCTAAAGGCACCCCAGTTATACCCTAAAACCTACATGTCAGTCCCACATCAGTTGTAACATTCAGCGTAACTAAACAGTTGATTGGTGGACTTTGGGGGTGGTATGTCACACCATGGTGACTTCATTCATATTTGGGCTTATTCTTTGTTTTTTGCCCGTTCCCACCAACTCATACATTGTGCATTCACATGATCTGTTCCAGGTTACAATTGTATATACTTTTGAGCAATGTCTACGGAAGAAGTCCTTCTGTCCCACGGTCTGTCACATTGCTTGGCAGACGATCATCACATCGGCCTTGAACTCTTTCATTTCTTCTGCTGTGCTCAGCGCTTCAGCGTGCCTTTGTCAGAACAGCATTTACTCAATTTTCCAACCCCTTCTTCATTCGGCCAATTTAAGAGAAAATGGTGTCTTATCCAGCTCACTATAGCAAATGGTAAATGAACATTCATTAATTATATGATAATGTAGTTTTCACTGTTTACCACCCATATTCGCACTATTCCCTGTTAACCTTGTTTCCTAGCATAGCTTTATGCAAAATGATATTATTTATTAATTCAAAGCAAGCTGCAACATGCAAACTACGAAATGCACATGCGGCCTAGTCATGCATTGTTTCTCGTTTCTTTCAAAGCACAATGTAAATACAGTTTTAGTTCTTTCATGCGTTATCTCACGTTAGTGCATGCATGCGCAAAGCAGTTTCCCCAGTGTTCTTGTAAGGTGCACGTTAATTTTCTATTACTACTTACTGTTAGTACGTATTATGGGGGTATTCATTTGAGCAGGTTTCTTTGTGCGAAATCCTGCTCCATCAATCCCCCCTTTGATGGCTATCTGGAGCCATCATAAAAATACCTACCATACCGAGTGCCATCTTCAGTTACCTAAAACTCTGTATTCTTCTCTCTTTTTATGGCACTTTCATCTATGTCTTTCATCATTTTATAGTATTCTTCTAGCTCAATTTCCTCTCTTTTTCTCTTTCTCGCTCTTCGTCTATCCTCTGATTCTGTCATTTCCTTTTTTCTGCTTCTACACTTACAAAATTTATATGCTGTTATTATCATTAAAACTAATATGGCTACTGAAATAAGTGGCATTATTATTTTTCCTAATAAACTACTTCAAAAGGTAGTAAACCATTTACCTACAGAGGAGAAACTCTTACCAAGTCTCTCCCAAACACTGTCAACCTCCAGTGGGGTTAAATCTTCATGCAATTTCGTAATATTCTTTATATAACCCTCAATTCCTTTACTTTTGTCAGGGATATAAGTACAGCAGTGTTGGATTTTCAACATGCCATAGACTCCACCCTCTTTAACTAATAAGATATCAAGGGCAAGTCGAGTTTGCAAAACCATTGATCTGATTGCAACCATTTCTTTATCAATCATTAAGAAACCACCAGCAGTATCTGTTGATAAACGATCAACCACTGTGGATAACTTCCGAATTTTGTGCGAATTTAGAACGACTCCAACTGATGGTATCAGTGCACCAAAAATATCACCTACTATTTCTGAGAAACTTGCTCTCTTGTTACGTGTTAGTCCGTGGTTTATTTCCTTCAGTCTGTTGCTGTTTCGGTCCATGTGATAGACCTATGGAAAGACAATAGCAAAATAACAACTACCATACCAATGTGCAGGCAATCTATAATAGGCTTTCTTACCACACACATAATAGACTCCTGGAAAAACAGGATCAGTTCCACCCTTCAATCCCCAGCCTCCAGTAATTTGAAAGGTATGCTCACATTCACTAGTACCAATGAAATAATTATTATAGTTAGTTTTCATTCTAAGCAAACATATTTTTACCTTCTGATGCCAGTCCAGGGACATTGCAGCGTATGTTTCGCCTTTCTCATAATTTCCTTCCCTGAAAGCCCATGGTGGAACTTGTGACTTCTGTTCAACAGCTTTTCTCTGGAAACTTTCCCTTCTACTTTCTACCAAATCTATAAATACTTTTTCTTCAACCTGCAAACTACATGTTAAATTGTTTTTAGAAGCATACTCTATATCTAAAGCCTTAGTAATATGGAAGAACTCTCCCATATAACGTGCATTTTTACTACTCAAAACCTTATTTAATTCTTGAATAACAGGTATTTCTGAAAACACTAAATCTATATTAGAATAGTGATATTCGAGCTTCCCCGTCACGTAAAACAAACTAGTTAAGACACTGCAAGACACTCCATAGGTTAAAGGAAGGTGATGGTATGTCACCCCCTCTGAGTCAGACGAAGGTAATTGCATGCACACATAACAATCACTCACATTCATCGTATTAATGTATTCATACAACAATTTAGTAAACACATTTAACGAGAAATCACTAATTGATTTATCATGATGGAGAATGCTTCGATCCATTTGTTCTATGTTAGGATCAGGTGTTCTTTTAGTAACATCATTCACTCTTTCACTTGTCACATCATTAGTATTATTTCCATTATTAGTTTCCATTAGGATAGGTACAAGGACAGTTAGTAATATCCACATAAATGTTAATAGCAAGACACTACATAAGCAAGCTTTAATACATCTACGTTTTAGACTAGATTTCGGATGTTCAGTCACCTTTTCTTTTGCCATTTTATATTCTACAAAAATATAAAATTTTTGCCTAATCTATAAACACTAAACTTTACTAAAAATTCTAAGAAAAAAAATATTAGTGTAATCCTACACTTCAGACTTTCTTCTTTACCCCTTTCTTTTAATTTTCTTTTCTTTTCTTTAGGTCTTCAGAATTCTTTTACTTCTTTCTCTAGCTGACAATGTTGCACCTTAGTTTTTGTCACAGTTCTTTTAAGGTGGTCTCAATTTGCTCTCATCAACCTGTTCATTGTCTGATTTGTCTCTTTCTTCACTTGGATCTGAGCTTTCAATTTCTTCCAAAATAACGTAAGTCCAATCTGGTGCTGAATATTTCCTACTTGGAATTCTTGCTCTTCTTGCTTTTGGTTCTAATTCTTCTCCTGACTCTTCTTGTTCTGCCTGACTTGAGACCTCATTACTGTGCTCTGGTCTTTTCCTTGACTTTCTCCTCACCAGAGTGTATTTCAGTCTTTTCACCCCACCTGGCCAATTATCACCTTTTCTTGATTTCTTGGTTTGAATTACTCTTTCACCTTCTGTATCTGGTTCACAGGTTCTCTTATTTGGCCTTCCTTCTATCTGTCTTTCTTTCTGTATTTCAGCAACTTCTGTTTCTTCTGTTTCGACAATAATTTTACTGACTCCTTGCTCAGCAGTAAACTCACTTTCTCCTGGTTCAATAGCAGTCTCACCTTGCTCTGGTTCTACAGCAATCTCACGAGACCCAGTAGCTGGTGCCCACTTTACTTGACTTGTGCTCGGCTGTTCGTCATCAGTTTGTTCTTCAGAATCTGTTATCCTAGATTCTTCAGCTTCACACACTTCAACCTCTGGTCCTTGACTTTTGTTTACCAGTTGCTGCTCTGGTCTTTCAAGTGGACATGGGACTCGTCTGGTATGGCTTGCGTGAATCCAGTTTGGCAGACCACCACACTTTACTGCCGTTGTCATCACCAGAATAACTTGGTACGGACCGCTCCACCTGGGTTCTAAACACTATTTCCTCACGTGTTTCTTGATAAGAACCCATTCACCAGGACTCAGATCATGAGCTTGATTCGGCTGTGTTGTTGGGGCATCTTCTCCAACTTGGCGAGACACAGAACGCACCAGATCTGCAATAATCAAGCACTAGATCATCAGATATATTCATCAGTTTGTTCGCTGGTATGTATGCTTGTCTCATTGCTCTTCCCATTAGGATTTCATGTGGACTCAGACCCGTCTTTTTGTCAGGAATGCTTCTAAGACTCATTAGTACAAGGGGTAAAGCGTCAGGCCATTTCAGTGTTGTAGATGCACACACCTTCCCTAACCTAGATTTTATTGTGCCGTTTAATTGCTCAACCACTCCAGATGCTTCGGGTCGATAGGCACAATGCAGCTTCTGTTTAATCTGTAATGCTGCACAAATCATCCGAATTATCTCATTATTAAAATGTGTTCCTCTATCTGTCTCTAAAGTGACTGGAAATCCAAATCGAGGAATCAGTTCTCTCAGAAGTAATTTGGCAACAGTTAAGCTGTCATTCCTTCTTGTCGGCTAGGCTTCCACCCAACAAGAGAACAAGCAGACAACAACCAACACATATTTTAGCCCATTGCATGGGGGTAACTCGATGAAGTCTAACTGGAGGCGAGTAAATGGTCCTCCTGCTCTTCCAATTCGACCCCAACTAACAACTGTCTTTCTGCCGGGATTTTGCTTCTGACAAGTGATGCATCTCTGGCAAAGGCTCTCTGCAATGACCCTGAACCTTGGGTTATACCATGACTGCTTGAAGAGTCTGATCATTGCATCTCTTCCAACATGTGCAATTCCATGATATACCCTGGCCATATGGGAGAGTAAAGAATCTGGCAAGACTGGTCTTTCGTCAAAATAGACCCACACTTCATCTTCTGCTCGCTTTCTACAACCTGTATTTTTCCAGATCTCCTTTTCCTCATCACTTGCCTCTTCCTGCATCTGTCTCACTTCATCCCAAGTTTCAAATGGGTTTGTAAACATAAGATGGCATTCGGTATTTTCCCTTTCAATTGCTCTGTTTAAAGCCATTAAATTTCGTGCACAGAAACGCGCTATTTGGTCAGCGTATCTGTTGCCCTTCGTCACATAATCATCTCCTGACTTATGCGCGGCACATTTGACCACTGCAATTCTTTTGGGCAATTGCAAAGCATCCAATAATTCTTTTACAGTTTTGGTGTTACAAATAGGAGAACCTGAAGAAGTCAGAAATCCCCTTTGCATCCATAGCTGTCCAAAATCATGGACAACCCCAAACCCATATTGGCTATCCGTAAATATGGTCGCCCTCAGACTTTTGGCAATTTTGAACGCTCTAATTAGAGCTATCAATTCAGCAATTTGAGCAGAATTTACCCCTTTTAGACAGGATGCTTCTAGAACTCCCGCTATGGTGCAAACAGCATAGGCAGTACATAATTCGCCTTTCTCATTTCTTAGACATGACCCATCAACAAATATTTCACAGTCTGGTTCTTCCAGAGGAACATCCTCTATATCAAACCTGGGTTTGGTACACAGTTCTGTCACATCCAAACAATCATGATCCGCTTCCTCTCTCACTTCTTCACACCGATAATTTGGCAATAGAGTTGCTGGGTTTACAGTTGTGCACCTCACCACAGTCACATTTTCAGCACCCAGAATCACTCTCTCGTACTTAGTCAGCCGACTAGAGGTCAAATATTGAGTCCGGGTTCGAGTTAAAAGGAGCTCAACAGAATGTGGCACATACACTTTGACTGGATATCCCATCACAATCACTTCACTTTGTTCCAGACTCACACAAGTGGCGGCTACTGCTTTTAAACAGCCTGGTAACGCTGCAGCCACTGAATCCAAAGTAGCAGAAAAATATGCTACTGGACGTCGTGCCATTCCATGTTTCTGAGTTAGGACTGAAAGTGCACATCCATCTCTTTCACAACAATACAATGCAAATTCCTTTGCATAATCTGGCACTCCCAATGCAGGTGCTCGGCAAAGACTGTTTCTCAATTTCGTAAAAGCTTCCATACTTTCATCATCCAGCACAATCGGATCTTTTACAACTTTTTGTGTCAACCTCTGTAGAGATTTTGCAATTAGTGAGAAACCACAGATCCACTGCCTACAGTATCCAACCATTCCCAAAAACATTCGCACTTCTTTCTGAGTTGTAGGTGGACTCATTTGTTTGATCACACTAATTCTTTCTGGTGTCACCTTTCTGACTCCCTTTTCTATTTTGTGTCCTAGGTACTGGACCTCTTGTTTACAGAATTGCAATTTTGCTGGTGACACCTTATGTCCTCCTTCTGCCAAATGGTTCAGTAAGGCAATGGTATCTGTCACACATGCCTCTCGGGTCTTTGATGCCACAAGTAGGTCATCAATGTACTGAATGAATGAATGAATGAAATTAAATTTCTATAGCGCATTACTACCCTGAGGCCTCGTAGCGCTTAGGACAGGACAGACAGTAACCAAGACTGAATTTCCTGGCATGATCAAAGTCTCCAGACATCTTTTCAGAATCTGGTTAAAGATTGAAGGACGTTCGGTATACCCTTCAGGAACTCGGCACCATGCCAAGACACGGTCTCCGAACCGGAACGCAAAAAGATATTGGCTCTCCGGATGCAAGGGAATCGAGAAAAATGCTTGGCACAAATCAATCACTGTATACCATTCTGAATCGCATGGAATTTGGTAAAGGATTACTGCTGGATTTGGTACTAATGTACAGCAAGGCACCACAATCTTATTAATATTTCTTAAATCCTGTACTACTCTATATTTTCCACTTGGCTTTTTAATTTCTATAATGGGCAAATTGCAAGGACTGCTCATTATTTCTCTCAAAATTCCCTGTTCAATCATTTGATCAATCACAGGAGTGACTCCCGCAATTACTTCTGGACTCATTTTGTACTGCGGAGTGTTTGGATACACAGCACCCTCTTTCACCATAACCTGAATCGGGTCTACGTTTGTCATTAGGCCAATTTCTTTTCCTGTAAAATCCCATACATCTGAGTTCACTGTATTTCTTAATTCTTCAGGCAAACTCTCTTCTGTGAGAAGTGAAAACAACTCATCCACTTCTGTCCCTTGTTTTGCTAACATCATTTTGAATTCAACATCCTCATCAGGTGTCTGAAACGCAATACCATCTGGCGTACAGTAGATGGTACAGTTCATCTTGCATAACAAATCTCTACCTAAGAGATTTACTGGACTCGAGTCACATACCACAAACCGATGCATGTCTCTGAAGTTTCCAATATGAACTTCTATTGGATTTGTGACTGGGGTTCTAATATGTTTATTTGAGACTCCTACAACTTGGATAGTTTCTCCCGAGAGGGTAGGTTTGGAATTTCTGCTGCTCTCACAGTAGAATGGGTAGCACCAGTGTCCACCAGGAATGTAATATCATTACCTTCCACCTTTCCTTCGACAAATGGACCTGACTGATCTACCACCAAAGATGCGCCAAAGATGCGCCAAGTACGCACACTTCCTCCCCCCTCATGCACCGTCATTGAGATGAGTCTGAATCATTCTCATTGCACTGCAACCAATATTGCGGAACCATCTGCACACCTTGATTCTTACCGATCTGGTCACCTCCGTGAAATCCAGTGTTCACACCGTACCTCTGCACTTGAGCATTCACATTATTTGGCATAGGAGCTTGTGGCACCTGTAACTGTGGGGTAACTACCTGCTGCTGCTGCTGCTGGTTCACAACTACCTCATTCTGTATCTGTGGATTTAAATTTTGATTTACCCCATTATTCTTTTGAGCAGATCTACACTCATTCTTCCAATGTCCAATCTTTCCGCACGCATGACAAGGAAATTTCTTCCTAGCCTCTTCTTACTCATTTTACCTCTAATTTTACCTCCATTTGGTACCTGACCATTTTGGTTCTGACCATTCATCTGATAACCTGTCTAAGAATTATTATTTACCTCTTGTTGTTCTGCTACCTTCACCTGTGCCCACATCATTTTCTCCTTCAGTTTCTTGTGTCTTGATTCAATGTCATCGCTACAATACTTCGCATATCTCAAAATTTCATCAATTGTTTTACTCTGCCAACAAATCAAATGTTGCTGAATTATGTTACTAATCTCCGGTTTCAACCCAAACACAAAACGATACACAAAATGTCCCATATCCTTGTCTCCAATATTCTCAAATCCACTGTATTGTTTAAATACTTGCAACAACATTTCATAATAGGCATGCACTGACTCCTTTGGTTCTTGGGTCGTTCTGTCTATTTTAACCCAATCTGTTTCTTTAGGGGAAATTGTTCCCTTCAAGAAAGTGATTACCTGATTATACTTTTTCATCACCTCTTCGGATGGTGCACCTGTTTTAGGGTCTCTAGGATTTTCTTCTTTTGGCCAATCGACAGTGATCTTACATTCTGTCCACAAGTCTGCTGGCACAACAATTTCAAACAACCCATCCAAATCCTTTAACAGAACCTTCGAGACCTTCACAAACCTCTCTACCTGTTTGTACCATTCAACGGGTTTCTCTCTTAATCTGGGGAAATCATTCGTAAAAGATAATATATCCTGTCTTAACCAAGGAACATGAACATATCCACCACCTGGTACTTCTCTCATCGGACACACCCTTTCAACCTGTTCTGTCTCCTTCAATGGGAACATAGACACTCCTTTACTAGCTGCTTCTTCCTTCTTTCTCATCCATCTATTTTTCCATCGATCTACATCTCCCCATTTCTTCAAAATATTCATCAACTCTTTTATCTGTAACATTTTTCCAGACACATTCAAACTCTCCAGATCCTTTTTAGTAAATGCCAATCTGTACGATTTCTGTAACACCTTTGACTTTTCTATATCTATTCCATACTCACTAGCAGCTTTGGATATTTTCTCACGAAGATTCCTTGCTCTCCAAGTAATACTTTTACACAAAAACAATAATTCATCATCTCGATAAGTCCCTAATCTGTCTGGACTTATTGTACCAATACTCATCTCCTCCAAATCTACTTTTAATTGACTCACATTTATACTCTGCGGTTGATGTTCTTTCTTCTCAATTCCTTTTATCCAATCATTCAATTCTTCTGATGAAGGACCTGCTGAACTCCCTGTCATTGGAGTGACATTTGTCCCTATTCTCCTTGGATTTATTTGTATACCTCTCCTAGGAGTTTCCGTTATCATTTCACAAACTGGAAGATCTAACAATGTTACATTTGTGTCAGCCTGTCTATTCTCATTGACTACCGCCTCCATTCCGCTCCTGACATTACTCATTGGAACTGCTAATGTATGTACTTTAGGTATATTCTGGTTCTCGCCAAACAAAGGAACTACAGGACCTATTGTCACCGGTACCGTCAATGCTTCTGCATTTAGACTCAACTGATTTATTTTCTGAATCTGCTCTACATTTGCCATGTTTAGCATCTCAAATTCTTTTTCTCGCATTATCCTAGCCATGTCCGCAATTTGTGGAATTAATGGATTTCCCATAATGGGTGCATTCGGAGTTACCTCAACTGAATTTTCTTGATACGGCAGGGGGTCTTTTGGTCATAATATCCTCTAATAACTCATCATCTGAATCATTTACACCATCTCTTGCACTTGAGGTTTCTATATTTTTCTTTTACCCTTTACATTTACCTCCTGTCTGTTCGTCAGCAACTAAAACTGGATACAAACCCTTGGTTACCACACCTCTCCTCCATCGTTTCATTGTGTCCTCTCTTCTCTCAAAAGGGTACCTTGACATTAAATTTCTGTATCTCCTACCTCCTCGATACTTCTCTCTTACCATTGCTTCTATTTCCCATTCCTCTAATGCTTCATACTGTGTAGGTCTGGGATTTGGCTCTAATGAATTTATTCTATTTCTCAAATTCTGCAAAATCCTCATATTAAATGAACCATGCTGTGGAAAAGCTAAAACACCATCATCCTTTGTATACTCCCCCCAATTCTCCAACCATGTACACGTATGATATCCTTGCTCTAACATCATATAGGAAGTAGGCGTTCCTGGAGGGGGAATAAGAATTCCCTCTCTAGTCACAATCGGTTTATACTTTTTGAAGAATTTCTTTATTTTCTCAAGCAACTTCATTTTCCTGACTCTTTACACTATCGTATTTCAACAAAACAAACAAGGAAACCTTTCCGTAATTCTACTTATTCTATTTGTCAGTTCTCGTCCTATACCAGCGCGACACACACCAACCAACCAATCAGAATACCACTACGTAAGCGCAATCTCAACCAATACTAGCGCGGCTCACACCAACTAGCCAATCACAGCTCAGTACATGCCCACTGCCTGACCAATGCCAGCTCGGCTTTTTCTGACGTCAGTATTACTCCTTCTACTGACCCTCCCTTTACAATTTAATACGACAATATTTTTCTAAGTACTCTTAATCAAAAATTCAATTAGTGACAACACAAAACAATGCTACCTTGTCTGTTCCACTAAATAAAGAGATAGTTTTCACTTTTCCGAGAGGTTTTTCTTCACTACGAGTCCTAATAATGTCCAGCGCTATTTTACTCTTCAAACAAGCTCCCGGTGGACCTATTACTCCTTTAGGGATAAGGCCAAAGGTTCGCAAGAGGAATTTTTGGTGTGAAAAGAGGTCTTGGTACTCCCCTGGGGATAAGGCTAGAGTTTCGGAAGTGGACCCTTCGCTATTTCAGACACTCTACTCACATACGAAATTTCCCTAAATATAACACCCTCAGCCCTCCGTAGCTTTGGTATTATTACAACAGACAAAGTACTTCTGCAGTGTGATTTCTTTACCACACTCTTCTTCTGCCTATTTCAGGCTAATTCCATTCCAGGGATTCCTCAGGTATCTCAGTACCTGTACTTCTAGACAACATAGAACAGGACACTAACTTTTTTGAGTTAATACATTTAATCAATAATCAATAATCATTACCAAACTAATCAATAATCAAACCATCCTCTGCTACCAAGAAACTGATCCAGCGCGTGGCCAATGCCTAATCAGGGATCAATACTCAACAATATAGCAGAACAATGGCCCATACACATTCACCCAAATCCCTGATGCGCTGGGGTCAATTTGATAAAAGTTCAATTCCCTTCAGCCCTAAAATTCATATATGGCATTTCCAAAATACTTATTTAATTTATACATCAACTTTTCCTCTACTTGGTCGATGAACCAATTAGTTGAATAGTTGATGGTAATGATACTCCTTATCTGATTAACCATTCGATCAACTAAATAAAACACAGACTCTCGTTGAAGTTAATAAGTTTATCTCAAATCAAAGGATAAAATGCTCAAAGCATACGGTTACAAGTGCAAACAATGAACTCACAAAGGGAGAGAAACATCAGCAATTCAATAGAGACAAACTCATCAATAAAATAATGACATTGTGCATGAAGGAGTGGATAGATGACGAGACAAAAGTTTCAGAGATAAAATACATTCGCAGATAAAAATATGCAAGAACGAGTTAGAATAATACAAACCTGACGGATTTGTAGAAAACCACCCCTCAGGCCTAAGTGGTGGTGGGGATCCCCTGAAATAGAGTCAGGTGACAAAGATTTCAGGGACAGGAACAGGACAGGACAGGACCAGCTGGGCCTCTCTGCAAACCGACGAACAGCGACGCATCTCCCCTCACGTCTCTAACCACACCCCTAAAGGCACCCCAGTTATACCCTAAAACCTACAAGTCCGTCCCACATCAGTTGTAACATTCAGCGTAACTAAACAGTTGATTGGTGGACTTTGGGGGTGGTATGTCACACCATGGTGACTTCATTCATATTTGGGCTTATTCTTTGTTTTATGCCCGTTCCCACCAACTCATACATTGTGCATTCACATGATCTGTTCCAGGTTACAATTGTATATACTTTTGAGCAATGTCTACGGAAGAAGTCCTTCTGTCCCATGGTCTGTCACATTGCTTGGCAGATGATCATCACATCGGCCTTCAACTCTTTCATTTCTTCTGCTGTGCTCAGCGCTTCAGCGTGCCTTTGTCAGAACAGCATTTACACAATTTTCCAACCCCTCCTTCATTCGGCCAATTTAAGAGAAAATGGTGTCTTATCCAGCTCACTATAACAAATGGAAAATGAACATTAATTAATTATATGATAATGTAGTTTTCACTGTTTAGCACCCACATTCGTACTATTCCCTGTTAACGTTGTTTCCTAGCATAGCTTTATGCAAAACGATATTATTTATTAATTCAAAGAAAGCTGCAACATGCAAACTACAAAATGCACATGCGGCCTAGTCATGCATTGTTTCTCGTTTCTTTCAAAGCACAATGTAAATACAGTTTTAGTTCTTTCATGCGTTATCTCTCGTTAGTGCATGCATGCGCAAAAAGCAGTTTCCCCTGTGTTCATGTAAGATGCACGTTAATTTTCTATTACTACTTACTGTTAGTACGTATTATGGGGGTATTCATTTGAGCAGGTTTCTTTCTGCGAAATCCTGCTCCATCACTGTATCAATGCACATTTAATGATCTGGTGCTGTTGCTTGCCCAGAACAGAATAGCCATGGTATGGCATTATTAGTCTGTTCCTAGAGCTGACAGCTGGATCAGGGATCTTTGCTGGAGCATAGGTGAATGCAGGGCACCGAGGGTGATGGACCTTGCCTATGAAACTGCGGAACCAGCCCAGACTTCAAAGGGCAGACTCCAGGTGGTCTCCAGACACTTGTGCGGCAAGCCCCTGTAGACAGTGAAAATACTTAGAAGGTGGGAGCAGGAGGGATATTTCCATCTGAATATTGTCTTCACTGTAAGACCCATAGGGATCTTGGGGGTGTGAGTACAGACATCAAGATTCCTTAAACATAGTGTGATTGTTATCAGCTGCTGGCATCGCACACACAGCCCGGAAGTGGAGCCAGATTGGCGGGTGCTTGAGAGGGATTGAGGTACGTTTGGGATGTATTCCTGCAGTGATGCCATTTTCTTCTTATTATTATGTATTATGTTACCAGAATTTCCCTTTGACCTATTTCAATGACACAGAACTGCTATATTGTTTTTGAAAAATCAATGATTATTTTTGAAAAAGTAAATATGGCAAATAAATGATAGGGGAAGGGAAGGAAGACGTTTCTACTGTATTGCCACAGGTCGAGCGTACAGTTCAATATTTTACCCAACTCCTTTCACCTTGCCTTCATGGGACTCGAACTTTATGAAGTTCAAAACTTAAATGAAAGAAAAGTGATGGAGAAAAATTAGATAGGGAGCTGTAATTAACACAATTAGGATAAAAAACTAGATAAACATTGTGCAGCAGATCTTAATTTAATTTTAATGTTGATTTTTTTCTGTGTTTCAGAGTTCTCTGGTGCCAAGGGGAATGAAGTATAGGATAATGCCTCCATGATCACATGATCATCTACGGTTTTGAGGTGCAAATTACTGCTCTGACCACATCTCAGAAAATCTGTCAGGTTGTTGTGTCCTCACCATCCCACAATGCATTATGTTGGAATGATTGCACTCTGCTTAACTAAATCTGCTTACAGAAGTAAAGTCCTTGGCCACACATACGAGTGACCTACCTTCGCTTTTGAACATTAGCCATGGCAGAGCTCTACTCTATAGAGCATTCTGGTGCTTACCTTTCTACATTTTGGGCGCATTTGTAATTACAAGATTGCTGGCATTATTCACAAGGATTTGATTTTCCTGTTTCTGATCGGGGTGTAGAGAATTTTATCCATAGTAGATCTCTCTATGACGTGTTACTTAAAGGCTATCTGTTATCATTACGCAGATTCCGTCCGAGTGCGGAGACTCGCCCATGACTGCGGGACCTCCGCCACGAGTGCAGAGGCTCTTTGTGAATCAGGCCCTAAGTAAATTATTGTATACTTAGAGTTTTACATATTTTCTTAAAAAGGAAACAGTGCCTCACCCAATATTTATTGTGATAAACCTGCTTTTTGAATGTAAAGTTGTACCACACAACCAATCTTCAGGAGGAAACCTTGATCGTTTGACCTTGAAGGTTAAAGACCTAAATAAGAAGCACGTGGCAATTCAGTGAGCTCACTGTAGTATTCTGTGGTTCTAGGTACAAGAGCAACACTTGATGCAAGGATTGCCGAATTGCCCCTGAGGCCACAAAGAACTGGCCTAACAATGGGCATTAGCCAAACATTTGGGACCAGAAATATCAAGACTCAACTTCTCTCCCCTTTTTCTGGCAGAGCGTTTTGTCTCAAAGAAAAACAAGGTTTATGCCACTAGCAGATGAAATGCATGTTTTCCCCAATTCATGCAAAAATGAAAGCTAATAATGTTCTCTGTCTTCTTTAGTGAGATGACCCAGATATGGACTTGACTGCCTAGGTTCAGGAAAAGCCTTCTGCAGGCTATGTTTGTCCAGTCTCAGTGGGATATCTTTCCTGCAGAAAAGTAGAAGGAACCAGGTCGGGACATTGTCCTTTAGAATGTACTAATAACGTTTAAAACCTCATATTAAGGGATTTAAGGAATGTATTTAAATCTGATTATAGAATCAGTAAAGTGTCTTAAAGCACGCCCTTTACCCCTTTATGAAAGGTCATACCTATGTTAATATCTCTGCCAGGATGTTTCTTTTGTCAAATTATTCAGTTGACATCGCATTAATAGCTCTAGGTTTAAGGCCTTATTTTTGTGTCTGGTCAAAATAGGCACGCGGCCTGCTTTTTGTGTATAGTAGCAAATATGTAAGCAAATTTAGTGAACAAGTTATCAAAATTACAAAACAAAGGGTTGCCATTTGATATAGGGAGATTAGCTAATGTAGTGATCACCCAAATGACACTTTTGAAGGGGGTTCTGCATACAACTTAAAAAGTTTGCACTGATTTACAAGAGTTCAAACATGTCTTGAACAGAATATTTCTGTTGCAGCTAAAAGAAATAGAGATTTGGCAGGAATACTGGTTGTATTGGCAGAGACCATCATGAGTAAGGCCAGTTTAATCAGAATGATCAAAAAGGGGTTATGGCTGTGCCTGAATTGGATAAATCTGCCCCACAAGGTTATTATTTGAAGAAGTCAGTTTGGTGCACAGACGCCCAACTCACTTTATCAGACTACCCATGGTTAGCACCCACATTGATAGTAGCATGCGGAGGTGGACAAAGTATTATGCCTCGAGAAACAGTTGAGACCAATATTCGATGACTACATACGGCCGCCCACATAACTGCTATGCCCAAAAGTTGTGAGAATGCAGAAAATGGTCATTGCCAGTGCTGGATGCTAGAGAACAGAATAGCGAAGGTATTAACTCCAATACCATAACTGGATGAAAGGCTATAGTACCTCTTGAGACTCTGTGCAATATTAAGTGTGGAAGGATTGGCCGAGGCACCAGGCTTCAAAAGTTCCATGCGTAAATTCACATGCAGAGCCATAGAGAATCACATTGAAAAGCTGAAGGCAAAAGTGGAGGGAGGGAAATGATTAGACATGCCAACAAGTTATTGATGGAAGAGCTAAGAGAGAGATAGCGTTGCAAATTCAGATAGGCTTGCAAAGATAGATAGCGTTGCAAAGATAGATAGTGTTGCAAAGATAGATAGATAGATAGAGTTGCAAATACAGATATATAGGTACAGAGCGTTGCATAGCTAGTGTTGCAATGATAGATAGATAAGTAGCTAGATAGATAGATACACAGATAGATAGATAGATAGATAGATAGAAAGATTTAGTTGTATAGATAAACAGAGAGCTCTAAATCTACATAGATAGAAAGATAGATAGACAGAGACAGACATACAGATAGATAGATAGATAGATAGAAAGATAGACAGACAGACAGACAGGCAGGAAGATAGATAGATAGCTACATAGATAGATAGATAGATAGATAGATAGATCGAACAGAAAATTCAAAGAAACAGCAGAGCTAACATTAGTAATGCAAAAACTAGTAATATAAAAGTTAAATGTCTATATAAGCAATACACACGAGAGCACTGAAAATACCCTAGAAAGCCATACAAAAAGGACATACAGACTCAATTGGCTAACAAATATAACTGCAGTCCTCAATTAGAATACACACAGTGCAGTTAAAAATGTACCTCATTGCTTGCATACTAGAATAAGCATGTGCAATGCAATAGGTCTCGCATTTGTGAGAGTTAGAGCTATTGGCATAGTAAATTACATTGTCTTTTACCCATGTGTTTTGGTTTGGAGTGGAATGGATGTATGTGGTGTGCAGTGGAATTATGTGGGTTGGATTGGAATTGTTAGGTGTGGTGAATTGTGTGGTGTGGAGTGGATTTGTGGAGTGGAATTATGTGGCATGGTGTGCAGTGGAGTTATGTGGATAGTAATTATGTAGTATTGAGTGTACTGGAATTATGTGGAGTGGGATTGCGTGACATGGAGTGTAATTATGTGGAATGGTATTTTGTGTTGTGGAGTGATATATGTAGTGGAGTTTAATTATGTGGTGTGCTGTTGAATTTTGTGGCATGATGTGGAATTCTGTAGTGTGGAATAGATGTATGTGGTGTGTTGTGCAATCCTGCTGTTGAGTTTAATTATGTGGTTTGTTGTCAAATTATGTGGTGTGGAATGGAAATGTGTAGAGTTGAATTGTGTGGTGTGAAAGTGTGTGGCGCTGAGTGAAATTATGCTGATTGGAATTAAGTGGCATGGTGTGGAGTGTATTTGTGTGAATTAATGACTTTCGCGTGATACAAATTTGGGTGCAGAGTGACTGATCAACCTGATGCCAGAAAAATTGAGCTTCTGCTGGCTAGCTCCGATCACTTGCTGAATGGCCTGCAACAAATATCGAAAGTTACACAAACTGGAGGCATGTCAGTTGAACATAAAGATAAGATAACAACTCTAGGGGTATTCTTTGAGCTCATATGAACCAGGAAATTCATGTTGCTGACTCAAAGTTCTACCTTAAATTGCTATGAAGAGCGTGGCCTGAGTTAGAGTTGGGCAATCCACTGAAAGCTCGAGCCAGGCTCGAGCTTGAAGCCTGGCTCTGGTTCAGTCCCATTGAAACTTTGAGCCCATAAGGAGCAGAGCTTTCACATGGCTTCTGCCTGCCACCCTCACTCTAACCGTATGCACCAAGGGGTAAAAATAGAACATGAACATATGACCGACCATATTAGAGGTTCTCTACATGCCAATATACCAGCTATGCTAATATTGCTCGACCTGTCAGCTGCGTTTGATACAGTGTCCCATCCCAAACTATTATATAGGCTACAAGAGATTGGCATTCATGGGACAGCCCTAAACTGGCTTGGCGATGATTAGGATGATAAGGATGATGTTCAAAACGCTTACATTCACCTGCAAGGCAACTTGTGGAGGTGCTTCTGAATACTTACAGATATCTATACACATCTGGCAGCCATGCAGAACCCTGCGCGGGTGTGGAAAACAGTTGCTGGTTCCACCAATTATTAATCACATTAGGTCCGGAAGAAGGGCTCTTCCCACTGTAAAATGTAGAACAATCACTTATCAGCCAGGCCAGCTGTGCATTACTGAGGAACGTATTCCATTTAGCATGGTCCTTGATCCAGCGCGACTAATATAACTTCCTCTCCTGTGGACATAACATCCAGGTTGGAAACACAACAACTATACCAATATGACGGTGGGGCCCATAACACCTCATATACATTCACTCACTCAAGTGTTTCCTGGATCTCATCCACCTTTACCTAGGAGAATAAGTTAAAGACTGCTGGAAGTGAACGGGATACCTTTTAAAGTCGACAAGATATTTTCTCAAACATCATACATAATTAGATTAAATCCTGTCGATTTTCTAAAACATCAAGGTATTTCCGCTCATTGGTCGATGGACCAACTAGTAGGAATCAGTTGATGGTGATTAAGACCAGCTCAATCACTTTAACCTATTAATATTTGCATTTATTATTGAGCTAAAGAACCACAGACTCGTAGTTTAATTTATAATAAAATTTATCTAAAGGTTTAAAGATGCATAGGAAATCTCAATTTTATTAATCAATTAAAACATTTATTATCATTATAAGGAAGAAACTTTAAAGAAATTATGCATACCCTTTTAGATGGAAAAATAAAGTTCGTCACAGCAGATAGATTGCAGATCACAGCATAGAACTCCCAAAACTGACTGACTGTCCCGCTAAACAGGCCTCCTCTACAGGACACCTATACAGGTTTCCCGCAACGTTCCTGTACCTTCCCAGTCAGATTTAAGGCAAAAAGATTAATTATTTAAAAGAAAATGGCCTATGGAAAAATAGCAGCGTTTCTCCAGCATCAGCGTTCAGTGCTCAAAAATTATGTAAGAATAGCGCTCCTCCTACTTAAGAGTAGGTCCTCTTATACCCTACTACTAGCTTACTAAACAGAAATGTTTCAATCTTTGGGGCGAGATTCACGCTAATTGGTCCATTGGAGGGGTGGCAAACATCTCCTCATTGCCCTCCTTGTTCAAACCAGTTCCGACAAATGTTTATAGTTTCGTCCTTTCACACGGTTTTAGGACATTACCAATCCGATTGACAGTTCCTCACTTGTAACTTCTCTTGTATCTTTATTAAAACAGTTCATTGTTAATTCACGGCTGCATCTTCGGTTCCCATGCATTCTCGCTGAGTCCCTTTTTGGCACCCATCTCGCTGATAGGTCATGGTGACCTTGATCCCCTTTTCATTCTGGGCTCAATAAGAACCCACGTGGTATGGTTCTACAGCTTTTCTTTCTTCCGCTTGGAAGCCATTTTGCACTTGCGCGTTTAAGCTCATCTACCTCGGCAGCCATTTTTACAGCGCGGCCTAGCAGGCCTGAGCGAACTATTATGAAAACAAACACAATAATAGTTAAGAATAAAGAAAATAAGCCTTTTCGTTTCCCACCCGTCATTCTACGTACCCCAATTAGGTGTTACCTAGCAAAAGCGACATATAAAGCTAAGTTTTACTTACCATCCGTATTCTTTTGCCACAATACAAGTCACTACACAGCACAAATCATGCAAAATCACTCTAATTAGTACGCAAATGATTATATCACTATTATTTCACATTTACAATGGTAAGTAGGTTAGTTTGCACATAAATTGCAATTTTAGTAAAATGTTTTATAAGAAAAACGTAAAATGTTGATTAATTTTCAAATCAATTAATAACGTTAATAATTAATATTAATATTTAGGGGGTTCAAATTTTTCTCAGTTACCTTGCTCCATCAACTCCCCCTTTGGTGATTTTTAATATCACCACAAAAACCCATGTCACACAAATTTTCAGATAGCATTGTTTCTTGTCCATTTGCTTCTTGTTAGTTTTACACATCTGTATCCCTTTCATCTTGTCTTTTTGTTCTCTCATACATACTTTCTTTCAGTTCTTCCAGTTCTATTTCACCTAATTCTCGTTCTCTTTCTTTATTTATCTTATTTTCTCTTTTCATTTTGTTTTGCCTTTTTCTCCTTTTTATACATATAATAATAAATTTCAGAGATAACACTACTAATATTACTACTGTTGCTGATATCAAAACTTTCCCTACAATAGAACAACCTATTTCAGTGAACCATTTTGGTATTGAGGAAAAACTCTTACCAAGCTTCTCCCAAGCATTTTCAACCTCCAGTGGAACAAGTTCTTTGTGCAAATTGGTAATATTCTTTATATACTTTTGTATATTTTCACTTTTATCTGGAATGTAAGTGCAACAATGTTGGACTTTCAGCATTCCACAGACTCCTCCCTCTTTTGCCAAAAGAATATCAAGGGCAAGTCGATTTTGCATCACCATAGCTCTCGTGGCAACCATCTCGGTATTTACCATCAAGAACCCTCCAGCAGTATTCGTTGATAAACGATCTACTACTGTGGACAATTTCCGAATTTTAAATGCATTCAAAGATATTCCCACTGCTGGTATCATTGCTCCAAAAATGTCACCCACTATTTCTGAAAAACTTTCCCTTTTTCTACGTGTGAATGTTGCACCCACTTTGTGTGTTCCTTTTTCTTCTCTTTCTACATGAAAAATCTTTGGAAAGACCAAACCTAAGTAGCATGTCCCATACCAATGGTCCGGCAACCTGTAATAAGCTCTGTTCCCACAAATATAATAGATTCCTGGAAATATTGGATCTTTTCCTCCTTTGAATCCCCATCCTCCTAAAATTTATAATTATCTCGGCAGTCACTGGAACCCACGAAATAGTTGTCATATTTAGTTCTATTTCTACTGATACACAACTTTCCCTGTTGGGGCCAATCTAAAGCCATAGCTGCATTTGTCTTTTTCTTATCATTATTTTCTCCTTCAAATGCCCATAGGGGTGTTTTTGTCTCTTCTTCTATTACCTTTCTTTGAAATTTGACTCTTCTGCTTTCCACCATCTCTAAAAATACCTTTTCTTCATTCTTTAACTCACAGGTAAGGTTGTGTTTAACTATATCATCTAACGTCAAATCTTTATTTTCTAAGAAAAATTCACCAAACAATTTTGCTCCTTTCACCTTGTTCAATTCAGGAATTATAGGAATTTTCGCAAAAATCTTACTTATATCAGTGTAATAATATTCTAATCTACTTGTTTTATAAAACAAACTAGCTAAAACACTACATGTTATTCCATACGTCAAAGGAAGGTGATGATAGGTCACACCTTCTGAAACAGACGCAGGTAATTGCATACAAACATAACAATCTCTTACATCCATGGATTCTACATATTCATATAATAATTTTGTGAAAGCGTTCTTTGAAAAATCAGTTATGGATCTATCTTTATGTAATTCTGTACTATCTATTAATGTTGCTGTGTTCTGTATGTTAGCTTCCTTATCCTCCTTTGTGTTGTTCCCTAATATAGACGTTTCTTCTACAGCTAATCTAATTGGAATGGTGATTGCTAAAATAAGCCATACGAACATTAATAAACCTGTACAAAAGAAACACATTTTACACCACCTACGTAAAAACGCACATCTATTTTCTGTGTCTACCATCTTGTTCTATTACCTATATATATATATTTGTACCGAAAATGTGTCACCACACCTCAAAATGACGTTTTAGCCACTTTACTTTCTCACTTTGTCTCGTTTGGTACTCTCTTTAGTTCTTCTCAGAACCCTTTCTTGTCTTATTTGGTTTTGGTGTTCAGTCCGGCAAAAGCTTCTTTTTAATCTCTTCAAATTTGTTGCACTTCACTTTCACCCGATTGCTTGCAGCTTTGTTCTGGGTTCTCGTGAGTGATTTCTTCTTCCTTGATATCAGTTAGTGCGATGTATAGCCACTCAGGTGACTTATATTTCAAATTAGCCTTCTTTACTCTTTTCGTTTTCTGTAATTGTTTTCCACTTTGTTTTTCTTGTTCCTTTTGACTTGTTATTTCATTTACGTGTTCTGCATTATCTTTGTTTATGTTTATGATTTTGTATCTCAATCTTTTGACTTCGTGGGGCCAATTATCTCCTTTTCTCGGCCTTTTCGATTCACTTTCTCTTTCTTCTAGTTCTGGTCTCCAAGTTCTCTTTCTTGGTCCTAGTTTCTGTTTTCTCTCTCCTTCACTTTCTTCTGATTCTGTTTCAGACCTTACTTCATTTCCTCTTATTTTGAACTTTATGATTTCACTTTCTTTGTCTACCTCTTCTTCTTCCTGTGTCTTTTCTGTTTGATCCCTAATTTCTATCCCTCCTCGATGTTCTTCCGGATTTCCGTTGATCTCTCTATCTGTTTCTATATTTCCCTGTTCATTTGTTTGTTGTTCTGTCCCTATTGCTCCTCGGGTATCTTCCGATTTTTCTATCTCTCTATTTGAATCTATCCCTGCTTTGTCTATTTTGACACTTTCTGTAGGATTTTTACCATAACTTGTGCTTGGCTGTTCACTGTCACTGTCTCTTTGTTCAGTTTCTTCATTTATGGTGTCAATTCTCCATTTATTCTTTAGCTTTTCATCACAGTCTGATTGATCTGTATCAGATGCTGAACTGGTATCTGATATTTCCAGATGTCGACTTACAGGTCGATCTTCAAGTTCTGGAACTTTTGCTATTTCAAATTCTTCTCCTGCTGTTAAACTTGTACCTGGGTCTTCCAGATGCCGACTTGCATGTCGATCTTCAGGTTCTGGAACCCTGCTTGTTTCTTCTTCTGCATCGGATGCTGAACTGGTATCAGATATCTCCAGATGTCGACTTACAGGTCGAGCTTCAGGATCTGGAACTCTGATGGTGTGGCTGGCATGCACCCAGTTTTTCACTCCTGCACACTTGACTGCAGTTGTTGTCACCAGGATCACTTGTCGCGGTCGGTCCCAGCGAGGAACCAAACAGTTTCTTCTTCTGTGGACTTTTATGCGGACCCAATCTCCTGGGCTCAAATCATGAGCTGGTTTTCTTTCAAGAGTGGTCGCATCCGGTCCAACCTGATGAAACACAGAATGTACCACATCAGCCAATCCTTTGCAATAATCCAATATAAAATCATCAGTTATAGTCAGCAGTTTGTTGACAGGTACATGTGCTTGTCTCATTGCTCGTCCCATGATTATCTCGTGGGGACTCAGACCTGTTTTTCTTTCAGGTATACTTCTGATAGTCATCAGTACCAGTGGAAGGACATCTGGCCATTTGAGTCCTGTGGCTTGACACATTTTTCCTAACCTATTTTTTATTGTTCCATTCACTTGTTCTACCACTCCAGAAGCCTCTGGTCTGTATGCACAATGTAATTTCTGTTGAATACCAAGAGCTTCACATATCAGTTGAATTAGTTTGTTTTGAAAATGTGTTCCTCTATCTGTTTCAATCGTTACTGGAAAACCATACCTTGGAATGAATTCTCTCAACAGGAGCTTAGCCACTGTAATCCCATCATTCCTTCTGGTCGGATAGGCTTCCACCCAACGAGAAAACAAACAGACGACCACAAGAACATACCTCAGTCTATTGCTTGGGGGCATTTCTATAAAATCCAGCTGCATTCTCGTGAAAGGACCTCCCTCTCGTCCTATCCTTCCTAAACTCACTACCGTCTTCCTTCCTGGATTTATCTGTTGACAGGTAAGACATCTCTGACAAAGACTTTCAGCTATGGCTCTAAATTTTGGGTTATACCAGGTTTGTCTGAATAGTTGGATCATTGCATCTCTCCCAATATGAGCTTGTCCATGGTACATCCGTGACATGTCAGAAATCATGCTATCAGGCATAACTGGTCTTTCATCTCTATAAACCCAAACATCATCTTCCTCCCTTTTCCTGCATCCTGCTTTTATCCAGTTATCTTTTTCCTCCTCATCTGCTGCTTCCTGTAATTGTCTCACCTCTGCCCATGTTTCGACAATGTTAGTAAAAAGCAAAGGACATGAAACATGCTCTCTTTCTCTCTTTCGGTTCAATGAGACTACATTTTTAGCACAATACTGAGCTATCTCGTCGGCATACTTATTGCCCACGGTTATGTAGGCTTCCCCATTTTTGTGCGCATTGCACTTCACCACGGCTATTTGTTTAGGCAGCTGTATCGCCTCAAGTAATTTCTTTACAAACTCACCATTTCGAATCGGAGTTCCTGCAGACGCCAAGAAACCTCTTTGGGACCAGATCTGCCCAAAATCATGGACCACTCCAAAACCATACTGGCTATCCGTGATCACTGTGATTCGGACATTCTTTCCCAATTTACATGCCTGAATTAGAGCAATCAGCTCAGCCACTTGGGCGGAACGTATCCCTCTCAAACAAGATGCTTCCATTATTGCAGCTACTGTACATACAGCATACGCCGCACTCAAAACTCCTTCACTTGTCCTCAAGCATGAGCCATCCACAAACATTACATAATCTGATTCTCTTAAAGGCTCATCTTTAATATCTGGCCTAGGTTTTGTACAGTACTCAAGTACATTCAGACAATCATGGTCAACTTCATCCCTGTCTGACTCATTCTCTTCCTCCGGCAATGATGTTGATGGATTCACGCTTGTGCATCTGTCAATGGTTACATTGTCTGCACTTAAAATCACTTCCTCATATCTAGTCAGCCGACTATGTGTCATGTATTGAGTTTTGGTTCTTGTCAAAAGAATTTCGACAGAATGTGGAACATATACCCTCAGTGGGTATCCCATCACAATGCCTTCACTTTGTTCCAGACTCACACAAGTAGCAGCTACTGCTTTCAGACATCCAGGCAACGCCTTTGCTACTGGGTCTAAGACAGCTGAAAAATATGCAATAGGTCTTTTCATACGTTCATGTCTTTGCACCAAAACTGAAAGTGCACATCCATCTCTCTCACTACAATACAGTTCAAAATCTTTTTCATAGTCAGGCATTCCCAGTGCCGGTGCTTCACACAGTCTCGCTTTTAGTTCTCTGAATGCCTTCATTTCTTCATCATTTAATTCAAACGGATCTTTAACATCCTTTTTTGTCAGTCGCTGTAATGGTTTCGCAATTAACGAAAATCCACTTATCCACTGTCGACAATATCCAACCATTCCCAGGAACATTCTCACCTCTCTCTGTGTCATAGGAGCTCTCATTCCTTGGATAATTTTTATTCTCTCTGTCGTTACCTTTCGCACTCCCTTTTCAATTTTATGACCTAGGTATTGAACCTCCTGTTGACAAAACTGTAATTTTGATGGGGACACCTTATGTCCACCTCCTGCTAGATGGTTCAGTAAAGCAATGGTGTCAGTAGCACATGCTTCTCTGGTTTTTGATGCCACTAATAGGTCATCAATGTATTGAACCATCA
Organism: Calotriton arnoldi; assembly: GCA_963921515.1. NCBI lineage: Eukaryota > Metazoa > Chordata > Amphibia > Caudata > Salamandridae > Calotriton > Calotriton arnoldi. Next base: position 530,785 of record CAWUFW010011406.1, read on the forward strand.
CCGATTTTTCAGGCATTCTTAAATCTTCCAGTGATTTCTTTAAGATCTGATTAAAGATCGAGGGGCTTTCTGTATACCCCTGAGGAATTCGGCACCTTGCCAAAATACGCTCTCCGAACCTAAATGCAAATAATGGCTGGCTATCTGGATGCAATGTGATAGAGAAAAATGCATGGCACAAATCAATGACAGTGTACCATTCTGCCTCACGTGTAATCTGATATAGTATTACAGCGGGGTTTGGTACAATTGGACAACACAGAACAACAATTTTATTTACCTTTCGTAAATCCTGCACTATTCTATATGTTCCATTTGGCTTTTTCAGTCCCATTATGTGCGAATTACATGGACTGCTCATTATTTCCTTCAAAATTCCTTGTTCGATCATTTTGTTTATTACGGGAGTTATTCCTTCAATGATTTCTGGCGTCAATTTATACTGTGGGGTATTTGGAAAATGTGTTCCTTCTCTAACAGAAATTTTAACGGGGTCTACTCCTCTCATTAACCCAATATCTTCACCTGTAAAATCCCACACTTCCTGTTTTACTGTTTCCTTTAATTCATTTGGGATTTTCTCTACATGTAACACAGGAAACAAGTCATTCACTCCTGGTTCTAATTCTGCCATTGTCATTTTATATAGCACATCTTCATCTGGTGTCTGGAATGCAATCCCATCCAGAGTACAATATATGGTGCAATTCATTTTACAAAGCAGATCGCGTCCAAGCAAATTTACAGGACTGCAATCACACACCACAAATCGGTGCATTTCTCTGAACGGTCCAACTTTTACTTCTACTAATTTGGTAAGAGGCGCCTTAATTTGTTGGTTTGAGACACCAACGACTTGGATATTTTCACCTGAGAGAGGAAGGTTTGGAATTTTCACTGATCTAACAGTAGAACGGGTAGCTCCAGTGTCCACAAGGAATGTTACATTTGAACCATTCACTTCTCCATCCACAAATGGACCTGACTGATCTACCTCTAGAGTTACGCCAAGCACGCACTCTTCCTCCTCTCCTAGGCACCGTCATAAACTTTCATCCGATTCATTCCCATCCTGTCGTAACCAATACTGCGATATCGCAGCTGCGCGCGGCAATTGTGTTACCTGCTCTCCTCCGTAGAATCCTGTCTCTGCACTGTATCTCTGTGGATTTACACTCTTGGGAAGTGGTGGTTGTGGCACCTGACTCTGTTGAGTAACTACCTGCGGTTGCTGCAGCTGTTGGTAACTCACCTCACTCTGCACCTGTGGATTAGCTTTTGGAGGAGATTTACACTCGTTTCTCCAATGCCCTAACTTTCCGCAATTGTGGCATGGCCACTTTTTCTTTGCTTCTTCTATACTCATTTGGCCTTTACCTTTACCTATATTCGGTTTAGATTTAGTTTGTCCTGTCTCATTACTCTGATTATTTAATTGAGCTTCCTGTTTCTCTGCAACTTTTACTTGCGCCCACATTGCTTTCTCTTTTAATTTTCGTTGTCTACACTCAATGTCATCACTACAATACTTAGCATACCTCAACACTTCATCTACTGTACTGCTCTGCCACCCTATCATATGCTGTTTAATCATTTCACTTATTTCTGGTTTCAGCCCATAAACAAATCTATATACAAAATGACTCATGTCTTTTTCATTCAGAGTCTCATAGCCACTATACTGTTTGAAGACCAACAATAGCCTCTCATAATAGGCATGTACAGATTCCTTACTTTCCTGCGTAGTTCTGTCAATTTTTACCCAATCAGTTTCTTTGGGCGGAATTTTGTTTTTCAAAAAGGTAATAACTTGGTCATATTTCCTCATGACCTCTGGTCCTGGCGCTCCTGTTTTTGCATCTCTGGGATATTCTACAGTTGGCCAATCAATAGTCATTTTACATTCCGTCCACAAATCAGCTGGTACCACAATATCAAACAATCCATCCAAATCTACCCACAACACCTTCGAAACTTTGACAAACCTTTCCACTTGTCTATACCATTTAACGGGTTTCTCTCTCAATTTTGGAAAATCATTCGTAAATGATAGTATGTCCTGTCTGGACCAGGAAACATGTACTTAACTACCTCCTGGAGTTTCTCTCATCGCATACTCCCTTACAACTGACTCCTTGTCTGTCACCGCAAAAGCCAAAGACGCTTTGTCAGTTGTTTTCTCATTCCTTTTAGTCCACCTGCTTCTCCATCTGTCCACATCACCCCACTTTCTCAGCAAAACAATCAGCTCTTTTATCTGGGTTAACTGTCCTGATGTGTTCAGATTTTCTATATCTTTCTCACAAAAATCTACCCTATACGGTTTCTGTAGACTCATGATTTTCACAAATTCCACTCCTAATTCATTCGCTGTCTCTTCCAATTTGTCATGTAAATTTCTAGCTCTCCAAGTAATGCTCTTGCACAAGAACATTATCTCGTCGTCCTGATATGTCTTCAGTTTTTCTGTACCAATGGTCCCTAAAATTAACTCTTCCATATCTATTTTTAACCAAATTACATCTAATGGTTTTGGTTCTGTCTCTATCTTTTGTAAATTTCTCATCCACTCATTTAATTCGTCTGGAGTTGGTCCTACAGGTGTACTATATATTTCTATCCAATTTCTATTCCTTTCTGGAGTTTCTGATGCAGACTCAGTTCCCATAGGAATCCTCCTTATTTCACTCTCATTTATTGTCAGGTTGGTAGGTGGGCTCGGTCTATATGAACTGACCAAATTTCTTGCCCCCTCTGTTTCTAGTTCCATCCCTTCTCTCATTCTTTGCAAATTTGAGTTCATGGGGATAACTAAGGAATGTTCATCTATTTTCTGGTTCTCAAAAACTGGTATTACTGGTCCTATTGTCACTGGCACTGTCACAGCTTCCATGTTCATTGTTAACTCTCTTATTTTCTCAGTCAATTCTTTTGTAGTTTTTGCTAACTCAGCTGCATTGTCACCATCACATTTTTCGCTTTGTGGGGTTTTTAATTGTTCATTTGACCTATTTATCTCATATCTGCGTTCTGGACTTTTATTCCTCCCAGTTTCCATTGGCGGTGCATTGGGTGACACCACCGCTGAATTCTGTTGATATGGAGGTGGGTTTCTGTTTAAAATATCTTCCAGCAACTCATCCTCTGTCTCGCTACTTCCACACCCGTACCTGTCTGTAACTGTATGTTTCTTTTTCTCCGTACACTTTTTTCTTGTACCTTCCTCAACTGTAAAAGCTGGAAACAATCCCTCTGTCATATTAGCATATCTCCAACGCTTCATTCTATCCTCATGATTCACTCCCCACAACCTTCCAGGAACAAAACCACGATTCTTTTCACCTCTGTATCTTTCTCGTTCATACATCTCGTCTTCCCATTCACCTAACGCTTCAAACTGTGTCGGTCTAGGTCTTGGCTCAAGCTTTGTCATTTTCTCTCTCAAATTTCGAAGTACTGCTACGTTAAACGAACCATTCTCTGGAAAAGACAATACTCCATCATTCTGAGTATATTTTGCCAATTTTCTAACCAAATGCAAGTATGATAACCATATTTCAGCATCATATGCAAAGCTGGTGTTTTCGGCGGAGGAATTACCTGTCCCTCTCTAGTCACTACCTTCTTGTCTTTCTTAAAGAAGTTCTTAATTTTCGCCATCCATGATTTTTTCTCTCTACCATATTCATAATAAGCCATATTTTACGATTTCCTTCCCTTTTGCAAGCTCGTAACTCTACTCTGATCTCTATGTGCTATTCGGACCTATCCCAGCGCGTCTCACACTAACGCACCAATCCGAAGCTTCTACGTCACTGCTTTTCAGACCTATCTCAGCGCGTCTCACACCAACGCACCAATCAGGGCGTTTTCCGTGTTTCTATTGCACTAGCCAATCCCAGCGCGGCCTTTTCTCTACGTCAGTTCTGCTCCTGACCCCTCCTTTACAAAATTTATCGGCAATTTTCTCTTGACTGTTTCTGGTTAATTACGACATCAAAAACACATTTCCATTGTCTATTTTCACTAAACAAAGTGATAGCTTATTCAATTTTGCAAGAATACTGTTTCGTTCGATAAGTGTAGCACTTCCCTTTACCTTACCCTTCTTTCAAGCAAGGGGTAAACCCGTTTCTCTGGGGATAAAACACCTGTGGAGATTATACTGCTCCTGAGAATTAAGGCCAGAGTTTCACAAGAAAACCAGTTGCTATTTCACTCATACACGTTTTATACAGAAAATGCCCCTATCATAACACAACCTGTGTTATCACCATTTTGAAAAACCTAGACAATGCACTATTCCGTGTGACTTCTCTCGCCACACGTGTCCACTTCCTACTTCCCGGAGGCTTCAAAATTTCCGACTTACATATAACATAACACGACTCTACATAAAGTGTTAGACATGAAATAATCAATAATCGATAACCAATAATCACCAAACTAATCTATAGTAACCATAACTCTGCTACCAAGAAATCTGATCCAGCGCGACTAATATAACTTCCTCTCCTGTGGACATAACATCCAGGTTGGAAACACAACAACTATACCAATATGACGGTGGGGCCCATAACACATCATATACATTCACTCACTCAAGTATTTCCTGGATCTCATCCACCTTTACCTAGGAGAAAAAGTTAAAGACTGCTGGAAGTGAACGGGATACCTTTTAAAGTCGACAAGATATTTTCTCAACCATCATACATAATTAGATTAAATCCTGTCGATTTTCTAAAACATCAAGGTATTTCCGCTCATTGGTCGATGGACCAACTAGTAGGAATCAGTTTATGGTGATTAAGACCAGCTCAATCACTTTAACCTATTAATATTTGCATTTATTATTGAGCTAAAGAACCACAGACTCGTAGTTTAATTTATAATAAAATTTATCTAAAGGTTTAAAGATGCATAGGAAATTTTATTAATCAATTAAAACATTTATTATCATTATAAGGAAGAAACTTTAAAGAAATTATGCATACCCTTTTAGATGGAAAAATAAAGTTCGTCACAGCAGATAGATTGCAGATCACAGCATAGAACTCCCAAAAACTGACTGACTGTCCCGCTAAACAGGCCTCCTCTACAGGACACCTATACAGGTTTCCCACAACGTTCCCGTACCTTCCCAGTCAGATTTAAGGCAAAAAGATTAATTATTTAAAAGAAAATGGACTATGGAAAAATAGCAGCGTTTCTCCAGCATCAGCGTTCATTGCTCAAAAATTATGTAAGAATAGCGCTCCTCCTACTTAAGAGTAGGTCCTCTTATACCCTACTACTAGCTTACTAAACAGAAATGTTTCAATCTTTGGGGCGAGATTCACGCTAATTGGTCCATTGGAGGGGTGGCAAACATCTCCTCATTGCCCTCCTTGTTCAAACCAGTTCCGACAAATGTTTATAGTTTCGTCCTTTCACACGGTTTTAGGACATTACCAATCCGATTGACAGTTCCTCACTTGTAACTTCTCTTGTATCTTTATTAAAACAGTTCATTGTTAATTCACGGCTGCATCTTCGGTTCCCATGCATTCTCGCTGAGTCCCTTTTTGGCACCCATCTCGCTGATAGGTCATGGTGACCTTGATCCCCTTTTCATTCTGGGCTCAATAAGAACCCACGTGGTATGGTTCTACAGCTTTTCTTTCTTCCGCTTGGAAGCCATTTTGCACTTGCGCGTTTAAGCTCATCTACCTCGGCAGCCATTTTTACAGCGCGGCCTAGCAGGCCTGAGCGAACTATTATGAAAACAAACACAATAATAGTTAAGAATAAAGAAAATAAGCCTTTTCGTTTCCCACCCGTCATTCTACGTACCCCAATTAGGTGTTACCTAGCAAAAGCGACATATAAAGCTAAGTTTTACTTACCATCCGTATTCTTTTGCCACAATACAAGTCACTACATAGCACAAATCATGCAAAATCACTCTAATTAGTACACAAATGATTATATCACTATTATTTCACATTTACAATGGTAAGTAGGTTAGTTTGCACATAAATTGCAATTTTAACGTAAAATGTTGATTAATTTTCAAATCAATTAATAACGTTAATAATTAATATTAATATTTAGGGGGTTCAAATTTTTCTCAGTTACTTTGCTCCATCATCCTCAATACACAGCTATTTTGAACTGTAGATGTCTTTGACTGTCAGTGATATTTGGGGTGATTTGATGTGTGTGAGCCTGGCACTGCAGAGCACGCCTTCTCAGGAGTAGCTGAAAGGACTCCACTTCCCCTCACCCCCCGCCCCCACGTTGCACCCCAATAACTCATTACTTTCTCTGGGAGCCCGCTCTTTCTGCTTCTCAACGACATCTTGAAATAAGCCAACTGTCTGCCCCTCTAGTGCTTCGATTTGTGTGCCGCTCATTGGTGGATTTGGAGGCTGACTTAGCTCTAGTGGGAGAAGCCTAGCTGCCCTCAGAGAAGTCAGTGTACTGCCTTGTTAATGGAACCTGAGGTCGCTAGAGGAAGCGGAGCTCGTTAGTAAAGAAGCCAAAGAAAAGCCTAAGTACAACGTCAAGAACTGAATTTGCGTTAAAATAAAAAAAATACTCGACGGGCAGGAGGTGGTGATGGGGGGTGTGAAAGATCGGCACATCAAGTGGAACAAAATTGTGAGGTGAGCTCCTTACAGTCTCGCATAATATAAAAACAGTCTAAACTGCTCAACAGGCGTAAAGTGGTGGTGGGGTGACAGGTGGCAGCCAAAGCTGGAAAGAAATAATAAACAAGGTCGTGGGAGAGTTATATTCCTGAGTTGGGCCCATGTAGCGAAGATACTTATTTCTTAAATTGTCCTATTTTTCAGCAGTAACCTTTTGCACATATTTGCGTGTGCAACAATGTTGGATTAGTTTCCCTGAAACTAAACTTGTTTGCACATCTAGCTTCGCACAGCATTATCACAATGCCCTGAACATCATGTACATGGTCTCTTTTCGCACAATGTACAAATGTCATCTCTATCTTCATCCACGGGGCGACAGGGCTATCTATGTATCCATAACATCCCTAATCTATACACACATTGCAAGGTTGCTTTCTATTATTAAAGAGGAGCATCCAGATAGATTAGCAGAGGAGGCATTTCACCTGACACCAGAGGTTCGTGCATGCGATGCTTTTTTCAGTTGAGGTAAAATGCACATACAATAGTCAATATTACTCTCTCTTGACCAAATTAGCCTATATAATGGTCAATTTTACTAATAAAACCAATGACCTGTGAGATTTCTGTAGTTGAGATTAAACGCATATACGACACTCAATATCGCTTATTCCCTAAATAATGGTCAGCATCATCAAAAGACCTGATTTTCAATAGATAGCTTCGTCACATAAATTCCCCCCCCCTTTTAGTTCTTTTTTCAGAGTTCCTGGACAAACGAACTCCATCTCCCATCAAGCTATGGGTTTTGTGTAGTTCAATGTTGATGTTGGATGCCGGTCATGCCACGCGCTGCTCATGTGGTACGGAACTAATCAATGTCTACTACACAGCATGACCCCTTAAATATCGGAGCCTCCCGGCACAATTCCATCGAGAGCCGTGAGCGGTGGAGGGCAGTTTAGGCACGTAACTGGGGCCACCCTTGATGAAGTAAGCAACATGACTGGATCTTTCCAGTCTGTAGATGGGGGGCCGCTCGTGCTCCATGAGGTAAGACCACTGGTGACCCCCTGCCTCTAAACACCTTTTTCCGACCACTTTTGCCCGCAGTGTGTGACTAAAGGGAGCCCCACCCCCGCTCCTGAGGCATGTGATACCCATAAAGTGTGGGTGAGTATTATCGTACGCACTACCCTGAATTAGTACTATAGAGTGTGCATGATATGCAGAGTACTTAATCAGTTAAGTACGTTTTTAAGATTGTATGGTGTTCGTGTTCGTTTTCGTCTGGGGGTTAGGTGTTTTCCACACTCCGCATAATATGCATGAGATTGATACACTGAAATGTGACCACTAGGGCTATTATTTTATTGCTCTAGAATAGAATACCAACACAATTCATGTGGCTGAATTGAATGAATTGCATCATGAGAAGGAATATATGTTCTTCATTACTAATAAAAATGTGCACAAACAGTATACATAATTGTCTCTATTTGAGACTTTTTCAAACGCAACCATGCAGTGGGATATGCATGCTTCGTTACATCTCACAGTTTTAATATGAACTTTCACCCTGTGCAAATGTCAGATGTGAACCTTATGTAATACCAGCAGTGGATTTCTACTATTGCAGGTGTTTCGCCACAAAGACCATTGATGGGCAAGTATTAGCACTGCCCCCGTATTAGTGCATGACATTACTCTGCCAGTTATATTTTTGACCTAATCACCAGGAAGGTATTGATCTGATACCCTGATGAAAGCCCCATACCTTGTTAGGCCTTAGAGTAGGGCTGAAACATGTCGGTCTAAAAATCTAAGGTCATTGGACCATAATATTCCACATTACCCACGAGTCCTATTTTAGTTTCCCCACTGTCTCCACGAATAAAGGGATACCTAGGAGAAAGTGAGTGATTTTTAATCTCTAGTTAAGCCCCCTGGTCACCCTTATTCTAAGTGCTCCCTGAAACATGGTTGAGCCCACCCTGACCTTTAGGAGTCAGGGTGAACCCGATGATGAAGCATGGCACCACTACTAGAGTGTGTGCGGGTTATATATAAAAAATAAATGTTTTCCTTCCCCGCACAAGTCATGCAGAGCTTGCATACCCTCGCAGGGTGACCCACCCCTCTAGTCCATATTCCGTGCATTATATATTACAATCCCCATAACCCCTGGCGGGATACCTTTTTTGTTGAATCATGCTGAGAATTAACCACGCAACAGTCTGACATCTCGTGAGGGGTGTCTAGTTCATGACCAAGACTAGGGTCCTTCATTCTCTCCAACCAGGTAACGGTGTTGGATCATCCCTTGGGGGATTCTTGGCTCTACACCTAAACACACACTCTAGGTACACTTAGAGTAGGGCTCGCATAGAAGGAGTACTTTCAATTACTGCCTTGTTTTATATGCCAGCATATATACATTGTCTTAGCACCATGGTAAAACTATATCTACTATCTAATAGGTCTCGCATTTGTGAGACTATGTCTACTAACTAATAGGCCTATCTACTATTCACGCTTTTGGTGCTTGTAATCACTTTTATCTGCTTCTGTCTATTAATCATTGCAGCACATGTATTCTATACAAGAATAACTTTGGTTCAATAAATATATTGGAAACTTCCCACTGTGTATTCTCTGTATACTTCTCTGAGAATAAGTCAGCACGAGTGACTGAGCGGAAGGTTCTGTACTGATTCCACGATCCCTGAGGGGTCAGAGTTGTCATGTTCAGTGGTTGCCAGAAATCACTCGCTACCTGGTAGGTTAGAGTGGCTTACAGTGGCACTGTGAGCTAGCTGGTCTGTAGGCCAACATATCCTGCGGGGTGTCTGGAAGCATTCTTGACTCCAATCCCCTAGTATATGTTGTCCAAACAATGCGCAGATCCTATGGATTATAGGAACTACACAACAGGAGGTGGAGGAGGCAGCTGCGGCCCAAGGAGAGGGAGCAAGCATGGGCATGAGCAGGTTCCTGAGCCTAAACAAGCAAAAGTAAAAAACAGAGTGCTCACAAAGTTAAAAAAATTACGACGAGCCAAAGCACATGTAACAGGGGCAGTCTTCCTGGGAGGTTACAAAAGTAATAAAGGAGGGACTACTGAGCATAATAACCAAAGAAAAGCAGCCATTTACGAAGGACAGTAAAAGGAGCCAATCATAAAGATGGGCGGTGCTTAAGGCCCATATTCCAGATACAGCATGTCTTGAAGAGACAGCACATTCACTGCCTGGGCGAGACCTAAAAATGACAACTTCATGAAGAACATGGACGCAATTTGATATGCTGTGAAATAGCAACAGTCCTAAAAACAGGACACTCCAAAAGGAATTTACACCACCATTAGCAGGAGATAGAATCTGATAAAGCTGGATTGTGTCATGTGTTCAACATGGAAGAGCTGGGAGAAAATGTCCTTCAGACTCTAAACACAAAGGCAACATCAAAGCAATAAAGTAAAGACTAAAACTCTGCCACTGAAGAGTACCTCGTGTGCAGATGTGCTCCTTGTGAAAGAGCAAAATGCAGCCACTCAAAGTGAAGTTATTCAGTGGCTGAAGTGGGCTGACCCCCTTCCCCATGCTGTATGCTGTAGTGGGCGAAAGCAATATGTGAATGACACACCAACAGACCAATGGATGCAGACAGCTGGCAGAAGGCCCCCTTAAATAGGTATATTATACCTATTTTATTTTTTAAATTCAAAGGTCTTGGCTAACCCCAGACCTAAAAACACTATGGAGTTCCTTAGTTATGTTTTATCATCAAAAAGGGATAAATATAGATCAATGGAGAAGCAGCGTCCTACTTGCCTACTAGAGTGAGACCTACTAGATAGCTTATTGAATTACTTATTTTTCACTTTTGGTTTATTCATAACTTCTCTGACCCGATGTCCCCTTTAACTCAACCTACCAGGAGACATGTTGCGTTCACTTAGTTTTCAGTTAATCATCAGTTATTTGATACTTTGAAGCAGGCTAGAACATCCATACAATAAGAACACAGTAGCTATAGGAGCCATTTTGTTGCAGTCATATCCAGAAACCAATATAATGATGAAGTCGACTTTCGTTTGTGAAGCTTAACACCATCCCCAAAAAATAGTCAATAATTGATGAAGATATGTTAGTGATTTGGGATAGTGATACAAATGGCAAACGGTCCTGGCATCCAGGCACTGTAATCACTGATCACCACAACTTGCTACCACTGAAATCTTCCAAATGGCTGAATGCCAGTGGCAAACAATCTTTGCTTTGCATCACCTTATGATAACATACCGATCCCTATGAGTTATCTTTCTGATCGTCTTCTTTGCACTGGTCAAACAGATGCAGACAGATGCAGACAGATACAGAGACAACCTTGCACTGAGAAGAACCACCCATTCATCCCCAATAGTATTGAAGTTAATGTATGCCTTACGAACGCTTTTACTGAAGACATGGGATTGTGTTTTATATTCTAGAACATGGAAATAGAACGTACTGTTTGTGTCACAAAATACAACTGGAACAATGGATGACTCTACAGCATGTACAAGATAGCACCGACTCAGGTGCAAAAGCTAAAAACACCACATATGCTTTAGTAGGCCTATTTATGTTGTCACATCTACCTCTTTAGCCCTAGAATGCAGTCTCCCTCAACTCAACATGTTAGCATCTGGTGCTACCATCACGCATGTGGGAGTTGGCAGATAATTATAATGGATCATCTAATTCCTGTAAGGCAGGTAGTCATAAGTTCCCATGTGTCTCCTCGTGGCCAGTGTTTTGCAGAAAGTGGTGCTTTGTCAGGCCCATTTAATCTATATGTTACTCCACTAGGTGATATTATTTCTAAGAATTGTTGTCAGAGCAATGAGTATGGAAATGACACTCAAATGTATGTGGTAACTGTATATGAGGAGAAAGGCATTTTAAAGAACCTTTAACCACTTACACCTATTCATTATGTAAACATCTAGCAATACAAGACTGGAAAGCCTCTGTTAAAGGAGTTTGAGGATATTCTTACTATGTCTTATGTTCTGGTCCTTAATCAGCAAAAGTTAATTCCTGGACTCATTTGTCTGTTGTGTAAACATTATTGATTGTGCCTGTTGGGTTGTTGTTAAAAAGGATGATACCCCTTACCCACGCTAGGTGTCATGCTTCATCATAGGAGCTTCTTTCACCAACACCAAATTGGTGCAGGGTGGTTTCATTCTGAACTCTTTTGATTCTTTTGGTTTTTTATGTGGAGAGCTTATGATGGAAGATAAAGGCTTGCGCACATGTATTAAAATTGTATTAAGATAGGAAATGCTTGATTACTTTATTTAGTTGTGCCTGTCTTATGCAAGGTTAAAACCAGGAAATGGAATGGAGTGTCTATAAACTATTAGGGTTCCTTCCTCACAATCTTATGTTAGTGAACATATTGGAGTCACTCACAATTCCCTTAATGCATCACCAGGCTTCCTCGGGGCCCTAGACTCCCTTCCTACCATCCCTAAGTGCTTTCTACTCAGTGTAAAGATTGAAGGATTCTCATCTACCTGTAACAAATAGGCATCTTTATTGTGAGAAATTGGGTTACTGGTTGAGGTGAGGTGAAACACTTACTCAAGTAGCTACCACAATCCTTGTCAGGGTAAGGTACAAGCAAACCCCAAATTAACCTGTGCTCAACCCTCTGATACCTTGGCACAGAGCAGTCAGGCTTAAATTAGGGGCAATGTGTAAAGAATTTATGCAGCACTTCAAACAGTAATAAAGTGAAAACACAACACAAGAAAAACCCCACACCAATTTAGAAAAATAGAGCAAAATGCAATAAATTAATCAAGACCAAAATGACAAAAATCCACATAGTAGAATGGGAGTTAAACAGGTTTAAGGATTTAAGTGAAAATAGCGTCTCAAAGCCCAAAGTGCCATTTGTGGCGATCTGGTCATATGAGAATGTGAGAAAGTCACAAGTACAGGCTCACCACGATGGAGCACGGGTCAGATACAGGGACCACCTTAGTCTTGCTGAAAAATTAACTTCTCAGTCCAGCACAAATTTGCGGTGGAGGGGGCTGTGAGGAGCAGGGAAGCATCACAAACAGTTGTTGATGTAGCATTAAGAGTAGACCTTGCATCATGGATGGTCGACGCTGTAGTGCAAAGATCCTGTTGTCGTTGTGAATGGTCGGGCCGGAGCTTCACGCTGGTTCTCCCCATGAGCGGTCAATGCTGTAGCGTGATGGATCGGGTTGATGGAACTTTGCGTTGTCGGGCAGTGCGAGTAACAAGGTTTTGGTCCCTTTCTCTTTGGCGCACTGACATTTAATAGACTTCTGAGCAGCGCTTTGGGCACCGGCACTCATTATTTTGAAAATTAAGCACTGGCTCACAGGCCCTTCCTCTGTTGCTTGAAGGAATGATGGAGAGGTGTGATGTGCAAAAGGGCCTCAACATACCAGAATGGAATGAAAACAATGCAGTGACTTTGCCAGCTCTGTTTTGTGCTGTAATGCAGAGCCCAAGGGGGAAAATGGAGTCTTGAATTGGGTAGCTCTCTGGCGAGGTAATTTACATAGTATGCTAGAGAGGGGATGGTGTGCAGCTCCTCACAGAGCTCTACCATGTGTCGGGAAGAGGAACAAGCATGGGAGAGACCAGGGAAGCACATGTAAAGAAGTCTGGAAGGACAAAGGCAGGGTCCTTCAGCAAGCAGACAGGGGATAGACAAGAATTGTTCTGGCATCCTATCTGCTACCTCTGAAGGGGACATCAGACAGACAAGTCATTCAGGATTTCATACTGTGGTGTCAACAAGAGGGGCACACTACCCACCCTTCTTTGGAGCTCAAAGGAGTCATCCCTGTCCATTGAGGTCAATATGGCAATGACAGTGATCTAATGTGCAGCTCCTGGAAGGGGTTTCACATCTCATTCACACCTTATTCATAACAGGTACAGGCTGGAAGAAGCTGGAGAGGTAATACAAATTAGCCTCCAGGAACTTCAAGTCCAGTACCAAGCTCTATGCGCGAACCACCATAGACTTTAACGGAGTGGTCCTGATGCAAGGTATACAGGATGTCAAAGATGCTGTAAGATGCTGAGGATGATGTATGGTAATGGAGGTCTTCCTGGGTTTACTCCTCAGTTCACAGTCCAGGTAGGGCGACTTTGGCCACGGGAGTCAATGTCCCTCAAAGTCCTCTTTTGTCCAGCAAAAGTCTGGTTGCCACTGGTCACAGTGAAACCAGCGGTTCCTTTTGGTGAGGGCTAGAGTTCATCTTGGGCAACCAAACTACACTCTGACAACTCTCCCAGATCCAGCAGACTCAGGTGTAACTTTTGAGCATTGAGACTTGGTCATCTGGGCTGCTCGTCAGTGGTCAAAGGCAATCAAATGATTGGGGCTACTGACTGGCCAGAATAGGTTTCTTCAGCTTTTGTGGCCCTGGTGCTGCAACAGGAAGTCTGCCAACTGACTTTTCTATCACTTTCTGATGGAAAACAGACTTTTCATGAGCCAGGCATCACAGTCACAGTCCTCTCTTTGCTAGCCCAAGGATCAGCAGATGCAGTGCAATAATCTGTGCAACCTTTCTGATTTGATGTGATGTGATGTGATCTGAGGTCTGAGTGCCAGGGGTGCCATATTTAGGCCCAGAAAGTACCCCGGGAGGATGCACCATTTACTAGACAATGGGCTACAAGGGCCCTCCCCACTTGATGATGACTTCCTGCAATGTGTGGCATCTGCCTATCCCAGAGAGCACTATTCTGTCCACTCCAAAGATGGCAGAACCCCTCTGTCTGTGTGTGTAGCTTGGTAGCCCACCCTAGAGGTGTGGCTACCTGAGAGCTACAGGACCACGGAAAAAATGGTTTTGTAACTAGTCTCCCCTTTTTGTCTCTGACGCCAGCCTGACTACCTCAACAAAAGAGCAGCCCCTCTTGTTTGTTTCCACTATTTGCCCTTCAAAGGTGGCTTCCCCTTTTAAGCTCGCCTTTTTGGCTCACACCCAGTGTGGTTTTCTGCCAGGGAGAGACAACACCTCTTCCATTGGCAGACCTCTATTTTTCCCGCTCCTGGGAGTCATTCACACTTCTCCCCAGGCCAAATGTGCCACTGGAAAACCTGGGCAACAAAGTGGCAACTTTCTAAAAGTTGCATTTCTTAAAATATTACATTAAATTCGACTTGGCATCAACTCTGGCTTAATGTAATGATTATTTTGATACCTTGAAGTATCAACTTCAGTAGTCCCATTTAGAAGATAGCACAGCTGAGTTGTCACATGTAACCCTGTACTCACCACTGGGGCTACTAACTTTTTCACAGTAAAAACAAATTGGGATTTTTACTATTAGGACACATAAAAATACATGTCTACTTTTCAATATACAGCACCCTGCCTTAGGAATCGAAAGGTCGGCTGTAGAGGTGACTTATGCGTAATAAAAAGGGAGATTTGTGCTTTGCCACTCATTCAAATGGCAAAGTCGAGTTAGCAGTTTACAACTACTTTGCCAGTCTGCAGTGTTAGGCTGGGCTACATGTTTTCACTTTTTCACTTCCAGGGTGGCACAATAAGTGCTGCAGCCTTGGTTGGACCCTTTAACGTACAGGCTCTGGGTACCCCTGGTACCATTTAATAGGGACTTATAAGTAAGTAAAGGTACATCAATTGGGAATAAGCCAATCAAAAATATACCTTTGAGTGTCAGAGCACTGCCACTAAGGTCTGGATAACAGGCCTCAGTGCACTCTCAGAGTCGATAAAACAGCCAAACCTTTGAGGGGGATCATGCAAAATTAGGCGTTTCCTTACTGTGGATAAAAGCTGTCTGGGAGGGAGGGCACACCTCAAGAAGTGAGAACTGGGACGAGGACTGGTGAAGGAGTAATACAGATGATTTTATTTAACGCTCTATTCAAGTATGACGTCCAGGCCTTTGCAGACTCCTAACACATGAACAAATGGTCGGTATTCTTTGGGAAATGTGGCAACCCAATCAGGGATATACATGATACCACTGACTTACTTTGCAATTTAAATATGGGAATACCTCAGAAGCGATTTCAGTCACTTGGTGTTTGCAGTGCATCCAGCGCCTGCAGTTATCTCTTGTGCCAGAGGAGGTGGTCTTTGTTTGCTGTGTGGTACTTGGAGGAATGCAGATCTTAAGTGCCTACTTAACGTTAGGTCACTGTTCATTTCGGACAGTTGCAATACATGGCCTACTGATCTCGGTTAGCATTGAAGCCTAGTTCCGTTCATATATGTGGGATAACATGGTAGATGTCCTGATGCACCAAACCAGCCGTGCACACACATTCCAAGAGTCAGTAGGATTTGGAATTGTTGGAGAGAGAGCAGTGGTAAAGGCCTACATTCACTTGTGCATAGTAGCAGCAGAAACTGGGACAGCCTTGATTTTGAAAGAAAAGGCAGTAATCATTTTAAAGACTTAGGGCCCCATGTACAAATCTATCTAGTAGTCGCAAAGCCTGTGATTTGCTAATTCACAGGATTTGTGACTACTAAATGGGTTGTACAAATGTACTAAACCAATTTAGTGATTCTGTAACCTGTTAGCCAATCGCTAAATGGGTTTAAGAAATCATAAGGAATTTCTATTTGGAAAGGACGTGTTTAGGGCGTCTCTTTCAAATATCGATTCCTTATGGAATGTATTAATGTTTTGTGACAGAATTCCCATTGCAAAACAGTAATACTTTAACACCTCCTCAAAGTAGGTTATTTGCAAACTGGAACGGGTTGCAAGGGATCAAAAGTTATTTTTATTTTTTTAAACACACCCAGTTTTCCTTTAAGGCATTTAAAAATGCTTTGTTTAAAAGGAATCATAGCATGGCAGTCTGCTGACCTCAGCAGGCCGTCATCCCTGTGATGGCTGTCATTCTTAATGGGTTACAAATTGCAACCTACCTCATTAATATTCGTGAGGTAGGTCGATTTACGACCCACTAGTAATCTTTAATTTAAAATTAAAAGTTTCAAACTTTAAGAATAGCGATTACCAAATAGCGATTTTGAAAAAATGCAATTTGGAAATCGCAATTCTAAAAGTACGTAGATCTGTCCCTTAATTCTGATCCTTTAGTCGCTAATTCCTTTTTCACACGACAAACCAACACGTGGACTGCTTTGTTTGGTTATGGTTGCAGCCAGCATATATATGGATATGAGGCAGAAATTTCTCATAGGGAGGAACTAGTTCATAGATTCTGCTATTACAGTCGCCATTCTCTAAAAAGAGTTTGTTGCAGACAGCTGGATTTTAGTCTATTATTCCTCCTGCTTGCTCCAGCAAATACATAGGGACTTACAAGCCCCTTGCACCACTGGTGGCTTGTAAATAAGCCCCATAGTTCCTATAAATATTTGTCTATTTTACTAAGCCTAATTTCCTTGCTTATCTGCAATATCTTACAAGTTGTGACCATGTAGCAATTTAGATCTGCTCTCAGTTCATTTAGTTAAAATAGTATTAATATATAGAAATTTGCCTCCAGGGAGACAAAGATGGCGCCTGAGTGAGGTGGCCGCGCTGGTCGCCCTTTGCTGCCGGAGTGAGTTTAAAAGATAATGATCTAATCTACCTCAAATTGAAGCAATATCATGACTTACCAACTTGCAGCTGGCATTCTTCGTTCTTTCCGATCCCTTGAAGCACTGTTTGCGGTGATTGTTTCTCCCGCCCGGGACACTCGGAGAACGCTCCGCTCGGCAGCTACTGCAGTCTGGAAAGGAGGGGCTGGAGCATCCTGTGCGCCCCCAAGGCCCGGGTGGCTTACGGTGTGGAGCCGCACCAAAAATGCGGTGGAAGCAAGGATGCCTCCCAAACCCAGCCGGGCTGCACGTCTGAAGATCCATAAAGGGTAAGCAGGCATGGAGCTAAATTCTAGCAACCAGGGACTTCGCCCTAAGGGAACAAAGATGGGGGGCAGCCTGAATTCAATCCCTAGGACGTCACAGAAGGGGAGACAGGCACCAGACGGGACAAAGAAAGGTGAGATGTGTGAGAACCTCAAACAAACCGATCTCACTGAGAATAGCTTGGGGGGCAAAGGGAGAAAAGACTGCCCAGCAGATCCTAAGGTATGCTCACAGGCACAATCACAGGTGGTGCTCCAAGGGCAAGTAGTGCAGCATAGCATTACAGACTTTTTTACCTCGACCTCCCAGACTGATGTTAATGGTATAAAGGCTAACCTCAAGACACAAAGTGATATTGAGAAAATATCGAGGGGCGTGTGCTTTGGTCTAGTACAGGAGATGACTTATGCAGCGAACAGCAAGCAGAAGATGCCCATGGAAAGACTGCCATCGAAAACCTGGATAATGCCAACGGGTACAGACTCTTTCCGCCATCTGATCCGGCGCAGGAAGCCTCAGTATTAGCAGATGTGTCTCCCAAAATATCCTATTCCTCCCTGGTACAGGAACAGGCTGCGGGTATTGTAACCCAATTGAACACTAGTTTATTAATCAAGGAGGCAACAGGTCTTAAGGGGCTGGAGGATTCTGTTGAGTTTGGGGATAAATTCTTCTCAGTGACAGATGGCTCCGAAGTTAGCTCCTCTGACTTAGGAGACAGTAGTAATGCGCAGCTCTCCAGCTCTAGTTTTAGTACCCATCAGAAGGATACTGTGGTAAGGAGAAAGAAGCTGCTGAAGAAGCAGAGAAATTCCCACCCATTGGAAAGGGATGCAGAAGAGAGCTCCAGGGGCAATACAGACCCCAATTTAAAATGGGATTATTCCGCGACCCGGAGTGCTTATCCAGATCTCTCAGGACGGGAGGAGGACGTTGACTGTGGAATGTCGACACAACCCAGAGAGCCCTCTCTGAAGTTGATCTATGAATCTATTAAACAATTGCAAGAAGAGACCCGAATGGATGGGAAGAAAAACCGACTGGCAACAAAAAAACTTCAGGGTGCTGTAAGGAAAATGGCCAAAGACGGCACAGAAATGAATTAATGAATGACGCTGGTTGAAGAACGGACTAGCACTCTTGAAGACGACTTCGTCAGAACTCAAGCACAATCCGAATCCTATGCAACGCAGTTCACGGATCTCCAATGGAAGATGGAAGATTTCGAGAATAGACAAAGACGGAATAACCTACGGATACTTGGCATAGAAGAGGGAGTAGAAGGGAATGACATACAGGCCTATGTGCTGAATTTAATGAAGGGAGCCTTTCCAGATCTCCAACACTGGAATTGGGAGACAGAGTTACAGCGGGCTCACTGCTTCCCTTTTACCTTGAAATAATCACTGCAGCCTGGCAGAGAAGGAACAACAATGCCAAGGGCAATACTAATTTATTTTAGGAACTTTTTGCTGAGAGAGGAGGTAAATACAAAGGCTCGCCCGAACGCTAGACGGACCTACGAAAATCAGTCCTTCTTTGTAAAACCAGACTACTGCCACGTGACCGTTGAGTGACGATGGAAATTAAGAGAATTGATTCAGCCCTGTCAAGCCATAGGAGCACAAGCGTACTTGATGAACCCTGCCCGACTGAAGATTATCCACAACAATGCTACAAGAGTCTTCACGTCTGAGATCCAAGCTAAAGACTACATTGAAAAACTAAAAACTTAATGGCAGGGATATATATTTTTTGCTCTTAACCCGCTAGACTGAACTAAGGAAGGGGGATGTATCTTCCAGCTCTCTTAATTCACCTATTTTTTTCCT
This sequence comes from Calotriton arnoldi, assembly GCA_963921515.1. NCBI lineage: Eukaryota > Metazoa > Chordata > Amphibia > Caudata > Salamandridae > Calotriton > Calotriton arnoldi. The sequence continues at coordinate 550,170 of CAWUFW010011406.1, forward strand.
ATGCTTAAGCTTTCTTCTTTTCTTTTTTGGTGGATAGCCTTTATGGTAAGGGGGAGCACATAGGGATAAAAAAATTAAAAAAAGAGGGGGGTAAAGGGAGAATTAAAAAAAAAGGGGAAAATTGAGCAATGACATATTGAAAAATAGGGGTGGATTGGGTAGAGGGACTCATAATAGGCAGGCAGCAAAGGGAGCCGACTCTCAGGCTCCATCACAGAGACCTTCGGTCTGCTTGTCTCACATTGCAGGTGGGGGTGGGGGGAGTAGGGGGGTGCCTCAAGGGCAGGGAGGGTAAGAGGGTGGCTAGCGGTAGCGCACTGGCGGGGGGCCGGGGGAGAAGAAAACTAAAACAAACACCATCAAATGAGGAAGCTATTGAGGGGTGGCAAGAAACAGAAAAGGGAAAGGAAGGACTGAGGGGACAGGCTGGTAACCTATTTGTTTTATGCGTATAGCAACGATCAACATATGCGGGTTGAATGATGCTGCTAAACGCAGGATGGTTAAGGAACAACTTAAAGAACTACATGTTGACATAGTCTGTATACAAGAGACGCACATTGAAGGGACGCGCACATTTCTTTTAGAACAGTTGGGATTTCATCTGATAACTCACACCACACAGGGGACCAGGACGCGAGGGGTAGCGATTGTGGCACGGAAGGGGGGGATTGTGTTTAAATCATGTTTGTCGGATAGGCTAGGCCGATGGGCAATTGTTGAAGGCCAAGAACAGGGATTGAGCTTTACGCTTTGCTCAGTTTATGGGTCAACAGGGGATGATCCTGAGATATTTGAATTTCTCAAAGTGGAACTGGCTAAATGGCCCCTGCCGCTCATCGTATGTGGTGATCTTAATATAAATGGTATGGGGGGGCTTTGGAAGGCAAACCCAAGCAAATATACAGGGCGAAAAAAAAAAGTACATAAAGCCCTTATTCAAATGCTGGAGGATAATGGGCTTGTGGATGCCTGGGAGCAACTAAAGCCACAGGAGGGGGGCAGCACATATTATTCGGCTCCACACAGAGCCTTAGCCTGACTAGACTATTTTCTGGTCTCGCCCTCTCTCCTTCCCACCTGCACCATCAAAAGATTTCCCCGGGTTATCTCTGACCACAATCCCCTAGTGTTAGGGGTTCAAAGCACTGGGGGGGGGGTACCTGAGTACACTTGGACTTTCGAGCGAGCCCTCTTGCATGATCCAAAATATGTTCTACATATGAGTAAATGGCTTGGGGAGTTCCTAGAGATCAACAGGGGTAGCGCTGGGTATGGAATAGTCTGGGACGCTTTAAAGGCTGGAATTAGAGGGGAAACTCTGAGCTACTTGTTGAACCGGAATAAAAAAATGAAACAAGACATAAGGTCCATGTATAGTAATATATAAGACCTAGAAGAAGAGCTGGTTAGGGCTATTGCCAATGGCTCAAATACAGACGAGATCCTCCAGAAATTGGCACTAGCAAAGGCTGCAACAGGAAAATACATGGCTGCCAGAGTAGCAGTAAACTACTTAGCCTGGAGGCAATCTTGATATGAATATAGTGAACAAGTTGGGCATATGTTAGCGTCAAGGACTAGACAGAAAATAACTGCAGGAGATATCTTAGAGATTAAAAATTCAAAGAGGGAAGTAGTTATAACACCCAGTGAGATACGCACAGTTTTTCAAGGTTATTATGGGACGTTATATAGGGAAGATGGGCATTGCGATCCCAAGAACATAATAGATTACCTAACATCGCTCACTGTTGAGACACTGTCACAAGAAGACTCAAAGGCGCTAGAGGATACATTTACAGATGAAGAAATTCAAAAAGCCCTCATGGAACTGCCATCAGGAAAAGCAGTAGGTCCGGACCAAATCCCATTAGAATTTTATAAGGTTTTTTTTTCACTTTTGAGGGATGATTTGAGTTTTGTAATACGCCAAGCACAGAAAGGGGAAACACCTCCAGAGTCATGGGCGGAGGCTAGTATGATTATTTTTTTAAAGAAAGGAAATCCCGCTGACGGACCTGGCTCTTACAGACTGATTAGTTTAATGAATAGCGACGTAAAAATCTTTTCTAAAACTCTAGTGAATCGTTTAAGTTCTATGATTGGGAAGGTGATCTCGCCCCGCCAGCACGGGTTTATCCCAGGCAAAGGCACTGCTGAACATATTCGCAGGGTTGTTACCCTGTTTGATGGTACCTCTGTCACACGAGACCCTATGGCGCTTATCTTGCTAGACGCAGAGAAGGCGTTCGATAGGGTTTCGTGGGGCTATCTTTGGGCCATTCTTGAGAATGTGGGGGTCGGAAAGGGGTGTGTTAATGCAATCCAAACACTTTATAGGAGCCCCAAGATTCGACTCCGGATGATGGGAGGGCAGAGTGACCCAATTGATATCACATGGGGGACAAGACAGGGGTGTCCATGCTCTCCCCTCCTATTTGCATTTTATATCGACCCCCTGATCAGGAGAATTGAGGCAAATAAGGCAATTCTCCCTATACGACTGAACAGATTTGACACTAAGATTTTGGGTTACGCAGATGATCTGGCAATAACCACTGCAAATCCGTCTGGGGCCTTGATGGAGATAGAGCAGGAGGCAGAATGCTTTGGAATGATTTCAGGCTATAAGCTCAACAGGGAAAAGACACAAATTGTAGCAAATGGCAGAATTTCTATCCCCGATTCACGGGTAATTGAGTCTGCCACCTATCTTGGGGTTATCATAACATCAGATTTAAGCAAAGTTGTTGAAAAAAATCTTGCCCCTGTGATTCAAAAACCTAAGAAAGACTTTGATAGACTTAATAATTTACATCTCTCGATTGTGGGACGTTGTAATATTATTAAGATGCTGTTTCTGCCAAAAGTTTTGTATTTATTTAGAACGATACCCCTAAAATTTGAGAACCACTGGTTTAAAGAAATGGACAGGTTGACTAATCGCTTTATTTGGGCTCAAGGTAAAACAAGAAGAGAACTCAGATACATGACCTTATGCAGGGAAAGGGGGGGCTGGGCAGTCCCGGATTTAAAAACATATTATTGGGCTGCAGTGATCCAATACATCCGAGGGTTATTGGGGGAAAGGTCACTGATCGGTGGAGGAATGATGCTCCTCCGGACGTATATGAACTATTGGTTGAAAAAGAGGCCCATAACTGGCTTTTGAGATTCACCGAAGCCAGCTACTATAAAAAGGTCAAATTTAAGACCCTTGGCGCAGCAGCTGTGGTTTGGACTGGTGTTAGAAATAAGCTGGGGTTAGGAAGAATGAATTATTATACTGTTCTGTTCGGGAACCCATCCCTCCCTGAAATTTTTCAGGACGGAATTATGCGGCGTTGGGACGCTCTGGGGGTGAAGACGATGGGGGATCTTTATGCCTCTGATGGAATAATTACATTTGAAAATGCCCAAAATCTTTATAACCTCGATCGCAGGGAATTTTTTTAATTCCTCCAGATTCGCTCATCTATCTCACGGAAAAAGGGGGGCGAGAAAGCTTTTGCTAGAGATCCAGTTATGGACGCGGTTCAAAACCTAGATGGGTGTTCTATCACCCAGATTTATAGGGAGCTGACACAACTACAGGGTGATGATTTAGACAAACACTCTGAGAAATGGCAGCGGAAGTTGAATGTTGAAGGGGAGGAGTTTATGGTGTCACTTAAGCTTGGCAATACGGTTTTAAGAGTTGCGAGTCTCCAAGCCCAACATTTTAAAACAATTTTTTCTCTTTATTATACCCCAGCTAAGATTGCTCAATGGGGGGGCGGAAGGTATTCTTTGCCCCCGCTGCCAGGGCGAGGACGCAGATTTAGTTCATATGTTTGCCTCTTGCCCGGCGCTGGAATCCCTTAAAAGAGCTATTGAACAATTTTTGGGGCAAACTCTGAGAATCCAAATAAAACTCACTGCAGAGTTGATGGTGCTTGGTGTGGCTCGGCAGGGAACAGTCTTAGATCATAGTGAATTTATATTTCTTGCCATGGCGGTGGTCAGAATATGTATTTCTTCTGCTTGGGTGGATCCTAACCCCCCCTCATTCCAACAGTGGCTTTCAAGACTCTTAGCTATGTATAACTTGGAAAAGGGACTGTATGAGAAGAAAGGGTGGAAGGCTAGGAAACTAGGGAAACTTATTTGGGCCCCTGTTATAGATTGGAAAATAAGAGAGGATCTCACTTTCGGTACAACTCAATGAGCTAAATCTGTTTGAGTGAACTCCTTTTTGTCTTACATGTCCTAATAATGTGTATATGCCTGTAAACTGGGCTATAATCTTCTTTATTATTCCTTTTTTTTCCTTTTTTTAAGATCTATCCATTTGGAACTCCCTGTATTTCTGTTTGTTTTTGCTTGTTCTTTTCTATGGATAAATTTGTGTTAATTTGTATATAACTGAAGGTGTTTAAATAAAAATAAAAGAAAAAAAGAAATCTGCCTCCAAGGACACTGTTCTCTACTCCAGGAGAGTAGCTAAACAAGTTAACAATTTCTGGTGCACTTCCAAGGATCCAATGAACTAATTGTTTTTGGTTAAAGGTCACCTTGCAACCTTATGTCAAAATCCTCCTCGAAGCACAAACAGGATTATTCACTGTTTATGACTTAGGCAACCTACAAAAAGTTTGAAAATAACGTTGATGCCTTAAAATATTTTTCTCTTTCTGATGTCAGTTTGTCTGCAGTGTATGTAGGTAATCCTGAACAGTAGTGTTTGACTTTGCTTTCTAGAGTTGGCATTTGGGTATTTATAATGTGAACAGAAAAAAACCCAGATACAAAGTGTGTATGGTTACCACATGAGTTACCAAATGACTGCCTTGTCAGGGACACCATATTCCAATTCAGTTTTCCTTTGGCAAATGATTGCTTGGAGGCATATTTGCCTAACTAATCCAGTTCTTAAGACTACTACTACTCCTAGACTGTTTTGGGTTGTTAAAGGGACTTCCAGGACTGGAAAATAGGATACCTAGAGGAGTGGAGTCGTCAGGTAATCGTAGAAGTACGAAACCAGTGCTAGAAAGTCAGGCCTTTTCTTGAGCGCTTAGGGCTGTCAGAAATAGCTAGATAGTATTCAGTGTAAACACTTTTGTTAAAAAACCCAATGATATTGCTATATTTTAAACTTAGTTCAATTTTATGAGAATTATAGTTTAGAAATCTGTGGAAATTCAGAAATTCTTGGGAATTACATTTCCATGTTGTTGGAAAACGAGGCAGTATCTGTGAGGCCTGCACAAATAACATGTCACATTTATCCTTCACTGGGAACCAAACACGCTATTGTAGCGCTTGACTTTCAGAGGGTAGCGTTGCAGAGCAGTCTAAGGCTTACTCAAGGGAGGTGGTGTAGGCTAGCAATCGCCATTTACTAGTACGCAGAAATAACACTCAATAATTGCTTGTCCAGTCTGTACTTTGCTTTATAAAAGGAAGAGTACATTTATTAAACGCACACACTACTCAATACTATGCACCAATTTACAAATATACATAAGCTGTTGGAATTACTTTGTGACATTGCGTAACATTTCCACCCCTCCAACAGGGGGGTGGGGTCTAGTACCACCACTCCCATGTATGCACATCATCTTGCCCCCTAATGCAGTGGGTTGACATAACCTGGGGCGAGGGCCTTGCCCACTGGCACCATCCCAGTGGCGACCCACCCCATCATCTCAACAAGCATTAAAAATAGGTACACCTGCCCTGGGGACACATAACCCTGACTGAGCATCTCATACTGTCCATACAGTATACACCTCTACATCTTAGGGGTTAACAGTCTGGGTTGTTCTTCACCTAAAGCAGCAGCAAGAATACATGTTTAGACATCACTTTAAATGAGGTACTTATCATAGCTGATAACAGTTGTAATGCATTGCAATCACAGCCCCTAAAAGGCATCACAGTTATAATCACAGGATTAAGCATATACAGCCAGACACCCTAGCAGGAATGTCCAGCAACATAACCCCACTTTGCTTATGAATTCACATTACACATGTGACTTACAGTCCCACCATAGAAATAACATTGGTAAATGCACTTCTCGTGCAATTGCACCTCTTCACCTCCAGGGAATGCCCTTCTTCAGACATCCCCAGCACAGCCCTTCATACATTGAGGCAGTCCCTAACGCACCCCCAGCTGTAGAACAAAAGTTCCAGCCCCGGGATGCTTAGACTGTGGGCTGCGCCCTTGAGGGGTTATTTCTTTGGAGTCCCCCAGAGACTTAGGGCGGGACTTTTCCTCTTCGTGCTAAGGGAGGCTACGTTGCTCCTGCAGCTCCCCCTGCACCTCTGCACTCATTTGGCGGTGACCCCATCCTCCTGGCGCCACCACACGCCAAGAACCATCCTCTTTTCCTTGCAGGCCGGTCCGGGCCTGCAAGGCATTATGGGCCGAAGCGCTCCTTGCGCATGCATAACATAGTAGCGGCTCCTCCATCGTTGGCGCCCTCACGCCGCTCCGGATCCTTGGGGGGGCGGTCCCACCTGGACCCCTCCTGTGCCAGGTGAGTGCACGTGACTCGGGGAGCCCACCCCCGGCTGCTCTTCTCTTCGCGGGGGCCCGGTCCCACCCGGGCACCCCGCATTGCTGGATCGGTGGGGAGCCGCTCGGGGAGCCCACCCCCGGCGGCTCCTGCCGGCTCCCCGTCTGGCCAGCACCCTCGTGTGCTGCCGTGGGAGCCGGCACTCCACTTCAGGTCTGCCCGCTCCTGCGGGCAGACACGAGGCTGCCTCAGGCCTGGCGGGTCTTCAGGGGTGTGCGTCGGCACTCCCCCGCCTTCCCGCTGCCACGGGGGAGTGCGACGGCACTCCCCCCTCCTCCGCCTTTACTTCGGGGCCCAGAGATGGGGCCCCGGGCCCCAGGCCAATCCTTCACGGGGAGCGCGACGGCGCTCCCCGACTTCCGCTCTCTTTGGGGCCCGGAGTTTGGGGTCCCGGGCCCCTTTCATGTTACCCAGGGGGGCACGACGGCGCTCCCCTGCCTCCGTTCTCGCCGGGGGCCAGGTTGGGCTCCTGGTACCCTGCGTGGCCCGTTTCACGGGGAGCGCGACGGCGCTCCCCATCTTAGCTTCTCCCCAGGGGGGCGCGACAGTGCTCCCCTGTCTTCCAGATCCGCCGGGGGCCAGGGTGGGCTCCTGGCACCCCTTTTTGGGCCTTTTCACGGGGAGTGCGACGGCACTCCCGTCTTTTCTACTTGTGGAGGCAGCCCCCGGGACCTGATCCACCCCGGGGGCACATCTTGGACCGGCAGCAGAGCCCCACGCGCTTCGTTGTCGGTCCTCGCAGAGGTCAAAGGTCGCCTACCTTCTGGGGGGCGTATCTCGGCCCCCACGTGGCCGATTTGCTCCATTTTGGCCTCTTCTGGCTCCTGGTGGCGCGCCCCAGCCACTGGGAGCACTTTCTTTCGCCCTCCTGGTCTCAAGGAGGGTGAACCCAGCAGGGAGCTGTCTTCACTGGCTCCCTGCGCCAGCCTTTCACCGGGCTCTCCTCCTGGGCCCGTCTTTTCCTTAGGCAAAGGCAAAGGCCCAGGCTCTCTGGTCCTGGACTCCCCTTTTGGAGCCAGTCAGGGTCCTGGGACAGTCTGGAGGTTCTTCCTTCCAACTGCCCATGGCGCCAGGCTCCCGCACCAGTCTTCCGAAGCCGACCACACCCCAGTGAGAGCTCCTCTTCCTGTGCAAGACCTTTTAAAAGAATTTGGAGGGGGCTGGCAGGAAGTCTCTGCTTGCCCAACAAGCAGCGACACATCACCTCTCTGCCCCGCTCCCTCCTTTCTGCCCAGGCTTCTGGGTTAATTCAAAATGGCGTCGTCCAGGGGTCTCATGCCACATGGTCTCTGAAAGCCCCTTCCCCCCTTTGCTGCCTTCTCTCCAGAGCAGTTTGGTGCCTGAAACCAGGTGACAGCTGCTGATGGATAACCGGGTAGCTCCACCCATCTTCTCTCCCTTTTGGAGAGGAGACCTTAGCCCTTGGAATGCTTGTCGTGAAGGGCTAGGCCTCTGATGCTACAGCTTGGGGAGGAAGGTCATTAATCCAGCCTGGCAGGGTCAGCCCCAGCCAGGCTCTGGTTATGAGCTGAGTCAGAGGAATATGACATTTCTGGATGACCCATAAGCAGCACAGCTATGGTTTTGAATTCAGCAGAATACTTCTTCTCACCTATGTTACAGTGGGCTTTAGTGCGTGTCTGGAATTTGTAGGCCCTAGGGAAGTGAAACGATCCCATGTGATCCCCATCCTCATAGGAGAATAATGAAGTGGTCCTTCAGTGAAAACAGTGAAGCACACTGACTTTCCCTTACATGTTTCTTCCCATTGTATAAAGCCTATTCCATGTCACCACCCAGCCCTGCATAATTCCTGCCACACCATTCACTTTGTAGCTGCTCCTGGGCGGCGCACGCCAGGAGACTCCCCTGCGCAGCCCCTACACGTGTGCACACGCATGTACACATGTGTCTGCATGTAACCAGCCCGGTGCCCCTTACTCCGGCTGCAGCGCAGCGGCCTACTCTCACCAGGGGGACACCGGTAAAATCCTCATGCAGTCTCTTTCATCATGAGTTCACTATGGGTGAGTCCCAACGTATGAGGCTCTCCCACAGTAAAAGCTCAACAAATAGGTGTTCAAAAAGCGAAAAATCCGGGCGGCTCAGATGGTCAGAACCACCTTCTAACACATGTTATAAAAATATCATCAATATAACGAAACCATAATATACCACTACAAAAGTGAAATATTAAATATTATTTATACAAAATATTGAAAGGTAAGTGCTTAGACGGAAGCATAGATTTACGATTCCTAACGCTACATATATACACTTTGAAGACATATATACAGTGTAGCTACATATATATGTGGAGTTAGGTATAGAAAATGTAGACTTACATACCTGTCAATGTTTTATTTTCGATATTCTGTCCTTGATATTCTGTCCCATCGATATTGTTGATATTCAGGGGGCACACACTAGTGGAACTATGATGAAAAGGTTGGCTCCTCACTGCTGATCACTAGTGTAAAAATATTGTTTCCTGGTTGAGGAGGGGAAACCCTACTCAAGCAGAAACCACAATCCTTGTTCAGAGAGAGGCACAAGCAAACCCCAAAGTAACTTGTGCTCAGCCCTCTGGTAGCTTGGCACAGGGATGTCAGACTTAACTTAGAGGCAATCTGTAAAGTATTTATTCAGTGCTTCAAACAGTAATAAAGTGCAAACACAACATAAGAAAAATCTCACACCAATTTTGGAAAATACAGTAAATTGTAATAAATAAATCAAGACCAAAACAACAAAAATCCAATCAGTAGAACCAGATAAATGCAGTTTTAAAGATTTAAGTGAAAATAGCGTCAAAAAGCACAAAACGCCAACTGTGAATGCTAGTTGCGCTAGACTGGGGCAAAGCCACAAGTTCAGGCCTACCACAATGGAGTGCATGCCGGCTACAAGAACCCAGTTAGGCCCGCTGAACAAGAGTACCTTAAATCTTGGTTGCGAAGTGTTGCAGAGTCTGGCATCAAGGATGCGTCGCTCAGCCGAGGTGATGTGAAGTCCGGGTCGGAGATGCTTTCATGCAGGACCGCTGAGGCTGCGGGCTGCAATGCATAGTTCTTGCGCTGGGAAAGTCCACACAGCAGAGGCAGTGCACCGGTTCTGCTTGGAGTTCCACCTGCGCAGCAGAGGAGGTGCATCGGTTCTGCTGGGTCCACAGATGGGCTAACAGAGGACTGGAGGGGCACCACTTGGCAGGGTAGGACTCACAGAGTCCAGGTGCTGGGTTCAAGGTTGTTGGGACCTTTTGTCCCCGCAGCTCTAGTCAGGAGGCCAGCCAACTAGCCCTTGGAGTCATTCTGGGGTCCTGGGTTAAACAGATGCAGGTCCCGTCCTTCTCACCCAGGCAAGAGGGCAGCAGGTTAGTACAGGAAAGCAGCAGTCCTTCAGAGCAACAGTCCAGCAGAGTGACCGTTCTTTCAGCAGCACAGCATCCCTTCTTCCTGGCAGAGTCCACAGGTCCAGAACTGTACTGTAGAGTTGTGATCTGAGGTCCAATATTTATACCTGGTGCCCAATTTGAAATGGATGGATCTTCTAGAGGTTTCCGACCCCCTGAGGTGTCAGGCATCCCCTTCCTACCTGTCCTGGCCGCAGCTTGTCTGTTTTCTCAATGTACTAGTGACAATACCTAGGGGTGACTTACATGTATTAAAAAGGAAGGTTTAGGCCTGCCAAAAGGTTTATTTTGTCAGGTTGAAATGACAGTTCAAAACTGCACACAATGCAATAGCAGACCTGAGACATATTTTAAAAGGGTACTGGAGTGAGTGAAACAATAAATGCTGCAGGCCCACTAGCAGCATTTAATTCACAGGCCCTGGGTACATGTAGTATCACTTTACTAGGGACATATAAGTAAATTAAATGTGCCAATTGCATGTGAGCAAATTTTACCATATTTTGGTGAGTGAGCACAAGCACTTTAGCGCTGGTTAGCAGTGGTAAAGTGCACAGAGTTCTAAAGTCAACAAAAACAAATTCAGCAAAACAGGAGGAGTGAAAGCAAACGTTTTGGGGAAAACCATGCTAAAGATGCCAGGTCTAACACACACCATGCCTATTTCACTGTACAAACACATCCATCATCACCCCACTGCCTTGCAACCTCACAGATATGCACCATTACCTCCCACCACCAAATTACATCTTCCACCATGAAATATACACTCCCTAGTACCTCACTAACACCCTCTGGGCCACATTACTCCAACTCTGGAGTGGTTTAAGACCCTACTGACTGCATTATCATCCACCAGCACTGCACTATAGCCAAAGAACAACCCAACACCTTACATTACTGCACTACCATACGCACACCTTTTTTTGTAAACAAAGTTTTCTTAGCATTTATAAGACATGCATAACAATATTAAACAACTTACCCCCACTACCACCACCCTCCCTTAAGTCCAGTCCCTATTACAGTATATATAAAACACATATTTATTTTGCAAATCACATTACCATAGCCACACCTCAACACTCCTATCATGGCATGACTACTCCAACACTGCTCCTTCCCACAGTACTCCATAACCACCTCAGCACTGAGTTATGAACTTGAACAAGTATGATTGCCAAATTAAATTGCACCCTGTTTATGACCCAGATGTAAGCAGTGAGAGCTTAACACCCTGAGCCTTCTTGCAGCACATGGCCACTAAAGTGTCCCAAAAAATGTTATTCTGCCTCTACAATCTAAATCTCAACTGAACACCAAAAGCTTTTTATTATAAAAACGCCTGATCTATTACCTATGTCAATGCATGCTGCATTAGGTGTGACTTATTGAGCTTTCTGCCCTTTCCATGAGGCATGTACACTCATGTATTGCTCCAGAGCAACTTTCAAGTCACCAGCCCTTTAGTTTTATGGCAAAAAACTATTGATTTAAGAGCTATATTTAAAGATGTATGTTCCGGTGATGTTATCCTTCAGCAAGTCTGGGTCTACCAACCCACAAAAAATCCCTAAAGTTGGCAATCACTGCAAATCAGGGCCAACATGCATAAAGATGCAAAAGCAAGCTCTGAGAGCAGTTGAAAGACAATGGAGGGAGCACCCATCGGAAGACAACGTCATACACCCGAGACGTACCTGCAAAAAGTGTATGCGTAGAGCTAAGAACATGTTCCTTAAAGTACGACTAATTAATCAAGGAACTCCACTAAAGAACTAGTAACATCCTAACGCAACAATCCTCCGCTCCCACCTACCAGCATGAGACATTTAGGCCCCAGAAATATGCTAGCGATTGTCACACCTCATACTTACCTACATACATCCATGCATGTATCTCCTACATCGCTAAATGTACATATCTGTTAAACTGTCTCCAAAGTATGAAACAGATAAAAACAAATGAGAATATCGAGGTGTAAGGGTTGCGAGGAATGATGCCTAGATTACATTAATTCCAAGCATTTAACAGCTGTATGAATGAAATGAATTAGCTATCCTTACTACGATCAGTTATTGAAAGAAATTGTATTCGAAGGGACTATCGGGAAATCCCTTCGATAATGTTCATATAGAGTTCTTTCTTATAGAGGCTGAAAATGAAATCATTGACTGGAGTTTGTGGCTGCAATCATCAAATTGCAGTCCGACAGCGACACCTACAGGGGCACAGAAATTTGTCTCCTTGTAGGAATGCAAAATGAAGATTTATGTCTTTGCACACAGCTGCTTATCTTCTGCCAAGTTTTAAGGCAGGCGAAGTTTTTATGACGTTGCTGAATGCACAACTTGAGGTCGATTTAAAATTTGAATCAGTATTGTCCCAAACACAAAATGGAATATAGCTATGTAGAGATGCTTCATCCACGTGATGAACAGAGTCATTTTGATGATTTTTGTTGCACGTGCTGGCTTGCTCATGATGCGATTGGTGTGTAATCCGTTTGATTATGCACTGAGCCTGGATTTGCTCAGTGAGCCTGTAGAAGCATCTTAACGTGTCATGTAGACACGGTCTGGCTATTGCAGTCGCATGAAGATCAAGACATGTTTTAGCAAATTGTTCTCTAAGTATGCGCCTCAGATTTTTGTACGACAGTGGTGACAGGCCAGTAGCGTCGCCAGTGTGTCATGGGCCCTAGTGCAAGGAAGGAAATGGGCCCCCCTGGCTGCTGTCTGAATGATAAATTGTAGCAATAGTCTGGGTTCAGTGGGTCTCTCAGGGCTCTGGCTCTACCCCTGCTGGACCAATGGAAGCTACGCCCATGGACCAGGCCTTCACACAAGGTGTGCGCCATGGAGGAGTCCTGGGAGTGAGGCTTGTGAGGTGAAAGGAAAAATGTGGCTCAAGGATATTTATTTAAGCAACGGAAATTAATAAAACTGTCATTGGTACCCTTTGAACTCCCAATGTGTGAGAAGACATTTTGTCAGCTGTGTCATGCCTCTGAGTACAGCTCTGAGGGGAAAGTGGTTGGTGGGCTTCACTCGAAGGCGTTTTGGGTAGAATAATGTACCGTACCGTCCTGCATTACATATAAAATGGATTATTTTATTTTGAGCGTTTGGAGCGCGCTGCTGTTCCGGCTCTAGATGTAGACGAGATCAGTTGAATAGACATACCAAGAGTTAAGATTTTAAGTTTTTTGTGGAACTCAAGATGGTCAGAGATGAATCTACCAGAGGGGGGTAGGAGCAGTCACATTGGAGAGATCAGCTAGGGCTGTGAACCAGGGAAAGGACTTTTTGCCAAAGGAAGGCGTAAACAGCGTTTCGACCTCTGTTAATTCATTAAGTCATCATCAGGACAATAAAACACTGAGAGCAACCATCAAACTAAATCTAAAATTAAAAACAATGGAATTTATGGTTGTACCAGATTTCTCAATGTAATCAATTTGATTGAACATAATACAAGACCGATCACCTAGTTGTCATGCCTATCATGTTAGTTGTGCAAAGATGGCAGAAAATTAGATAGTGATAGAAACCATCACTGTTTTTTTTTTTTTTTGTCCTGATGATAACCTAATGAATTAGCAGAGGTCAAACGCCGTCAACGCCTTCCTTTGGCAAATTAAGAGGAAGCATGCATTGCGTCTTGTTCCTGTCACTAGATGGACTTTTTGGTGTTATAATGTCCCTCTGTCATTGTATTTTTGTTTACACTGTACTTCATAATATTTCATGATGTATGTTTTGTGTAAATTTGTGAGCACCAGATGAATGTTGTAGATTTGTCTTGTGTCTTTGGAATATTTTTGAATAACAAATGTTTTCCTCATAGAACTATTGTGGGTACCTTATTTCATTGGTTCTAATTTCTCTTCCATTTATTGTTTGTGATTAATTGAATGTGTTGTGCCTTGAGTATTTGTGTTTAAAATTATTCCATGAACCATTGTTGCTATAATATTGTTTATTGGCCCCAGGTTCTGGGGAGTAGGGTGTCTCCTGTTTGTTGTAATCACATCCTGAAGGGTGACATCTTCTGCAGCGTCCTCTGTGATGGCTTCAAGTGGGACTGCAGGTGGTCTTGACTGATTGATGACAAAATGGATGTATTCCTCAGCTAGCGAGTATTTCATTCTGGAGAATGCCCTTGGATGTCTTGACATATAGTTCGCAGGATTTTCTGCTTTTCCTGGTTTGTGTATGATCAAGTTGGTGTATTCTTGAGGATGGATTCCCCATCGCTCGATCCTGAGTGGCATCTTTGCTCAGGGGTTTCCGAATTTATGACTATTAAAGCCTGATGATCTGTAATGAGTGTGAAGTGTTTCCCATAGATAAAGATGCGAAAGTGCTCACAGCCCAGACTGTCACCAAGCTTTTCTTCTCTGGCTGTGAGTATGCCCTTTAATTACCAGTCAGCCTGCAGCTAGCTTTTGCCACTATGTGTCGCTGATCACCTTTTTTGTCATATTGAGCTAATATGGCTCCAAGTCCCACGGGACTGGCATCCACTGTGATTTCTATCTTCCTGCATTGGTTTGAGTAAGCCAGATTGATGACTGACTCTACTGTGGCTTTGATTTTGTTAAACGCTTGATCACACCACAGAACATTTGAAGGGTTGGCCTTGCTTTGTTTGTTCATGCAGAGGATAACTGATGGTGGCATAGTCCTTGATGTATCGGGCACAGTAGCTGGCCATTCTTAGGAAAGACCGAACATCATTAGCTTCTCGTGGGGAATGAGTGTCACTCAGCGCTGTAACCTTTTCAGGATCCGGCCTCATCCCTTCACCCGAAAATATGTATCCATAAAACTTTAGGGTGAATCTGTGAAATTCACACTTATCTTGTTAAGAGTCAGTTTTGCTTCCATGAGCGCATGACACACACGATCCAATGCTTTGTCGTGTTCTTTGACAGTGGCTCCAAACAAGAGTATGTCATCACTGTAGTTGAGGGTGTTGGGAATGTGACAGATGACTCTTCTTATTGCTTCCTGGAATATCTCAGCTGCATATGAAACACTGAAGCTAAGATGTTTATATCTGAATAGGGCTTGATGCATTGAAAATGTGGTAATGTAGCATGAACTCTCATGGAGTTCAAGCTGGGGATAGCCCTTGTTAAAGTCCAATTTAGAGAAGATTTGTGCCTGATTCAACAGCGTGATCATATCACTGATGTGGGGTCAAGGGTGCCTCTCTCATTCAATGGCGGTATTTGGGGCTCTCATGTCCACACATAGGTGCACTTTTTCTTCTGATCCTCGTTTGGGCACTACAACCATTGGGGACACCCACAGAGTTGTTCCGGATAATCTCTTGATGAAATACACTCTGAGTAGATCCCGCAATTCATCCTCCACTGCTTTTTGGAGATGAAATGGTACTTTCCAGTGTTGTTGAGCCACATGTGTCACTTATTCATTAATGTGTAGGCAAACTTGAAAATAAGCCATTTTTCCATGTCCTGTGAACAGTTTCGGAAACCATTTTACGATATCTGGTTTGTCATCCAACCGATATAATATTCTCAGTAATTTCTGTGGGCAAACTAAGGAGACAATCCACTGCTTCAGGCCCATCAATTACATGAATTTGAGCTTGTACAGATCTGTCCTTGTAGGTGAGGGGCGTTTGAAATTGTCCTAGACAGTGTAATTGGTCTTTAGACATCCAGGTGTATACTCGCACAGCAGCTTTGTGTAGCTTGGGTTTCAGGTTCATTTTGTTATACTCTGTGACACAGATGTAATTGAGTGACGCACTGCTTTCTGGCACAAATTTTGCTGGGTGCTTCCCCATTCGGATGTGCAGTTTCGGGTATTTCGTTCGTCAATCATGATCGGCGACCATGAAGACATATTCCTCACTATCTTGGGAAATTGGCGTGAGAGATCTGAGACTCACGGGACATGGAGCGTTGAGATCTGTATGTAACTTGTGACTGTATGCTTGATCACGAAGAGCTGATGGAGTGTCCTCATCGGTCACATACTGCCTTTGCATGGTGGCAAGATCTAGATTCCCTTGAATTTCCCTGTATGTCTTTTTGAGATGCTCGGCACACTTTTTCAAAGTGATTGTCCTTCCCACAATACCAACATCTTTGATCCATGGCAGGGCATGACCCTATGTGCGGATATTCTTGTCCATATCAATAGCATTCCAGCTGTTTCTCTTTTCTTGTTGACCTGTTTGGGACTGCGACAACAATCTGTAGGTTGAGGACAATCTGCAGATTTGGGTACCTGCTGGCGTTCAGGCGGACGATGTTCATTGTGACGAGTTTGAAGTCGGAACGTCTGTTCATGTTTTTTGGACTTTCCTGCCTAAATTTTCTTTGCATGTTTTTCGGCTTGGTCATTGACTCTCATCATTTCTTCTATTTCATCCACAGAATAGCTTTTCTTTAGGAGATGTTGACGCAGAGACTCTGATTGACATCCCTCTATGATCCGGAGACAAAGGGCATCTTCGGCCGTGAAGGTATCAAAACCACAGTAGCACGCTAGTCATGTGAGACGCGTGATAAACTCCACCATGAACTCGTCCTTTTCCTGGGAGGTGAGATTGGAGGTGAATCGTTCATAGTCAACATTCCTTTTGTGGAGGAATTTTCTGTTGAGTGCCTCACGTCCTCTTGATAAGATGTTGTTGCATCTGTTGGCAGTTTCTTGCTAATTTGTTCAACATCTTTGCCTATTAAGTTACTCAGGGCAATGAGTTGTTGTGCTGGGTCAGTGACCTGTGCGCCCTTTCATGAAGTCTTCAAAATCTTCCAGCCATTCTTGCCAGCGAAGTTTCATGCTACTGCTAGACTGGAGGACCAGTGGTTCCGGTGGGCGTAAGAATGATACTCCAAGTATGGCCGTTCAAGGCAAGGAGCTTTGCACAGAGTCCGATGATGTCGATATGTTCCTGGCTGGAACAGGTGTTTTCACTGTAGTAGGCAGGTGCAGGAGCAATGAGATAATCCCTCAACAAATGAAGAACAGGGGCAAACTGGTATGCACAGGATTCAATAAGGTTGAGGAGGGCTATTGATAAGCAAAGATCAGGTGCACAGGCTGAAATGTGTGTCTTTTCCTTTAAGCCAGAGTTCCTGGTAGCAGGAAATGACAGTAATTGCAGGCATCCTGGCTGTGGACTTTGCAGGACTTCAGAGGACAGTGATGTCAGCCACACCAGCTGTAGAAAGTGTAGGATTGCAGTGGCACTCGACTTCAATATGGCCATCAGAAGTTTTCCACAACTCATTGGTTGAGCTGCCTGACTTAAAGATGGCCGCAGAAAGGTGCAGTAATATTGCGGGAACTCTGCGATTACATGAAGTAGGCTTGGGGAATTCAGACAGGTGCATCAGGCCAGAAGGACGCTCCACTTATCCCAGGTACCAGTAATGTTGTGGAGCAGGATCAGGATCAGGCTGTGGCTAAGGGCCGTGGCGCTCAAGCGGGGTGAGCTCCCGAAGGTGCGTCATGCTGCAATGTGCAGCGGAAGCAGGTGCACAGGTGGTGCGCTCCCAATAGCACATCGCACTGGTCCTCAGCAGTGGGCGTGCAGTTGGTGCGTTCGACCGGAGTGGGCTCCTGATGGAGCATTGTGCTGGCCGTTGTCAGCGAGAGTGGGGTAGGCTCCCAATGTCGTGCTTCAGGCAGAAAAGGCCTCAGGGTATAAAATGCAACCTGCAGCAAAGTGTCACGTTCAACCTTGTTGCAAATGTACTGTCGCAAGAGTATCAAATGAAGGACAACTGTCTAAAGTGCTGTAACTTCTTTCTTTACTGTACTACATTGATAGGAGCTCAAGTTGCCCCAACCTTCACTGTTCCCTCCCTGCACCTATCTGCCTGACTCCTCCTTTTACGGTTCCCTGTCCATTTCCCATTTCATGGATTCTCTTTACATGCAGGGTCCTAGCGTCCTCCTGCTATTGTACCATTACAATATTCCACTCCACTCCTGCCTAACCTGATTCACCCATTGATATGCTACTGCCAGGCACCAAATTGAAGGGCACTAACCTTTAAGTATTTAGCTTTGTTTCAAATGCACAGAGGACAGCCTTGCTTGCTTTTCATTGCACCTACTCGTCTTCTTGCGAATTGATCTAGGGCGGGAGGCCCTGCCAAATCCGAGAAGTATGTTGAGAAATGGGAAAGGAAGGATTAGGAGATTTACAAAAAAGTTGAACATGGGAGCGGCTTCTGCCTACATAAACAATTATTATACCATTTCTTGATAGCCCGTCTGCCAGATGGAAGATAGATTGCAGCATGACATGCATTAAGACAGCAACCTGAGCCTCTCTCATTGACGACACTCCTAGCCGGGGCCTAAGTCGCCCATGCCAAATACCGGCCCTGCTGGGAATGGCCCAAAAAGCCCACGTGACAGACCTAAGGGTGCTGAAGAAGCATACTGAATAAACTTCCTGCAGGAGCAGATTGGATATAGAAACTGCAGGGCACTGTAAGTAAACAAGGAGGCTTAAATGGAATTCTTTTATCGATAAACAACCATTGGAGTTTGGAGAGGTGAGCTGTAATAAAGTATCACAAGTTCATTCCAATTAGAAGACTTGCAGTTGTGTTTTGTACAATTTATAACTTAAATACCATAAACTTGGAGAGATCAAGATGAAGTGCTTTGCTATAATAGGTGCACAATGAAGAGGCCAGGCATCTGTGTTCCAAAGGTAAGAGTGGCCGCTTACTTTAAGAGTTTTGAGGAGAAGAAAGCGCACCTAGGCCACTTTATTGATTTTTGGGTAAAAGGTAGTTAATTGTTGAAAATACTTCTGGACTGCTGAGGTTAAAGGCAGAAGTCTATAAAAGTCAGTAAACCACCGACCACCATGCTGGAGATAGGATGGTAGGACAGCCACTCATTACAAGGAAATCCATTTTGTATAAGTTTAGTTTCAAGGCATTGGCATTTATTAAAGTGGCAACTGCAAGCATCCAGGTTTGAAAGTTGAACACGGAGTCAGCTTTAGGACTGTCCCGATGGATCAGAAATTGGGTGTTGACAGTGTATGGGCTCCACATATGGGCTTCCCGTGGCATTTTCAGCACGGGTGGGTTCCCCGGGACATTTTCAGCTTCAGGGAGGGGGGCCACGTGGCCCCCTCCCCATTAAATTCATTTTAGGCCTGGGGCCTTAAGAGGCTCAGGTAGGGGGGTCGCGTGGCACCCCTCCCCATACATTTCAAGATCTGCCCTGGGGTTGGGCTATCCGTGGCCTCTAATGGCTCTGGAAGGGAAGCCATATGCACCCTCTACCCATAAAAAATATTTTTGGCGCTGAAAGTCTCGCGAGATCTCAGCAATTATTTCCATTTGTTTTCATTTTGGGCCCTGAGCGGTCCCTTTGGGTCCCCCTCATGGGGCTTAGGGGTTCATGGTATCCCTACTCTGCCCTCATATAGCTTTTTTTTACACAACTTCAGGACAGGGATTAAGTCCCCGAGTCCTGTAATGGCTGCCAGCAAAAATTTTCTCATGTTGCTGTCAGGTAATCAGAGCGCTTGCTCTCGCAGAAGTCTCACTCCGCGCGGGAGTGAGATGGCCCAAGGAAATAAAGCTCCCTGGGCCAATCAGAATGCTCTACTTTTTAAATTGACGCTTCGCAAGAGTCTCAGAGACTCTCGCGAGCCCAACTAGCAAAATATACAATTATATTTCACCCTTAATTTTTTCAAAAAGTACTGAATGGATTTACACCAAATCACAAAAAGCACAATCTGCGGACCAAGATCTAGCTTCCTGCCGACTTTGGTGTATTTCCGTTCAGCAGTTTTTGCTGTAGCCCTGCCTAAGGAAGTCTATGGAAAATGCATGAGGATTTTGTGTTTTGGGACCCCCCTTTTTTCTCAGCCACTGCTTGATGGATCACCCCAAAACTTTCCATGCACAAACTAGTCAAAGAGTAGAACATATATGGAAAGTTTCATGGAGATTCATCAAGCGGTGCCAAAGTTATAAGCAACCCAAAAAAACATTTCCAATGGAAAACCAATCCTACCTATAACTACCTAGTGGATAATGCCACCGGCTGATATATATATAGTGCAGTCAATGTGGTTCCGCACCGGGTGCACAACTGCGGGTGCTGACGTGGGGCTGAACCAAATAGCCCAAAGTCAATTTTGAAAACAAAGGTATGCTCACTCAGTAAATATTAGTTAGTTTCTTGTTTATTCAGAACATCACCACTCCACCAACGCGTTTCAGCCTCACAGGCACTGTTCCCAATAAGGTGCACGCGCGTGCGCACACCAAGGTCACCCGGAGCGCGCAGTGTCCTGGATTTAGCGCGCACACTGTGACATCCCTGCGAGACCGTTCGCGCCGCCGCTTTTAAAACGGTCATTTCCTGGTTGCAGGAGGCGGAGGAAGAGACAACGGTAACACGAGGGAGCGGCAGGTAAGTGTCTCCCTTACGGCCTGTGGGGTTAGGGAGGGCTCGCATTCACCAGCATTCACTTGCTGCATTCATTTTCCTAATAGTGCACGGCTGCGGGGCTGATATGGGCCTTTGAGATAGTATTCATGTTAATTGCAGCGCCCGTGTACGCTGCAATTAACATTAATTCTATCTTAAAGGCCCACATCAGCCTCGCAGCCGTGCACTATTAGGAAAAGGAATGCAGCAAATCTAAAGCACAACATGTGCTTTCAGGATTCTGAAAACACACGTCATGTTGGTTGACTTTCTGCATTTCTTTTCTTAATAGTGCGCGGTTGTGGGGCTGATCTTGGGCCTTTGAGATAGTATTCATGTTAATTGCAGCGCACACGGGCGCTGCAATTAACATGAATACTATCTCAAAGGCCCACAATCAGCCTCGCAGCCGCGCACTATTAGGAAAAGGAATGCAGAAAGTCAACAAGCACGACTTGTGCTTTCAGGATTCTGAAAGCACACGTCATGTTTGAGACTGCATTTCTTTTATTAGTGCGGGGCTGCGGAGCTGATTGTGGGCCTTTGGCAGTTTTATATAGTGCAAACTCGATCCGAAGGTATCGGAGCGCTTTACATAATCCCCAGTTGCATTACAGACAGACACATTCATTTTTAGGCTACCTATACTCTAGTGCTTCTACACCATCTATTACTTTTCTCCATACTTGTTTTATTGTGCCCTCTTCCCTGTGTCTCCTTTTTATGGTGATTTATTTTTGTAATTCTTTAAATATTCTGTGGAAAATAGCTTGTCTCAGTTGTACACAAGTATGTATACCAATTCTTGTCTGTGGGCTCTAATAGTTCACATTTAAGGAATATCCTCATAATATGATATTGTAATGCAGACTACCTTTTCCAGCTGACCACAAGTCATACCCAATTCACTCTCTACCTTGAGAAACCTTTTGCTTGTTCCCAGATCATCTTTAGAACCGTCAAAGGTCAGATCCTTAGATCTCCTCTGACTTCACGTGTGGGACACTCCCTTCAGTCAGAGCTGAACCTTCATTTCCCCTTTTGGAGTTTAAACATACACTGAAAGTCCCCTTTCAAATTTAAACCCCTTACAGATGGTATTCCCCACCCCACCCCCTCCGTTCCCAGCTTCCTTCCTTCCAGCCCACCTTTATGCACGTGCTACACCAAATAAACAGCTTTATATAAATATGTAAATTTTCTGTAATTGTTGTTTCGTTAAATGCACATAGTATTTAGTCTGTGTGCATCGCACATCCTCCGATTATGCACCATTACATCATCTACATGTAACCCTCCCTTTCCAAACGTTTCTGATGTATCTCCATTAACTGTAAGACACGTCACTTCTGTTCAAAGAGCTTTCCAATTTCAATATATAAGAATTACTTAAAGCATCACAGGTGAATTGCTCCCACCTCCTTTTTTCTTCTCCATTTTATGTGGTCCTGAATACTCCCCTACTTGGTAAACATCCTTTACACCGACTGTGTTACAACGCATGTCATTACCCGCATTTTTTACTCTGCAGCAACTTTTACAATGTAGGGCTTTACACCGCAAGCCATGACAACGCATTCCCCATTACAACGCCCCGGTGGAGTTAGAATAGTAAATTGCGTTGTAATGGACAATGCATTGTAATGACTTGCGGTGTAAAGCCCTGCGTTGTAAAAGTTGTTGCGGAGTAAAAAATGCGGGGTATGGCACACAGAGTAAAGTGTCATATTCCCCTGCTTCCCCTTATACTTTGTACAATTTATGTTGCTCCATATTTCGATCCATCTGTACTGTAAAGGTACCTGTAGATATATAGAAACATATTTACGCTATTCCAACAAAGCCTCTCCTCAATCCGTGCACTGATATGTGACCCAAACAAACCTGAATCACAACCAAACAACAAACAAAACTCTTGAAACTCAACCACAAAATGGTCTGTTCACTCCACATTAAAAAAGCCATGCACCAACAATGTAGAATCCATTCAACCTTCCATTTCCTGGACTATGACTACTAATAGTTACAACATAGGCACTTCCCCACTAGCATGCCTCCCCCCTCATCTCCAGCCTTTTCTAGACCAAACCTTACATTTACAATTGATGGGCGTGCGCAGAAATGATAAAGTCCAGATAGCAAAATAACATTTACAAAATGTCTTTATTGTTCAGTCGTTATCAAAGCTTTAGATTCCAGCCTGGAATCTAAAGCTTTGATAACGACTGAACAATAAAGAAATTTTGTAAATGTTATTTTGCTATCTGGACTTTATCATTTCTGCGCACGCCCATCAATTGTATCTTAAGGATCTGGAGCACAGAGGCATCATTAGACGGTTGATGCCAGGGCTTGCTGCGCATGTCTTGTACATATGTCAAAACTGGCGTGAGGTGCAGAAATCTTAGTCAACCGTCTTTTCATGTGTTTTCGCTTTTCAAACCTTACATTTACTTCTTCCTACAGCAGTGACTTCAGCGACATTCTGTTCAACCTCCAAAGCCATTCTTGATGATCTCAACTCTGGTTTTACCAAGCCCATAAAACTTGCAATCTTGACTTCTTTCCTGGCCCCACTGTTCCATCTCTTCGGTTTATCTTGTGTCTTTCCAGGTGACCTTAATTAGGCATAAACAGCTGTACAAACAAAATTACATCACAACCAAAGAGACTGGCATTCAAAATTTTCTTAAGGATATTATAGGAGGGAGACAGCATTAGTTTTTGTGACAAGGAGTTCGAGATGGAGATGGAGGATTCTGAAAGCAAACGTTGTGTTTGTTGACTTTCTGCATTTCTTTTCTTAATAGTGCGCAGCTGTGGGGTTGATCGTGGGCCTTTGAAATAGTATTCATGTTAATTGCAGTTCCCATGTGTGCTGCAATTAACATGAACACTATCTCAAAGCCCCACAATCAGCCTCGCAGCCGCGCACTATTAGGAAAAGGAATGCAGCAAATCTAAAGCACGACGTGTGCTTTCAGAGGATTCTGAAAGCACACGTAGTGTTTGAGACTCTGCATTTCTTTTATTAGTGTGGGGCTGCCGAGGAGCTGATTGTGGGCCTTTGGCAGTTTTATATAGCGTAAACCCGATCCAAAGGTATCCGAGCGCTTTACATAAGCACCAGTTGCATTACAGACGGACACATTCATTTTTAGGCACGGGGAAATTAAGTGATTTGTCCAGAATCACAGGATGTTTGAGCCTCTCGCCAGACTCAAACCTGGTTCCTCAGCTTCAAAGTCAGCCGCCTCAGCCGTTAAGCCGCACCCTCTCCAATGATAGGCCAGAGCTCTCCTGCCCTGCATGAATTAATTGCGGCACCAGCCATCACTGTGTCGTTACCCTGCAGAGACCAGCTATCACCCATCGCAAGCAGGTAACCAAAGGAGCGAGAGAGACCATTATTGGCGCTAGGCTCTTGCTGTTTATTGTCATATGTTTGAAATAGAGTTACCTTGAGGCCTTCCATATTTGAGGACGCAAAGGCACAAGCCATTTGTACCATTTTCCAAAAGGTAAAGGATATTTAAATCAGAACCTTTTGGTCTTCTACGTTTCAATCCCAAAACAAAGAGAAAATGAAAATGCAGGACAGTTTTTATTTAAATGAAGTAGTTGTAAAGCGGATGCTGTCTTTATTAGCTTTGCAGGCAGAATGTGGTTCAATATATTCATCTAATTTTAAAAAGCATATATGTTAATTTTTTAAGAACAAATAAAATGTGCATTGAAAATACTATCACATATTTGCCCTGAAATATAAAACACGGGTAAATACAAACATTACTTGTAGTTTGGATTGGGAGCTATAAAATCATCTATCCCTGTGAACTGTTTTTCTGTTTTGCCCTAAATCCTGTGCAGCTGGTAGTTTGGATCGTGGCATGTGCCAACCGCTATACTTTCATAAAGGGGTTGAATGCTGAGGCCAGAACTCATCCCTCAATGTTCTAACCTAAAACTCAATTAGAGCCCTAGTAGAAGGCAACAGACTGTGTTGCTAGTGCTTAATTTGAGCCAGTGGTTGCAGGAGAAGTCTAGGGTTTAAAACGTACTGGAGTTGTTAGGGTTGTCTTTACTAATAAGAATGTATTTCTACCCAAACCAACCCTTTTACTATCATTAGTATAGTGAAAGATAAGGAAAAAAACAACTCTTTAACCTATACCATGCAGTTTGCAAGCAGCTTTTTGACACTTCATAGGTTACTGTTCTATATCACAAATGTAACTTATGAACTGCAAGTAACAAAAGGATCTCTACAACAAAAGCAGCAACCTACTGAGCTATCCACATAAAATACAGTTCTGTTATGTGTATGGTACACATTCTTTGTAACAGGCATATTAACCCTCTGTACTACTTTATGATGAGTCAAAACTGCAACTAGACAAACATCTCTCTTCAGCAGAAATATTAATCACGGGAAACCTCCTTTACCTCGCAGTCTCAACAACGACCAGCCTTTGCAAAGCATTCACTACCCCGACTGCGACTTTACCACAAGTTACTTTAACCCAGAAGTTGTTACGATGACTTGCTGTAGGGGGCTCGTTTTTGGACTGGTGACAAACTATCGCTGACGGGATATCCAGACATTACTCCGTAGCTTGCACATCAAATTGTAAATATGTTATGTAATTGTGTATAAATGTGATCTTGTATAGGCTCCCAACATTCCCCACCCTATGAACAGTGCTCGAGTGACTAGCCTTGAAAAAGCCCTGGCTGTACTTGCCACATAGGGCGAAACACGTGTCGGCTGTTCACCTACCCTAATAATCTATTCTGCGAAATATTAAAAATGAGTGAAATGGACAGAACAAATGTTGAATAAAAAGAACTATTCTCACTCAAACCAACCAGGATTTTTGTGTTGTATTTATACAAGGAATTATCCTATTGACCAAAATATATTTTCCGGAAAGGAGGAACACATGCTCACAACCCCTTCCACAACTGAGATATACATTCACTCACTAACACACCCATACACACACTCACCCACCCATACAGTCAATAACCCATGTAGACACTCATGTAGCTATTCACAAACCCATGCAGCCACTTACACACCAACAGACAGACGGATACAGACATTCACACAGTTTAGTCACTAACCCATGCATTCAGTAAGATACGTTTAATCACTCACTTATAGAGTCCAGGCCACGCCCCTTTTTACACCTCTCTGTAACGCAGCTCTGTGGCACTTACTGGAGGTACCTAGTGGGCTAGTTGGACCCCAGGGACCCTCAGGATTCAAGGGGACTTAATCGCCCAACTTAAAACGGCCACAGGGCGTGTTTGCACACATGTCACCTCAGGCCCCCCCCTCCCTTCACCACTGTGCAAACGCGCCCGTGGCGCATTTTAAGAGGTAGTTTTAATCCCCCTGCCCTATTATGTACTAGGGACTTACAGAGGAGGTCATGCTAATCACAAGGGTACCCCAACGCATAGTGTTCCCTAGTGTATGTAGGTGTTTTCACTGTATTCTAAGTGTCTTTTAGCATAGCACTGGCTCTAGGCCTGGTTACTCAGAGTCAGTTACCACCAGTACATGTCTGAAAAAGTTGTGGGCACAGGATGATTTTGCAACAAGGCCTCTTTCTGCTCCTCTGTTGGTTCTTTCTGCACATGTCTTGCTTCTTCCTGCACTTTTCTTTGTCTTTGTGGACTTCTGTTGCTTCTTTCTGCATTTCTTTTGCTTCTTTCTGTGTGTTTTTTCTTCTTTCTTCACATGTCCTACCTCTGTAGGCATAGTTAGAAACTAGCATTTAAAAAACCATTGAAATTCACTTAAAAACCATAGGTTTCAGGCACGTTATGGTTAGAAATTAGCATTTAAAAAACCTTTGAAATTCACTGAAAAACCATATGTTTCAGGCACGTTGTAGTTAGAAATTAGCATTTAAAAAACCTTAGAAATTCACTGAAAAAACCATAGGTTTTAGGGAAAGTTATAGTTAGTTGGACATTTCACTCGTACAAAACCATAGAAATTCCCCCGTTATAGTTAGTTCAGCTAACTATAACTCGCGCCCCGCAATGCACTGCTGATGACGTCACATATTACATCACTCATGACATGGTCAGTGACATCACTGATGACATCACTGATGACATCTCAAATGACATCACTGATGATATCACTGATGACATCATCCAGTGACTGTGTGTTTCTGTAAAGTTTAAATATCTTTAATATATATAGGGAAAGGCGTATTGAAGAATGAGTGGGTGTATAAGTGTCTGAATGGATGATTTACTAGGTGCGTGACTGACTCTATAAGTGAGTGATTAAGCGTATCTTACTGAATGCATGGGTTAGTGACTAAACTGTGTGAATGTCTGTATCCGTCTGTCTGTTGGTGTGTAAGCGGCTGCATGGGTTTGTGAATAGCTACATGAGTGTCTATATGGGTTATTGATTGGTTGTCTGAGTATCTGTATGGGTGCCTGAGTGTTTGTGTGGGTGGGGTGTGTGTGACTCCTTGCATAGATGTGTGAGTGGGTGATTCACTGGGTGCATGGTTTCAAGAGTGCATCTGTGATGGACTGAATGGGTGGGTGAGTGTGTGTATGTGTGTGTTAGTGAGTGAATGTATATCTCAATGGTACATGTGTGAGTAACTACATATGTGAAAGGCAGTATATATGTATGTTGGAGTATATAAATGGCTATAAGTGAGAGTGTGTGATTGTGAGAGTGTCTGTATGGATGAGTGTGTGCTTGTATCAGTGATTGTATCAGAGCATAAGAATGTGCTAGTATTTGTATGAGTAAGTGAGCTGGTGTGTGTATAACTGTATAGGTGAGTAAATGGCAGTGTGATTAATTATTTGCATGACTGACTAGGTGTGTGACTACCTCTATGGATGAGTGGTGGTGTGTGAGTGTCTATATAGGTGTATGAGTGCATATGATAGTCCTGTACTGAGTGTCCATAAGTATGAGTGTCTGTACGGTTGAGTGAGTGGATGTGTGTGTAAACCTAAGAATCAGTGAGTGGGTATGTAGTTATTGGTGTTGGAGTGTCTATGGTTTTGAGAATGGCAGTCTGTAATTTAGAGTGGGTGTATCAAAGGTTATATTAGGGTGTGAGAAGATGCATAAAATTATCACATGATGATGTCATCCCTGAAAAAACCACAGGTTTCAGGGATGTTATAGTTAGTTGGACATTTTACTCGTACAAAACCAGAGAAATTCGGCCGTTATAGTTAGTTCAGCTAACTATAACTCGCGCCCCCGCAATGCACTGCTGATGACGTCACATATTACATCATTCATGACATGGTCAGTGACATCACTGATGACATCACTGATGACATCACTGATGGCTGCCAACACTTCCTGGTTTGGAGTGTTGACAGCCAATTAGAATAAAGCTCGTGATTGGGAGGGTGCGCGGATCCACCGCGGCCATAGATATCGAAACTTTTATTTTTTGATTTTCTCAGCAACTACTGAACGGATTTACACCATTTAAAAAAAAGGTCTCTTTCTGAACCAAGGGCTACCTTTTTGCCAAATTTGGTGTAATTCCGTTCAGCAGTTCGGGCTGTAGCCGTATCTAAAGTTTCCTACGGGAATTAACATGGAGGAAACATGTTTTGGGACCCCCCTTTTTTCTCGGCCCCTGCTTGCTGAACCACCCCGAAACTTTCAAGACAGGAGCTGACCAGAGCGGGCTATGAGTTTTGAAAATTTCGCGAAGATTCGTCAACCGGCGCCAAAGATATTGAGAAAACAAAAAATGAGTTTCCTATGGAAACTAGGTCCTAACTATAACTATCTACTGGCGACCGCCAGTAGATAATAGATATATATATATATATATATATATACGTCCCTGTAACCTTTGGGTTTTTAGTGAATATATATATATATAGTCATTAAAACCCAAAGGTTACAGGGACGTTATAGTCAGGCTCAGATTTCACTGCACAAAACCATTAAAATTCAGCAGATAGTTACCTGAGCTAGCTATAACCTATGCCCAAGCAATGCGCTGCTTTTGACCGCACATATTACATCACTCATTATATGGTCAGTGACATCACTGATGATGTCTCAAATGACATCACTGATGACACCATCCAGTGAGAGTGTTTTGAAAACGTTTCTGAGACTTAAAGATATTTACTAAGCTACTGCATAAGTTAAATTACTATTCTTTTTGCACTATTAATGAGTGATACTGTTTCTAACATATGTCATCTAAGTGGCTGTGTGAGTGTCTGTATCAGTGTGGGCATGGCTGTGTGACTGGCTGTATGGGTGTGTGAGTGGATGTGTAAATGGCTGTATGGGTGACTACGTGGGTGTGTGAGTAGCTGTATGGGTGAGTGAGTGACTGTGAGTGGCTGTATTTATTTTATTTTATTTATTTATTTGTATAGCGCCTGAATCGACCCCTGAAGGGGTATCTCTGCGCTTTGGGCGGGCAGCATGGGTGGAATGCGGCTTTAATTAAATCAGAGACAAAGACAGGAGAATCAAAGACAGAAGAGGGTGGTCTTAAGCAGCTTCCTGAAATGCAAATAATCTGTGCATTGTCTCAGGAGTAGTGGGAGTTCGTTCCAGTAACGAGGACCAAGATGTGAGAGGGCCTTTCCTCCCAATCTAGCCTTCCTGACTCGAGGTACCACCAGAAGATGTTTGGAACCTGAGCGCAGAGATCTGGAAGGTAAATACGGAGTGAATTTCTCTGAGAGGTAAGAAGGGCCCAGGTCGAACAGTGCCTTGTGTATAATGCAACAGACTTTAAATCTTATCCGTTGACGGATAGGAAGCCAGTGAAGTTGCAGAAGCAGAGGGCGGGAGTGAGTCCTGGGGGGGGCATAGAGGACCAATCGCGCTGCCGTATTCTGGACTACCTGTAGTCTGCTGAGCGAGGCCTCATTGGCAGAGATCAACAGCCCGTTACAGTAGTCTAAGCGGCTTAGTACAAGGGCCTGTGTTATAGTTTTCCGATTTGAGTCAGGGAGCAAAGGAAAGACTTGACGGAGCAGGCTCATTGTGTGGAAGCAGGAACCCACTGTCTGAGCAGTGTGTTCCTTCATAGTAAGGGCTTGGTCCAATCGAACGCCCAAGTTCTTCACAGTAGATTTGGGGGCAGGATAGGCACCCAAATCGGTCGGCCACCACTCTGGTGTCCACAAGGAGGGGGCCTCACTAAAGAGCAGAATCTCTGTTTTCCCCACATTACACTGGAGGAAATTACTCTTCATCCAGTGCGAGATGGCTCTCATCCCAGAAGAGAAGGCCAACTGTACAGATGGATCAAATTTGTCAAATGGGAAAAGTAGCTGCGTATCGTCCGCATAGGATATGGGAATAAAACCATGTGTCCGTAGGAGATTGGCCAAGGGAGCAACATATATGTTGAACAGTGTAGGTCTCAAACAGGAGCCCTGAGGTACTCCCTTGGACAGTTCCATAGGTGCGGAGGGATACGGGCCTAAGTTGACAGTTTGGGAGCGAGCAGATAGAAAGCTCGTCATCCATTGTAAGGCAGAGTCCCTTAATCCGATCTCCTTTAGTCTTCTGAGCAATATCCGGTGTGACACCGTGTCGAACGCGGCGGATAGATCCAACAGCACCAGTATCGTGGAGTATCCCTTCTCTAGGGTCATCCTGATGTTATTTGTGACCGCTAGCAGGGCAGATTCGGTGCTGTATTTGGGTCTAAAGCCGGACTGGGAGGAATCTAAGCACCCAGTGAGTTCGACATGGTTGGAGAGATGGGTGTTAACATGTTTCTCCAGGAGTTTGCTCAGAAACGGAAGAAGCGAGATAGGGCGGAGGTTGGTAAGATCCGTCAAGGGGACTTTTGGGTTCTTACGGATAGGCCTAACCTGTGCCGCTTTCCATTCTAGTGGTACTTGGCCCTCTCTCAGAGAGAGATTAAGGAGAGATTCGATCGAGGGGGACAATTGATCAGCGAGAGAGGTGACCACTTTAGCCGGAATAAGGTCTAAAGGGGATCCTGATTTCACCTTAGAAATCAGTGACTTGACCTCTGTTGATGTCAGCATAGGGAAACATTCTAACAGCTGCGGGGTTATCTGTTGAGGTTGGTCAGATATTAGTGGGGTCAGAGGCTGAGGTCCTGGGGAGATGATTTTTTCATAAATAAGCTCTATTTTTTGAGAGAAATATAGAGCAATGTTGTCACATAACGTTTGTGTGGGTGCCTCGGAATTTTCACAGGCCTTAGGGTTGATAAAGGACTGGAGAATGTGATGTAGGATTTTGGGGGCGTTTCCAGCCTGGGCTAGTTGTGAAGCTATGTAGGTTTTTCGCGCAGCTTTTAAGTTTTTATGGTAGCTGGACAGAGTGGCGAGGAATGAATCTTTGTCCTTTTCGTCATGAGAGATGCGCCAACATCTCTTTTTTCCTGCATAGTTGTTTCTGTACTCGCAATTGAAGGGAGTACCAGGCATTCAGTGGGCGTTCAGGGAGTTTTGGGAGGGGTTTTAGTGGTGCGAGATGGTTGATAGTCGTGGAGACAGCGGATTTATATTTTGCCAAGGCTTTTTCTATATTGTCAGACTCAGTGTTCCAAGGCATAGAAAAGGAGGCTTGAAAGCTCTCCGGGGTGATTTTTTTCTACTGTCTGCCAGTGCGAAGGGTGACGGGATAAGATTTCTTCGATTCCCTTGGGCACTTAATAAAGAATTCAATTAACGAATGGTCAGACCAAGGTAATTGTTGGGGGGGATCGCATTCGATATCAGAAGAGTTGGAAAAAATTATGTCCAGCGTGTGGCCAGCTATATGAGTCGGGCCTTCATTGAGTTTGAATAGGCCCATGAGACCTAGATCTGCCAGGAGTGTCTGTGCATCAGTGTTAGAGGGGCATTCGCTGTGGATATTAAAGTCACCTAATAATAGGAACTTACTGCCTGCAATCACGTGGGGTGCTAATAGTTCAGTAAGTTGAAGTGAGAAATCAGCTAAGGGCCCTGGGGGTCGATAGACTAGTGCCCCCTTCCAACTTACTTGGGGGGAGATGTCTATTCTAAAGACTAGAAATTCCATAGAAGAATTACAGAGCTGATCCAATATAGTAACTCTGATCCTGTCTTTATGTACAATGGCAATTCCGCCCCCTATCTTCAGTGGTCTGTCAAGTCTAATAAATTTGTAACCATCCGGTAGACCTAACACTATAGAAGGAACAGAGTGGGGCTTAAGCCAGGTTTCGGTCAGAAACCCCAACTCTGGTTGTATTGAAGACAAGAGATCCCAGATCTCCATAGAATGTTTAGGTAGGGATCGGATGTTACATAGCAGGCTTTTCCATCCTTTCCGCGGCTTATCTAGAGATATGTCTGTAGCAAGATCAGGGACTGAGGCAGGTTCAAGGGTAGGGAGGGCGGCACTAAGGGAAAGAACGTGGGGTACCTTATGAATTTGTGTCGTCTCCTCAGAGTGACCCTGAATCCGACAGACCCGGCAAGAGAAAGGGCCTTCGAGGGTTGGCCAAACTTCGGTCCGGCAGAGGAGGGATGAATCAGTCCTTAACTCCATAAGCTCTTGTCTGGAGTAGGGCTTATGACAAGGGAGGCATTGTGAAGAGGTCAGCGTACCAGGGTCCGTGGCTCCTGGCGATGTCCTGGTGCGGTCGGGCGCAGACGGGCTTGCCTTTGGCTTTGTATCTGTGAGTGAGTGTGTGTGAGGGCTGTATGGGTGAGTGTGTGGCTGTATGGGTGGGTGAGTGGTTCTCTGAGTGGATGTATCACTGACTAAGTGGCTGTGTGAGTAGCTCTATGGGTGGGTGAGTGAGTGAGTGAGTGTGTCAGTGGGTGTATGGGTGAGTGGCTGTTTGAATGGCTGTATAGGTAAGTGAGTGGGTGTATGAGTAGCTGTCTTATTCAGTCAGTGTCTGTATGAGTGGCTTATATGTGTGTGACTTGGCGTACTAGTACTTGTTTCGATGTGTAAATGGGTTTGGAAGTGGCTTCGTGAAAGAGTGAATGTATGTGTGAGTGGCTGTATGGTTGAGTGAGTAACTCTGTTAGTAGCTGTATGGGTGAACAAGTGGCTGTGTGAGTGGCTGTATGGGTGAGTGAGTAGTTGTGTGAGAGTCTGTATAAGTGAGCAAGTGGCTGTGTATCATTAGTTGTCTGAATCTGTAAATGATTATGTGAGTGGTTGTGTGGGTGTGTAAGTGGGTATATGAGAGGTTGTATGGGGTGGCAGTGGGTGTGTGAGTGGTTCTGTGGATGATGTAATCACTGATGTAATTTGAAATTTCATCAGTTATGTCATCAGTGATGTCACTGACCATGTCATAAGTGATGTAATATGTGAGCTCATAAGCAGTGCATTGCGGGGGCGTTAGTTAAGGTAACTATAATTGCTGAATTTCAATGGTTTTGTATGAATGAAATCTGAACCTAAATATAACGTCCCTGTAACCTTTGGTTTTTCAGTGATTTTGTAAGGCTTTTTTAATTCTATTTCCCAATTGTAACCTTTCAGAGTGGGTGTTTGAGTGGCTGTATAGATCGGTGAGTAGGTGTGTGAGTGGTTATGTGGGTGTGTGAGGTTGTGTGTGAGTAGCTGTGTGGGTGTAAGTGGGTTTGTAAGGGGCTGTATGGGTTTGTGAGTGGGTGTGTGAGTGGCTATATGGGTTTGTGAGTAAGTGTGTGAGTAGCTGTGTGAGTGGGTTTGATAGTGTCTGTATGGGTCTGTAAGTGGGTGTGTGAGTGAATGTATGGGTCTGTACCGTGGGTGGAGAAAGGGAGCAGGGCCTCTGAAGAGCCCTCAGCAATCCCGCTGTGTGGGACTTACTGGTGGTAACAGGAGGGGTTATTGACCCCCAACGATCCTCAGCATCCAAGGGGACTTCCTCCCCCAACGAGTAGTGCGACAGGAGGCACATTTGCAGAGTGCTGGACAAAGGGGGCAGGACCTCTGACGAGCTCTCAGCAATCCCGCTGTGTGGGACTTACTGTTGGTCACAGAAGGGGTTCTTGCCACCCAACGACCCTCAGCATCCAAGGGGACCTCATTCCCCAATGAGTAGTGCACCAGGAGGTGTGTTTGCAGAGTGGTGGACAAAGGGGGTGGGCCTCCAATGAGCTCTCAGCAAACCTGCTGTGTGGGACTTACTGGTGTTAACAGGAGGGGTCCCCAAGGACCTTCAGCATCCAAGGGGACTACATTCCCCAATGAGTAGTGCGCCAGGAGGTGCGTTTGCAGACTGGTGGTCAAAGGGGGCGGGACCTCTGATGATCTCTCAATTAGGCTGTCATCGTATCCCTCTTGGAGGAGTGTGCACTGCCAGTAGTTTCAAAAGCACATGCCTGACTCCAAACGCAGGAGGCACAAAAGTGAGTATACCAGGGAAAAACACACAGTCACGTGTTATTTTCTTTTTTTTTTTAAACAAAAAGAATGCTCCGTATCTGAACCATTTTTGCAAATTAATAATGAAGTTGTTTTGTAAAGGTCGGCACGTGTAATTAAGGCAACACAGCGCAGATTGTGAGGATAGCTGTGGAGCTCAATTGAATTGTAGTTCTTATGGTTCATTTAGTGCTAAAAGCCACGGCAGCAAGAAGGAGCTATCTTCATCCAAAAATCTATGATGACAAGAATTCTCCTATACAGAAGACACTGAGACTACTAAGAGGTGAATCCCCACCAAACAAGGGTACTTCCTTTTAACTGCAAGTGCTTCTTTTTATGGTGGAGATGTCCTCATTTTCTTTGGTATCAACAGCGAGTCACCAATATCGGCTGGAAACGTGCTAGGGGGCCTTTTGGTAAGCTGTCCATCATCCAGGAAAACAGGTGAAGACCAGTGTATACTACTAAGGTGGACGGGGCCAAACGGGTGGAGCTTCAGGTAATTATGCATATTTGAATACTTATAGTCATTTAAACGGGGGAGGGGAGGCCCAGGGCCCCCATCCCCTGGGGCCTGGCCCAAACTTAATGGGGGAAGGGAGCCACACAGCCCCCCTCTCCGGGCTGATTTCTGCTGGGCCTCTTCATGCTGGGTGCCCTGGAGCCCACCCAGGGCACCCAGTGTGCAATGTTGGGGACCGCGGGGGTGCCTTAATGCCCCCATGGTCCCTGGCATTGCTCCCACATGTAGGGAGCTGCTAAATATGCAGCTTGCTGTGTGTGGGAGCAATCCTTTTATCTTTTTCCCCTTTCCCTGCCCAAATCTTCCACTCCCAGCTGCTCCCGCCAGCTGGTAGTTGACTTACTGTTTGCTCTCTCTTAACGGCAGCTGTCATAGCTCTCGCCAAGTGAGAGCAACAGCTATGTCCTGGGGGTGTGCACCCCGGGACATAGGGATCCGGCCCTGGGGGGGTGACGGTCCCCGAGGCCATTAATGGCTCTAGAAGGGGTGCCATGTGAACCCCTTCCTTTCTGTTTGAAGAGCCTGCCCCGGGAAGTTGGTGGTCCCCAGGGCCAAATATGGCCCGGGAGGGGGTTGTGCGGCCTTCCCTTCCCCTTTAGCTGATATTTTTGGCCCCAGGATGTGGTGGTCCTTGGTGCCCTACTGGGTAATGGAGGGGGGTCTGCGCTGCCCACCTTCAATATGTTGATAAAGCCCTGGGGTGGTGGTTATCCCCAGGGCTCTTAAGAGCCACTTAATTGGTGTTATTTGGGTCTTTTTTCCTTGCTTCTGACAGTTTGATTTTACTGTGCACTGCATTCCTGCTCTTTGCTGAAATCCTGGGCCCCAGCAAACTTGTGGATGGGGCTAGCAGGGTTTACATTGGCCAATGTAGTGCTCCTTCAGTGCCTGCCCTTCCCCAACATTGCTGCAGTCCCCCGATGACAGCTGAAGATTCCTGCTGGGCTTAGAACTGGGGTGTACGCTCTATGAGTGCTCCTTTTCAGTGAATGTTTTTTAATGCTATTTCCTAACTATATCGTCCCTGTAACCTTTGCTTTTTTTCAGTGAATTTCTTTTTTAAAATTTTTTTTAATGAAAAGTAATATTTAACGATTATACTTTAATCCAGAAACCTGGAAGCCCTTCACTTGGAGACAGAACTGCCAAGTCAGATTTCCTGCAGTGCAGGCTGGACTTGGGATTTCTCCTGTGCTCCCTGCTGGGCATGAGGCTTGTGGGATTTTTCCTTGTCTGCCTGTGTTGTGGCCACTTGAGTGGGCTATTGTGTGCATCATCTTTCTTTTGGGGCCTGTTGTAGGTTGGTGGAGATATTCTAATGTTTGGCCTATCCACCTGTAACTCTCTGCTGGGCTTGGCATTGGTGTTGGGGTGCTCTCGTTGACAATTTAGGCCAGCCCCACAGATGGATGTGGGTATTGTGTGTAATTTTACAGGGCTAGCTCAAAACTGCTGGTGCCAAATAACCAGCCGAGGAGCCTGTGAAGCTGAGTCCAAAGTGCAAAACTCTGGAAAATATTAGCAAACGAATTTAAGAAACTTTCAGTGTTTGCATTTATTTTTAGAAAAACGTTAAAATACCAACGAGACATTTTTTGGAATACCATATGACAACAATTTCACTGGATCTCGTCCAAAAGGTAAAGAAGCGAGGTCTACTTCCTTTCTCTTATTGTTTGAGGTTTTTATTTTTAATATTAGCAACTTGTACATGTAATTTCGTAACCTCATGCGTGTGTTGGTAATTTATTGCTACCACTGCTTGTTTCATTGGTTTGAATCTACCCTGGTGGTATCCGAGAAATCAGATCACATCAAGGTGGAGCTCAGTGTTGTGGGTAAAACTAAGGGGTATATTCACAAGAACGTGTGATAACTACCGCAAGAGTAGCGTAACGCAACTTTCAATAACGCAACCTATCACGGGAAAATAACCCTGTGTCAACGTGGAATTCACAACAAGGCGGTACCATGCGATAGTCACCAGATAACGCGCCAAATGACAGCGTGAAAATCAACGCCACGCCGAAAAAATGCGAAACGCGAACACGAGAAATCATGCAATGAGGCCAATCGCGGTACAGAAATTAGCGAACACCAGCCACAGGCCTGTAAATCCCACGCGGCCGGCGGGAAAAAGCACCATAAAAGAAAGAAAAAAAAAAAGCCCAAAAACAATTCAAACTGCGTAGCAACATGGATGCACCCGGACCGAGTGCAGAGGACAAACCGAACACCACAAGCCCTACGGAGGACCAGCCAGGAACCCCGCGTTCTGGGAAGGGCAAGGACAAGAGGAAGAGGAAGACCGGGTACAGTCCGCAGGAAGACCAGATCATCGTCACGGGGGTGACCGAACACCATCAACAACTGTTCGGCACCTCCACTGCGGCACTGGCAACCCAAACCGAAATATGGCAGGCCATCCTCACCAAGGTCAATACAGTCGGAGTGTCCAGGAGGTCACTGGAGGAGGTCAAGAGGCGCTGGCATGATCTGAAAAGGCAGACCATACATAAGCTCGCCGCCAACAGGGAGGCAGCAACGGCGACTTGAGGTGGGAGTCCTGCGACACAGGAGGAGCTGGATGAGCTGGAGCAAATGGTGGCCACAGTCAGCAGTGAGGAGACGGTGGCAGCATTGGGGGGCCTGGACACAGCACGATACGACCTGACCCAACAGCAACAGGGTGAGTAACCACTAGGGACGGGGGGGACGGGGGGAGATGGGCACAATGGCACACATGCACAATTACGCGCAGCACACAGCACACCCACAATGACCGTGGAACATGTCCCTGAATGCCTTGGCACACTGCAGCATACATAGAAACACCAAGTAGGCCCCCATCCACAATGTGCACAGAGGGGCCCCCCCTATCACCAATATCACAACCGACCCGTGCACATGTGCTGAATCCAGCAAAGCAGCGGCTCTGTGACCCACACTGACTATGCAAGTAACACTGCATGTCCGATAGCATGGCAGCTGCCCCAAAAAAATGACATGGCCCACGAAGCGACATGGAGGTAGCCAAGTGCGGATCACATCCGTAAAGGAGCAGGTCACACTCCGACGTGTCCACGTGCACCCACAACCCATGCCTTACAATACACGCAGCAGATGAACAATGCACCAGGCCACAAAAACAGTCCGCAAGCACACATGACCCAAGTCAAA
Source organism: Calotriton arnoldi (assembly GCA_963921515.1). Classification (NCBI taxonomy): domain Eukaryota; kingdom Metazoa; phylum Chordata; class Amphibia; order Caudata; family Salamandridae; genus Calotriton; species Calotriton arnoldi. The sequence goes on from CAWUFW010011406.1 coordinate 587,700, forward strand.
AGCAAATCAGGCCCCGAAAAGCACACAATTCTAAGGCACCCCGCCTCAAAGGGAGAAGGCTACACGAAATCAGAGCTGCAGGGGCAAGTCCCCCACAATGCAGCACACACACATAGCAATCACAGGACATCCGCAATGAAGGCAATGTGGTACAAAGTGCAACACCAGCACCACAGGACAGAGCCCACAACAGGTTCCGCTCATGCGTAGTAACTGTCCACCCACATCTGGCATTGCCTGACACTGTGTGATGATAATGTACGGGTACTACCACACATCCGTCATGTAGTCGAAAAACACACTGACTGCCATCAAATAGCCAGCTCCCCCAAAACAGTCACAATGTACATTGGCATGCAGTCTGAATGTGAACATCTGCAAATCATCACCATACATGTGAAACTCTGTTAACCTTCATCTCCCATTTACATTGCAGAGGGACAAACAACACCCCCTGCAGAGCACACCACACATCCCACCATTGATGATGAAGAGGACAACCTGTACACATGTCAAGACACCCTCCAACGGATGCTGGACAGCCTCTGCACCCCACCCCCACGAGCAGGCCAGGCCAGCTGCCTCGAGGTGACCCCACCACCTGCACAGACCACACAGCAGGAAACACTCACCACCACGGCTGTATCCCAGGACCCCCCGACCAATACATGAAATTCCAACGGCGTGTGTTGGGTTGCCAGGTGGAGTTGGCTCATCAGCTGCGGGTGGGTTTCGAGCTCGTGGCAGCCAAACTCGATGCCATACGTGGGTGTCTGAGTCCCATCAGGGACCACGTACAGTCCCTATCGGACACCCCCTGTACGCACCATGCTCCGCCACAGACCTTGGCTAACCTCGCTGGTGCCATGAGTCTAATGCAGGAACTGTCTGGCCAGACAGGCACCAGCCATGACAGCACAGAGTTGGCACAGATGCGGAGGGCAATGGACACCATGGAGCAGATGCAGGCTGGAAGGATGTCTGCCACGGCTGGACAACAGCGAGTAGTGGCTGGGAACAGCAACGCCCTGCAGTACTCCAACTTGCCATTGCTGCAACTGAGCCGCTCCCAGATGACTGCAGCGGGAACACCGACACACACAGCTCCGACCCCTGATGTGTCCGTGGCACACTGTGATGCTGCCCTATCACCTACGCAGTCTGATGTGTCAGGGGCACACAGCGATGCAGCCATCACCCCGCCATACACACCGGACACATCGGACACAGAACCCGTATGAGGGGAGTGAGAAGGGGATGGGAACTACTGTGTGAGGAAGGAGGCAGTAGCATCCATCACCGCCATATGGCCTGTCCCTGCCTGGTCATGACCTATGCATCATGCCCTGGGAAATACCTCCTACTGACCTCCGGAACACCCTGCGACATTCATCCGGACCCCGACACGGACTGCCATTTCTTCACCGCTGGCTAATCACACAGCAATCCTGCTGCGGACTGCACTCTCCCTCTTCCTAATCACTGTGCAATCCCCAAAGGACTCTGGTTGGCCCACCACTGGACTTCCATGTGATGTGGGCTTGGATGGCCAGGTACAGCTCCAGCTCCATCAATCACCTGAATGTGAATAAAACATTCTAAATCACACAGATGTGTCATCACTATGTTCACTCACGTATGGAAGTATGGCTGGATGTGGGGACGATGATTGCACATGAAGGTACACCCTGGTAACTGACATCTATGCGCATGTCTATCCCTGAGACACATGGCCAATTGTATGACTGTGAAGGTGAGTACTAGCTGTGTCCCCATTGCACATCAACAGCAATCTCACAACACCCTAACGTAGGCACACATCCATGTGTTGAATAGGGCCGTGTGTAGGAGTGACCAAAACGGTGGCAGGCCAGGAGTGGTATCCCACACCACGTGTGACAGCAGAACTTCACGTCGCATACCGACTTACACACATCTGTGTGGACACATTCTGTTGTGATGTATGACATTGCTCCACATGGTCAGAGGTTGGACACCATACACACATAGCTGGAGTCATGTTACTGCACATGTCGTCCAGCACCTATCCAAAAACAATGTCTGGCTCGCAGAGGTGGAGCTTGCCAAAGGGACGCACCCCCATTGCACATGCATCAGTCAGTTCCTCCCTGTGTTGGGACGAGGCTCATTGTGGCACACAAGTGGACAATCTAGACAACACACCTCACAGTTAGACACCAGTGGAGTGGCATAGGCTTTATTGGCATGTGCGTGTCAGTATGGACGAGGCAACGGCCACAACAGGCATGGACATGCTCAAGACACTTACACGCAGCATGGGTACATGTTGAGGTTCAGAAAATGTTGGGGCTGAAATGGGCAACATTCATCACGTTTGGCAACGCTCACAGCCCACCTTGCCTTGCTGGATGAGTCATTTGTTGTTTGGTGTCTGCCAATTGCCCCGTGTGGGATCTGTATGTTGCTCTGCCTCCTGTGTGCGCCGATTGTCTGCTCTGCTGACAGTGATCAGGTGTGAGGTTCTGACAGGTTCACATGTAGTGCTCCATTGCCATGTGTGTGTTCTCCCCCAGCAGTGTGTCTGAATTGGCAACGTTGCCAGACAATGCTGTGTTGCTCCGACCATGGACCTGCGTCACCTTGCACAGGTGTGTGTACACATGCGTTATTCCACGCTCATGCATCCAGAGCCCGACCGAAGGCAGACGTGTCCTCTGTTGTGGTGGGATATGTGAGCAATCCCCAAGATGCAACAAGTTGTTGGGCCATGTGCTGTGGGTGGCAATCGGATGTGGCTGCAGGAACGTAGTTACTCGTCCATGAATGCCCGTGCAGCTTCATGTGCAATGTGTTCCAATAGTACGTCGTTGTCGTGTTCAAGGAACACCAGGGTGAGCCAATCCATTAGGTGGTCCGGGCAGGTGTGCTCAGCCCACGCCGTCTCACCGATCAGCAACACAGCCCAATAGGGGAGCACCTCGATGTGTTCACTGCACACGAGAAATTGTGCACTCTCCCATGCACAACTACCAATACATACGCAGTATGTCAAGGCATCCCATGCACGGCTGTCTCGGTTACACTCCTGTTTGTGATCCAACAGGGGGCGCAGACACAAGTCATAGTCCAATTCATCAACAGTTGTGTTGGATAGGCAGACATCCATGGGACACTCGAATGTGCATGTTCGGCAGTGGAACCAGGGCTGGGCGCAGGTGACGTGGGCAATGCGGAAGCTGAGCCTGTAACTGATCCGTGGCAGTGCGCCCAGTAAATGCAGCATACATGCATGGTACTGTTCCACGTGACGGGGGTTGTGCATGTGCCGGGTATGGCCTGCCATTGCGTTGGTGCGTCTCGTGAACAGGCACTCTTCTGGACTGTGGCAGTTGTGTGGAGGATATGCCACAGCTCTGAGCAATGATTCGAATGTGTGTGCAACGTTGTGGGTTATGGGTTGCTGTTTCCATGAGTGTCAAGGGCATCCCATGCGGGGGTACCACAGGCAGGGGCTTCTGTGTGTGGGCTGTGGATGAGTCGGATGGTTCATTTGCGGAATGCGTGGTGTGGGAGTCGTCCCCATCTGCCATTGCATCTCTGTCAGGGTGTTCCAGGCGCGTTCTGGACCAAGGTCAGAGGTGCAGGTGTCCTCCCGCATTCTGCATTGGGACAATGGTGCTTTCATCCCTGATGTTTGTCTGACTACTACTTGCGTTTTCGGAATGTGATGTGGCTTTGGCGCTGAGATTGGGACACAGCCTAGGGCTCATGGTGTACGGATGGCGATGCACACACACATGTTGGCATGTGGAGCCAGGTGCCCGAGGGGCCTTGCGCTGCTTGTGCTATCTCACTCCGTCTCTCTCCCTTGCTCTCTCCCTCTCTTTCCTTTGTTGGGCGCATGGCACACCTTCTTCTCTTGGATTTGGTCTTCCAGGCTGTGTGCTACGGATTGTCCAGTGAGGAGCAGCTAGGACTCATCCTAAGGGTTGTTTCTGCTTTTGTTTGTATGGTGTTTTGTGTTGGTGATTGCATTGCTGTATGACTGATTCTCCATTTTCTGGCCACGCATGTATGTTTATTTCCCTGCTTGTGCGACATCAGGCAAAATGTTTGTTTTGGGATTCGTGGTGTTGGTGTGCAATTTCTTAGTCCGGGGGTTGGGGGTGGTCCCGGGGGGGGGGGGGGTGTTGCGGGCCTGAGTGTGGTGTCGGTGGGTGTTGTGGCCCTCTTGGGTGTCCGGGCCGCATGATGAGTGGCTCCATGCATCTGTTGCCCTTGGGATGTGGCCCTGGGCTGTGCTCCCTTTTGTGGTGCTGGCTGCCGTCCGACTTTACACCAGGTCAGAGCAGGTGTAGATTTCCTGGTGCTAACACGCCTTATCGCATGTTTTGTGTTTTTATCGCGGATGTGGTTGGTCGTTGTGAATGTTGAGGTGTGCTGTTGTCTCGGCTTTTGTCACGGGAACGCCTACTCTGCATCTCATTAGCGATATTTGCGGGGGTCCTCTGTGGCGATGTTTTTTGCGGCTGCTATCGTGGGTAAACTGGTGCTGTAGGCTGTTAACACCGGCTTGTGAATGGGGAGGTGAATTTATCAAGACTTTGGCTGCGATAAAGTGACGTTAATTCGGCAATAGCTCCTTGTGAATATGCCCCTAAATGTATCCACGTGTGCAGTGCTTGATTTGTAATTAAAATAAGTGCACAGTGCAACTACCTGCAACCACTGGCACAAATTAAACGCTGCATGTGTGTAAGTGGACAAAGAGACACCTTTCCAAGAGTAAAATAGCGGCCATTTGTTCCTGTTTTAAGATACTACAAAGGCCAGGAAGAATTCTGGCAAACATCGTAAATGTTTTTTCAGCATAGAGTTGTATGCTTTTTTATTTTTTTATTTGCAGTTTTATACAGCGTGATCTCCACCCGAAGTTATTGGAGCGCTTTACATAAGCAACCGTTAGGTTACACAAAGATACATTCCTTTTTGGTTAGCACTGGGAGATTTTTCCAGGATCAAAGGATGTTGAGCCGAGGCCGAGACTCGAACCCAGTTCCCCAGTCCCAATGTCGGCCGCTCTGACCCTTGGGACATGGCTCCGCTGTCTGTCCCTCAGAACACCCAACGCTCAGTAATTCGTAGGATGTCTGCACCTCTTCATCGGTCATCTCGCGGGCACATCTGTCTCGAGTTTACAGAATTCTAGCTTCAGTTTACTTCCCCTATATTTCCAGAGATTAAAAAAGATTACTTTTAGTTCCTCGATGGAAATATAAGCATGACAGACGGGGCATGTAATACATCGAGGCAGTAGATTATAGAATCTGACAGCTAAAATGAAAGAATAACCAACCAGGGATTGATTCTATCTATACGGCTTCCGTGCAGAAGTGAGCATTAATGCAGTTAGCACTGCAGAGCTGACATGTTGTAGGAGGAAAAAGCTCCTTTAAAATGCACAAAAGAACAACTGCTTTTTCAATAGATTATGCGTGTGTAATAAGACTTCTAACTGTGAAAGGTAGAGACAGGATGCTCTGTGCAGGCAATTTGGTGTGCAATGCTTCGCTAGACATGTTGTTCTATTTGTGTTCATAATAGAAGAGGGTATTTTTTTGGGGAGCATTATGTTAGCACTAATAGCATTTTTCCATGACGTTGTTCTTGGAGATCCATCAGCTATTCATCCAAAACATCTTTTTGTATTATTGCTATTTTATTATCTCAGTGAGGGCATTTCACCTGCACATGGCATATACCCTCACTTTTCTGTTTACTATTTGTTTTCTGGGGTGGCCGTTGCATACTTAGCTTCATGAATTTTATTTTTGCTGTCCTGAGCTCACCATCTGTATGCTAACATGCTTTCCCTGTTTGAATCTGATGTTTAGTTATGGCTGCAGAGAGCCCTCAAAGGCTTGGTACAGGGGCTTGGCGTTCGCTAACAAAAGAGAGAGGGCGCTGTGCAAGTATGACTAAGGATAGTCAAGTGCACTTGAATAATCCTTCATTCCAATAACTCTATCACCTCTGTTGGCGCCCCAACTCAATTAACATTTAAATAATCAGCCAAGACCATTAAATAAAAATAAGCACAACTAGGTTTCTTCCTGTTCTCACTTTGCTCGTGCCCTGATGAAGTCTTTGGTTAATTCCAAAAGATGAAACACGTGTTGACTCAATCTGTGGCTATCTGTTGTTGTGATGAAGAACTGAAGTACAAACTATACAAGTTTTGGAATAAAGCATCAAGAAGACTGGACTGATTTTGGTTGAACTTTATGACTGTGGCTCAGGGAATTGATTTTTATTTGCTATATGTGTGTGGACATTGTTTACACTCATCTCACAACGCGGGGTGGTCGTTGTTCAATTTCCTTAGAGAACTCTCATAGAAGAGAAAAAAGAATTGATGAGCTTGAATTGTACAGCTACATAATCTTGCTCAGACTATACCCCACTGCCCCCTTCTTTTTGTTTTAGATATATCATATATTGTTAATATAGAATTGAAGAGACTTCATGAAAATATAGGTAACTAGGTAGGGACATTCAGAAAAGGTGAGTATTTAGATCTTTTAGTAAGGATAGAAGATTCACATTTAGTCAATTTGACCAGCAATAGAATACCATAGACTGCGAGCTAGCAAAAAGAAAGCCAGTTTAGATGTTTTCACTCTTCTGTCTTTTGGGATTACCAAGATTAGGGGACTTCTAATTCTGGTGTTCAGTGGCCACCATGGAGCTAAAATTTGCAGTTTGGGTAGGATGATTGTCCAGTGTACATCACTTTAGGAGTTACGGAAGCATCTTGATATTAGTTCTCACTTCTAGGGGTAGCCAGATGTGGTGGCTTAAAATGGGTGAGATAGAATCTGATTTTGTGGCTCACGTAACTGTGTGTGTGTCTAGATGTAGGATAGATTTTAGTGGTGCCAGCGAGGATTTAGGTTGGAGCCCCTAGATTGTATTTCTTCCATAAAGGTGGCGTAGAGCTAGGACCTGTGCAGCTGATCGGAAAACAGAGTGAGGGATCTATGGTTTTATTTTTCTGAGCAGTTGGAGTGATAGGAGGAATATTCAGTCAGTTTGGCGACATGATCCACTAAGTTATTGTTGGAGCATTCTGATTTTATTAGAGTGAAGGGTGCTTCAAAGTGGTCAGAGAATAGTTTGTTGTTGCCGGGTGGTCGATATATGATGTGAAACTGGTGTTAATTGTTGTGTTTTAGTTTTAATGCAATTGAAAGAGTTAGCTATGAATATCTTGAGCAAATGTCTAGAAATATTCTTTAAAGAGAGTTAATATTGGTCCTTAGAGCGCCAAAATGAGGGATGGTGAATAGGAGGACTATGGTTGTCTTGCAAGCTGGATATGTTTTATTTGTTATAGTGCTTAAACTAAGAATGCACCTTCTAATGTGTAGGCTGATGTCATGATCCACAGACAGTGCTCACCTGCAATTGCAGGACAAATGAGGGAATGTCCACATTCGAATGTCATGAGTGTGTGTTACTTTCGAGGCAGAAGAGGTAAGCGGTGCAGTGTGGCTTTGCTTGATGTGAGGGTTCATGCCTGCAATGCACACTTTATGCAGTGAACACGGTTGAAGTCAAGATGGTGTCCGGACAAAATATCGAGTTGTAAATATCGAGAGACACAAATGTCTGAAAAAAATATTGTGACTCAAAAATATTGTGATGCAAAAATATTGTTGTGAAGAATATCACTTTTTTAGATAAGTAATATCGTTTATATGAATAGCGTTGTTTTTAATATAGTTTTCAAGTATATAGTTGGAAAAAATATCATCTTAAAATTATTTTAATGTGTTTTAGTTCATATATTAATTATATGCGTTACTATTGTTTGTGTAGTTATTAATATTTTTAAATATAGTTTGTAATTCTAAGTAATTTAGAATTTTTTATTTAATTGTTAATAGTAATTTATAGTGTGTAGAGGGATGTTGGGTTTGTAGGGGGATAGGGTGGGAAGTTAATGAAGCAAAAACTAATTATTAATTGATTAATAATTTTCAATTCATAATGTGATTGATATTAATTAATGTAAATTATGTACTACTAATTTGTTTTAGTTATATTTTAGGTGTGGGCGGCTCGGTTTGTAGGGGTGTGGGGTGGGAATTAATGAAGTAATAATTAATTTACAATTGCTTATTATTTTATTTAATCAATTGATTATTAATTATGTACATTGTGTAGTAACTATCTATTTTTGCTATGTTTTAGGTGTGGATTCCTGGGTTTGTAGGGGTTAAGGGTATTAAGTTAAGTAATAATTAATTAACAATTAATTATTAATTGGTAAATAAATATTTAATTGATTATTAATTATGCATATTGTGCTATGCTTATTTATTTAAGTTACATTTTAGTTGCAGGATGCGGGGTTTGTAGGAGTACAGGGTGGGAAGTTAATTAAGTAATAATTAATTAGCAGTTAATTATTTAATTTTAAATATTTAATTGATCACCTATTATATAAATTGTGCTATACTTATTAATTTGAGTTGCATTTTACTTGCAGGATGCTGGGTTTGTAGGGGTCTAGAGAAGGAAGTTAATTAAGTAATAATTAACTAACAATTAATTATTAATTGGCAATTAATGAATTTATTTTAAATATGTAAGGTATGGGATAATAATTTTTTTAGTTATATTTTAGGTGTGGACTGCTAGGTTTTTATGGGTATAGGGTGGGAAGTTAATTGATCAATAATTGAATAACAATTATTCATTAAATGATAATTCCTTTGTAATAGTAATTATGTAATTCGATTAATTGTTTTTAGTTTTTTAATAGATATGTATATATATTTGATGTTAATTAATATTTTTTATTAAGAGTTTAATATTTTTTCAACATTGATGGGGTTACTCATATATATTATGTGTCGGAAGTGAAGTATTTTCCTTACTCTTGCTTAGACTGCAGTAGAAATTGTATAATCAACTTCTTCGCAGTTCAATACTTTCCCTACGGTTGTGCTGTTTGGAGTGGGAAAAGTACATTTAACCCCTCCAAAATGTACCGTTTTACCCACTTATGCATATTGTTATTTTTTAATAATTTATATTACTTGTTTCTATTTTTAAATTTATTTTAATGTGTATAATTTTTTGGTACATTTGTTTTTGAGATTTTTCAATTTTTAATATTTTATTTACTGTCTATATTAATTGTTACAATTTTTCTTATTCAGTTGTTTATATTTTTATGGTTTTATTGTGTATGTTTTATATATATATATATATATATATATATATATATAGTAACATAATTAATAAAATATTTATTTTACATTATATATTAATTTTGTTATTATTTTAAATGTATTCCTACGAATATATATATATATGTATATATATTCATATTAATACATTTAAAATATATATTTTTATAATGTATAATACATATTTTATTAATTAATATATTTATATTAATAAATAAAAAACACTTAATGTAATGGAAATTATGTTTTCTATTTATTATGTTACACAGTGGAGTCACGTTATATAATTGAGATGCATACTAGGACACCATGGGATTAAACAGCGAGGAAGAGTTATGGACACACATAGGATAGTTTTGGATTCTTCCTTTGATTTTCTTTCGTTAAGGTGAGTTCTAGGCTGATTAGTAGGATTTCTCATGATATTTGGTATTGGCCCATTCAGGGCTTGATGGTCTTAAGCCATTGTGTTCTCCTTCCCAGGCATAGCCAGGGCCAGTCCATCCAGGCCTATATATGGTTTCATTTGACACAGGTAGGGTCAGCTCATCCAGGGCTCCATATGATGCCACCAGGTACTCTACACATGAGTACTGATAATTGAAGCAGGGGATTCATTACAGTTAAAATAGACGCACACACCATACATATCGGATGGAACATCCTGTACACCCACATCAGGCACGGCCCGTGGTAGGAGTGCCGGTCGGGCGGTGACGTGGGGCGGGGGAGGGGCAGGGTGGGGGGTAGTAAACTACGGATTAAGGCCGACTACAGGTAAGTGAACATTTAAATAAATAAAACGAATTTCGTTGTGAGCACTGCATCGCCAAATGAATCTTTAGGGTATGTCTGAGGAGGGGATAAAAGAAGGAGCCCCGGCTGATGTATAGGAGGCAGGCATGGGTATGAAAGTTAAGGCAGTGGTGATGGAGTGATAAAAGAAGGAGCAGCGGCTGTCACATGAAAGGGAATAAATGAATAAGCCGCAGTTTTTCCACTGAAGTGATAAAAGGAAGAGTCACAGCTGCCCATAAGAGGACACGGGGAGGTTTTGCGCCACTGAAAAGCACTCTGACCGGGTAAGACTTACAGAGAGAGATGAGAGCTGGTGCAGGCGTCAGTCAGGGCGTGTCCCGCCATGTGTAAGGAAGGCACCAAACCGCATATTCCACACGCTCCTCCGGCGCGGGAAGTGTCTGTCAGAGGTCAGAGTGCAGCTCAGAAAGTACAAGTACTGGTGATGAGTTCAGAAAATGTAACTGCCAGAAACAGTAGAACCCAGGACGCAGACACGTTGAAGGCAGACGGCGCTATGTATCAATCCAAGACGCTACATCATGGCACAGCATTGCTCTCAGTACATGCTTGTAGCAGACCTGAGAAGTAGGGACTGCAGGCAGCATGAAAACGCCAGAAAACGCTCTTTAAAACAAATAACACTAAAACACAACAGGCGTGCAACTGTTTATTTCGCAGTTTAAATGACAACAATAATAATATATAATGATCACAATACAATAATAATGATAATTACAATGATAATAATAAAAATAACCAAAATAATAAATTGCTGTGTATTTATTATTAATAAAATAACAGTACATTTGTTAAAACAACGAACTACAGAACTGGACATATACAACGCATCATAGAAAAAATATTCGAGCTATATATATATTACCTACTGGCCCAACAGGTACCTCCAGTAAGCACCACACAGCTGGATTGCTGAGAGTGGTCCGAGGCCACGCCCTCTTTTTACACGACTCTGCAAACGCGCCTCCTGGCGCACTGCTGCTCGGGGGATGAAGTCCACTTTAGTCCTGAGGTCCTCAGGACACAAGAGGACCTCATTGCCCCACCATGAGTGTGCCAGGAGGCGCGTTTGCAGAGTGGTGTAAAAGGGGGCGGGGCCTCGGACCACTCTCAGCAATCCAGCTGTGTGGGGCTTACTGGAGGTACCTGGTGGGCTAGTTGGCCCCTAGGGACCCTCAGGATTCAAGGGGACGTAATCTTCCAACCCAGAACGCGCCAGGAGGCGTGTTTGCAGAGTGGTGGCAAAAGGGGGCGTGGCCTGTGTCCTCCTTTCAGCAATCCCACTATCTGGGGCATACTGGAGGTATCAGGTAGGCTAGTTGGCCCCTAAGAACCCCAAGCAGCAAAGGGGACATTAATCCTCATCCAAGAGCGCACCAGGAAGTGCGTTTGCAGAGTGGTGGGGAAAGGGGGCGTAGCCTGTTATGAGAACTTAGCAATCCTGCTGTGTGGGACTTACTGGAGGTAATAGGAGGGGTAGTTGGCCCCCAAGGTTCACCTTAGGGGCCAACTACCCCTCCTGTTACCTCCAGTAAGTCCCAACCAGTGGGATTGCTGAGAGGTCTTCGAAGGCCAATCTCACTTTTCTCCACCACTCTGCAAATGCGCCTCCTGGCACGGGACTGGTTGGGGGATGAAGTCCACTTTACTCCTGAGGGACTTTGGCGACCAAGTAGCCCTCCTGGTACCTCCTGTAAGTCCTACGCAGCAGAATTCCTGAGCGCTGGTTGGAGGCCCAGCCCCCTTTCTCCACCACTCTGTAAACGTGACTACCAGTTAAAGAAGCATTTGTAATGTAATAGGTCTCGCATTTGCAAGAGTTGGAGCTATTGGTGTTGTAAATCTAAAAGTTTTTTACTAATGTTTTTTGGAGTGGAGTGGATGTACTTTGTGTGTAGTGGAATTATGTGGTATGTTGTGCAGTGAAATTATGTGGATAGAAAGTATGTGGTATTTAGTGTATAGGAATTATGTAGAGTGGGATTATGAGTTATGGAGAGTAATTATGTGGTTTGGTAGTCTGTGTTGTGGAGTGGTAACCTCAGGTTTAGTCTTCCTCGTTTCCATAGAAGCTAAATTATGATCTCAATGAGACAAAAAAAAGAAGGATTCACTGAGGAGCACTTCTGGACCTAGTCAGAGGTATGAGCAGGGCCACTGGAATTATGCGACTGTTTGGCTGCACCGACTTTCACACAATTATACATTTTCCGCATTAGCCACATAATCTATCATCTGCTGCCTAACCTGCATATTTAAACAAAAAAAGCCTTGTTTCTAGCTCAAACGGCTCAAACGTTACCAAAAATGCAGCGACAAGTGTTACAGCGTGGTGGAAGGCCCTTTGCAAACCTAGAATGGTCACCTGTTACTTATTGCTAAATGTGGGTGTTATATTGGTTCTAATGGTGTGCAAACCACATTTGCTTCTTTCTGCGCCTCTCTTGCCACTTTCTGCATTTCTGTTGCTTCTTTCTTTTTTTTCTGCACTTCTTTTGCATCTTTCTGCTACTCTCTTCTACTTTCTGGACCTCCCTTGCTTCTTTCTGCATCTCTCTTGCCTCTTTCTGCACCTCTGTTGCCTCTTTCTGCACCTCACTTGCTTCTTCCTGTACCCCTCTTGCCTCTTTCTGCACCCCTGTTCCCTCTTTCTGCACCTCGGCTGCCTGTTTCTGTACCTCTCTTGACTCTTTCTACACTTCTCTTGCCTCTTTCTGCACCTCTGTTGTTTCTTTCTGCACTTCTTTTGCCTCTTTCTGCACCCCTCTTGCCTCTTTCTGCACCTCTGTTGCTTCCTTCTGCACTTCTCTTGCTTCTTTCTGCACTTCTGTTGCTTCTTTCTGCACCCCTCTTGCCTCTTTTTGCAACCCTCTTCCCTCTTTCTGCACCTCTCTTGCCTCAGTCTGCCCACCTGTTCCCTGTTTCTGCACCCCTTTTGCCTGTTTCTGCAACTCTCTTGCCTCCTTCTGCACCTCACTTGCCCCTTTCTGCAACTCTCTTGCCTCTTTCTGCAGTTCTCTTGCCTCCTTCTGCACCTCTCTTGCCTCTTTCAACACTTTTCTTGCCTGTTTCTGCACCTCTTTTGCCTCTTTCCTCCCCTCTCTTGCCTCTTTCTGCACCTCACTTGCTTCTTTCTGCACCCTTGTTGCCTCTTTCTGCACCCCTCTTCCCTCTTTGTGCAACTCTCTTGCATATTTCTACACCTCTCTTCCCTCTTTCTGCACCACTCTTGCCTCTTTCTGTACCTCTGTTGCTTCTTTCTGCACTTATTTTGCCTCTTTCTGCACCCTTCGTGCCTCTTTCAGCACCTCTGTTGCTTCTTTCTGCACTTCTCGTGCCTCTTTCTGCACCCTTCTTCCCTTTTCCTGCAAGTCTCTTGGTTCCTTTGGCACTGCTCTTGCCTCTTTCTGCACCACTCTTGCCTCCTTCTGTACCTCTGTTGTTTCTTACTGCACTGCTCGTGCTTCTTTCTGCTCCTCTCATGCAAATTTCTACATCCCTCTTGCCTCTTGTGGCACCCCTCTTCTCTCTTTCTGCACCCCTGTTCCCTTTTTCTGCACCTCTTCTGCCTGTTTCTGCACCTCTGCTGCCTCTTTCTGAACTTCTCTTGTCTCTTTCTGCACCTCTGTTGCTTCTTTCTGCACTTCTCTTGCCTCTTTCTACAACCCTCTTGCTGCACCTCTGTTGCTTCTTTCTGTACTTCTCTTTCCTCTTTCTGCACTTCTCTTGCCTCTTTCTGCCCACACAGGGCTACTTTTAAACTGACCTCAGGCTCAGCAGTGCACACATGCAAGTGCAGAAAAGGGCTGCTGGCCTCTAAACTGCCATGCCCTATTATATGCTAGGGACTTAGAGGTAATTTTAAACCCCTGCCCTATTATGTACTAGGGCCTTACAGGGGAGGTCATGCCAATCACAGGGGTACCCCAACCCATAGTGTACCCTAGTGTATGTAGGTGTTTTCACTGTATTCTAAGTGTCTTTCAGCATAGCACTGGCTCCGGGCCAGGTTAGGCAGAGCCCAGGGTTAGTCAGAGTCAGGTACCACCAGTATCAGTCAGCAAAACGTTGGGGGGTGCCCAGGGCACAGGATGACTTTGCAACAAGGCCTCTTTCTGCACCTCTGTTGGTTCTTTATGCATATCTCTTGCTTCTTTTTGCACCTTTCTTCCTCTTTCTGGACTTCTGTTGCCTCGTTCTGCATTTCTCTTGCTTCTTTCTGCGCCTTTCTTCCTCTTTCTGCACATGTCCTTCCTCTGTAGGCATAGTTAGAAATTAGCATTTAAAAAACCTTAGAAATTCACTGAAAAAACCACAGGTTTCAGGGACGTTATAGCTAGAAATTTTCATTTAAAAAACCTTAGAAATTCACTGAAAAATCCATAGGTGTCAGGGACGTTATAGTTAGAAATTAGCATTTAAAAACCTTTGAAATTCACTGAAAAAACCATAGGTTTCAGGGACGTTATAGTTAGAAATTAGCATTTAAAAAACCTTTGAAATTCACTGAAAAAACCATAGGTTTCAGGGACGTTATAGTTAGAAATTAGCATTTAAAAAACCTTAGAAATTCACTGAAAAAACCACAGGTTTCAGGGACATTATAGTTAGTTGGACATTTCACTCGTACAAAACCAGAGAAATTCAGCCATTATAGTTAGTTGAGCTAACTATAACTCGCGCCCTGCAATGCACTGCTGATGACGTCACATATTACATCATTCATGACATGGTCAGTGACATCACTGATGACATCACTGATGACATCTCAAATGACATCACTGATGACATCATCCACATGATAATCTGATGCACCTCCTCACAGCCTAATATAACCTTTGATACACCCACTCTAAAATACAGGCTACCATTTTCGAAACCATAGACACACCAATACCAGTTACTACATACCCACTCACTGATTCCTAGGTCTACACACACATCCACTCATTCACCCATACAGTCACTCATACATACAGTCACTCTTCAATACAACACTATTATATGCACTCATACACCTATACAGACACTCACACACCGCCACTCATCCAAAGTTACTCACACACCTAGTCAGTCATGCAAAGAATCAATCACACTCCCATTTACTCACCTATACAGTTATACACACACACCACCTCACTTATTCATACAGATACTAACACATACTTACTCTCTTATACAATCACTGATACAAGCACACACTCATCGATACAGCCACTCTCACAATCACTCACTCTCACATATAGTCATTTATATACTCCAACACTCACATATACTGCCTTTCACATATGTAATTACTCACACATGTACCACTGAGACATCCATTCACTCACCAACACACCCATATACACACTCACCCACCCATGCAGCCCTTCACAGATGCACTCTTGAACCCATACACCCAGTGAATCACCCACTTACACATCTATGCAGAGTCACACACCCCCCAAGCACCCACACAGACACCCATACAGATACTCAGACAACCAATTAATAACCCATAAAGACACTCATGTAGCTACTCACCAACCCATGCAGCCGCTTACACACCAACTGACAGACTGATACAGATATTCACACAGTTTAGTCACTAACCCATGCATTCAGTAAGACACGTTTAATCACTCAATTATACAGTCAGTCACGCACCTACTAAATCATCCATTCAGACACTTATACAACCACTCATTCTTCAATACACCTTGGCATATATATATATAAAACATATTTAAACTTTACAGAAACACAGTCTCACTGGATGATGTCATCAGTGATGTCATTTGAGATGTCATCAGTGATGTCATCAGTGATGTCACTGACCAAGTCATGAATGATGTAATATGTGACGTCATCAGTAGTGCATTGCGGGGCGCGAGTTATAGTTAGCCCAACTAACTATAACGGCCGAATTTCTCTGGTTTTGTACGAGTGAAATGTCCAACAAACTATAACGTCCCTGAAACCTATGGTTTTTTCAGTGACTTTCTAAGGTTTTTTAAATGCTAATTTCTAACTATAACGTCCCTGAAACCTGTGGTTTTTTCAGTGACTTTCTAAGGTTTTTTAAATGCTAATTTCTAACTATAACGTCCCTGAAACCTTTGGTTTTTTTCAGTGAATATATATATATATATATATATATATATATATATATATATATATTTTCCCAAAGATGCTCAGATGTGAGGCCGCACTCCGCTCGCAGGGAAGATTCCAAAACCTTTATTTAAAACATGTAGCTTCTCATCCCTATACTTAATCCCTTGGCCTTACGCGTTTCGAAGCATTCTCGCTACACATCAGAGGCCACATGTCAGGAAAGCAGTTCATTGCAGCCACATTTCCCTCGCTTCTTATTTCAATTTTGATTGGCCTCAGGTGTGCCCCCATTATCGAGTTCAAACAATGTATGTTGGGAAATGTAGTCAAAAATTACGCACTTAATACCCTCCAGTGGGTTCAAATCCTGCATGTAAATTCGGGATACATTTATAGCCCTCCAGTGGGCTCCAGGATAAAACTCTACATGTTTGAATATTACACCTGCTGCGCCATTACACAAGAGGATCGTTACCTCTCATGCGGTCCTTTGATTTGAATTCAGGCGGTGCGATCCCTCCACGGCCGTAGCCGCCATGATGACATATTTTCCCAAAGATGCTCAGATGTGAGGCCGCACGCCGCTCGCAGGGAAGTTTCCAAAACCTTTATTTAAAACATGTAGCTTCTCATCCCGATACTTAATCCCTTGGCCTTACGCGTTTCGAAGCATTCTCGCTTCTCATCAGAGGCCACATGTCAGGAAAGCAGTTCATTGCAGCCACATTTCCCTCGCTTCTTATTTCAATTTTGATTGGCCTGAGGTGTGCCCCCATTATCGAGTTCAAGCAATGTATGCTGGGAAATGTAGTAAAAAATTATGCACTTAATACCCTCCAGTGGGTTCAAATCCTGCATGTAAATTCGGGATACATTTATAGCCCTCCAGTGGGCTCCCGGATAAAACTCTACATGTTTGAATGTTACACCTGCTGCGCCATTACACAAGAGGATCGTTACCTCTCATGCGGTCCTTTGATTTGAATTCAGGCGGTGCGATCCCTCCACAGCTGGAGCCGCCGTGATGACATATTTTCCCAAAGATGCTCAGATGTGAGGCCGCACTCCGCTCGCAGGGAAGTTTCCAAAACTTTTATTTAAAACATGTAGCTTCTCATCCCGATACTTAATCCCTTGGCCTTATGCGTTTCGAAGCATTCTCGCTTCTCATCAGAGGCCACATGTCAGGAAAGCAGTTCATTGCAGCTACATTTCCCTCGCTTCTTATTTCAATTTTGATTGGCCTCAGGTGTGCCCCCATTATCGAGTTCAAACAATGTATGCTAGGAAATATAGTCAAAAATTACGCACTTAATACCCTCCAGTGGGTTCAAATCCTGCATGTAAATTCGGGATACATTTATAGCCCTCCAGTGGGCTCCCGGATAAAACTCTACATGTTTGAATGTTACACCTGCGGCGCCATTACACAAGAGGATCGTTACCTCTCATGAGGTCCTTTGATTTGAATTCAGGCGGTGCGATCCCTCCACGGCCGGAGCCGCAGTGATGACATATTTTCCCAAAGATGCTCAGATGTGAGGCCACACTCCGCTCGCAGGGACGTTTCCAAAACCTTTATTTAAAACATGTAACTTCTCATCCCGATACTTAATCCCTTGGCCTTACGCGTTTCGAAGCATTCTCGCTTCTCATCAGAGGCCACATATCAGGAAAGCAGTTCATTGCAGCCACATTTCCCTCGCTTCTTATTTCAATTTTGATTGGCCTCAGTTGTGCCCCCATTATCGAGTTCAAACAATGTATGCTGGGAAATGTAGTAAAAAGTACGCACTTAATACCCTCCAGTGGGTTCAAATCCTGCATGTAAATTTGGGATACATTTATAGCCCTCCAGTGGGCTCCCGGATAAAACTCTACATGTTTGAATGTTACACCTGCTGCGCCATTACACAAGAGGATCGTTACCTCTCATGCGGTCCTTTGATTTGAATTCAGGCGTTGCGATCCCTCCACGTCCGGAGCCGCCGTGATGACATATTTTCCCAAAGATGCTCAGATGTGATGTGTATATATGTATGTATGTATGTATATATATATATATATATATATATAAATGGTGCCGACAAAACCTCCATGCCTTTCCTTCAAGCCCAGAGCCCCCGAGGAAGTGTCAGAGTACACGAAACGCGTCGGGCTGGACTGAACATTTGTGGGCTTGTAGCTGTTATCGCATTGCAACCTTGAATAAAGATTGTGGCAACAGACCTACCTGTCGTGGGCTTTCTCTTTAGCAGGCATTCTTGGACTGGATTTTTTGCGGCTTTGTCTGAGCCGCGGAGAGAGCCCCGTTGCTGTTTACAGCTTTCCTGCGGAGACACCAACCGGCGGAGCCGCTTAGGGAACAGGAGCCAGTTATTGAGGAGTTAATGCAAATGCGGTGTGTCTGAGCTAAGTACCGCGATCCACTCAGATTTTACTTTGTCATTTGAAGTGAAAGGCGTGGAACTCACTGGAGTAAGACGGACGCACTACAGATACCATCAGGCCACAGTGGTGGCCACGCCCAACAAGGTGGGGTGTAATTGAATTAAATGGTGCCGACAAAACCTCCATGCCTTTCCTTCAAGCCCAGAGCCCACGAGGAAGTGTCAGAGTACACGAAACACGTCGAGCTGGACTGAACATTTGTGGGCTTGTAGCTGTCATCGCATTGCAACCTTGAATAAAGATTGTG
This sequence comes from Calotriton arnoldi, assembly GCA_963921515.1. Lineage (NCBI taxonomy): Eukaryota > Metazoa > Chordata > Amphibia > Caudata > Salamandridae > Calotriton > Calotriton arnoldi. The sequence goes on from CAWUFW010011406.1 coordinate 606,558, forward strand.
GCAAAAGACCTACCTGTCGTGGGCTTTCTCTTTAGCAGGCATTCTTGGACTGGATATATATATATATATATATATATATATATATATTCACTGAAAAACCATAAGGTTTTAGGGACAGTTATAGTTAGTTGGACATTGCACTCGTACAAAACCCGTGAAATTCCCCCGTTATAGTTAGTTCAGGTAACTATAACTCGCGCCCGCAATGCACTGCTGATGACGTCACATATTACATCACTCATGACATGGTCAGTGACATCACTGATGACATCACTGATGACATCTCAAATGACATCACTGATGACATCACTGATGACATCATCCAGTGACTGTGTGTTTGTGTAAAGTTTAAATATATTTAATATATTTAGGGAAAGGCGTATTGAAGAATGAGTGGGTGTATAAGTGTCTGAATGGATGATTTAGTAGGTGCGTGACTGAGTCTATAAGTGAGTGATTAAACGTATCTTACTGGATGCATGGGTGAGTGACTAAACTGTGTGAATGTCTGTATCCGTCTGTCTGTTGTTGTGTAAGCAGCTGCATGGGTTTCTGACTAGCTAAATGAGTGTCTATATGGGTTATGGATTGGTTCTCTGAGTATCTGTATGGGTGCCTCAGTGTTTGTGTGGGTGGGGTGAGTGTGACTCTGTGCATAGATGTGTGAGTGGGTGATTCACTGGGTGCATGGTTTCAAGAGTGCGTCTGTGATGGACTGTATGGGTGGGTGAGTGTGTGTATGGGTGTGTTAGTGATTGAATGTATATCTCAGTGGTACATGTGTGAGTAACTACATATGTGAAAGGCAGTATATATGTGTGTTGGAGTATATAAATGGCTATAAGTGAGAGTGTGTGATTGTGAGAGTGGCTATATGGATGAGTGTGTGCTTGCATCAGTGATTGCATAGGAGCGTAAGAATGTGCTAGTATTTTTATGAGTAAGTGAGCTGGTGTGTATAACTGTATAGGTGAGTAAATTGGAGTGTGATTAATTATTTGCATGACTGACTAGGTGTGTGAGTACCTCTATGGATGAGTTGCGTTGTGTGAGTGTTTATATAGGTGTATGAGTGCATATGATAGTCCTGTACTGAGTGACTGTAAGTATGAGTGACTGTACGGGTGAGTGAGTAGATGTGTGTGTGTAGACCTAAGAATCAGTGAGTGGGTATGTACTTATTGGTATTGGAGTGTGTATGGTTTTGAGAATGGCAGTCTGTAATTTAGAGTGGGTGTTTCAAAACTTATATTAGGGTGTGAGAAGATGCATTAAATTCTCACATGGATGATGTCATCAGTGATGTCATCAGTGATGTCATTTGAGATGTCATCAGTGATGTCATCAGTGATGTCACTGACCATGTCATGAGTGATGTAATATGTGACGTCATCAGCAGTGCATTATGGGGCGCGAGTTATAGTTACCTGAACTAACTATAACGGGGGAATTTCACGGGTTTTGTACGAGTGCAATGTCCAACTAACTATAACTGTCCCTAAAACCTTATGGTTTTTTCAGTGAATTTCTAAGGTTTTTTAAATGCTAATTTCTAACTATAACGTGCCTGAAACCTATGGTTTTTTCAGTGAATTTCAAAGGTTTTTTAAATGCTAATTTCTAACTATAACGTGTCTGAAACCTATGGTTTTTTCAGTGAATTTCAAAGGTTTTTTAAATGCTAATTCCTAACTATAACATGTCTGAAACCTACGGTTTTTTCAGTGAATTTCAAAGGTTTTGTAAATGACAATTTTTAAATGTATTAATTGTTATATTTATTTTTTTCATACTGATTTACTACATTTTTAGAAACATTTTTTGTTTACATATTTTATTTTTTAAATTACATTGTAATTACATTATACATTACAAAAAATACTTTCTCAGAATGAATTACTTTAGTTTAAATACTTTGCACATAGGCAATAGACTTTTAAGTACAGTAGTTACAGTTGTTGCAATGGGCAACACAATTTCAAACACAATGCAACATTCAGCTCAATGTGAATTTCTAGTTAAATGCAATTAGTTACTTTATGGATTACTTTTCTAACCACAGGACTGGATCCTAGATTCAGTCCTGGGACATCTCCTGTAAACAGTTGAGTAAAAGCGTTTTGGTTACAGTAGTGATGTTTAAGGAATATTATTGTATTTTAAAAGTTGACACTTAGAAACTTTTTCTCATAGAATCACCAATGTTATCCTATGGAAGGAAATTCACTTAGCAGGTAAAAACTGTTATCGTTACTTTTTCTTACTCAGTGTTGGATCCTGGATCCAGCACTGGTGCATCTCCTGTAAACAGTTGAAAGAATGCGTTTAAGTCATACAGGCGATTTTTAAGGAATATTTGTAGTTTGTGAAAATCGACACTTTGAAACTTTTCAGCTGAAAACCAGACAATCGATTCCTATGGAAGAAAATATAAGTTACTGGTAAGTACGGTTAAAATTACTTTTCAGGGTCAGTGCTGGGCTAAAAGATGCAGCACTGAGGTCTCTCCTGATAACAGGTGAGTAAATCGGAATTTGTATTTCGGCTGATTTTAGAGGAATATTTTAAAGTTCCAAAACTCCACACTTAGAAGAATTTCCAAGTGAAACCAGTCAATGTTAGCCTATGGAAGGAAATTCAAGTTACTGGTAAGTACGGTTAAAATTACTTTTCAGGACCAGTACTGGGCTGAAAGATACAGCACTGAGGTCTCTCCTGATAACAGGTGAGTAAATCGGAATTTGTATTTCGGCTGATTTTAGAGGAATATTTGTATGTTTCAAAAATCAACACTTAGAAACTTTTTCAGCAAAAAGCAGACAATGATATCCTATGGAAGGAAATTCAAGTTACTGGTAAGTACGGTTAAAATTACTTTTGAGGATCAGTACTGGGCTGAAAGATGCAGCACTGAGGTCTCTCCTGATAACAGGTGAGTAAATCGGAATTCGTATTTCGGCTGATTTTAGAGGAATATTTTAAAGTTCCAAAACTCCACACTTAGAAGAATTTCCAAGTGAAACCAGTCAATGTTAGCCTATGGAAGGAAATTCAAGTTACTGGTAAGTACGGTTAAAATTACTTTTCAGGACCAGTACTGGGCTGAAAGATACAGCACTGAGGTCTCTCCTGATAACAGGTGAGTAAATCGGAATTCGTATTTCGGCTGATTTTAGAGGAATATTTGTATGTTTCAAAAATCAACACTTAGAAACTTTTTCAGCAAAAAGCAGGCACTGATATCCTATGGAAGGAAATTCAAGTTACTGGTAAGTACGGTTAAAATTACTTTTCAGGATTAGTACTGGGCTGAAAGATGCAGCACTGAGGTCTCTCCTGATAACAGGTGAGTAAATCCGAATTCGTAGTTCGGCAGATTTTAGAGGAATATTTGCACAATGGTGAAGGTAGGGGCGGGGCCTGAGGTGACATCTGTGCAAACGCGCCCCGTGGCGCGTTTTAAGTTGGGGGATTAAGTCCCCTTGAATCATGAGGGTCCCTAGGGGCCAACTAGCCCACCAGGAACCTCCAGTATGCCCAGGGGCTGCGTTGCAGAGACGTGTAGAGAGGCCACACCCCTTTTACACCTCTCTGCAACGCAGCTCTGTGGCGCTTTCTGGATGTACCTGTTGGGCTAGTTGGCCCCAGGGACCCTCAGGATTGAAGGGGATTTAATTCCCCATCTTAAAACGCGCCACAGGGCCTGTTTGCACACATATCACCTGAAGCCCCGCCCCCTCCCTTCACCACTGTGCAAACGCGCCCCGTGGCGCATTTTAAGTCGGGGGATTAACTCCCCTTGAATCCTGAGGCTCCTTGGGGGCCAACTAGCCCAACAGGTATATCCAAAAAGCGCCACAGAGCTGCGTTGCAGAGAGATGTATAAAGGGGCGTGGCCTCTGTACACCTCTCTGCAACGCAGCCCCCTGGCGCATACTGGAGGTTCCTGGTGGGCTAGTTGGCCCCCAGGGACCCTCAGTATTGAAGTGGAATTACTTCCCCATCTGCAAACGCGCCAGGGGCGCGTTTGCAGAGTGGTGAAGGAAGGGGCGGGGCCTGTGGCCCGATCGTTTTTTTTCCCTGAAGGGGTCTGTGTGGCCCCCTTCCTTTTCCTATTTTTGGGCCCTGGGGACCCCATCCCCCAGGGCCTTACCCCCTTTTTTTTTTTTTTCAATTAAACGGGAAGGGGCACACTTTTTCTTTAATTTTTAAGGAGGGGGGCTGCGTGGCCCCCCTCCTCAGGCCTCCTTTGCCCGGGATCCCATCCCCGGGGCAGGCCTTTTTTTTTTTTTACTTATTTCTGGGGAGGGGGGCCGCGTGGCCACTCCGGCCTATGGTCCCGGGGACCCCATCCCCCGGGGCCTCGCCTCTCATTGGGGACTGTGGGGGGTCCCCAAACCCTCCACAGTCCCGCCAGCTCCCCGTGTCCTAAGGGAGCCGGCATTGCTTTTCCACACGGGGAGCAGCTAACATGCTGCTCCCCATGTGGAAAAGCAATTGTCTTTGGATATTGGAAGTGAGAGCAGGTTTCCTGCTCTCTCTTCCAATATCCAAAGCAGTTTGCAATGACAGGACGGGAGCCGCGAGGCTCCCGTCCTGTCATTGCAAACAGCAGTGTCCTGGGGTAGGCACCCCGGGACACTGCAGGAGCCGGCCCTCGGGGGTGGCGGTCCCCAGGGCCACCACAGGCTCCAGGAGAGGGGCCGCGCGGCCCCTCCCCCACATCAGCAAAGCCCCGGGGAGGTGGTGGTCCCCGGGGCTTCGGGGTCCAAACGGACCCCCATTTTAATTTGTTAGTGCCCCGGGGAGGTGGCAGTCCCCGGGGCATGTGGGGGCTCGAGCCCCCCACACAGGAAAAAGTTTAAAAAAAGAAGCCCCGGGGAGGTGGTGGTCCCCGGGGCTGCGGGAGGGCTCAGAGCCCTCCCGCACCATTTTAAAAGAAAGCCCCGGGGGTGGCGATCCCCGGGGCTTGGGGGCCCTTTGAGGCCCCCCATACATAAATTTAACCCCCCACCATGCCCCCGGGACTTGGGCCACCCAGGGGCAAAATACAATCGAACGCGGAGACCGTCCTTCGATTTTTTTCGGCAGGATCCGCGCTCCCTGAGCGCATCCTGCCGATTTTTTTTTAAAAAAAAAATGCTTTTTTCTGCCCAGGGGGTCCTTGTGGGACCCCCTGAGCAGACCTAGGGGTCAGGGTGCTTCTACCCTGCCCCCTTTGTGCGTTTTGCGCACTTTTTTTACTGCTTTCTTGTTCCTCGGTTCTACCGAGGAACAAGATGGCTGCCAACACTTCCTGGTTTGGACTGTTGACAGCCAATTAGCAGACAGCTCGTGATCGGGAGGGTGCGCGAATCCGACATTCCATTGATATATATGTACTTTTACTTTTAATTTTCTCAGCAACTACTGAACGGATTTACACCATTTAACAAAAGGGTTCTTTCTGAACCAAGAACTACCTCTTTGCCAAATTTGGTGTAATTCCGTTCAGCAGTTCGGCCTGTAGCCGTGTCTAAAGTTTCCTATGGGAAATTGATTTTTTGACTCTTATTTTTTAATTTCTCCGCAACTACTGAACGGATTTACACCATTTAACAAAAAGGGTTCTTTCTGAACCAAGAACTACCTCTTTGCCAAATTTGGTGTAATTCCGTTCAGCAGTTCGGGCTGTAGCTGTGTCTAAAGTTTCCTATGGGAAAATGAATGGGGAAAACACGTTTTGGGACCCCCTTTTTCTCGGCCCCCGCTTGACGAATCACCCTGAGACTTTCAGGGTAGGAGCGGACCGGAGCGGGCCATAAAGTTTGAAAATTTCGCGAAGATTCGTCAACCGACGCAAGAGTTATTTCAAATAGAATGTCGCGGATTTCCTATGGAAAATAGGTCCTAACTATAACTATCTACTGGCGACCGCCAGTAGATAATATATATATATATGTATATATATGTATAAGTATATATATATATATGTATATGTATATATATATATATATTCACTGAAAAAACCATAGGTTTTAGGGACAGTTATAGTTAGTTGGACATTGCACTCGTACAAAACCCGTGAAATTCCCCTGTTATAGTTAGTTCAGCTAACTATAACTCGCGCCCGCAATGCACTGCTGATGACGTCACATATTACATCACTCATGACATGGTCAGTGACATCACTGATGACATCACTGATGACATCTCAATGACATCACTGATGACATCACTGATGACATCATCCAGTCACTGTGTGTTTCTGTAAAGTTTAAATATGTTTAATATATATAGGGAAAGGCGTATTGAAGAATGAGTGGGTGTATAAGTGTCTGAATGGATGATTTAGTATGTGAGTGACTGACTCTACAAGTGAGTGATTAAACGTATCTTACTGAATGCATGGGTTAGTGACTAAACTGTGTGAATGTCTGTATCCGTCTGTTTGTTGGTGTGTAAGTGGATGCATGGATTTGCGAATAGCTACATGAGTGTCTATATGGGTTATTGATTGGTTCTCTGAGTATCTGTATGGCTGCCTGAGTGTTTGTGTGGGTGGGGTGTGTGTGACTCTATACATAGATGTGTGAGTGGGTGATTCACTGGGTGCATGATTTCAAGAGTGCATCTGTGATGGACTGCTTGGGTGGGTGAGTGTGTGTATGGGTGTGTTAGTGAGTGAATGTATATCTCAGTGGTACATGTGCAAGTAACTACATATGTAAAAGGCAGTATATATGTGTGTTAGAGTATTTAAATGGCTATAAGTGAGAGTGTGTTATTGTGAGAGTGGCTGTATGGATGCGTGTGTGCTTGTATCAGTTATTGTATAAGAGCGTAAGAATGTGCTAGTATTTGTATGAGTAAGTGAGCTGGTGTGTGTATAACTGTATAGGTGAGTAAATGGGTGTGTGATTAATTTTTGGCATGACTGACTAGGTGTGTGAGTACCTCTATGGATGAGTGGCGGTGTGTGAGTGTTTATATAGGTGTATGAGTGCATATGATAGTCCTGTACTGAGTGACTGTAAGTATGAGTGACTGTACAGGTGAGTGAGTGGATGTGTGTGTAGACCTAAGAATCAGTGAGTGGGTATGTAGTTTTTGGTGTTGGAGTGTCTATGGTTTTGAGAATGGCAGTCTGTAATTTAGAGTGGGTGTATCAAAAGTTATATTAGGGTGTGAGAAGATGCATGAAATTATCACATGGATGATGTCATCAGTGATGTCATTTGAGATGTCATCAGTGATGTCATGAGTGATGTCACTGACCATGTCATGAGTGATGTAATATGTGACGTCATCAGCAGTGCATTGCGGGGCGCGAGTTATAGTTAGCTGAACTAACTATAACAGGGGAATTTCACGGGTTTTGTACGAGTGCAATGTCCAACTAACTATAACTGTCCCTAAAACCTATGGTTTTTTCAGTGAATTTCAAAGGTTTTTTAAATGCTAATTTCTAACTATAACGTGTCTGAAACCTATGGTTTTTTCAGTGAATTTCAAAGGTTTTTTAAATGCTAATTTCTAACTATAACGTGCCTGAAACCTATGGTTTTTTCAGTGAATTTCAAAGGTTTTTTAATTGCTAATTTCTAACTATAACGTGCCTGAAACCTATGGTTTTTTCAGTGAATTTCAAAGGTTTTTTAAATGCTAATTTCTAACTATAACGTGCCTGAAACCTATGATTTTTTAAGTGAATTTCAAAGGTTTTTTAAATGCTAGTTTCTAACTATGCCAACAGAGGTAGGACATGTGAAGAAAGAAGAAAAAACGCACAGAAAGAAGCAAAAGATGTGCAGAAAGAACCAACAGAGGAGCAGAAAGAGGCCTTGTTGCAAAATCATCCTGTGCCCACAACTTTTTCAGACGGGTACTGGTGGTAACTGACTCTGACTAACCAGAGCCAGTGCGCACAGTGGTGAAGGGAGGGGGACTGAGGTGACATGTGTGCAAACGCGCCCCATGGCGCGTTTTAAGTTGCGGGATTAAGTCCCCTTGAATCCTGAATCTAGCCCCCCAGGTACCTACAGTTAGGACCACAGAGCTGAGTTGCAGAGAGGCGTTCCGAGGCCACGCACCTTTTTTCACCTCTCTGCAACGCAACTCTGTTGTGCTTACTGAAGGTACCTGGTGGGCTAGTTGGCCCCCAGGATTCAAAGGGAATTAACTCCCCAACTTAAAACGCACCACAGGGCGTGTTTGCGCACATGTCACCTGAGGCCCCGCCCCCTCCCTTCACCACTGTGCAAACGCGCCCGTGGCGCGTTTTAAGTTGGGGGATTAGGTCACCTTGAATCCTGAGAGTCCCTGGGGCCCAACCAGCCCACCAGCTACTTCCAGTAAGCACCACAGGCCTGCGTTGCAACGCCTGTAACAAATTGTGCAGTTGTGTTTAGGTAGTGAAGAGGGTCGTGCTGGGGGTAGTGTTTTAGGGTTTAGGGTAGTGCAGTGGTGTTTGTGTAGTGTAGGGGGTCATGCTGGGGGTAGATTTAGGGTTTAGGGTAGTGCAGTGGTGTTTGGGTAGTGTAGGGAGTCATGCTGGGGGGTAGATTTAGGGTTTAGGGTAGTGCAGTGGTGTTTGGGTAGTGTAGGGAGTCGTCCTGGGGTGTGTTTTAGGGTATTAGGGTTTAGAGTAGTGCAGTGGTGTTTGGGTAGTGTAGGGGTTGTGCTGGGGTGTAGTGTTTTAGGGTTTAGGGTAGTGCAGTGGTGTTTGGGTAGTGTAGGGGTTCGTGCTGGGGGGAGTGTTTTAGGGTTTAGGGCAGTGCAGTGGTTTTCGGGTAGTGTAGGGGGTCGTGCTGGGGGAGTGTTTTAGGGTTTAGGGCAGTGCAGTCGTGTTCGGGTAGTGTAGGGGGTCGTGCTGGGGGGAGTATTTTAGGGTTTAGGGTAGTGCAGTGGTGTTCGGGTAGTGTAGGGGGTCATGCTGGGGGTAGTGTTCTAGGGTTTAGGGCAGTGCAGTGGTGTTCGGGCAGTGTAGGGGGTCGTGCTGGGGGTGGTGTTTTAGGGTTTAGGGCAGTGCAGTGGTGTTCGGGCAGTGTAGGGGGTCGTGCTGGGGTTGGTGTTTCAGGGTTTAGGGCAGTGCAGTGGTGTTCGGGCAGTGTAGGGGGTCGTGCAGGGGGTGGTGTTTCAGGGTTCAGGGCAGTGCAGTGGTGTTCGGGCAGTGTAGGGGTCGTGCAGGGGTGGTGTTTCAGGGTTTAGGCAGTGCAGTGGTGTTCGGGCAGTGTAGGGGGTCATGCTGGGGGTGGTGTTTCAGGGTTTGGGGCAGTGCAGTGGTGTTCGAGCAGTAAAGGGGGTCATGCTGGGGGTGGTGTTTCAGGGTTTAGGGCAGTGCAGTGGTGTTCGGGCAGTGTAGGGGGCGGTGCAGGGGGTGGTGTTTCAGGGTTTAGGGCAGTGCAGTGGTGTTCGGGCAGTGTAGGGGGTGGTGCAGGGGGTGGTGTTTCAGGGTTTAGGGCAGTGCAGTGGTGTTCGGGCAGTGTAGGGGGTCGTGCAGGGGGTGGTGTTTCAGGGTTTAGGGCAGTGCAGTGGTGTTCGGGCAGTGTAGAGGGCGGTGCAGGGGGTGGTGTTTCAGGGTTTAGGGCAGTACAGTGGTGTTCGGGCATTGTAGGGGGTGGTGCTGGGGCTGGTGTTTCAGGGTTTAGGGCAGTGCAGTGGTGTTCTGGGCAGTGTAGGGGGTCGTGCTGGGGCTGGTGTTTCAGGGTTTAGGGCAGTGCAGTGGTGTTCGGGCAGTGTAGGGGGTCGTGCTGGGGCTGGTGTTTCAGGGTTTAGGGCAGTGCAGTGGTGTTCGGGCAGTGTAGGGGGTCATGCTGGGGCTGGTGTTTCAGGGTTTAGGGCAGTGCAGTGGTGTTCGGGCAGTGTAGGGGGTCTTGCTGGGGCTGGTGTTTCAGAGTCTAGGGCAATGCAGTGGTGTTCGGGCAGTGTAGGGGGTCTTGCTGGGGCTGGTGTTTCAGGGTTTAGGGCAGTGCAGTGGTGTTCGGGCAGTGTAGGGGGTCGTGCTGGGGGTGGTGTTTCAGGGTTTAGGGCAGTGCAGTGGTGTTCGGGCAGTGTAGGGGGTCGTGCTGGGGCTAGTGTTTCAGGGTTTAGGGCAGAGCAATGGTGCTCAGGCAGTGTAGGGGGTTGTGCTGGGGGTGATGTTTCAGGGTTTAGGGCAGTGCAGTGGTGTTAGGGCAGTGTAGGGGGTCGTGCTGGGGTGGTGTTTCAGGGTTTAGGGCAGTGCAGTGGTGTTCCGGCAGTGTAGGGGTCGTGCAGGGGGTGGTGTTTCAGGGTTTAGTGCAGTGGTGTTCGGGCAGTGTAGGGGGTCGTGCTGGGGTGGTGTTTCAGGGCTTAGGGCAGTGCAGTGGTGTTCGGGCAGTGTAGGGTGTCGTGCTGAGGGGTGGTGTTTCAGGGTTTAGGGCAGTGCAGTAGTGTTCGGGCAGTGTAGGCGGTCGTGCTGGGGCTGGTGTTTCAGGGTTTAGGGCAGTGCAGTGGTGTTCGGCCAGTGTAGGTAGTCTTGCTGGGGGTGGTGTTTCAGGGTTTAGGGCAGTGCAGTAGTTTTCGGGCAGTGTA